>OX592718.1:3619123-4279123 GCA_951361185.1 Ochropacha duplaris | reverse complement strand
ATAGTTTTACCACCCCTATATTTCCATCACCTTTTAAAATTATTTTATTGCATATTTTACCCAAAAGTATACCACAAGAAACGAAAAAAAAATGTTATGACATTTCTAATTTCTTAAAAAGGAAAACCAAGCCCTCAATTAAGAAAAAAAAGTAGTCTTCCCGCCTTTTCTCTGACCATTCAAGGACACTTTCAAAATGGGATGATGACAAAACATGTTTTTGTCGCTCCAAAGACAATGAGTTGGATTTTATTGTGTGGATAGAGTCGTCCATGGTCGCTCGCCGCCATACAGCCAAGGGCATAGAGAAATTGCTTTATTACTTTATTCTCAACCACTTTACGGTAGTGCCTAATTGTTATATGGTGACCGTAACGTTATTAAGATACTACCGCAATTTTGGAGACATTGAAATTTACTTTTTGTTACATTTTTGTTATGGAAGTCGGCAACTTTGACGGCCCAACACCATATTTCATTGTAAAAGTTTATGAGGATGCTGTTAAAATTATTATCTATACCTATAATTTGTTCTTAAAACTAAACTAACGTCAAAATTACAGCGGTTTAGAAAATAAGACCAATACCTTCCAAGGCGATGATAGGTCAGTGGCGTCGGATAGCGAGGCGAAGGACGTGGGTTCGAATCCTACAATGATTGAACTTCGGTGAAGGACCTGTATTGTAAAAAGGTCAACAACACATTGCTAATCCCCCTGGTATTGCTAATGTAGTAAAGACAACGGTTGTCAAGTCACTTATCATCAGGTGTAGCGCCTGCTTGCTTGTCAGACTAATCGTACTTATAAAAAAAAACAATTCATCTCCGCTTATCATATTGCTGATAAAAAAGGACACTTTCTTAATTCCTACGGACCCCCAATACTCCTCACTATCCATATAAAATTTAACACTGGCGACCTGGGCCGTCACATCGCGCGATCGCCATTTGTCGCAATAAAAACAAAGAAGAAAAAAAGGATTGTCTTTTGATTCCAATTTTGAATTCAATCTGCGCGGGTTCAGGCCATGATTTTATTTTCATGACTGCCGTGGGACGACGCGCACGTCAGAGGGTTGCGTCTGACGAAAATTTTAATAATAAATGAGTAGAAAATCTTGTTATTGCATTAGGTGTTGTTATAAGCGGAATATTATTGTTTTTACTCTCGGGAAGTTTATGATATTTGGGATTAGGGTTCGTGCACGTAATTGGGTGTAAATTTGTGAGCGCTAACTAATTCAATTATATTGTTTCGGAATTATTTGTGTGATGATAGAATGACAGGGGTTTGCTTCATTAAATTTAGGATCATGTTGAAAGTAATCTTGCTGACACTTAACCTATACCTATACTACTCAATCGTTTCTATGTCCAAATATTTTTTCACTAATGGCCTTATTCATAACAAACTCGACGGTGTTTAGTAAGTGCTTACCAGATTCTAAATTCAAATTCTCTATAGAAAATTTGAAATAAGAATCTGCTAAACAGTTGCTGAAAATCGTCGAAATCTTTATGAATAAGGCCATAAGTATTTAATACGTGACGAAAATACTTTGTACTCCTTTTTCTCCTACGTTTGTCAATCGATTTTCCTGTTTTTTTTTTGTTTAACAGGTAGCTTTACTTTTATCAATAAAAAAAACAAGAAACGGTTAGCTGGTTTTCCTACTTTTATGTTGTATTTATTTCACATCACACATCGGATTTTCTAAACTACTCCGCTTTTATTATGAATGAAAAAAAAAAACTACGTCCATGACATTAAAAAAACAAAAGAAATAGACAGCTAACACATCCCTCAGCAGAAACTACCGTACAATAATACGGGGACAGCACCTTGGCCGGGTTACTTTTTAATCCGGGCCCGGTCGTAAATACCCGGCGACCGGGTATCACCGATATACCGGGACAATCATCCCGCGATCTACACTATTTTTTCCCGTGAATATGTTGCATCGCTCCCTAGGGTCTGACCCTGCCTTTATATATGTTTTATTTCGGGAAAGGGTACGTGATAGGTACCGGCTACCTTAAAAGTTGTCTATGGATAGTTGTAGAAACTTTTTGAAGATTACGATACTATACTGGCTGTGGCCATGACTTTTCTCATGTGAAAAAAAACTGTCAAAATGGTTTTTTTATTGCATTAGGTTACTTTTAAAAGTTCAATAAAATTTAGGAATATCTATTGAACATTCCATAGAGTTCTTTATAACATAGAAGACACCTAAGAATATTTTTTGTAACGTCCTTTCAAATGAACTTGTTTTGTATAAATGCGTAACGAAAGAGTTTATTCAACATACGCCCAGACTATAAAGAAGCTCAAACAATTCAAGACAAGATTATTTACACTTAAATGGTGACCGAAACTAATCATTTGCTACTGGTAGCAAAACAAAACAACATTATCTCGGCGGGGAACCAAACATTATTGGCAGAAAAAATGCTTACAAACCTTTTTGGACAATTACGGACCTATTTTTTTAATAAAACCATAAACTAGGGATGCTGTTGAAATATTCTATAGTATCGATGATTGAGTATCTACTTATATCGATAAAAGTAATCGGATTTTGTGACTTCCTTTTTACAACTTTAGACAAGGTTGTATTTTAGGTAAAATTTGAACCTGGAAAATAGGTAGGCATGTTGGCTTAGCTGTATGTAACCAGTATTTTCAAATAAAGGGAAAATAAGAAAGAGAAAATATTACAACATGACAAAAATTAAAAATGTTGGTCAAAAAGGTCAGTTGAGTGAGAGTTCGCTGCCAGCCCGCCAGCCAGCTTGTCGTAGGTAACTTCTTGACTTAAAAAATAAAAATGGTGGGAATTTGGACAAGACTATACACGGGTGAATAAAACAAAAAAATAATTATACAATAGGTTATAATAACCTTAACCACAGACGTTAAGGTCTGTGGTTAAGGTACATAAAATACTCGCAACAAATCAATATATCGATAGGATCCCAGAAATAAGTACACCACTAAACAAAACCACTATTTCACGAAATGTCAAAACGTTTCCCGCGCCTTATTTGTTTTTTTTTTCAGTTTACTCGACCGAGCCGCCGGCATTGTTTATAATTCATTATGTCCCAGGTTGTAAAGTCCTAGAGCCGTGGTAAAAAAAACCGTTGACATAGTGAAATTGTAACAATTTCTTTCTGCTACGCCATAAAAGTTGTAAATATATTTTCCCTACAAATCAAGCGTTCAGCGTTCATAATTAAGGGAGAAGAAAAAATAACAAAACTAGGCTACGACAACCTGATTTTGTTTTAGGTACCTATGTATTTTTAAAGATAAAAGACAAATATTATTTAAAACTATCTTTCCGGCTCGCAGTTTCACCCGCAATCCATACAAGCTTTGGACCCCCGTTTCATCTCCTTATGGGGTTAATTTTGGAAATCCTGTCTGAGCGGATACCTACGTCATAATAACTATCTGCGTGCTGAATTTCAGCTCAATCCGTTCAGTGGCTTGAGTTGTGTGTTGATAGATCGGACAGTCAGTCAGTAACGATTGCGATGTGACGATTAAAAATACTTGTAGATAATGAGTTCATTTAAAAAGGTTCTACTCATTAGTTTGATTTTTTATGTATTTTTGAGCCAGCCAGTCGAGTACTACAAAGTAGGTACCCGTGCTATGGTTTCCTCACGATGTTTTCCATCATCGAAAGCTCAACGTCACTATTGTATTTTCTACTGTACCTACGGATTGGCAGCCTTTGTTCACGATTACTTAGTCCTACGCCCTCATTAGAAACTGGCGCGCAATATTTAGCCACTACGGCAACCGAAATAAATATATACCCACTCAATTAAATCATAAAACCTTTACAAGAATCTAAAACCACTCACTTTACAACAACAAAATAGGATCCGTCATTCTGACATAAACAAATTAAGTCCGCCATTTTGCCGGTTACCGAACGGTAGCAGTTCCGCGCCAAAATTAACGTCATTTAGAATCGTTCCCGCACAGTGACGGCGCGCGGATAAACAGCTATCATTGGCCGCGAATATACTGCACGGAGCGAGCGCTCCATTGTTTTATGATATCCTATTAAAGCGTAAACAGTGGACTTACTATGTAACCGTGCGGTCTTTAACACTTTGTGTTTGTTTACAATTATTATCTGATTGCTCGTGATATTCACCTGAATTGAAAATAAACATAAATTTTAACACGCTTTTATTAACTTGTAGTATCTATGGTAATTGAATCTTTGAACGTGATTTTCATACCTTTCAAAACGACGGATAGATTTGAAACTTTGCACACTTATCAAGGACCGATGACAATGCAATAATTTAATTAAACACCGAGGATGTGCCGAATCGAACATACTTTTATAAAACACGCGTTTGAAAATAACCAAACTAATAATTAATAGTTTAAACTGCCTAATAAAACACGCTGTTACAGAAAATCAAACTAAAAGTAATAAATAATTATCAATTTTAAATTAATGAAAAAGTTTATTGTAAAAAATAACGTGGGGTTTAATTTTCTATAAAAGTTTTTTTTAAACTGAAAACTTCTTTAGCCGCGTCAAACGATTTTTTGGTAGGGGAAAAACTTATGGGTTCACCTAACCGATGACCTCGAAATGCTCGAGACGTATTGAGCTTGTTTCGACTTCAAAAAGGAGGAGGTTATATGTTCGACTGGTATGTATTCGTTTTTTATATTTTGATAGCTGATTTGTGTTTTATGTTGTATTACCTAACCCTAATTTTAATATGTTTTTTTTTTCTGAAATAAATGGCTATTATTGTTCTATATAAGTATCTGCAATGAATATTGTATAGTGCACTGATAGATGGATATGGTTTTTTTTTATGTCACAAGTGACAACGAGGCCGGCAGGTCACCTGATGGTAAGTGACAACCGTCGCCTATAGACATTGGCAATACCAGAGGATTGCTAATGTGTTGTTAAAGGCGAACTGGCTCTCTAGTGCAATTGTCGGAACACACCAACAGGTGCTTGGCGACAGATTTTCAACTTGAGGGTGGTAGCCAGCCAGTCGAGTACTACAAAGTACCCTACCACCGTGCTGTGGTTTCCTCACGATGTTTTCCTTCACCGAAAGCTCAAGCTCATTGTAAGGATTCGAACCCACGACCTTCGCCGCGGTATTCGACGTCACTTACCACTGAGCTATCATCGCTCTATATGTTAGCTACTATTTAATAATATTTGTTAGTAAGTACCTATTTAATCATATTTATGAACAGTTAACAAATCATTTATTCGGTCGTCTGTTTGTGGTTGAAAAATAAAATATTTATTTTCCATTGTTTTGAGTTTTCACTACTGTGGGCAGTCTGTACTCCACTTGACTTGCATTTGTGAAAGTCGTCCATAAACTACGTTATAAAATAATACATAAAAAAACCAGCAATCGCGATCATGTTACTTCATCGGTTTTTTATAAGCAGTTTTTTTTTACGTGGAGAAATCCTCATAGCATACCTGACCGATCATGTCTAATGGAAAATGATTCAAAAAACATTAAAAATATTGTATTAAGATTCATATTCATAGTACGAAATATATTCTCGACAATTGTGGTAAAATTTTAACACGAAAAATAAACGCTATTACAAACAAGTTACATTGTAAGGTTATACCCTCGCTGCACGCTGAATAAAAGCAGGAAAATTACTTTACCGACCTCAACAGCGAGAACAGCCTAACCGCCGTCTATCTGCTTCCCTTTCTAACCTCCGTTTTCCCATCACTTGGTCACTCTCGCACTCACTGAGGGATAGTAAGCGAGCTAAGCTTTTCCAACAACGAAATACATTCATGAATCGCCCTCGCCTTCCATGATGGCTGATTATACAATACAATAAGGGCGAAAATTCCGTGTACATTTTTCCAAAGAGTTCTCACGTGAAAATGTTCACGGACTTACAGAACGGAATGCTAGAACGAAACGGGCCTTTATCTCTCTTCCGCCATTGGTTGTTTCAAAAAAACTACGCAGCTTGTGATTGGCTAAAACAAATTGCTCGCGCCGTGTTCTTTATTGCTGAATAATTTAAAAGATCGTAAGTGCCAGTGCTGAACACGACAGAAAGGTCGTAAGTACAGAGGTTACCGATGGTTTTAATATCTTTCGGATTTGATGCGAGAATTTCAGAACGCGGAATGGTTTGCAGCCGAATGAAATTGCAATATTAGAACAATTATATGAGTTTTTCTTTTGTGAAGCCAATAAAAATTATTAGACATGGCCACATTTTCATCATAATAATTATTGATGCTGACTTAGTTCATGATTTTACACCTACGTAAAAAGAATAGCGTAAAGCGTGATTACTCCCGATGTGTAAGCTTAGATACTGTACTTTATTTCTAGCTTCATAAAGTTCTGGATACATCTCAGTTGCCGGTGCATTTAAACCATTTTTTTTTAAATAATACGACAATTTGGTTTAGGTTACAAAAACATACAACCTTAAAATATTTGACTTCAAACAAAAAGCTTCGAATTATTTACTCTAAACTAGCACCCGAGACTAATCAATTGCTACTGGAAGTTAAACATGGCAACAGCAGGGGTTCAGCCATTCCTGACCAAACAATAACGTTACACATAAATAGAGGGCAATAAAAATTGTAAAGTGAAACAAATATAATTTCACCGAAAAGGTTTACAACCTCTTTTGGCATTTCATAATAGGTATCTTCATTTAGATCTTGTCGTACTAATTTATAAATACTTAGTAAATGTCTCTAATAATGTATATTATCACGTTAAAAATTAACCCCTTGTCTCGCAGATGAGACGGTCGTCCCAAACTACCTATAATAAAAAATAAAAGTCCAATAATTGCGATTCAAGATTTTTTTTATCGACTTTAAACAAACAAGAAGGTTTTATGTTCGACTGCATGTATGTTCCTTTTATTTTAATTTATTTCTGATTTGTTATATTTTTAGGTAACCATTTAGATAGATCTTTGGCATAGATCGTTTTTAGATATTTGTCAAACACTACTCAAATAAAAAAAATATGATAGGTTCAACTGCGCAAATTCTCCCCTTTTAATGCGCCAGCGATGCTGGGTTTAATTTAATTATTGCATTGTCATCGATCCTTGATAAGTGTGCAAAGTTTCAAATCAATCCGTCGTTTTGAAAGGTGTGAAAATCACGTTCAAAGATTCCGTAACATAGATACAAACCAAGCTAATAAAAGCGTGTTTAAAAAATGACACCTCTCTCTGTTCTATAGTCTATGCGCCCTATTATAATGGCGGGCGTCTCGGTTCAGCGGCAATTTTTCACGAGCTATCTACATCGCTGCGCTAAATAATAGACCTCCTACGCGCCACGCCAGTTACTTATTCATCAAGTTTATTTTTCATTAGCCAAAGCTGAATCGCCATAATTGAGCTTGGCATTGTTGCCATAGATACTCGTATTTTATTAAAAATATTTTTCTAGTCTTGAAATATGTACTTTTTCGAAATGAATTCGTTCAGAAACTGTTTAATTTAAATTTAGTTACTATTATTATATTTATTTACAACATATGTACAAAATATACAAACAAATGTACAAGTACAATATATAAAAAACTTCTTGGAGGCTGCCGCTGCTGCCGATCGGCAAGGTTCCCAGAAGGCTGGCAGCGTTCAGAAATTAAATAGATTTCATTATCGTTACCTAATCGCTTGATTATTGTTACTAACATTAATTTTTATTTTTATTATTTAAAAAAAATCATATGGACACAAAAAAAACTGGTACCGTACAGAGATACCGTAAAACCAGAATAATAAAACCATAGTCACCCTACAACGAAATTGCCCCTTTATGCCCTTATCATTTATTACGTTTTTATCTGCGAAACTTCTATTAAAGATATATTTCTCATGGCATATTATTAGAAAGGATATTTGGCCAAGTCGTAGCGTAAGGTTGAGTTATTCATTGCTGTTTTGCTGATCTATCTGATTATTTTGATGCTTCTATGAATTATACTGTTTGGAACAGTTCTTTATTATGTCGTTTACGTAAACCGGCAAGTATTTTTAGGATCACTTTTGGTTTGACTTGTTGTTTTGACTTTATGAACTTTTAATTAGGTGCTTTACCTACTTTCTAATGTGTTTTATGTATAAAGATACCACTGAAAAATAAAATAGCGGGTTTTAGAATAATAACATCCAAAGCGACTGGGATTTTCCATTATTATGTATTTACTTTATAGTGCATAGTTTAGTTATTAATTTGGTTTTCGTTTTAGTTTCTCTATTTGTATTTTTTTTACTCATAAATGTGAAAGATACATACACACCTAATTTATCCAATGCAGAAGTTGATAGTTTGTTACGTTGCTTCTGTAAAAAAAAACCTGATAGATTCAGTATCAGAATAAAGTATTGTCACCCTACAAGAGCAATTTCTTCACATGTTTATCATAGTATGTTATCTGAACGCATATAAATGGCGAATATATTTGTTATTACGAAGATATCATCGGAGGGAATTCTACTAAGCTGAACTTCAATATAATTACTATTATTTTCTGATTTTCCTTATTAATCCCAACTTTTACGAAACTCTGAATATGGTGCCATATCTGGCATTTCATCTAGAGATTTATAAGATTAGTAAATTAAAAATTAATCTTACAGACAGAGCCCCGCGAACGTAAAGGGAAGCACAGTAAAGGAAGCTGAATTTAAAAAAGGAAGCCGATCGCGTTCGATGTTCGATGCAAGTCACGCAGGATAACATACGTGCAGGTCACGCACACGACTATTTTATTATTTTTATTAAATAAATCTATTATTATTAATTATTTTTTCTGCTCTCTTAATTTATTTAAGAATTATCCAGATAATACAAGCTTTCCTGACAATTAATCTCCATCAAAATTAACCGTGTCCCGATAATGTGTGGGTGCCTTTAATTAAGGCTGTCCGTACGCCGCGCGACCGCACGATCGCAATAAAACGGAAACGTTGCTTTATTAAGTAATTTAGTGGCGGGGCGACACTGTCACCTCGGTTAGTGATGGCTGCTTAGGTTATTATTGAGATAGGTAAAATGAGGGTATTTTAGCTTACATTGTTCTAGCAAGTTATGTTGGTTGTCTTACCCGTGGGTGAACTATACAGACAACTTAGACAGATATGTGGGCGGGTCACCTAGAAAATATACAAAAATGACTCACCATTTTCGAGATATTTTGATATTTATCTATATATATAAAAGTCAAAGCTGACTGGCTGACTGACTGACTGACTGACTGATCTATCAACGCACAGCTGAAACCGCTGAACGGATTGCGCTGAAATTCGGCACGCAGATAGTTATTATGACGTAGGGTTCCGTTAAGAAAGGATTTTCCAATGGGATAAAACGGGGGTCCAAAGTTTGTATGAAACTCTGTCATTTTAAATTTGAAATGAATGAAATTTGGTGTTTAGCCTCTAAATGTAAAATAATAAAATACGTATTTAAGGATTTATTGAATTTCAACCCTTAAAGGGGTAAAAAGGGGGGTTAAAGTTTGTATGAAAAAAAAATGTTTATTATCAGAATTACTCAAAATTTAGTACTTATGCTCTTCAATCAAAT
Organism: Ochropacha duplaris; assembly: GCA_951361185.1. NCBI lineage: Eukaryota > Metazoa > Arthropoda > Insecta > Lepidoptera > Drepanidae > Ochropacha > Ochropacha duplaris. The sequence continues at coordinate 4,269,493 of OX592718.1, read as the reverse complement.
TAAAGATACAAATGTACGGATTTTTTGAAGTTCATCCCTTAAAGGGGTAAAAAAGGGGGTTAAAGTTTGTATGAATAATAAATTGTTTATTATCAAAATTACTTTAAATTTAGAATTTATGCTCTTCAATAAAATTAAAGAAACTTGTATCTAAGGATTTTTTTAATTTCAACCCTTAAAGGGGTAAATAAAAATAAATTGTTTATTATCAAAATTACTTGAAATTCAGTATTTATGCTCATCAATAAAATTAAAGAAACATGTATTCATGAATTATTTTGTATTTCACCCCTTAAAGGGGTAAAAAGGAATGTTAACGTTTGTATGAAAAATAAAAATACTATTTTTGGATAATTTGAAATATCCCTCCAGAACTGGAAAAAACTAATCAGCCAAAATCGTGTAGTCCACGTAGGCGAAGCTGCGGGCGGAAAGCTAGTGTACCTATATTTGAATCTAAATTATAATTACATAGAATATCATTCACGTTTTATAAATAAATTATATCTACTAATTATTATAAAATAAAACTAAAAACCTAAAAAAAATCTAATCGATTGTTATGCTATTGTTTGATTGGTACGCGCGTCCCACTTAAGAACTAATTACAAATAAAAAAAAATCCCCATATCGCTGCCCGATGGAAGCGTCCCAAGAAAAATCAATACATAAATCCTGGCAGCATTTATGTATTGATTTTTCTCTAATTTTTGATCTCTAAAATGGTGACACTTTTACTAAGGTCATTTGTTGTATATGTTGGTAGGTGGCCCACCTATCTCCCCCCTTAAGTTTGTCGTACAACTTACCGGAAATCCTGTATATTCAAATGAAAATATTCCAAGCCTAATAATAACTATTGACCTTTTGAAAAGTGTAGAATTTTCATTGGTTTTTGAAATACATAAAGCTTTCATCTTGCATCTAAAAGTCATAATAACATGAATTGCGATTTCTAAAATTACATTATTTTTGTAAGTAGTATTCACCGCCGTTCTATCCGCAAACCAAGGGGTTATGTCATTATTTGTTTTTTTTTTTCTAAATCTCAATTCATATAATCGATGGCCCTATGCCACGGAGTAAAGATACCTACTCCGTGACCTATACCAATTCGTCCAATGCAGAAGCCTAAGTAAATAAATGTTCTACATATATAAAGAAACGAGGATGCCGTATGTTTAGCTTCTTTTTTAGGAGGCATAAGTCGGTCATCCTCTTTTGTGGGAATAGACGTAAATATTTATTTATAATTTTGTTTTCATGATATACTTAGTTATTTAATTAATAGAATGAATATGTATTACCTTCGCTGGTGCGTGCCGCCTTTCCCTTCAGCCAGGTTGATTCCACAAGTTGATAAAAATATTATTTTGGAACGAAGTTCCTTATCGCGCGTTGAGAAAGGGGGCTAGACGGAAAAAAATCTTACGAAAAGTTCTCACGACACTTTTTGCTATAGTAAGCTATTGTAAGCTGTGCGGCGTGCGCATGTTTCTCTGTCTGTCTCTCTCTCTCTCTCTCTTATAGAAAGCAAGCCAGATATTTTCATTTCTATTTGTATATATATATAGAAATGTTTTTATATATATATATATATACTCTCTCGACTTATATAACTTCGTTCCATCCGGGTGTCCCTTGACACCTATCAAGTTTTTTTTACAAATAAATACATGAAGCAAAACATTTGTGTTTAACACACAATTTGTCTTTATTCAAAAACTAGCTTGTCGCCCGGCGGTTTCATCGGAGTTTCACAGGGAAAACAAACAAAATAAATAGGTTATTCGCTCTGCGCTTTCACCCGCGCTCCTGAAAGAATTAAAATAAACTATAGCCCCATGTATCTTGCTGATAATTTAAAGATAGTTTAGTTATTGATGAAAGTTTTTATTAAATTAAGTTAAGTATTTTTAAAATTTTCCATTACAAACAAACAAACATACAAATAAATCATTTTTTTTCTCCGTATAATATTAGAGGAGACATATTTGTTTAGTTTGGGCATGGGTACCTATCTACTTTGAAGCCTGAAGAGGGGCTCGTGCTATTTGTAAATGGGTGTAGGTATGTAGGTGTATTTATGTGCAAACTAGCTGTCCCTTGCGGTTTCACCCGCGTTCCCGTGAGATCAAATCTTTTCCCGGGATAAAAATATAGCCTATGACACTCACAAATAACGTGGCTTTCTGTTGGTTAAATAATTTTCTAAATTGGATCAGTAGATCCAGAGATTACCCCCTACAACCTCACAAACTTTACCTCTTTATAATATTTGGTATAGATTTGCGATGCAATTTTTAAATATCAGCATTTTTCTGTATTCCATTTAGTTTAGGATTTGGCCATCCGCGCCAACTTGAATAATTCACCCTGTACTATTCATATTCACCTATATACATATAAAAAGTTTGATTAAATAGTCCTAAATAAAACAACAAAATAAATTTATATAATAATTTTCTGTTTATTCTTTTCTTAATGTAACTTTTTACAGCGTCCTTTTGATGAGACAGCATTATTAATCTATGAATAAGTATAACTATGAACAGACCTATGTACTATTTATTTTTATACAATAATTACTTCTTATATTAATTTTTACATGTAATTAACTCGAAACCACAGGCTTAGGATTAATAAATCGCTTAATATGCAACTATTTATCCTCTAGTCTGTGCTAAGCCTAACGGAATATGAATTCGACAATAGTACCTACTTTACAAATATTTACTTTTTATTGCACTTATCATTATTTAAAATTATATTCTAATGACAGTTTTTTTTTCTATACACTATTTACGCAAAGGCTATGGACATAAATGCTAAAGGATGGTTACACAACTCAAGATAAACAAGTCATTTATACCTAAGGCTTTCATGAAACAATAAAAACTTTTTACTAATTTCCAATCTGCATTTAAAAATCATAGTCGATGAGTTGCATGTTATGTGACCAAATTGCAAATTACCAACAAAGCTTAAACTGATAAAACCGGCACCAACGTAAGTTTTATATAATTTTAGCCAAAAGATTAACAATGAAAAGTCATGCTGGATAAGGCGATGATAGCTCAGTGGTAAGTGACGTCGGATACCGCGGCGAAGGTCGTGGGTTCGAATCCTTACAATGAGCTTGAGCTTTCGGTGAAGGAAAACATCGTGAGGAAACCACAGCACGGTGGTAGGGTACTTTGTAGTACTCGACTGGCTGGCTACCACCCTCAAATTGAAAATCTGTCGCCAAGCACCTGTTGGTGTGTTCCGGCAATTGCACTTGAGAGCCAGTTCGCCTTTAAGGCATAGTAATAAGGTGTACAACACAGCAATCCCCTGGTATTGCCGATGTCTATAGGCGACGGTTGTCACTTACCATCAGGTGACCCGCCTGCCTGATTGTCACTTGTGACATAAAAAAAAAAAAAAAAAACGTACGTACAGGTCATCCACACTTCGTGCACGTTGCTTCACTTCATTGAAGACTATTGTTTACGTACGCTCCTTCTACCTTTTATTATTTGTTCTGTGCAATGAAACTGATAGCTGATATGCAACTTTAGTATCTAATTAAGAAATTTTCCAAATTGTCTATGATCTTAACGAAAGGTTGATTTTTTATTTAAGTGTCTTCTATGTTGTTGCAATATAATACGTTATGTTTTAATTTAAATATCATAACCTAACATAGTTATGGTTGTTAAATTATTATAATTAGGTTCTTAAAATAAATATATTTATTCCTTACTCATTGGGAGCTTTCAATTTGAAATATTGAAATGATTCCTTAGGCACTAAAAACTTTAATAGCATTAAAACTTCTCCCAAAATACAAATAGTGCCATAATTATATGGAAAGAAAACAACCTCCTAATGTCTTTTTACGTACGAAACATTGTTTCATAAAACTTTAATAACTAACACATGACCAGCATTTAATAAATTACCTAAATACAATAAAATTAAGTAATATTTACATACATACAAAATGTCTACCTATAAAACTATTAAAACTATTTGTCAACATTCAAATTGAAATTCGAATACGCAGGTCTTAAAGTTGACGGTTCAGCGTTAACTGGCGATGGAGGAGTAGGGGGGATGTACGGGTAACGCGGATAAGGGGGGTAAGGATATGGGTAACCAGCTGGTAAAAGCTGAGGGTTATGGAAAGGGGGTAATAGTGCTGGGGAAGGGTATCCGTAGGGGAGGCCGACTGATGAAGCAGCGGCTTGGAGGATTGAGGCTGCGAAGGCAGGGTCGCTGTAAACCGCTGCGTAGGGCCAAGCTACTGCGATACGTTGACGTTTATCTTTCATTCTTCGGTTTTGGAACCATACCTGTTGACAAATGGAAATAAAAATTAGTAAAATATTTAAGCGAACTCGGTATTACCTACGTAAACAATCAGACAAATCTTTATTTCTATTAAATTGTAAATCCTAAACATATTTTTTTCTCACCATGGTAAGTGATGCTCAGGTGGGCAGGTGGTGTAACTAGGCTGGACCATGTCAGAAACACACACATAAGAGGCAGCTTCAAAGTGAGACCTATCCATCGACCATCCGACCACATGACCAGAAAAGTGCTAGACATCGAAACTAAACCCCGAGGACGAGGAAGACCCCGTATCACATGGATGTCCGTAGTAAATAAGAACCTCAAAGAAGCCCAAATCAATAAAGTGACGACCCAGGACCGAGCTACCTGGAGACGCATGATACGGAGGGCCGACCCCAAATAAAATGGGAGAGGGCCAGGCAAAGAAGAAGGTAAGTGATGATTTTGCCGGTGGTAAGAACACAAAGCCTAGATGGGAACTGTCTCTCAAGTAGGGTCGGAAACTCGGAACACACCGATAGGTGCTTAGCGACAGATTTTCAACTTGAAGGTGGTAGCCAGCCAGTCGGGTACTACAAAGTACCCTACCACCGTGAAAATGAAGTGATAACATATTTCCCTAGGGAATTGTAAATGTCTACAGGACAAGGAGATTGGCTATAACCAACATCGATTTGTAATAAAACAGTAGAAACGACACATTATCGCTTTAAAATTCACTAGGTATGCGAATTAATAGTAAAAACAAAAAGACAGTTAGTTTTCAGGTGTTAGTACTTCGCATACCATCGCTAATTAATTGCATATTTTTGAAAATAACACAAGGCAATCGTAAAAATGCATTCAACGCGTTTCGAGCCATCTAAAATCATTAAGAGTGTATAATGGCCGCTCGCAAACAACAAAGTATGCAAACAAAGCTCTTTCCCATAGGATCGCTTTGAAACCCTCGCTTTGTTCGAGAGAGCGCCGAACGATGTGTTAATTGGCGGGAATCTTGCTGTCAAAAGCCCGCTGTCAAGTGGAAAATGGCGGATTTTCTTTCTGGCCATAGACCATCGATTTAATTTAACGTGAAACCTAAATAAGTTGAAGTTATTAAAATTCAATAAAATAGCTCTTTTAAAATCCATTTAATTTACTGAAATGTAGTTCAGTTCTACATGTTTTTTTAAAAACACCTACATGCATCTAAAATCTCAAACTCAAAGATGTTTTTATTGGAACGAAGTTCCTTATCGCGCGTTGTGAAAGGGGGCTAGACGGAAAAAATCTTACGAAAATCACCGACACTTTAATGTCGGTGATTTTTTGTGTCGGTGACAAAAGTCACCGACCGCTGTGCGGCGTGCGCATGTTTCTCTGTCTGTCTCTCTCTCTCTTATAGAAAGCAAGCCAGATATTTTCATTTCTATTTATATATATATATATAGAAATGTTTTTTTTTAATATATATATACTCTCTCGACTTATATAACTTCGTTCCATCCGGGTGTCCCTTGACACCTCTCAAGTTTTTGATTTGTTACTGTTCATTTACAACACGCCATAAAGATTCATCACAATAAACAAACATACGAAAAAAAACTCAGATTTTATAACGCATCAAATGGTAGCCGCGCGGTTTAATTTAATAGTTTTTAATTGGTATAATCGCGCTATAAAACAGATGCCGGACCATAGACAACCGATGAAGTCTTTTCATTCACTCGCTCACTAATGATAGCCGCTTTATAGCGTTGAGAGCGTTCAGTTCTTTTCGGCATTAGTGTTCATTAGCATTCAACAGCTACTGAATAATTTGGTCGGTTTCTTTTATTAATGCACATCGACAAATTAGCGTGCATGTAAAATTCGAATGAAGCAGTAAAAACACATGTTTTTTTTTTCCAGCTGTTGGTTTTCTTTTTTATTGGAAGTGATAATTGAGATTATGACTGGACAGCCGGTGACGCGCAAGAGGAATTTAAATTTAAATTGGCGTGACATTCCATTGAACGGGGAATATTTTTGAATATATTTTTTTAATTATTTTCCGGTATGACGTTGTTGAAGTGAAACCATTTATTTATATTTTCGTGTGTTTATTCTAAGTCAACCAATTTATTGCTCATCGAATATTCACACTTTTGTAACGTGATTTCTGCGAATTAGCGGGAGGCTATAAAACGTTCGTGATGGAAATTATTGTGGATCTAATTGACGCATCATACTCGGGACCGACGAGTCATTGATGGTTACTTAACAAGTCAATTGTGTAGATAACTGTATACCGTTTTTAAGAAACAATAAGCTCCTCACTTGAACGTACCTAAGTCAGCCAAGTAGTACCAAGAAATATTCATATTTGTATAATAGGTATATTGACAAAAACGTAGTTTTGAATTTCGTCATTTTTCTCTAGTTTTCTTATTTATTGACTCTTTAGCATTTAATGGCCGTATTCATAACAAACTCGACGGTGTTTAGTAAGTGCTTAGCAGATTCTAAATTCAAATTCTCTATAGAAAATTCGAATTAAGAATCTGCTAAACGCAGTTGCTAAAAATCGTCGATATCTTTATAAATAAGAAGAATATTCTTAATAGATAAGGCTATAAGTGATTAGCAGAGCTCTTAAAAATAATATCAAAAATCTTGTTTTTCTCTCCTAACATTTATTTATTTTTAATCCTCACTTAATTATGTTTCTTTTAGACTTCTTGCTAAAAAGTGATATCTATTACAATTTCATCATTAAACCATAAACAATTCATTTTTCGCGGCACATTATGACATTAGTCAGCTGGCATGTTTGTCGTCAATGGCACTTCAGTAGCTGTCAATTTAGTGTCATGATGTTACGAAAATATCTTAGCTGATACATTATAATTGAACAAAGAGGTCGCTTTTATTGGGGACACATCGTGGGTGGACTTTGGTAACTTTTACTGAAACTGACAAGCCAACAGATGACGCGTGGGTGGCATTCTATTAACACAAGCACCCCTAATTTATGTTAAACGACCTCAGTACAAATAAGACTCGATATAACACAATTTGTAGAACGTACAATTATGTGATCTATTACTGTGTGTCTTTATGAAGAAATAGTTTGGATTTTAGGGTTAATATTTTCAATTTGACATTTCTTTTATTGTTGGAAGACCAGCGCTGGTTTACAAATAACTAGCATTATGCTGAGCTAGGACCGTTTTGTGCCAATAGTCTCTATTTTTTATTTTTATCGTTTTTTTTATTTGTTCTTAATTTTTATTTTTTTAATTATGTAATTTTGTATATAGGTATATTTTTTTGCCAAAAATAAATTTATTTTCTTTCTTTCTTATAATCGTTGGACGTACAGAGTTATTGTCCAACCTGTTGTCAGTAACTAATTACAGTATCTACGTAAAAGTGTTTTGTATTAATATGTTAAAAAATTATGTGCTTACCTTAATAGTTGATTCTGGTAATTGCAACTGTGCTGCCAGCTCACATCTCCTCGGTCGCGATACATAATTTTCTTTTATAAATTCCTTCTCGAGTCTTGCCAACTGTTCCCGGGTGAAAGCTGTGCGGTACCGCCTGTTAAAAAAAAACGTTTTAAAAAAATAACGTCATTGTCTGATACCTATTGATAAATTATGGTCATCTTTAAAAACGATCTTTAGAACAATTTTATTGAAAAATTAAATCTTTACATATAAAAAATCTCATGTCACGATGTTTATCCGGGCTAATTTTAAAAACTACTACTCCAATCTTGATGAAACTTGGCACACGGGTAGATCATATCCTGGAATAAAATATAGGATACTTATATCTCAGGAAAAGATAAGATCCCACTTGAACGCTTGTGACAGCTAGTAATTTTTAAAATTAATCTAGAAACATACCTTATGTTTGGATCAGGTACTGAACTGGAGTTGGTCATCTGCTCCGACTGAGGACTTAGCGATTCTGTGGACAAAAGAAAGAATATTAATTAATTAGGCGCACTTTTTTTTTTATTCAGAGGAAATATATAGTTTGTGCGCAACATTACGGCTACGTATTTAACTTAAAGGACCGATTATTAGTTATCTTACAACCAGAAAGCCCTTGTTTCACTTAAAGGGTTGGAAGTACGCACTCAGAACCAACTGGCGCTGGCATTTCATTATGAGCACCATATTATCTTAATTATACTCATGTCTAGACATTAGCTACTTGTAACCACAATAAAAGAAAGCCGACACCAAGAAGACCACTCAATTCATTTTAGAACTAATTACTTCGTGAATACGAAATTGACTTGTCGTAAAACACAAAAATATATATCGAAGCGCATCATTCGAAAACCGGTAGCCCATAGGTGCTAATTGTACGCGCCCAAAGTTTCAAAAGGAATACATTAACACAAGACAAACACAAATAAGCTATTGTCTAATTAAATATTTTCCCATGCCGTGTATTAAAACCACAAAGAAACCGAAAAGCTCAGTCGATCGCCGCTCAATTTAGAAAAAAAGTGGTAGCTTCAAAACGCCGACTTTACAAATATGATTAGTCGTTGAAGTGGTTCTACTGGCAGTTTATTTTTGAAATAAAAATATTGAACGCTTTCAAGTCGCATCTATTGTCTGTGATGAAGACGTTCATTTGAAAATTAAGATCTTATTTTTCAATTGCCCGATAAAGTTAACTATTAATTTGAAATTAGAACAGTTTCTGTATAGCTAGACATTTTATCCGTGGTTTATCCAACGAATTGAAATACTTAATCCATTACAACTAGCAATTATGATTGTTTTTCAATCAAATGAAATGTATTGAATAGAAATTAGCAACAGAAAGTACTACCTAAATGATTTGAAAATATCAATAAGTTCTCAATTATGGAAAATTTATTGCGCATTCGAGCGAACCAGACAAAACATCATGTTTATGGTTTTTTTTTCTCAATTGCCTCCGGCGTCTGCGCACTTGACTCGTTCCCATGATGGGTGGCGACAGAACACTCAAAAATCAATTTGCAATAGTCTAGTCGGTAGCTTCCTCTCAATAAAATTTGTTGTCATACAAACTTTTTCAAAAAGAGCGGAGACGGCTATCGAATGATCCCCAGCTGCGCTATTATTGGCGTGTGTCTCGATTTTCAAAAAAAGAACGAGGAAATGTTTTCAAACATGACATTTAAAAAGTTTCCGTTTTGAATTGCTTCCGTCGTCCTACTTATAAACGGAAGCGATCATACTTTTATAATCTCGCGACATGAAATATGTTTTATGCGTGTAGTTTTTTCTGTCGGTGACGTCACAAGCATCCATTAGTATCGTTTGGGAGAATAATTTCGAAACGTCATGCCGGTTCCATCTTTGTTTCAAAATGTACGTTAATATGAAAGATACACAGCACACTACTTGGGATACAGTCATAATGTGTAAAAGTAATACTTTACTGCGGACACTTAACGAAATAAATAGGAATTTCCTGCTGCCATGAAACAGTTTCTTTTTAAGGTTGGCTATTACATAGATTTTTTTTTGTTAATAAGAAAACGCCATTTTGAAAATTTCGTGAAGTGACGAAAGTGAAAAAATAATAATGAACTAGTTTAGTTATCTTTCAGATATACTTGAACTTTTAGGGAGTACAGCATGGGGTTCTTTAAGAAGGGTGTGAGGACATTTCTGCAATGGCAATGCGCGAGTGACACCCCGGTGTTGCAAGACTATAGACTATACATGGTAACCGTTTAAAACCAAGCTGGTTGTATGTTTATTTGCAAAAAAAAATACTACTTATTAAATTGAATGAATGAATTAAAACACCCATTGTTCTGTCAAATCATAATTTTACTAATAAAACTATGTTACCATATCTAATTGATTCGTTATGAAACAACTTCGTGCAACTCATAACGAAGGTTTTTATGGACATGTTTTACGGTTCTGTTGCTTTGGAATAATAGGTATACCTAAAGTCAATGCGGAAGTCCGGCAATGGGTTAAGTCCGTAGAGTCGTAGCGACATCTGTAATTTGATGCCAGAACCAGCCAGATACACTTTTATTTTACATGTAATTAAACACGGTTCAAATGTAACAGGACTTTTATAACATAAAGAAACCCACATCAAAAAGAAGCAATTCGCACCTTAAATGTTTTTTATAATTAGCACAGATCTCGTATCATACCTAAATGCCAGACACATAATGGTATCCGATTGTGGATAACTAAGTGCCAACCATAGACGATTGACAGTAAGTAAATAAACACCCAAAGCACGTAAAACAATGTCAATTTTTAAACGATTATTTTAACTAAAATAATAATAGCCATAGACTAAAATATCGCTCATTTTATCAGTGTTACCAGTTATGCAACAATTTTCTAGCCAATAAAAATAATCATCGGAACTAAACATGAATTTATCGATTATATCTAATTCAATATTAGATAACGTAACAGACATAAAACTGATACATCTATGACACTCATAGATTATACGGCGCACAAACCAATTACTAAATGCTTAGTTAATAGTACCACCGCTCAATTTGCAGCGTACCAAATAGCCCTTGTAATAGGCACAAACCGATCGCCATTCATTAACAATTGGAATTATCGAGAATTGCTATTGCCACCCTCATGCGCCCAACACACTGGTCGGCACGCGTCTGTAATTGTATTGCCGTGAATGAACCCCCTTAATACGTTTATTGTCTATGACACGGTGTTACTGGCCGGTTGATCGTTCGACTGATTTTGAAAATGGAACGATTAATGTATGTTCTTTTCTTTTGACTTCGTTTTGTATGAATAACCATGAAGACTTCTTGCTAAATGATTATTTCGCATATTTAGATATCTAATAATTTATCAATTATAATATTTGGATATGGAGTATTTAAATGACTAACGGAGTATTCAATAAAAAATACCTTCTAACATGCAAAATAAATCCCAGATGAACTTTTAGTTTATAAAGTTCCTCTGGCCCTATTCTTTTATGAATGAAACAAAGCTTCTGTAGGTATTATCAAATCACAGCAACTCTCATAGGAATTAAAACAATTTACACGCGTCCAAAGCAAAACATTTGCTATACAATTATCCAATACAGGGCCAATTATACGGTGTCATCCCCCAGCGCGTTCCCCCATACAATTTTCATGATAAAATTCGTATCTACTAGTCGGCAACGATATAATGAAGATAAATATCTCAGTGGGGAGTTGGCAGCAATAAAAACAAAATCAGTTTAAGCCCAATTGACAAGACATATTACAATCCCGACCCCCGCGGCAATCCCGTTGTTGTCCGATTAAAAATGGCGACGAGCTGTCAAATTGTGGCGCGAAATCCACCCACGCGGTGTCTTTTTACTTTTTCTACACCATAGACAATAAGTTGCGGTCCATTTAACTTTTAATGTAGATTTTAAAGGTGACAGCTGCGGTAATATATGAGCCAATTTAGTTTGACGTTAATTAGTGGTTATTTGGCTGTGTGGATTTATTACCAAGGTCACAGATGTGGTACATAAGATTACTTATTCTGTGTCAATTAACACCCTAATTTGTAATTATCGGAAAGCGGAAACAGACTTATGCAAATATTTTTATTTAAGGTCAATTTGTTACCTGTCTATTACTCAATATTTTAGGTAGGTACATTAAAACCTAACGGTTAACCTTAATACCTAAGTAGGTAACATCAATAAACATTAAGGAAAATCACAAACTTCGCTGGTAATAAAGTAATAAAGAGCAAAAATACAGTTTACTTCCAAAAACCTTATTCCATTCAATTATGATCCTTAAGCCACCAAAATAAAGATGGGTATCAGACTTTTATACATTAACGATTATCTTTTCTGGAATATAAAGGCTATAATAGCGACTTTGAGATGCCGACATGACGTTTTGTTGTGAAATCAATAAAAATATTAAAATTATACAATGAGGTCGTAATGGGACGCCTTTTGTCGGTATTTTGGCTTAAATAGTTTTATTGGTCAGCTAAAACAAGTACCGCTATGATTCGTATGCTTTTTGGTACGTAGGTGTGTTATAATTAATATCTGGTTAGATAATGACGTATCACTTTAGATTTGAGACAAAATTTTGATGAAAAAAATCTTTGATTTAGAAATTGCAAGAAAAAAAATCATAATTCGAATAGTGATTATAAAAATTATATTTTTTTGTTCATTACCTAGTTTGGAACGATCGTCCCACCTACGAGTCAAAGTGTATCTAGGTATAGGTACAACCTAATATTATAAAGAGGTAAAGTTTGAGTTGGTGAGATTTTAGGGAGTAATCTGGATCTACTGAACCGATTTGTGAATGTCAGGCTAAATTTAATTCCCGGGAAAAGATAAAATTCACGGGGTCGCGGGTGAAACACGGGGGATTGCTAGCGAAGTATAATTATAGCCTATTTATGTGAAAATTGATATGATGATGTATGTGGCTAAGGTGTAAACACACAAAAGCTTACAAGGGAACTGACTCTCAAGTGCATCTATCTATTAATAATTCAATTAATGATATACGGGTCTCTCACTTCCCTATAAAATGTGCGAGGAGGGCGGTGGCTGCCACACGCGTCATACTTGTGAACAGGTGCTGCTTGTGGGGGCTGGTCTGTGCGAGTTTGTTGTTTATTAAGTCACACGTAATTAAATTCTATTGATTACTATTTTTGCCGCCATAACACGCAAATATTGTCAGTGAGACTAGATAAATAATAATATTGAAATGAATAAACAATTTCATTTCATATTATAATGTACTTAAAACTTAAAAATAAACACGTACCTTTACTCTTCGGAGACGACGGAGGTGTATTTTGATTTTGAACTCTGATATCATAAATATTTGTTTTCGACATTAAATCAACAGACAACGGTTCACAAATCGATTTGTTCAACGAGTAATTCCTGAACGTTTCCATATTTAAAAAAAAAGAAACAGCGTTATGGAAAATAAAAAGCACTGGCAGTTTATTAGAAGCCGTTACCGCGCGTCGAAAGTAAGTAAACTGTCGGTTGTTTTCGATGTTCAAAATTTGGACCGCCTCACTAAAAATCCATAATTCGTTAACCAATAACGTTCTCCCGTTTTTATCCCCACCAATCAGGGCGGGGCTACGATAATCGTTTTCCATCTCTTTCGCTCCCGTGCGACGTTGTCGCTTACGATTTTAGGTCAGTCGCACAATTGGATCTTTGTTTTAGTATTTTAAAGATATTATTTTAACTATATTCGAGCAGCGCACAATTTTTAGGTACCTGCGATAGACAATCAAAATAAAACGATTTATGTAAACCGTTGTCCTTATTTAAAACGGAAGAGGTAATTTTAGCTTAATGAAAAATCAATCAATCATCTCACTTTATGAATGAATGAATGAAATACTCTTTATTGTATACACCGTAAAACAAAAAAATACATGACACAACAATAAAATAAAATAAAAAAAGCGAATATAATCTAGGCGGCCTTATCGCCTAAGCGATCTCTTCCAGACTTGTCACTATAAAGTAACAGAGATAACTCTCTCTGTCTGTGTAATAAAAAATATTGAAAATGGATAACAAATATCTAAATGCCAATCTCATCAGGAAAATATTCGTGACCGACCATCATTGTTGACGATTAAATTCATTTTGAAAACGATCAATTGTAATTTTTGACAGGACTAAATTTCCTGTTATACTAATTATAAATGTGAAAGTATATTTGGATGGATGTTTGTTACTTTTTCACGCAAAAACGGCTAAACGGATTATGATAAAACTTGGCACCCAGGTAGATTTCATCCCGGTAAAAGATAAGAACCCTCGGGATTGCGGGTGAAACGCGGGCGGAAAACTAGTATCGTAATAAAAAGAAAAATGAAATAACAAAATCAGCGCATCCGAGCGCTCCCAAATAAAAATGCAATTTAACATTTATTCAAAATATTTGAAAATAAGAAATATAGTCCTTTTTCGAAGGCACTAACACAACTATGGCTCTAAAACGATGCTCAGATTTAAAATACAACATCGATTTATTTTTAATTCTCCAAAGCGCTCGCTGCATCACTACCCTAAGCTTTTAATCACGTCTGTATTCATTTTATTTTAATACAAACTGGCTACTGAACATCACATCATTGTCCTTTATTACTTGGCTCAGAGTTATTAAAGCGAATATTAGCTGTAGTAGACTGCATAAAATATGTTGGAACATTTCAGTTTTACTACTTTCAGTGCTTACTTTGACTTTGTAATATTTTTTTACCATAGAGCCAGAAACTGGTTTTTATTAGGTAACTTGCTGTCTGCTCAGTGGACCTACGATTATTTAACCCCCTCAACCATCGAGAGAGTAAACTTTATAATCCTTGGATGTCTTACTTCATAATTATTTTTTTTATGTCACAAGTGACAACGAGGCAGGCGGGTCACCTGATGGTAAATGACAACCGTCGCCTATTGACATTGGCAATACCAGGGGATTGCTAATGTGTTGTACACCCTATTACAATGCCTTAAAAGTACCCTACCACCGTGCTGTGGTTTCCTCACGATGTTTTCCTTCACCGAAAGCTCAAGCTCATTGTAGGATTCGAACCCACGACCTTCGCCGCGGTATTCGACGTCACTTACCACTGAGCTATCATCGCCTTATTAATATGGAACTTGTCACAGATTTTCATGTTTTTAACTTCTGCAGCTGATGCTGTATAGAAACTATATTACTTAGGACAAGTCTCTATATGATTATTATTTAGTACTAGCTTTCCGCGCCGCGGTTTCACCCGCGTTCCCGAGGGATGTTATCTTTTCCCGGGATAGCCTATGTGCTATTTCAGACTATAATCTATCACTGTGCCAAATTTCATCCAGATCCGTTCAGCCGTTCTGCCGTGATTGAGTAACAAACATCCATCCATCCAAACTTTCACATTTATAATATTGGTGGGATTACTTGATTTAGTTTTTTTACCGTAATTAAAGATACTAGTAAGTACCTACTACAATTAATTCATTGGCACTTCTAATGGTTCTGTTTGCAAACGTTGAGTTTTCTCAAATACAATCGATAGAACCGACTTGCTTATTCCTCGTACAGACAATAAGTACGCGCCTAAAGTGTTTAACACAGAGGTGAGCAATATTTCCCTTCCACGGATGTCATGGTTGACCCTAAAATTATAAGCAATGTTTAATTTGAACGTAAACACAAACATTCTTCAAGCAAAATGCCATATTAAACCCAAAACTTCTGAGAAACATTACGTATTCAACCAAAAATGTGGAAGCTGTAAAATCAAACATTACCAGAAAGAAGGACGACAGCAATAAAAGAGAAAATATCCGATGACATTCACTCCGTGGCCACAATGCACGCACCACTCCATAATTGAGCAAAGACAATAGACCTGTGTGCCAACACGGGAACAAAGGAGAACGAACTCACTTATTGTCTATGACACGTCTTTTGGCGGCTATTTGCCGGACAGACGTCACGCTGCGACAAAATGGCTGACAATGGTTTATTTCACTACAGTAGCACAAGTGCTAACAATGTGGATATAAAATGCTACCGTTTTTGAGTAATTTGTCTATATTAAAGCGTAAAAGGTAGTTCTTTAGAGTTTGGTGACGCATTCATCATCGTCATATATTTTCGTATAATAAATAGGTAATACCTACGAATCACTAGTATTTCTTGGCTAAGTACACTTGAGTGTATTTTAATTGACAAAACTATATATATTTTATAAAATATGCACATTAATTATCACCTAAGTAAGAGTTATGCAGAGAATATTCTAGATTAATTTATAGTTATATTATTCAGCAATAAGTCTATAGGTATACCATAACTTGAAAATGACAAATATTATTATCTATATCTAACAAGCTCTAGAAACAGACTATAATTATGTTTTGTTATTTTTAAATAGATAAGTATATTTTAAAACAGAAGATATAAAAATGTGTTTAGTCTACTTTTGTAGAAATAGTTATACCTATAGATTTAATATAAATTGTAATTATTTTAAATCTATATTATTATATATTATATATCTATATTTATTAATATGTATTATATGATTTCAATTGGTTTAATTGATATTTTCTCCAAAAAAAACTATTAAAAATAAATTTTAAAAATAAAAAATTAATCGAGGCCTCGGGTGACCGGCGGGCGGGGAGCTTTTTCCGCCAACGCATCAGCTTGGCCATCCAAAGAGGAAACGCTGCCAGCCTTCTGGGAACCTTGCCGATCGGCAGCAGCGGCAGCCTCGAAGAAGTTTTATATATATTATAGTTGTACATTTGCTTGTATATTTTGTACATTTGTTGTAAATAAAATAATTATTAAAAAATTAAAAAGCTAAGTTATTATATTAAAAGTTAATCTGTCATAAATAAATACCATTCAACAGTTTTAGTGTAGATATTATGAGTTTAGTATCGGCATCCCCTATTGTCGTTTTTTTAAAGGGCGCGACAAAGAGGCTCAAATGTTCTCTCTTCACCCTATATTAGTTTAATGCCTTTATTTTGTAAACAATCTGATGCCCAATTGAGTTTGTATTATGTTGCTAATGTTAATATGAGGGATTATGAGCTTTTAATATTCTATCGTTTTTTTGTGTTGTAATAAAACAAATGTCTTATTGCTTATTAATAAAGACTTGTTATGATTTTTTTTACGAATAAAATTACCAGTTTTTTTTTATCGTATTTAAATAAATTTATTTATTTTTAAAAATAGAAAAAATATATTTAAGAAAGCGAAATAAAGAAGTGTTAAGAAGTCTAAGGTAATTTCATAATTTTAATTAACTATAAAATATTTTTGATAATTTTTTTACGAGGGAAATTTCTCATTCTTGTAAGAAAATATGATTAATGCCAGATTTTTCAATGGCTTGATAAACGATATCTGGCTGTTAATTTGAAATTAGAACAGTTTTTGTATGGACTTATCAGACGAAAAGCTTATCCGAGAATTAATCAAGGATTAAAAAGTTGGCTCTTAGTTTATGTTAATTTGAACATACATATTTTTCTTTACATCTTAATTTTTTAATTTTATAAGGTAACACTTTGTTCCAGGTAACTCTTTATTATGTAATGTTCCTAATTCCTATTTTAAAACAATAGCAGAAGCCACTTTATTTTTATTACCTTGTTGATCTTCTTGCCGGCATATTTTCAGTTTCATTACTTGAATCACGATACCTGGAAATCTTTTTTTATCCACTTATGGCACGACCATGTTTTTGCGAGCCACCGGTACTAACGTGGAGTCAATTCAAACCTTCATAAACGTTCATATCACGCACGGCCTAAATTGTAAATATTTTTTAATTCTGGAGATCTAAAATACAGGCCTTATTTTACAGGCTTACTTTGAGTATTGAGACGACTAGTGATAGAGCGGAGTGAAAGAGGAAAACATGTTGTGCCGACCACACCTAGCGTGGGATAAGCACAAGAGAAGAGAGAGTTTAAAGTTCAGATCTTCCTCATTTTTTTATCAACATCTTGTCAACTGTTCGAATCGTTTAATTATTAATGTAATTTGTGGAGATGAATTAAAATCTCTTTTATTATTATTAATTAAAGATTTTTTTGCGAAAAAAGATCCGGTAAATAAAAGTACCACGTTAACGTTTATATAACAGTTATTAACTTATCGATTATCTTAAATATTACAATAGAAACCGTAAAACACCAAGCGTAAGATCAATCGGTACCGCCCCGACGGTCCCTCAAAGGTACCGTCGGCATTTTAAAAACGGCAAATGGCTTATAATTACGGTTACCATAAAATTTACCGCTAGTCGTTTAAACTAAGAAAACTTATCGCTTAGAAACTATTTATTGTTCTTTTTCAAATAGTGAATTTTATTACAATGTACATAGTTAAGTATTTAGAATGATAATGGAATATGAAAAAAATAATTGGAATATAACTTTTATGATATCTAATTGAAGCTCTCTTATTAGTTAAAACGGTGTCACAGGATATTTATAAATTGAAACAACTCTAAGAATAACTTTAGGCACTTAAAAGGGTCTGTCTATCTAATCCTTAAAAACAAACCTGTAAAAATATAGATAATATTATAGGTACCCTTAATTTGCAAATATTTAGAGTAATGTTACTTTACTATACGTATCGCTTGATAAAAAAACAAAACAAGTAAAAAAAATCTCACCATGTGGCCGGTCATCGACCCCGTCGCTATCCACCTCGCTCCTCACACTACCAGGACTGGCTCTCTTCAGATCCTCCTGCCCCACACCCTGCTCGGTCTGATACCCATTTATCATCCTCTTATCATAAGACATGAAAAACGGAAAATTCGGCACTCGATTCTGTTGAAAATAGTATCCCATTTTCGCATCCCTTATTTTCACGTCCTCGTCCTCGGAATGCTCATTATTTCCAGCGTAATCCTGCGATATACTATTCTCGATATCGATTTCAGGCGAACGACGATCGCTCAAGCCTACTATCGATTCGATAGAAAAATTCTTCGGTGGCATTTTAGTTTGCATCTTATTTATTTCAGATTCCATTTCACTTGGCACAAATGGTCCACAACACAAAAGTCACTGGCACGAAATTTATACGCGACTTAGAAAAAATAATTAAAAGGAATGATTTTGTATTTGGAACGTCCGAATGTCGGTTGTGTACTGAGTTTTGTGCAGTCTCCAGCCGAATGTGATGTGACCACGCCTTCTGCGTTAGGGGAGTTGACTCTCTTTATTTCTGAATAACCAATAGACTCTCAACCTTATACTGTGTTAAACAAATCTTATATTACAACGACTGTCCGACAAGGCTAACATACCTTCAAATTGGACAGTGGAATTTAGACTATAGCATGTTGAACTAAGAACACCTTTTAAACAGCACAGCTTTATTGAAGCAGATAATGAGGTTATAATTTGGTGAAAAAAAATAGCCTTCCCATTGATTGATAGTTAAATAAACAATGATGTTCTTAACCAAAAGCTTCGCTGGTATTCACGTATACATATAATAATAAAGTACCTTTAAAAAAGTTAAAAACTTATTTTTGGTAACTTATTGGCAAAAAAGACCTTAGTAGGCTATGCTGCTAATATTCATAAGCGATTGTAACTACTTACCTGGTGAATCCGGTTGAAAACCCTAAGCGCTCGCCGAACAGTCCATGTAAGGGTGTACATGACCCCTCAGGCTTCCACATTCTTGTCCAAATCCAAAAAAAAAACTAACTGTGGCATTCGGGGACTGCCGCGGTAAAGCTATTGCATAGCATTATACTTTTCATCCCATCTATTCGAAAACACGACTTGGTTCGCCTTTAAGTGTACCCAAAGGTGGTGTTTTCTATAAGAAACTTTTAGCGGGCAGTAATGAGTTTTTAATCCTCTTTATTTTATAAGTGCGCCGCAATTATCTTTCCAGAATTTCTTGATTCGGTCGCCTCAAAGCCCGCGATACATATAAAATATCACCAAAAACTGCCAAACGGTCAAAACAAACATAATATTATTATATTTAAACACTATTAATTTTTATCCTATAGATATAAAATTAAAAATATATATTTATCAGTCATTTTATTTTGCCATTACTATATGTAAAGTTGTTAAATCATTTTTATTTACATCGGCACCTTGAATCGATATTGAGACGAACGTCCCAAAACTTAATTTAAGAAATAATATTCATAATTTATTTATAATCTAGTTTTATTTATAGGTATTTTAGTCTTGTTTCTAATTTAGTATATATTTATCCTACTAATATTATAAATGTGAAAGTTTGGATGGATGGATGTATGTTTGTTACTCATTTACGCCAGAACGGCTGAATGAATCTGGATGAAATATGGCACAAAGATAGATTATAGTCTGGAATACTTCTTTTCCTGGGAAAAGATAAGATCCCTCGGTAACGCGGGTGAAACCGCGTGGCGGAAAGCTAGTATCTAATACTTACTACACCGAAACATAAATAAAGCTATTTTATTTTGCCATGATGTGTATCCAGCCGATAGTTCCTAAATAAAAGCATAAATAATAAAACAATAAATAAAACATACCATAGACTACACACAGTAAGAACGGACTAATTTTATTCAGTTTAAAAACAATATCCGACTGATTTATTTTAGCTAGGCAACGCGCTCGTGACGCCTCTGGTGCTGCAAGCGTCCATAGGCTACGGTAACCGCTTACCATCAGGTGGGCCGTAAGCTTGTTTGCCACCTAGTGGTATAAAAAAAAATAGATTATCAGGTGTCATGTAGGTATTTAATTAGGTTTGTTAATTTTTTAGTAAAAATATTTCGAATCCTACAATGACCTTGAGCTTTCGGTGAAGGAAAACATCGTGAGGAAACCATAGCACGGTGGCAGGGTACTTATTAGTACCCGACTGGCTGGTTACCACCCTCAAGTTGAAAATCTGCCGCCAAGCACCTATCGGTGTGTTCCGACAGATGCACTTGAGAGGCAGTTCCCATCTAGGCTTTGTGTGCCACATCATCACTTACCATGGTGAGATTGTGGTCAAACACAAGCTTATCCAGAATAAAAAAGAAAGTACTGAACTCAGAATGTAGGTACGGCTAACCCTAAGTAGGGTTAGCCGTCTCTTAATGAAAGAAAGAGAGATTGTCCCAACGTAGTTGTTATCTTTCTCTTTTTCGCAATTGATAGGTATTTGTTTCAAGTAGGTATTTAGAGTTACCTATCCATTTAGAATACATAATTCTGGTGGGATCAAACCTCTTCCAAACTAAAATCCTGAATCCGCCACTGGCCACTGGGTAGTGGCGCCTGCTGGGTAGGCCAGTATTATGTTTTCGAATAGTAGGTACCTACCTACTGTACCTAGTTCCTAAGATAATCGTGTTCAATTCAAACATACTTTATAAAATGAACATTGGTATTAACAGTTAAAAAGTAAATTTTCGTATTATAATTATCATTGTTATTTTAGTAACACTTAGCGACATCTATTATCCAATATTTATGTTAGAAAAACAACGCCATCTATTAGTGAGTAGCGTAAATAAGATAAACATAAATTATTCAGTTTACGTAACCAACCGTTAAGTTATTTCATTTATAGACAACGAGATGTCGCTGTGTTACTATTTTGTATATAATAATTATTATTAATAAACATTATTTTTGCATTTAACATTTTCTCTAACCTCTAAGGCTATCGCAGTTCTGAATGTATCAATCAAAACATTCGTCACTACAAGTCTATAACAGTATACTATCTAAACCTGTGTATTTTAACAATAAATAACACGTCTAAAAATTCATTTTCAATTTTATATCGCCTACTTGTACCATCAGAGTCGTACGTAAGTTGAATATTTGTTTTTGATTAGTAGATAGTTTTTAAATTAATGGCTCCGAAAAATCTTGGTGTGCTAAATAGGTCCAAGCAGTATTAGTATATAAAGCGCAGGTTACGCCGCATATGGAATACCGCTCACATCTCTGGGCTGGCGCACCCGCTTACCAGCTCGATCCACTTGCCTCGGTGCAGAGACGGGCCACTCGTATCGTTGACGAACCCGAACTCACCAGCGGTGAGTTCTACCGTCTGTATAACGGGGAGAAATACTGCACTTCCTCACATCTCAATAACTACCGATTATGGATTTAACACTTTATATTTCATTAGACAATGAACATTATTAAGTTTTGAAATTAGTACCTATTGAAAATATCAACAAAATACTTACCTACAACAGTTCTTGTAGTAATGAAATGGCCAAGCCACTTATTATATTTTGACTAAGGTGTAGAGTTCGTGAAGTTAGGGCTTGTAGAGTTAGAATTAGCTTGGCTCTACATTAGATCTGGTAACTTTTTGACAGTGCGAGCCATGGTCTCACCTTGGCAACATTTTACATAAAAAAAGTTTTTAGTTGGATTCAATTTTTTAAAGAGTAGATAGGTGTTAAAGCAATCACAGTCTTAGTTAGTTTTTAACAAAACTTTTTTTTTTTACAGTAAATGAATTTCCTCATTCTTGTTTCTTGTCTCTACGCCGTCCGAGCTTTATATTGATAAACTCAGAAGTGTAGTGTTTGATATTGATAATAACATAATATACTGTAATGTTAATAACATATATAGATTGATACCGATAGCCGAGGAAAAACTTACTAAGAAGATTAGTCCTGGGAATACACGCGCACTATCCAGTGGACTTGGCGAAAGTTTCCCTCGCGTCCAAATATTTTTTTTGCTCTTATTAACTCTTGCTTTTTTAGTAAAGATAATGTAGGTACAATACTCGTTGTTTGTAGGTAAACATTATTTGTGGATAAACATAAATTATAGTTATTTAAAACAGTGCCTACCACCGTGCTGTGGTTTCCTTCACCGAAGCAAGCTCATTGTAGGATTCGACCGACCTTCACCCCGGTGTCCAACGTCACTACCACTGAACTAACATCGCCTGCCCCAATACCTGAAACTGGTTACAAAACCGGTTACCACCGATCTTCATTGTCAACTGAAAATGTGTGAAAAGTTTCACATACCGGCTAACAACCTCCATTTGAACTAAACAAACATTATTTACTAATAATGCCATCGCTTATTGATGTATCTTCTAAATTTAATGTTCACGATTTCAATGAAATAAAAATAAGCATCAATTACTGTTTTTTACGGTATTTCAGAAGATATTATATATATATATATATATAAACTTACTAATATTATAAATGAGAAAGTTTGGATGGATGGATGTATGTTTGTTACTCATTTACGCCAGAACGGCTGAATAGATCTGGTTGAAATTTGGCATGGAGATAGATTATAGTCTGGAATAGCACATAGGCTACTTTTTATCCCGGGCGAAGTTAAGATCCCTCGGGAACGCGGTTGAAACCGCGCGGAACAGCTAGTACACAATAAATACAGTAAAAATGTTTTGTTGTCGACTAGAAGAATAGAAGTGACATCGGATACCGCGGCGAAGGTCATGGGTTCGAATCCTACAATGAGTTTGAGCTTTCGGTGAAGGAATACATCGTGAGGAAACCATACCAGGTGGTAGGGTACTTTGTAGTACTCGACTGGCTGGCTACCACACACAAGTTGAAAATCTATCGCCAAGTACCTGTTGGTGTGATCCGGCTGTTGCACTTGAGAGCCAGTTGCCTTAGGTCGACAACACATAGACAATCCCTTGGTATATCCCTATCAGGTGACTCACCTGCCTGGTTGCCCCTTGTGGTGTAAAAAAGCTTAGGCCCGGTGTTTAGACAGTAGTAGACATTTTCATCCCGAAAAGGGGGGTGAAACTGGGGGGGCGGAAAGCTGGTGTTTACATAATAACGGCTATAACAAAACAACGTTTATATACCTATGGAACCCTTCATCTTATACTGTATACTAACTGTCCACCGCGGTTTCACCCGCGTTCCCGAGGGATCTTATCGTTTCCCGGGATAAAACTATCTTAAGTGTTATTAATTCTGTATTTATTTCTTATTAATAATATTTTTTAAATTCTGGATAAGCTTGTGTTTTGACTACAATCTCACCATGGTACCTAAGTGATGATGTGGCCGAAGGTGGTAAGCACACAAAGCCTATAGGAACTGGCTTTCAAGTGCAGCTGTCGGAACACACCGATAGGTGCTTGGAGTTGGCGACAGATTTTCAACTAGAGGGTGGTAGCCAGCCAGTCGGGTACTACAAAGTACCCTACCACCGTGCAATGGTTTCCTCACGGTATTTTCCTTCACCGAAAGCTCAAGCTCATTGTAGGATTCGAACCCACGACCTTCGTCGCGGTATCTGACGTCACTTACCACTGTGCTATCATCGCCTTATTCCAGGATATGATCTACCTGTGTGCCAAGTTTCATCAAAATCCGTTCAGCCGTTTTTGCGTGAAAGAGTAACAAACATACATCCATCCATCCAAACTTTCACATTTATAATATTAGTGGGATCCACAGACAGGGAACACTCACAAATGATGACATGGTTAGAGCTCCCAGCTCCTAGGTAGATGACGAGGTAGACCAGTTATACAAAAAAGAAGCAATAACATGTATGACAATAACATACGTTGACCTACTTAATATACATGAAATAACGCAGGTATCTTAAATTAAGTGTTATTTAACTTTTTACTTTAAAAAAGGAATTAAAAAAAAACTTGAGAGGTGTCAAGGGACACCCGGATGGAACGAAGTTATATAAGCCGCACAGCTTACAATAGCACACCGACACAAAAGTGTCGGTGACAATTTTTCGTGAGCATTTTTTCCGTCTAGCCCCCTTTCACAACGCGCGATAAGAAGCTTCGTTCCAATATGAAGCGCAAATTAAAAACTGAGTTGACGAACTGAATTACGTCAACATACTGACTTGAAAATACAAAAACATATGGATGCGGTATAAAAATGTATTCTTTTTTATAATAATAATATTTATTATTTGCAAGAATATGGTGACAGAAAAAACAAAAAAAAAGTACATTCATATTCAGCCAAGAACTGGCATGCAAAAATTATAAGCGAAGCATCCGTGAATGCTTTTAGCTACATAACATTTTAAATTTACAGTATCATTAATAAAACATGTCCTACAGTTACTATATTATACCTACTGTTACCTACGTGCTACGAATAATACAGAAAAAAAAAACAAAATTAAATGTCAACTATCAAATTACAATACAAATTATATTATGTCATTAAATCATTATTATACCCATCAATTTAATAATTTTCATATAATGCTATTACTTTTTATTTATGAGCAAGTCATTTGTGGAATAAAAACATTTATCCATAAGCCAATTTTGCAATCTTGTTTTAAAAGTTTTTGTGGGTAAATCAGTAAGGCTCCTTGGTAGCGAGTTAAATATTTTAATGCACATTTAATAACTATTTTTCGTAAACAAGGTGGTCTTGGGTATCATGGGCAGGATTAGCCTGTTAGGATCCCTTTGTATTTCATCAAAAACGTCACTGACTTTCGTGAACAAAGCTAAATTATTTTTGACAAATATTCCAGCTTCCAATATATATAGGCAAGGTAAAGGCAATATTTTTATTTTTTTAAACAAGGGCTTACATGATTCATAGTATGGTATACCGGTGATGGCCCTCATTTTTTTTGACAAAGAAATACTCTGTTCACTTGTGTTGAATTGCCCCATAACAGAAGTCCATATCGTAGTTGAAGCTACGTAGCCATGATATGCCGTTAAAGTGGTTTCTAGATTTGAACTTCTGCGTAGTGTGCTTAGAACAGAGATGAACCTGTTAATCTTGTTACATGTTATATCTGTTTGAGCTTTCCAGTCACAATGTTCATCTAAGGTTAGTCCTAGGAAAGTAGTTCTCTGAGTTTCATTAATTTTTATATTATTGTAATTGATTTATTTAGGTTTATATTAAATACATAGATAACATAACACTAAAAAATACAAACGAAACTTTTTTTACTAGTGGATGAGCTTGTGTTTGACCGCTATCTCACCCAGCCAGTCGGGTACTACAAAGTACCTACACTACATAAAACCGTGCTATGGTTTCCTCACGATGTTTTCCTTCACCGAAAGCTCAAGCTCAATGTAGGATTCGAACCCACGACCTTCGCCGTGGTCCGACGTCACTACCACTGAGCTATCATCAGCTTATCTACTATAGCTAATCATAGTGAACAATTACTTACAGTTAAACGCCACATATTTTATGTGGGCTCAATAAATAGGTACCTACGTCACCATTTTCGAGAAACATATTTCTATGTATTGATTTTTTGATATTTAATAATCTCGAAAATGGTGACACTTTTACCAAGGTAATTTTTGTATATGTTGGTAGGTGACCCGCACACCTATCTCCCCCTTAAGTTTGTCGTACTAATTAACGAACATTCTGTTAGAGAAGTTAGCTCAAATTGCCACATCTTATTAATTCATACATCAACATACAGTAACGCATCACGCGGGAGCACAATGCGCGCCATCTATAAAGGTTCTCAAAACTAATTATTTTTTCATTCTGCAATACGACTCATAGCGGAAACTGTTTTTTATACTCAACTAAATATGGATTTTTAAATCAAAAAGTGTTTTAAAACAAATTAAAATAAATATAAGGGTCGCGTTGGACCATATACCTCCACAAAAAATCTATACCTTTAAATCTAATTTTAAAAAATCCATTTCTTTTTTATTAAATACATATAAAGACTTTATTAATAAGGTAGCAGTAAAACAAAGCAAACTTGGTGTCCTACTTGAAATTTTAAAAAAAGTCGAACATTTCAAATATGGTGTCCAACGGGACCATAGACTATGAGGCATTGCTTTCAAATGTGACCAACGAGGCCACGACTTCAGTAAATCTTCAGAAAGGTTTTGAAATTAACGTTGGCGACTCAACATGGATTTTGTCTGCAACAATTATTATTTTTACAATGCAAACTGGTGAGTAATTTAATAATTTAATGAATTATAAAATTTAATAAAATATGTTTATAATTTATTTTTAAATAATTTGTCAATATGAATATATTTATAACATTAGAAAGTAACAAACTAAATACACAAATTACAAAATAAAAACTTGAATAAACTAAGTAGGCCAACAGGTCCAGATCGCTGTCAGGTGGTAGCGTGCCCAGAGTACTGGCCAGCATTGCCTCTTGTTATTTAGTAATGATTAAGGTATATTGCAATAATATTTCGTAAAGAAAATAATAGGTCCACTCCCTAAGATATGTGTAGGCTAGGTTTGGGTATAAAATTATGAATAAACAATTATGTATTTACAGAAAAAAGTAGTGTATGTAGTATATCAGTTATCTGGTTTCCATATTACAAGCTGCTTAGATTGGGATCAGATAGCGGTGTGTGAAAAAAATCGGAGAATATTTATTAAATATTTGACATGCCAGTTCAGTTTCTATTTTAAACTGTTACCAACTTTTTCTTCGTAAAATTACTTACATAAGTATAGATTTTAATTAAAGGCCTTGGTTTTTTGTTCTTCTTCTTCGCTATATTCAATACCTATACAGAAAAGCAACCAGAGATTTAACTTCTTACGCACAGTAAAGGAAATGGCAAATCTAAGATGGAAAATACATGCCCAGATGAAGTCTATTCACTATATTTAGCCGTAAAAGTTCTCTTGACTAATATGGATCTAAATTAGTTAAATTGTATATTTTCTCGATAAAGTCAATTAATATTATAGTAGTACTATCTTTGTTTTTTAATAGCTAAAGAAAGATACAGTCATTTAAAAGCATTATCAAAATCATTTATTCAATATCGGCCTTAAGAAAATTCATCATTTAACTGAGAAGAATGGGGAAGAAACTAACAAGGTTTAAGCAGACATTACACATCAAAGTGCGGCCGTAAAACATTACTAAACATTACTTTTGTTAGTTAATTAATAAGTAGTATAAATTAGCTAAAAAAAATTTGAAGCAAATTATTTTTGTCATACATTTTTTATAGAACGATTTTTTTAAAAACACATTTTTTTATTAAGTAATAGAAACAACTTTATCTACACAGACATTTTTGCGTCATTAAATTCCTACCCGTATATTTGGATTGCCAAAATTCGACCTCAAAAAGAAGTATGTAAATCGTTTATCACCATGTCAACATTGACCTACAAAGCGACAATGCCTACCAACATAATAATAAAATAACTGAATAAGAGAAAATAAACGCGAATCCATAGTCTAACTACTTTTTTAGAGGTCACTTCACTTTATTTAGAAATCTTCCACGTTTATTGTGAGATTTATCACTGATGGTGTAGTTATTGATTTGTTTAGATCACATACTGATTGCGAAGACACTTCTAATGTCGCAGCCAACTAGCTTAATTACAACAGCTTAGACTCTTTAATAAAAGGCGCCGTTCACCTAGCTGCCTGAATGATATTCAGCCGTAGCTTCAAATACCACATTTAATGAACTGGCTGGCTGATGCTTAAGCCATCCATATTATTATAGAAATTGTATGTATGTCTCCGGAAATGTGTGAAATTGAGGTAGTCTATAGATAAATTCTATAGGCCATGTGGATGTAATCCGAAAGGATCAGGTAAGAATTGTACGGCGATCGCGCGTTGAGCTTCGTGGTATTTTTTTTTATAAATGTAGTTATTGATCAAAGTTATTTACTAGCTGTTTGATTGAATGGCTGAATATAATTCAGGCCGCTAGTTGAACGGTGCCGTATAGTAAAGAGGCTAGGCTGTTAATTGAACGCCTTATTAGGAACGGATTTTTATGAAACTTGGTACACATGTAGATCATATCTTGGAATAAAACATAGGATACTTTATATTCCGGCAAAAGATAGGATCCATCGAGACTGCAGTCAAACGTTTCTTGATGAGAACTCGTATATATGTTATGGACCAAGTGATAAATTGTGCATTATACATAATGCCCGGTCATTATGAAAAATGCCCAATATGAGAGTGCAGTTTGATAAAAATTATTCAAATAATCAAATTGACCGGACATTATACATATTGTCCATCACCTTTTGGGCAGAATAATACAAACATATGTAATTACTATTTTTTGAACTAGAATGAGCAACGGTGAGCCAGAACGTAATGGAATGGTGGATATTTTAAATTGAGTAAGGGATAAAGAGATATATTGATAGCGAGGGTGGGCGGGAGGTAGGGAGGAGAGAGAGAATGAGTGAAATTCGTGAAAATATTAATTTTGTGCGATGAAATAGGAATTCATCTTATTATTATGATATGGATTTATGTGGATGTGAAATTATGACAAAAATTATGAAAAATTTATCAAATAAAAAAAAACCACTTACACTTCTAACCTAATCAATCCATGTAGATTTTGAATAGAAAAGTTAAACGGGCAAGGCAGAGCAATCAATAAATCAACATGTATGTATATACCTACGTACTTGCTACTTTAGCTTTATTATCAAATTGCCCAATTGTCATGTAGCAATATAATAATGACCGAGCAATGTGATAAATAATGAAGTTAACATAGTAATAAATCACTTATCCCGATAGAGCTAGACATTATTCATAATGCCCGAATTAATCACTTGGTCCATAACATATATACAAAGTGCCGAGAAGACTTTGTTAGCGCGATGTATGATTTGTGTGTCATATTGTCATGACGTCCATGTTGTTGTATGACGCGCTTCTATTACTTTTCCGCTGACTCGACTCACATGTAGCGTTACAATAGCCGCTACATGGATCATTCACCATCAGTACCTACAGATTTGTGAATGCTATGTCTATGTTGTTGACCGTATAACTAGTTGACTTTGATTTAAATATTTAATTTAAATAGTTGCAATAAACGGTCACCGAGGTACGATAGTTTCTTGGGGTTTTCTAATTGGGTACAGTTTTCTAAGTGATCATGAATGAACATTATTAAAATGGATATGGTAGTATACTTACCATAACTGTGACTCGACTAGAAGTTTCCTATCCTACTAATATTATAAACGTATGTATAGATGTTTGTTACTCTTTCACACAAAACAGGCTGAACGGATTTTCATGGCACACAGGGAGTTCATATCCTGGAATAAAACAAACAAAAGGAAACTTTTTATAAAACTGCGGGGTGGAAAACTAGTTATTTAATATGTTACATCTACCTTCTGTTAAATTGTATCATCTTCTTTGTTTTCTAGCTAGACTAACTTCTAGGTATTACTAATATTATAAAGAGATAAAGTTTGTGAGGTTGTAGGGGGTAATCTCTGGATCTACAGAACCGATTTTGAAAATTCATTTACCAATAGGAAGCCACGTTATTTGTGAGTTTCATAAGCTATATTTTTATCCCGGGAAAAGATAATATCCCACGGGAATGCGGGTGAAACCGCGGGGGACAGCTAGTATTTAAATATCTGTTTAGTTATTAGATTTCAACTCATGAAGAGTACAGCACACATTACTTTGGTACTCACTAGGTTTTCCAAGAATTATACCTACCTACCTACTTAATTCAAAAACACCGCATCCATTCTATAAATTTTTAATGCCTCATTTAACTTGATGACACTTTAACGTAGAATTAAATCGGATTTAACTAACAATGTCGACAGAAACTCCTTTGAAATCAGTGCGGTAGATACAAAAAAATATTGAAATAAATCAATCATTTAAATTTATCAAAATGGCGCCGAATGAGAGCATGTATTCTTCATCGCAAAACTTATCCAATTCATCGGTGAACCTTCAGGAGAACTTCGAAATAGATCTAGAAGATACTAACTGGATTTTAACGTCATCATTCATTATTTTCACAATGCAAACTGGTAACTGAACTGATTTTGATGGTAGAAGGTAATGAGATACTATATTTTAAGGCGATGATAGTTCAGTGGTAGTGATGTCGGATACCGTGGCGAAGGCTTTCGGTGAAGGAAACCATCGTGAGGAAACGTGGTAGTATAGTAGTTTGTAGTACCCGACTGGCTGGCTACCACCCTCAAGTTGAAAGTCTGTCGCCAAGTACCTATCGTTGTGTCAGTACCCATTTAAGCTTTGTGTGCTTACCACCTTCGGCCACAACATCACTTATCATGATTAAGGCGATGATAGCTCAGTGGTAAGTGACGTCGAATGCCGCGGCGAAGGTCGTGGGTTCGAATCCTACAATGAGCTTGAGCTTTCGGTGAAGGAAAACATCGTGAGGAAACCATAGCACGGTGGTAGGGTATATTGTAGTACCCGACTGGCTGGCTACCACCCTCAAGTTGAAAATCTGTCGCCAAACACCTATCGGTGTGTTCCGACAGCTGCACTTGAGAGCCAGTTCCCATCTAGGCTTTGTGTGCTTACCATCTTCGGCCACATCATCACTTACCATGGTGAGATTGTGGTCAAACACAAACCTATCGAATATAAAAAAAAAAAAAAAAAAAAAAAAAAAACCATGGTGAAATTGCGGTCAAACACAAGCTTATCCAAAAGTAAAACAAAAAAATCTTCATACCGACTACTTGGAATTTTTAAGCTTTATATAGGTACATCATTATTACTTCACCTACGTCATATTAACTATCTGCGTGTCCAATTTGAACGCAATCCGTTCAGTGGTTTGAGCTGTGTGTTGATAGATCAGATTTATCCTACTTACGAGAACATCCGGGGAGCGCTGTATCCGACGACCTTTTCTTTTGCTTGATTATTCAACAGCGAGCAGGAAAAAACAGTCATCACTTTCGTCCATGTCCAGATTCTAAGCTCCGAAATCCAGGGCTTTCACGTTTCTTGTCCTAGCTGCCATATTTTAGAGATGGCAACCCTATCACAAACATAAAATTCTTTGAATCGTGTACCGTTTTTGCTACAGGTTTTGGCATGCTAGAATCAGGCTGCGTATCAATAAAAAACGAGGCCAACATCATGATGAAGAATCTGGCAGATATATCTCTTGGTGGTAAGAGGATTGTATTACCTACTTATTACGGGAGACATTAATTTAGTGTTAAAATCTATAGGAAACGGTTGCAATTCGGAAAGTCGCTACATCACTTACCATCATATGATCTTGCTTATCAGGCTTTTGAATTAGAAAAAATACACCAAGCATCTAACAACCAGTACTTCTTCCACTTGAGAAGCAGTTCCCTTCAAGGATTTGTGTGCTTACCACTATTAGCTTAACCTATCCAGATTAAATCACATCATAATCTCTTCTTTATTTGATAGAATGAAAAGCCTATTAAAATCCAGTTTACTCACCCAGGTCTAACCTATTGGATCTTCGGATACGGGCTCTCATTTGGTCAGGGACCCCTTTCGAACCCATTCATCGGCGTGGGAGACTTCCTC
Source organism: Ochropacha duplaris (assembly GCA_951361185.1). Taxonomy (NCBI): domain Eukaryota; kingdom Metazoa; phylum Arthropoda; class Insecta; order Lepidoptera; family Drepanidae; genus Ochropacha; species Ochropacha duplaris. The sequence goes on along the minus strand of OX592718.1, from coordinate 4,237,270 downwards.
GTGGATCCACCGGTTGGTGACGAGCTCATGGGGCCGGTCTTTGCTTCTTTCCTGTTCCAGCTTTCGTTTGCCACCACTGCCACAACTATTGTTAGTGGTGCTATGGCTGAGAGGTTTGTACGAGGCCTCATTCCTCAATTACAAAAAAAAAGTGTAAGTGAAAAGGTTAGCCACTTATGGGTAATCAATGCTGGGAACTTTGTATTACCTACCCACCAGGCTGGCCACCACCCTCAAGTAGAATATCTGTCACTAAGCACCTGGTCTTATCGGTCTGTTCCGCCAATTGCACTAGAATGCTGCCTTCAAAACATTTTACAGGATCGACAACACCTAGGCAATCCCCCTTGTGCCTATATGCGACGGTTGTCGCTTACCATCAGGTGACACGTCTGTCTGTTTGTCAGACTTCAGAAATAAAAAAATGCGACAGTAGTCAGTCAGGAAAATTTTGGTACATTTTGGTGAAGTAGGTACCCAGCAGAAAACTTTATTCAGTTATTGAATACTTTTAATCACTTTTTTTACGTCGGGAAATCCTGCATGGATACCCAGCCACCCCGAGGAAAGGCGGCTGGGTTATGTCAGACTCCTACTGACTAAAACCCCACGGTGTTCCGCCTCTCGCCTTAGTAGCGGGGCTACGGGACCAAGCTCACTATCGCCGCCTGCCCCGCTGGCGTCGCATACTGGTCCAAGGGCGAGTTTTAAGGCGATGATAGCTCAGTGGTGACTGACGTCGGATACCGCGGCGAAGGTCGTGGGTTCGAATCCTACAATGAGCTTGAGCTTTCGGTGAAGGAAAACATCGTGAGGAAACCATAGCACGGTGGTAGGTAACTTTGTAGTACCCGACTGGCTGAAAACCACCCTCAAGTTGAAAATCTGTCGCCAAGCACCTATCAGTGTGTTCCGTCAGTTGCGCTTGAGAGCCAGTTCCCATCTAGGCTTTGTGTGCTTACCACCTTCGGCCACATCATCACTTACCATAGTGAGATTGTAGTCAAACACAAGCCTATCCAGAATAAAAAAGAAGTTACCACAAGCTGAAACAGTGTTCTATGTACAGGTGCAACTTCAAGGCGTACTGTTTGTTCTCGTTCCTGAACACAATCGTTTACTGCGTGCCAGCCGGCTGGGTGTGGGGCTCGCATGGCTTCCTCAACAAGCTGGGGGCCGTCGACATAGCTGGCTCGGGGCCTGTCCATCTTATTGGTAACTATACTGATACTTTGGGATAGCATATTTTCATCGTCCATAGGCTACGGTAACCAATTACCATCAGGTGGGCCGTAAGCTTGTTTTGTTGTTACCTACAGGTATAAAAAAAGTCCGACATTAAAAACATAAATGTTTTGAAAATATGCCTTCTCTCTGTCGAATAATTCACTCGTTTTACATGTGTATGAAGTCATGAAATATCTAGGTAACTAGGTACTACGCTTGATAGATATTTTTCCAATAAGGTGGTTCATCAGCCTTCGCATCAGCTCTTATGCTGGGCCCACGGCTGGGCCGCTACGCGCGTGGTACGGCCCCGCTGCCGCTGGGCAACCCGGTCAACGCAGTCATGGGCACCTTTGTGCTGTGGTGGGGCTGGCTGGCATTCAACTCTGGCAGTACTTATGGGGTAAGTGTGTTTGGGTAGTTGTTGGATATGTCATAGGTACCGCGAAAAGGGAAGATCTACCAGAAATGGGGACCAGAAAACTTTGTAGGATTTCCGTGTCATATTTCATTGCGTCCATGTTGTTGTGATGATGCGCTTCTATAACTTTTCCGCTGACTCGACTCACATGTAGCACTGTTACTATAGCCGCTACAAAAACATAAGTTACTTTTTATCCCGGGAAAATATAAAGTCAGCTAGAATAGAATAGAGGTATGATTTTGGAAGCACTGTACAATAGCGCCCGCTGATTTGAGCTTTTTTTATTTGAGTTAGGCACCGGACATAATAATTATGCGGATTTATAAATTGTTCAATTCAAGATAAAAATAGCTTATTTAAGAATTGTTTAGGTATGTATATTAATGTTTTAACTATGTCTCGCGTCGCTTTGTTGCTCTCATCAATCTCTCGACAGCAACCGTCACCTGATTTGAATGTCAAGCGTTTCGGTAAATTAGTACCTGCCATAGCCATGCCATGATTTATTTTTAGATTTATGTCGTGAAATCTAGCATTGGTTCAATATTGTAGAATTGTTTAATTAAAAAAATGCATAAGATAAAAATGAAAATACGCGCTGGATAATCATCATATAAGTAACTTTATTTCTGTCTTTAAAAAGATATAATAAAAAAACAAACAAACATCCGAACTAGCGGTTGTTTGCCAAATACCTAGGTCATTTACACGGGAATTTCATTTGTTTTAACGTCACGCAAAAATTTCAAAGACCTTAAATGTTGGTTAAAATAATAACATACAACACAAAATAACAGACATATACTGTTACAAAGTTATATTTTTAGTTCCAATAACATTGCTTAGCTAATATTCCAGCTAATAATGTATCACCGGTACAATTCCATTACAAAAGAACTCTAGACATAATATGCACAAAAACAGCATTGTAATTTTAAATTATAAATTACCATGACAATAATCATGTAGATACGTGACCAATTTAATTTGAAGCTCTTAAGCCTATTCATATTTTAACGCAAACATAAATCTTTTTCTGGCAACACTTACAGTCAAGAACGCCATAGACAAGATAAATTCCTTTTTTTAAACTGCCAGTGTTGAATACATAATGGGCTCATTTATTCTGTAAATTAGCTCAAATTATGCTGTTCACATAAATCACATATTCATTATCATTTGCGTGTTTGTCAGTAAACGGTTGACGTTTTAAAATTAAATACTTACATTGAACAAAATGATCGTAATTTGCGAAACACGCTAGCCTCATTGCTGGTTAATGCTTGCAAATAACTAATGTATGCTCGATGTTACATATTATAGTAACAGAGCGTAACCTAGTTGACTATTAAAGAATAAGTAACATCTTCACTCATAAATACATACATACGTTCTAATTATTGTAAACTAGCTGACCCCCGCAGTTTCACTCGTGTTCCCAAGGGATCTAAGTCTTCCCGGGATAAAAAGTATCCTATGACCAAGATCCCATATATCTATCTCTGTACCAAAATTCATAAAAAAATTAGCGTAAAAAGGTAACAAAAAGCCAGACAAACCGAGTTACTTCTGTATTTATAATATTAGTATGATGAGAAATGATATTAGAGATGATTTTAAAAAAGCTCAGATGTCGGAAACCACGTTACAGCTAAGGTCGTAGGTTCGATTGCTACAATGAGCTTGAGCTTTCGGTGAAGGAAAACATCGTGAGAAAACCATAGCACGATGGCATGTTATTTTGTAGCGCTCGACTGGCTGGCTACCTTAATGAATGTCATTTCAATAAGTGTCCATGAATTGAATAAAAAACAATTGAATTTTAATGAGCTTATCACGAATCCTCTATCCGCTACCAGTTTCTTCGGATAAAATTTTCTTATAAAGATACATTAATTCAGGTAAGCGGCGCAAAATGGCAGTATGCAGCGCGCGCAGCTGTCATGACTATGATGGGCTCTTTCGGAGGAGGATGTTTTGGCTTACTGTAAGTACTTATTTTCGGGCTAAATAAAGATCTAAATCAGAACCATAGAACACTGGTAGTGGTAGGATATTTTTTGTAGATATTCGATAGACTGGCTACCATAATCTGTCGATAACCCCATACTAGGTACCTTGTTAGTTTGTCCTGGCCAATGTCTAGCAACGTTGAATGCCGTGATTGCACGGCGATATGGTACTTCGTAGTACCTATCTGGCTAGCTACCACCCTCAAGTGGAAAATCTGTCACCAAGAACTAACCGGCGTGTTCCAGCAGTTGCACTTCAAAGCCAGCCTTAAAGGCATTATAAAAGGTCAGAAAAACATTGACTATCCCTGTTATAGCTAATGACCACGACAATAAGTCGCTTACCATCAGATGACCCCCCTGCATGCAAGGCCGGATTTAAGGGAGGGCAAACGGGGCAACTGCTCAGGCCTCCACAAGAGTCGAACCTCACATAAATTACTTATTAAAAAAGGACTAGACCTCTAAATGCGGCCCTGCCTGCATGCATGTCAGACTTCAGATGTAAATAAAATTACTTGCGAAGGAATTTTCATCTCGGCTGTGAGTACTAACTTTGCTGCTTTGTAATACAATATATGTATATTGTGTCTTTTTATTTATTTCAGTTACACATTGATTAAACATAAAGGCAGAGCTGACGTAATGGAGCTCATCAACAGTGTCCTTGGTGCACTTGTGTCTATCACTGGTAAGTTGTAGGTATAATTGTTTTTATTTGATCTTACTTTAACATTAACAAAAACAGCGGAGATAAAAACATTGTATAAATGTATTTTCCATGCAGTTTTTGTTCTTAAATTACTCATCAGCTTATACAGCAATAATAATTTTAGTATGTACCTATAGGTACGCAAATACTGAATGTAGGTACTTACCTACTTCATTTAGAATCAGTAGGTACCTAAATGGATTGTAATAATTTTTGACCTAAGTTATATTTCCCCCTAAAATTTGTAAAAGTCTGCAATATTTTGCGGTGAAAATATGTTACCGCAATACAAATATAATATTTTTCACAACATACAAAATATTTTGCGATTCAACAACATTTAATAAAAATAAAAGTAGTTTTATTTCAGAAATCATTTTAACAAAATGTACGCCGAGACTGCCCAGTAAGTAATCAAAGATACTTGTGTTGGGAATGACTCGCAACTTACCAATTGGATTACAAAGATTTCTCGTATTTATATATATTTTACAGATTTTAAATAGAAAATACATTTATGTTCACGATTTCAGTTAAGTTGTTCAGCTTGACTAACTACCCAATATAAGTTTCATAAATATGCCACTCAAAGTCTCCACTCAGATTACTAAATAAATATCCAAGGACATTTTACGGCTGATCCAAAACTAAGCAGAGCATGTACTATGGAAACTAGATCTCTTAATTGATATTTACACCCAAACTCAGGACAAACAGACATGTCCATGCAAACAAATGTCAACCAAATGGTTAACCAACAACGCCAACTGACCCGTAAACACTCAACTAGTAGCACATTATGATTGCCGTTTTGACAAGAGGGTATCTCTTCTTAACTCGCTATGCTTCTCTTTTTGGCACGTAGCGTAGATAGCGATGTCAAAACGTGGCACTATTACCTTATGCCATAATCGATCAACCCGCAGCTGGCTGTTTCCTATACCGCGCGTGGGAGGCACTGTTGATCGGGCTGATCGGTGCGGGGATCGCCTCCGCGAGCTCACCGCTCTTCGACATGATGCACGTGGACGACCCAGTGGGCGCTTCCGCTGTGCATGGCGCTTGCGGACTTTGGGGTAATTAATATTTTTATTCAGGATAAGCTTGTGTTTGACCACAATTTCACCATGGTAAGTAATAATGTGGCCGAAGGTGGCTTAGATGGGAACTGGTTCCCAAGTGTAGCTGTCGGAACTCACCAATAGGTGCTTGGCGATAGATTTTCAACTTGAGGGTGGTAGCCAGCCAGTCGGGTACTACAAAGTACGCTACCACCGTGCTATGGTTTCCTCACGATGTTTTCCTTCACAGAAAGCTCAAGCCACAACCACGAACTTCGCCGCGGTATCCACCGCCACTATGACTGAGCTATCAGTCACTTTTTTATTTTTTTATTGTTCTATAGATTTGCGTTTGACCACAATAACGCGGTATCCACATAAGTGGATTACTCCTGGTATACCCTCTACAGTTATCATAATAATATGACGATATTAATTAAGATTAATTAATTTCAGGTGTAATAGCAGTTGGTCTTTTCGCTGATAACCCAATACCTATGGATACCACCAATGGGAGGTCTGGACTATTCAAAGGTGAGGTAGAATTTGTACTTCTTTATGAAAATGTTATTTCAGTTTCAGTATGTAGTTAAAAAAAAAATATTTCTACGTCCTTTGTTCGAGTATGTAATGTTTAGTTTATATTATTTTTCCCATTTGTTTATTTTTTAATTGTTCATCACTACATGTTCGTGATGTCATGGAGAATGTTTTTTTTTTCTTTGTTTAGCCTTAGCCTTATGCTGAGTCGAGACCTATTCCTGGCATCACGCAACATTACAATTTGTTTGTTGTCTTATCTTATTATATTATATTCTTTTTCTTTAGTTTAATGTAGGTAATGTTGTGTTGTCATGAATAAATGCATGTCTTTCTTCATATTCTTTAAAGGTCGGATAAAATAAAATGAAAGAAGTAAATCATTTGTCTAATCCTTATTTTAAAATATTCCTAATTTTTTTTTCAGGAGGTGGCTGGTACCTCCTTGGCGTGCAGACTCTCACGGCAGTATGCCTTATGGCATGGGGCATTCTCGTCACAATGGGGCTACTGTGGCTTATTGACAAAGTGCTGCCCATCAGGATGGACCCCTACGAAGAACTACTGGGAGCCGACCTTACCGAGCATAAGATTCGGCATGGACAGGTAATTTAGTGTCTATAAATATTGTTAAATAAGGAATATAATAGCTTATTAAGTAATTATCTTTATATTAAGGTGCATACCGACTATGTAACATATTTTTTAAAACAACGTTATAAAACATTGTTATACATATAACATGTTTCAGATAATGTGGACACTGAATTTTATAAATCATGTTATAATAACATGTTATAAATATCTACAACAATGTTATACCAGCATCTACGTTTACGACAATTATTATATAACATTGTAATATAGCACTGTTATTCTAATGTGTACAATAAAATAACGGTATTGTTTTATGTTGCAATGTTGAATAACAAGGTTACATAATAATAATAAAAAAAACAAGTTATATAACAAGTTACATAGTCTGTAGGTACATACATTTATAATCTTACTATCCTATAATATTATAAATGTAAAATGTTTGGATGTTTGTTAAACTTAGTATATTTTGCTCAATCACAAAAAGCCATGGTCATTTGTTTTTTTTTCAGGTGGGAGTATCCCGCGCAGTGTCAGCACTTCGACCCTATCACCGCTCCAATAGTATAGAGGAAGTGGGGGGTATCGGAGTCAACACTGGACATAGTTTGGTGGTCGATAAGTTGCAAGAGGTTAGTACAATTAAGTTGTAAAAACGAGCCAGTCGGTACTACAAAGTACCACCGTGCTGTGGTTTCCTCACGATGTTTTCCTTCACGGAAAGCTCAAGCTAATTGTAAGATTCGAACCCATACCTTCGCCGCAGTAGTAAGTGTCACAATTTTCGAGATATGCCAGTTCCCATCTAGGCTTTGTGTGCTTACCACCTTCGGCCACATCTTCACTTGTCTTGAAACACAAGCTTTACAGAAAACAAAATTTAAAAAAATGTTGACCTTTTCAATGATGTCATTTTTGTATATTTGATAGGTGACCCACCCACCTATCTCTCCTTAAGCTTGTCGTACTACTTACCAGATATGGTGTATATAGTATATTTATAACGAGGGGTGCGGAAGATTTTCAGAAATAAGAACAAAAACGGAATTAGGTTGTTTGAAAACCAATAAATATGAACTGCCTATAAATGCGTAACTTTATTACAGGTAAACCTAAAGAAAAACAAGAAAGACATGCAAAAGTATGTTAATCAAGCATTCGAAGAAGAAGCGAGCGAAGAAATGGAACCAACAACATTCAGAAATAACGGATTTTTGAACAAACGTCCTGGCAACCCTGAGAACGAACTCCACCGCACTCTAGACTCTATGGTTAACGAGATAAATGGCACGAATTTCAGAAAAGGAAATTCAAAAAAGGGCGGGAAAGGGTCAGTAAATAGTATACCCGAAGAATTGAAAGGCAAGAAATTCAATGAATTAACTGTAACGGAATTAGAAGAATTGGGTGAAATTAATGCAAACGAAGATCGATTCAGATATCGATATAATGAGAACGATTATAATGACGATGTTGCTAGGAGCGCCACTGCTAATATTAGATGGCTAGATTAAGAGCCTTTTCAACGAGAACATGTCTATCTCTTATCATCTATCTACGATTGTTTATTTTTGATGTATAGCAACTTTTCACTCGCTTTCCTGCAATGTATGGGTGATTTCGTGAAAGACGTAAGTGACTTTATTTCCTCTATTGTAGTGCAGGCAAAGGGTTTTAGCCCATACAGCCTCAAACTCATTAATTGATCAATAAGCGCGCGCGATGGTAGATTTGTCTCTCAGTTGGTATCAATCCATTTTCCGGTTCAAGGTGTTAGATCATAATAATATGCGACTAATGTAAGCTCGCAATTTTTTATTATGTTTACAAAACTAGTCACAGATTTTATTTTTATTAAAAAATGTAACTTAATTGCTGTAAGAAGATCATATTTGATATTAATGTATTTGTAAATTGTTAGTATAAGTCTTCGATCAACAATAGCTATAGATATCGGGTCACATACAAAATCCAAGCTAAATGCTATCCGCGTGAATATATACTTTTACACAAAGAGTATATATAATTCCTTTTACAGCTACATTTGTTTACTAACAAACGGAGATAAATGTTTTATAACAGTTTTAAGTTCAACCTAATTACAACCATAGCACCCAGTAATAAAGTCACGAATCTTCAAAATATTTTTTAATACTTACGATCATTAGTCACATAAAACGAGCAAAGCAATAAAATACTCCTGTCACTTAAAAGAAAAAAACATAAGTTAAAGAACATTTAGTGTGAAATCAAACTTAAGGAGCAACAAATAAAGTATGTTTTCCCGTTATTGCCTACATCGTTAGCTACACCGAGAGCTACATCGTTTTGTTTCGTTTATTTTTTCTTCTTCGAAGTTTGTGCGTGTGTTGGCGAGTTTGGCCAATCATTTGTAGCGTTGGTAGCGTGGTATAAAATATGTAATTTTGTTCAAAATTGTATATTATTTGTTAGTTTAAAGCTTAAAATATCTCTTATTCTTTATGTTCTTACCGAAAGTAAGATACTCCGGCCGTTTAATTGCTTTTTCGAGCATTATTTTTGCAACCTTTGCATACACACTGCGGCATTGTGAGACGTGTTTATATTGGCTGTGTTCAAGCGAACTAAACAAAATAAGAGCTCACTTTTCAAGTGCGCTCTTATTTACCGAGACGTATTTTTTGTGCCGACCCGATATCTATAGCTATTGTTGATCGAAGGTATAAGTCAAGTAAATCCGTCCACTGTTACATATTTAAGGTAATTGTATTGATAAGAATAAAAGAGCAAAATATTATTCGAACATGCATTATTATTATATTAAAAAAACATACAAATTAATCTTTTATACAACTTAAACACATTTTTAAATGCAAACTTCATTTAAATAAATATATAATTTATCACGCAGTTGAAAAAAATAACACACCAGAATTCTTGGAAATAGGGAATATGTTGTAAAAACACCAACTAAGGCTGCTTTTCCACCTGAGATTTAGTATTCAGCTATGATGCTAGTATTTATGATAAAAAGAAGCTGATTTCATTGTCAACACACCTATTCTCCAAACACTGCATTAGAAATCCTTTTTTTTTTATGTCACAAGTGACAACGAGGCAGGCGGGTCACCTGATGGTAAGTGACAACCGTCTAGACATTGGCAATACCAGGGGATTGCTAATGTGTTGTACACCTTATTAAAATGCCTTAAAGGCGAACTGGCTCTCAAGTGCAATTGCCGTAACACACCAACAGGTGCTTGGCAACAGATTTTCGACTTGAGGGTGGTAGCCAGCCAGTCGAGTACCACATAGTACCCTACCACCATGCTGTGGTTTCCTCACGATGTTTTCCTTCACCGAAAGCTCAAGCTCATTGTAAGGATTCGAACCCTCGACCTTCGCCGCGGTATCCGACGTCACTTACCACTGAGCTATCATCGCTTTAAAATCCTAACAAACCAATGTTACCAGCATCACAAGACCTACCAAATTAGTTTATTTTTATCTTTGGATAAGTTTGTGTTTTACCGCACTATGGTAAGTGATGGTGTGGCCGAAGGTAGTTTCAGATCACAGAATTATTGTACCAATGGTTGATTTCTGTTGGCAACGCCTTAAAATGCTTCACGGCCTCACTTATATCTTCAATGGGGACAGCTAATGTGAACAGTTTGTATTCTTTCTGCACCCTACTCGATGTAGTATCTCCTGTGTTGTATATAGAGTCGGTTGTTTTAATTGGCATAATAATTTCTAGAGCTTGTAAATGTTCGAAAGCTTTTAATATCACTGGCCTGGGTACTGTTTGTGCTGATGAGTTTGCGTTCGCGAATTTTGTGTATCTGTGAATAGAAATTAAGGATTTGAGTTTAGATGGATAAGCTTGTATTTGACCACAATCTCAAGTGATGATGATGGTGGTAAGCACACAAAGATTAGATGGGAATCGGCTCTCAAGTGCAGCTGTCGGAACACACCGATAGATGCTTGGCGACAGATTTTCAACTTGTGTGTATTATCCAGCCAGTCGGGTACTACAAAGTACCCTACCACCGTGCTGTGGTTTCCTCACGATGTTTTCCTTCACCGAAAGCTCAAGCTCATTGTAGGATTCGAACCCACGACCTTCGCCGTAATAAAGCTAATCATAAGTTAATTGTATAAAAATACATACCTATGCAACACCATTTCGAAATTCATCGGTTGTCCATCGAATATCTCCATACCATGCTTCATAGCTATTACCAGAGACAATTCTAGTATAGACAGGGACTGTATCTGTTTTACTCTATGCTCCGGTGCTACAGTCTTATCAATGATTGCTGAGAGGTCTGCAGAGTCTATATATGGTTTGGTTGGTGATAGTTTTGATACTATTTGGAACTGTAACAAAAGTTTTTTTTATTTTTTTATTCTAGATAAGCTTGTGTTTGGCCACAATCTCATCTTGTAAAGTGATGATGTGAGCTTTGTGTGCTTACCAAAGCACACAAAGCTTAGAAGGAAACTGGCTCTCAAGTGCAGCTGTTGGAACACACCAATAGGTGCTTGGTGACAGATTTTCAACTTGAGGGTGGTAGCCACCCAGTTGAGTACTACAAAGTACCCTATGGTTTCCTCACGATGTTTTCCTTCATCGAAAGCTCAAGCACATCGTAGGATTCGAACCCACGACCTTCTCCGCGGTATCCGACGTCACTACCACTGAGCTATTGAATCCCAGGTTGTAACAATCGGGAAACACAGAGTCAGGCAAGGAGTTCCACTCCTTCGCAGTACCTACGCATAGTGAAAATCGAAGAAAATTGCTCCGTTCGTATAAATGGAATGAATGTCTATAGGTGATGGTAGTCACTTAGCATTAGACCCGCCTTTTCTTCCAAGGATCTCTTTTTTGAGTTACAGAACCCAGAATTTCTATATTTTTCCAAGTAATCCCACTAATATGTTTGTTACTCTTTCACACAAAAACGGATGAACGGATTTTGATGAAACTTGACACACGGATAGATCAAATCTTGGAAAACACATAGGATACCTTTATCCCAGGAAAGGATGAGATCCCTCGGGAACGCGGGTGAAACCGCGGAGGACATTATAAATGTAAAAGTTTGGATGGATGGATGTTTGTTACTCAACCACGCAAAAACGGCTGAACGGATTTTGATGAAATTTGACACAGAGATAGATTATAGTCTGGAAAACCTCGGTAACGCGGGTGAAACCGCGGGGGACAGCTAGTTCTTAAATATCTTACCAAAACGTTTCTAAACACCTGCTCATTAACAGTGTAGTAACATAATTTCTCCAGCGAGTCCACAACTCTCTCATCCCGGACTAAACCTTGTATGTGTGCGTTCCAATCCTCTATAAATGAAGGTTCCAAGTCAGAAAACTCTTTGCAATCAATTTTACACCTTATTAATACCTCTGTTGGAATTGAATTTGTGATGTCTGTTGATTCTTCGGTGTGAGCTGAAATTAAATTATAAAAAAAAAGTTATATCAGTGGACGCGATTAAAAGCGAATCCTACAATGTGCTTGAGCTTTCGGTGAAGGAAAACATCGTGAGGAAACTATAGCACGGTGGTAGGGTACTTTGTAGAACTCCACTGGCTGGCTACACTCAAGTTGAAAATCTGCCGTCAAGCACCTGTTGGTGTGTTCCAACAGCTGCACTTGAGAGCCAGTTCCCATCTAGGCTTTGTGGTAAGCACACAAACACCTTTGGCCACATCATCACTTACCATATTGACATTGTGGTCAAACACCAGCTTATCCAGAATAAAAAAAAAGCCTCAATTTGTAGTTTTCAATGTTATTGCTGTGTAAAAGGTCATATTAGTTTTTATATGCACTTCCAATATTAGTATACGAATACGCGAAAAAAATATCCGAGCTTTTAGGGTTCCGTACCCATTTTCACATGTCATTTTCACAGATGATGTATTTCTGTTGCCGCTATAACAACAAATACTAAAAACAGAATAAAATTATTTAAAAAAACTACAAAATTTGTACGGAACCCTCGGTGCGCGAATCCGACTCGCACTTGACCTATTTTTTATACCACAAGTGACAGCAGGCAGGGGGATCACCTGATGATAAGTGAATACCGCCGCCTATAGACATTAGCAATACCAGGGGATTGACATGTTGTACACCTTATTACATGCCTTAAAGGCAACTGGCTCTCAAGTGCAACCGGAACACACCAACAGGTGCTTGGCGACATATTTTCAACATGAGGGTGGTAGCCAGCCAGTCGAGTACTACAAAGTTCCCTGCCACCGTGCTGTGGTTTCCTCACGATGTTTTCCTTCACCGAAAGCTCAAACTCATTGAAGGATCTACCATAGTCTTAAAAAAATGTCTAACATTCTTACCAGTATTTCTTCTCTCCCTTCTCCCTTTCTTCTTGGCAGAAATGGGGGGCATACACAACAGCTCTACAAACAAAACTTTACACTTATTCAGCGGGGAAGTGGCAACATTATCATTGTTGTCCGTATTCTCATTTGGAAACAAGAATATGTGTCGATGTGAGAAACGAGATTTGACACGTTTCTCAAGTAATTCCATCACGTCTAGACGATTTGTTATACCTGGAAGAATATATATTAAACTTATCTTTTCCCGGGATAAAATATAGCCTATGTTCATCAGGGATAATGTAGCTTTCTAATGGTGAAATAATTTTTCAAATCGGTCCAGTTTCAGAGTCTATTCAATGCAAACAAACAATCAAATCTTGTCTATATAATATTAGTATAGAAGTATAGATGCTATCTGTCCTCCGCGGTTTCACCCGCGTTCCCGTGGGATCTTATCTTTTGCCGGGATCAAAATATAGCCTATGTTACTCAGGGATAATGTAGCTTTCTAATGGTGAAAGATCTTTAAAATAGTTCGAGTAGTTTTTGAGTTAAATCGTAACAAACAAACAAAATATAAAAATTTTCCTCTTTATAATATTAGTTTAGATTATATATATAACTAGTGGGCCCGGCAGACGTTGTCCTGCCATGAGAATAAAACTTAGAACCCGATTCCAGCGCCACCAATTGTGAAACTAAACCATCAGTCAGTCCGATCTCGAGACATGTCAAAACGTCGCGTGTCGTTCTATACAAAATGTATGACAAAAATATTTTTCTTCATTGTTCTTTTTTTTGTGAATTTTTCATATTTTTTAATCCTATGTGTTATTCCTGGTTCTAAGCTACCTCCCCATCAAATTTCAGCCAAATCGGTTCAGCCGTTCTTGAGTTATAAATAGTGTAACTAACACGACTTTCTTTTATATACCCCGCGGTTTCTCCCGCGTTCCCGTGGGATCTTATCTATTCCCGGGATAAAAAGTATCCTATATGTTATTCCAGTATATGATCTACCTGTGTGCCAAGGTTCATTAAAATCCATACGGTAGTTTTTGCGTGAAAGAGTAACAAACATCTTCACACACATCCAAACATACTTTCGCATTTATAATATTGGTAGGATATTAGTGGGATGGCTTACCTAACACACACATAGGCGCCTGTTTGCTATGTGTGATATCGAACAGGTTGTATAACAGTGTCTGGGTGCGTCCACTGTGACAGAACATGTCGAACTCCTCCAATATAAACAGCATACTCTTACAACGTCTGTCTGTTCCACTTTGTAAACAACTTAATAGAAAAGCTAAGTTCTCAGCAAATGTACCGAACACTCGGTCGCCTACTGCGTTTTCTAGCTGCATCTGTGGATGGAACATTTTTAGATCATACTAATATTATAACGCGTATAGATGTTTGTTACTCTTTCACGCAAAAACGACTGAATGGATTTTGATGAAACTGGGCACACAGGTAGATCATATCCTTGAATAAAACATAGGATGCTTTTTATCCCGGGAAAAGAAAAGATACCTCGGTGAAACTGCTGGGCGGAAAACTAGTATCTTAATACATATAATTGTTCTGTATACATGTTTTTTTTTTTTTATGTCACAAGTGACAACGAAGCAGGCGGGTCACCTGATGGTAAGTGACAACCGTCGCCTATAGACATTGGCAACACCAGGGGATTGCCAACGTGTTGTACACCTTATTACAATGCCTTAAAGGCGAACTGTGTGTTTGTCACTTAACTCCTCCTAAACAATTTGGATGAAATTTTGTGTATATTTCAATGGGTTCCTCGGTGGTTCGAAAACACAATAGGACCCGTTAAGTGGCGGGTTCTAAGTTTTGTTTTAATTTCAGGGCAGGATGGTTTATGTGTTACCTGTGCTGTTATACTCTTAAGAGCAATTTTATCATCATGATGTATCAGACCATTCAGCTTTACAACAATGGCATCGCTGGCCATGTCCACTTCCTTCGACACTTGGTGCAACACTGAGTTTATTAACTAAAAAAAAATAATCAACATGTTTATTGATATAAAAAAACTTTGAACCGGTAGCGACATCTATCTACAAACAGATATAGTTCAAACAACTACAAAATAGATGGCGCTCCAATAATCTTCCCTTTTCAGTGAAGGAGTCTAATCTAAAACCTGGCTCCTGCATAAGCCCGTGTCTTGATAAACTTGACAATGGACACACTATTATGTACAACTTGTGAACAGGTGGTGCTTGTGGGGGCTGGTCTGTTTGAGTTTGTTGTTTACTAAGTCACTCATAGTAAAATTCTATGTATTTATTGTTATGCGGCCATTACATGCAAATAAGTTGAGTTATTTGTGAAAAGAGTAAATGCCGGCTCTTCTCAGCAAAAGAAACCATCCAAACCGTGTATTAGAGTCTAGACTATTCATAAATGCTTGAAAAGGTGTAGGTTTTAAAGCGATGATAGCTCAGTGGTAGTGACGTCGGATACCGCGGCGAAGGTCGTGGGTTCGAATCCTACAATGAGCTTGAGCTTTCGGTGAAGGAAAAAGTGGTGAGGAAACCATAGCACAGTGGTAGCGTACTTTGTAGTACCCGACTGGCTGGCTACCACCCTCAAGCTGAAAATCTGTTGCCAAGCACCTATTGGTGTATTCCAACAGCTACACTTGAGAGCCAGTTCCCATCTAGGCTTTGTGTGCTTACCACCTTCGGCCACATCATCACTTACCATGGTGAGATTGTAGTCAAACAGGCTAATCCAGAATTTAAAAAAAAGATATTTGATTAAAAATATTTTTATTTACTTACATTTCATATTTATTTTATTCATTATTTTCATAATCCTGCCAAAACTACATATTAAGTGAATAATATACAAGTTTTGTTACTTGTTTTGAAGCAAACACAAATATTCTTGTCTATAATATATGATAGATTTTTTTTATCCAATTTCTTTCTGTTAGGTTTGAAGTCCAGCTATTGTATATGAATCGTTGGCCCTAATTAATATTTTTATCAGTGGGGAATTCAATTATAATGCCCTTTCATCCCTCTTCCATCCATGTAGAGTTCATGGATTATAAGAATGTATAGCTAAGCCAAAATATTTCTTCAGTGAACACTAATCGGCCAGGCAGTTTTGTTTCAAATTGCCTCCAATTCATCAATAAATAAAAAAGTTTGTGACTAAATTCTTTGTAACAGATTTTGTTGTAATTTATTAAGTTAGAAAAACCCTGATTTAGTACATTTTTTTCATAGTGAGACTATCTTTTTCAGAAGCGAATCATTGGGATAGGGTTATAATTTATAAGGATACTTCTCAGGACCATTTCCTTAAAAAAACGCAATATAGCTAAATTATTACTTACAGTAGTTTTACCGCTTCCTCTAGGCCCAATTACCAAGGCAGAATGTGATTCTCCATTCACAACTGTACGTTTTACCAAATCGTAAACATGTACCCTTTCCTGGTTATGATATTTGAATGTAACGTTGTCTTCCATTAGTTTCAATTTCAAATACTTTCTTATTATTTTAATTTGTGCCGCTGTTGCATTTTCTCCGGTTAGACCATACATTGTTAGAAATCAATAAACTAAAGTTTAGTTATAAACAAACAAATATTTCGCTTCTTTACTCGCCGCGCTTTTTTGTTTTTTTTTTTATTTGACATTTAATTTGCTTGCTTGCATGCAGCGCTGTATTTTAAAAGTCTGTGAAAAGTTTTAGTGGAACGGCCGCCAATTTCACTAAAGCCTTACTGGACTTGTATGGACGAGGACTAGGCTTTACGTAGTGTTTTTATCCTCTTTGGGCTTTACAGTGAATTTGACAATAAAACGTGACTAATAAAGAAATTGTTTAGGCTTGATAGTCTTGTAACTAAAGTCTTCAAAATAAATATAATAATGAATCATTCTATTGAATGAAGGAAAAGAACAAATTAATATAAGGAGTTACGTATCATACTAATTGATTTTACAAATACTCGATTAGTATTTGTAACAAAATAATAATTTAAATTTTTTATTTGGTATTATAATATATTATAAACTTTGACTTTTTGGCGGGAACCTGCGAAGGGATGTGGCGTTTTCATTTTATTTTCATAAAAATCTTCTATTTTAAGTTTTATCAAATAACATCAGTGGTGTTTTGTTCAATAATGTTCAATTGAAAAGTGCAACAGTGAAGTTTATACGTAATTTTCAGGTTCTCTCCAAAAGTCAAAAAAGTTTTTGTGGCAAATTTCACTAAAACCTGATCTGACTTGTACCAGACGATAACTAACTTTACTGTAAATGTGACTATAACATAACATAATAATAAATTATTACTTGTAATCGGAAAATATTGGCACCAAAGAAAGCATTTTTTATTTTGACTTTGATTTTGATTAATTCAAACAAATACAAAACAATATAATCTTGGATATATTCATATTCATTATTATGGTAATATTTTTATAACTTAATCTGCGCATGCGTGAATTTGGTGAGGTACACTGTCCGCGCATTGTAAGAATCGTAGCAATCGATAATAATAACATACAAGGGATACACATCCTAAGACTTACTTTAAGAACAACTTATTCTAACTATAATAGAAATATATAATGACATTTTATTTTTAATATATCTTATAAAATGATGTTTTGTATAGGTCATAACTTATTTATCTAGCTTGATACGGATACCTAATGTTTAATTAAATCAAACATAATTTTTTATGCTTTTAGCAAAAAAATATTTGAAAACTATCCTCAACCAAGTAATAAGGAAAATTATCATTTTAATAAACATTTTTACCATTGAAAATAACCCATATTTTCATACAAATGTATATCTGCAATCCGAGGATGTAGAGCTCATTAATACAACCTTGAATGTGTTTGTATCTCTCTTTCTATCAGTTCCTGCTATTTATGTTTTGTCCTTTTCATGACCTTAAACTCTGCGGATTTTATTATATGACATATAATTTGCGGAGGTTTCGTTTCCATTTATCAGGATTGTTAGGAGCGCGTATTATAAAAACTGAAATCGTGAATTCATTAGATATTATACGATACAAAAATGTGTAACGTTTAACGGCCTATTAACATGGTCTACATTCCTGTGTGACACAGAAATCAGTTGATCGTCTCAAAGTGTGTAAATGATGACATTTTAAGTATGTGTAGACAATTGATTTTTCTAAACAAATATTACCATGAAGAACTATATTTACTAATAAAAAAAAGTAACTATGTGTTCAATTAAAGAGTGGAGCAGGTTCTAAATAGTTCAATTATTTATTAAAAATTTTGCACACGACACGAGTCATACACTATTCACAATGTAATTTGCATAATATATTTTCAATATTAGATTGCAGCAGTGTAGCACCGCTTTTTGTGTTAATATGACACAAAAATTAACGGACGCAAAAATTGCTTAATGCTTCAAAATTGTAAGTGGTAAATTAGATTTAGAGCATGTTAATTATTTCAATTTACTTTCGCTATAATTTTCAAAAAGCTAACTTCAAATATTTTTTATATTTAGTGATTATTGATTTATTTTAAATTTTGTTATTAGAAACCGTACTTATTTTACTGAACCAAAATATCTAGTGGTCCAATTAAATATTTTAATTTCTAATACATTATAAATATTGTGTCTAACTCAAAATATATATAATCGATAAATTGAATAATGTGTGTGACATCACTATAGTATAGATAGAATCCGCATGGTAACAATAAAAAAAGCATCATTCATTTCATACAATCTTTCTGTAAAAGCCAACCAAATTAAATAGAACTCACAAAAAATCATCTATATCTTGTAATGTTAGAAAATGATATTGGATAAGAGTAGTATCACTGCCGGAGAATATACTTCTAAAATAATTAGTATTATAACTGAATAATTCGCTTTGTCCTGCCGTCTGTATGTTTTGTTTTTGAATTGAAAATTTATTGATTATTTTGCGATTGAAAACCAAAGAGTATGTAATATATTGTATTGTATAACGATTGTATAGTTTTCTAGAGTTGCATAATTTACTGCATTTTTAATTGCTGTTATTTGATGCATAAATGTGAGTAAAACTTACGTTGTATTATCTCACTGTGATTATATTTGGTATAGTTACTATACTCTTTGATTATAAGTTTCGGCAGATGGAATGAAAATAATACAATAAAATTTCTAATGAATAATTTTATTGTTCAAGGAATGTAATCATTCTATGTTGTGTATTTGTGTTTTAGATCAGAGTTTGATGAGTTATTCATCTGGTAGGTAATAAAACCGCAGATATTTTGTCACACGATTATTTTCTGTTTTGCTCCGAAATTTTATTAGTATTACATTTGTTGTAAATAAAATAGTTATATTACTAAAGTTTAGATTAAAATATGTTATCAATTTTCAGATAAGTATGTATGTGTTATTTTGTCATTATCTCAAATATTTACAAAGTAAGTAAATAAACCTTCCTTTTCGTTCATGTTATTTATGTGATGTGTTGGTAGATGTTGCTTTCTTAGATAATAAAACGATATAAATCAAATTTATCCATCAATCAAATTTACAATGTTGTCATTGAAGGACATAAACCTATTATAGACTTTGTTTTGTATATAGCACGCAAAAACAGCTCAACGGATTTTGATGAAACTTGGCACACGGGTAGTTCATACATATCCTGGAGTAAAACATATAATACTTTTTATTCCAAGAAAAGATAAGATCCCTCGGTAATGCAGGGCAGAAAATTAGTATAAAATATTAATTATTCTAATTCAATTTCAATACCCCTTTTATCTTGAGACTCCTTAGATTTTGTTATAGAATATCACGGGGTTCAGTGTGCCTCCTCTAACAACCTCCATTGCTTTCTATCTTTTGCAACTCTTCTCCAGTTTGGGCCTGCTGCGAGTTTGAGTTCATCTTGTCATTCCTGTGTTCCTTTTGCCATTTCTAGGGTACCATTCTGACAGAATTTTGCTCTATTTATTGTGAGGGCTCCATATCATATGACCCGTCCATCTCCATTTCATTTGGTCTAACTTATTGAGGGTCACTCCTGTTCTAGCCCTTCTATTTCTAATAACATGGTAATAATCTTCAGATGTCCCCTGCACAACTCCACACGGCTGTAACACGGTCTGACATACCACAACATGGAGGAACAGGCGTGCCTCGTGCGCACGCGCTCCGACTCTGAGAACTCCTCTAAGCTCGGTAGCTTTGGATCCATCAGAGCCATGACTTACACTGAAGATAGATTAAGTAAGTAACTGTAACTAATATGTATATGTTGCAGCCAACTAACTTAATTTGATGGTGAATTAAGTGTAGCGAAGCGATCACCATTCACAGAGTGGTTGTTTGTTTAAAATAAATATTTATTATGTGTGACCAAAAGAAAGGCTAAGCAATTAGTTAAACATTATATAAGGCGATGTTAGCTCAGTGGTAGTGGGTTCGAATCCTACAAGAACTTGAGCTTTCAGTGAAGAAAACGTCGTGAGGAAACCACAGCATGGCGGGAAGGTACTATGTAGCACAATCAAGTTTAAAATCTGCCAAGCACCTATTAGTGTGTTCGGACAGCTGCACTTCTAACCCAGTTCCCATTTTGTGTGCTTTGTGTGCTTACTACCTTCGGCCACATCATCACTTACTATGGTGAGATTCAATCAAACATAAGCTAATCCAAAAGTAAAAATAAAGGTTTGAATTCCATACATGCCCGTTTAGAGCTGAAATACAAAAACTAAGTGTTTAACCACTCAAACACTTGGTCCAATAGCGACGGAAGGTTCCGGGGAGCCTGGTAACACAGCGGCAACCATGGCCAGCCCTCCAGACAACAACCAGGATGGCAATGAGAGCGGGGAGCTGCTCGACTACAATGACTCCAGTGTGCTTGACCAGTTCCATGAGGATGCTATAAGACAGGTGAAAAATGATAATTTAAAAAAAATATATATGACCACAGCACGGTGGTAGGGTACTTTGTAGTACCCAACTTGTTGGCTACCACCCTCAAGTTGATAATCTGTTGCCTAGCACCTATCAATGTGTTCCGACAGCTGAACTTGAGAGCCAGTTCCCATCTAGGCTTTGTGTGCTTACCACCTTCAGCCACATCATCACTTACCATGGTGAGATTGTAGTCAAACACAAGTTAATCCAGAATTAAAAAAAGACTAAGTAAGCTGATATCAGCTACCTCAATAAACGCTCAAAAAGCAACAAACTGCATAAGTGACTGATGAAGTGCAACCCTTATTTCAACACTGCAAGATGTAGACACATCAGCTTCTAAGCTCCTCGTCTATAAATAAACAAACAGGCGATGATAGCTTAGTGGTAAGTGACGTCGAATACCGCGACGAAGGCCGTGGGTTCGAATCCTACAATGAGCTTGAGCTTTCGGTGAAGGAAAACATCGTGAGGAAACCATAGCACGGTGGTAAGGTACTTTGTAGTACCCGACTGGCTGGCTACCACCCTCAAGTTGAAAACCTGTCGCCAAGCACCTATTGGTGTGTTCCGACAGCTGCACTTGAGAGCCAGTTCCCATCTAGGCTTTGTGTGCTTACCACCTTCGGCCACATCATCACTTACCATGGTGAGATTGTGGTCAAACACAAGCTTATCCAGAATAAAAATAAAATAAAACAACAACAAACTCGCACAGACCAGCCCCCACAAGCAGCACCAGTTCACAAGTATGACACGTGTGGCAGCCTCGCTATATTGTAGGGAAGTGAGCGACCCGCCACATGATGCTGCCTTTGCCTGTGTAACATGTAATGTGTAACAGGCGGGATGCGGGGTGTCTCAAGTGCGGGTGGTGGTAGCGACTGGTCTAGCGGTTTGTGGCGCGGCGGTAGAGCTGGCCGCTATACCGTTCATACTGCCCTCCGCTGAGATAGAGCTCTGCATACTGCCACACGAGAAGAACTGGCTCGGTGAGTGCTTCATTTGGATACTGTAGCTGTCCCCCGCTTTCCCCACGGATAGTGTTTTTTACAGGATTAAAAGACCCTATGTTTGTTCCAGGATATGGTCTATCAGTGTGCCAAGTTTCATCAAAATCCGTTCAGTAGTTTTTGCATGAAAGAGCAAAACATCTTCATGTTCTAACAAACTTTAACTTTTAATATGTATTTAGATTTCACTGATTTCATGACACTATGAGTACATGTTGGTGTGTTCCGGCAGTTGCAATTGACAACCAAAGAGATAATGTAGGTTCCATTGGTGAATGATTTATTACATAATATTGTCCCCTACAAAAGCTTACCTCTTTATGAAATTAAATGAAATGTTTATTCATTCAAATAGGCTTTCACATGCACTTATGAATAGTCAGACTCTAATGCTTTTCGGAAGGTTGCTTTTGCTGAGAAGAGCCGGCAATAAACTCAGCAATTACTCTTTTCAAAAATAACTTACACTGCATTCAATAATTATTTATGGCGGCAAATAATCAATAGAATTTAATTGTGACTTAGTAAACAACAAACTCGCACAGACCAGCCCCCACAAGCAGCACCTGTTCACAAGTATGACGCGTGTGGCAGCCACCGACCTCTTCGCCATGTAATTAGATGTTTGTGTTGTTTCCAGTGATGATAAGCCTGGTGGGTGGTTCGCTGGGTAGCGTGGGGTGGGGAGTTTTATCGGAGCGGCTCGGGCGTCGTCGTACGTTGCTCTCGTGTCTCGCCGTCAATGCAGTATTCGCCGCCATTGCTGCCTTCATGCCTACATATGGAACCTTCATGATGGCCAGGTTATTATTCACTTTTTTTTTTAATTTATTTGGGTCAACAAACAGTTACACACTTTAATAAGAAAAAATGTAAATTAAACGAATAGATAAATGTGTAACCAGCACCGTTAACCACATGTTACTTAACAATATGTTGAGCTAGGTTAACACAGAAAATTAATGAAAATAAAAAAAAATACAAATGTAAAAAAGTACAAATGTGAAACAGTGATCCAAATGGAGCAATTTACGCAACATCAACTACGTAAAATAATTGAAGATGCCCACATACGTCATATGAAATACACAATAGAGAGAAAAAAAAAACAATAGTACAAAATAAAATTTATGACAATCATTATTATATTTTTACCACGGTTTCACCATAAAAAGTGTCCTATGTCCTTCTCCAATGTCTCATCTACCTCTATACTAAAATTCTTCAAAATTGGTTTAGCTGTTTAGGTGTAAAAAGGTAACAGTGTTACTTTCGTTCTTATAATATTGGTGGATATATATTTATAAAAGTCGTATCTGTAGCATATCTGTTATTTGGTTTTCATAGTACAGTCTAGATGATTTTTTTTTAGGAAGTATTTTTTTGGTAATATATTTTAACTTTTTATCTGAAATTTAAAGATTGCATAAATAAAATCGAATCTCAATACCTTCACGGACCGGACAGGGTTAGAATAAATCGCCCATATCGTACGGTCGGCCAAGAAAGTGATAAGGTTGAATGCCGCTTGCATATTCATAGGTGATAAAGATTAGTTTCGCTTGCAGATCAATCTGACAACTTATGACAACGTCATTATTATGCATCTCTTTCAGTGATATCTTTTTAGTTTGAACCTTGTTGGAATATTCGATGACTAGGAAACTAAATCAAAACTGGTACACCACTTTCTTGGCCGACCGTACATTGTGTTGTTTTTTTTTTTAAAGTCACCCGTCATTTTGAGTGTCCTTTACCATCAGAGACATTTTTGCATCCTTTTTTTTTCAATTACTTTGGGACCTGGGCTTTTTATTGGGCTATGGGGATTATTAATGAATTATGATTATTTACTGTTCAGTTTTTCTTACTCTATTTTGCTTATACTATTTTTTTCCTTAAAATGCCTTTTTTCACATGGTAGGTTCTGTTCGGCAATCGGTTCGGGCGGCATAGTGCCCGCGAGCGTGACATACGTGTGCGAGTGCGTGCGCGCGTCCCGACGTGGGTACGCGGCTTGGGCCGCGGCGGGGGGCGCGGCGTGGGGCGTGGGCGCACTGGTGGCTGCCACACTGGCGCGCACGGTGCTGCCACACACCGGCCCCGACACGCTGCTCGAGAACAAGGAACACTTCAGTGCGTGGCACAGGTACACAATACACTACACCACGGGATTGTAGTTATACAGAATTATTAGTAAAACACTATCAACTTTTGTTCTGTGACTATTATACTTCATCGGACTTTCATACAAAAATAAAAAAGGGTCTTCTCCCAGTCGCAAAAAATGCCACCCATCATTATATTTGAGTTGTTTTTTTTTTAATTTTATATCAAATTCTGGGAAACGGGGCGCCACTACTAAGTTTTTACCGCAGTTCCAAAAAATCCTATTTCATATATTTGTACATTTCATCTTATTTTTTTATCATAATAAATATATCAGAGAAAGACAGGATCAATGGACAATGGTCGCCGGGCATAACGCTTTTTTCTTACGTGACGATTTCTGCCAGTTCACTCTAAAGAAAAAAATTCGTTCCAAAAGTCTGGTAACAAACAGAAGAAACAGGGTTTTTTTCTTCGCATATTAATTATTATTATGTTGTTTATATATAAATGCATAAAACACTAACTGTTCCCCGCGGTTTCACCCCCGTTCTCGTGGGATTTTATCTTTTCCCGGGCTTTAAAGTATCCTTATTCCATAATATAAATAATTTGTGTGCCAAGTTTCATCACGATTTAACACAACGCACGCAACGGAATCTCTCAAAAGGAATACATTTTCCCCGTTTTTGCTCCGCTCCTATAGCCTTTCTTGATGGTCTATCCAACACTAAAATTATTTTTCAATTCGTACCATTAGTTCCTGAGATCAACAAACAAACAGCTTTATAATACTAGTATAGATGAATTATTTCATCAGGTACCTCCTTCTATGCACTTTGCCCATCCTGGCGTCGTTGGTGAGTCTGATATGGACGCAAGAATCGCCGCGGTATCTACTCGATGTGGGCAGGGAAGTCGACGCTATGGGCGTTTATCAGGTTTGACAAGTGATTTTTAGTAAATAGCTGTATTTCTTCGATTTTTTTTAGTATTTCTTGGTGGAGAAGATATGCTTTTTATCCTGGAATTTTCGTTCCAAACTTTAGCTTTAGGATGTTATGATATTCTGTTGTGATTGAGTATCAAACATAATCACAACCTTTTTAGACACGTTACATGGCACTGTAAAGTCTAGTCCTTGTCCGTACAAGTCCAGTCAGGTTTTAGTGAATTTGGCGGCTGTTTCACTAAAACTTTTCACGAACTTTTTGGGTCAACGTAAAAAGTCGCGATACATGCTTTAATTTCACTTGTCCAATAAATTGATCTTTATTGGATAAAACGCCACCGATATCCATACTAATATTATAAATGCAAAAGTGTCTGTCTGTGTCTGTTACCTCTTCACGCTTAAACCGCTGAACCGATTTAGATGAAATTTGGTATAGAGATAGATGGAACCTTGGAGAGTGACATATTCCTCGGGAACGCGGTTGAAAACGGGGGAGACAGCTAGCTATTCAATCAAACTAAAAAAATAATGAAAATTAAACGAAAACGCAACGTCACATCTAAATTCCCGCCAAAAAGTCCTTCATAATACTTGTGTGTCCACAGAGTATACACAGCAGTAATCAGATCCGCGTGTGTGGCGCTAGGAGCGGGGGCACGGTCGGGGGCAGCGGGGGCGGGGGCGAGTACCGACTCGGTGAGCTCACGCTGCCCGGGAAGCGGCCGCCACCTGCGCTCCACCATGTCAGACACAGTGTCAAGATGGTACTGTATTTTTTTAAAGTTTTAGCCTTGGTATCTAAACCTTTAAGCCATTTCTTTGATGAGACTTTTTTCCTAAAACTTTTTGGTCTTTTTTTATTCACAGTTCTGGCAATCATTCTTCCAGCTGTTTTCCAGCACATACAGACATACGACTCTATCGCTCGGTGGAATTCTACTTTTATCTATGGCAATACAGGTAATTAGAGTAAATTCAATACTAATAAAGGATTTTTCTGAAACAAATTTAAAAAATATAAGAAAAAAGTAAACAGACAAATGCATAATTTGTCTGTTACCTCTTTACGCTGAACCGATTTAGATGAAATTTGGTATAGAGATAGATGGGACCATGGAGAAGGAGATAGGATACTTTTTTCCCGGGAAAGATAAGATCCCTCGGGAATGCAGGTGAAACGATGCGATGATAGCTCATTGGTAGTCGGATACCGCGGTAAAGGTCGTGGGTTCGAATCCTACAATGAACTTGAGCTGTCGGTGAAGGAAAACATCATGAGGAAACTATAGCACGGTAGTAGGATACCCGACTGGCTGGCTACCACACACAAGTTGGAAATCTGTCGCCAAGCATCTATGGGTGTTCCGAGAGCTGCACTTGAGAGCCAGGTTCCCATCTAGGCTTTGCGTGCTTACCATCTTCGGCCACATCATCACTTACCACGGTGAGATTGCGGTGAAACATAAGCTAACCCGAAAAAAAACTGTAAAAAAAAACTTTTTGTAAAAACTGTAAAAATAAGTGTCAAAATTATCAAAAATATAAAAAAGTGTTAAAATTATCCGAAAAAGTGTTAAAATTATCCGAAAAAGTGTTAAAATCATCCAAAAAAGTGTTAAAATTATCAAAATAATCCTCTTACCTTCACAGTTCTACCTATCATCATACATACCAGCGGCAGTGGTGCGAATGGAGAACGACCAATACGAAGCAGCCAAGAAAACACTCCAAAATACCACATTCTCCAACGAACTATACAACAACACGCTGGAAAATATTCAATACGCGAACGTTTCATTTTACAACTGCACTTTTAGAGATATTTTAATGTCGCACGTCGCATTCAAGAATTGTTCCTTCACTAATACAGCGCTTTCTAATATTAAAACGTCGTATACTACGTTTGAGGGGACTACCTTTGTGAATAGCACGTGAGTGTGATTTTTCTATACTTATCATATCCTGCTAATATATATATATACTTAACTAGTTTTTCGCCCCGCAGTTTCTCCCGCGTTCCTGAGGGATCTTATCTATTCCTGGGATAAAAAGTATCCTATATGTTATTCCAGTATATGATCTACCTGTGTACCAAGGTTCATTAAAATCCATACAGTAGTTTTTGCGTGCAAGAGTAACAAACATCTTCACTTATGTCACAAGTGACAACGAGGCAGGCGGGTCACCTGATGGTAAGTGACAACCGTCGCCTATAGACATTGGCAATACCAGGGGATTGCTAATGTGTTGTACACCTTATTACAATGCCTTAAAGGCGAACTGGCTCTCAAGTGCAACCGGAACACACCAACAGGTGCTTGGCGACAGATTTTCAACTTGAGGGTGGTAGCCAGCCAGTCGAGTACCACACAGTACCCTACCACCGTGCTGTGGTTTCCTCACGATGTTTTCCTTCACCGAAAGCTCAAGCTCATTGTAGGATTCGAACCCACGACCTTCGCCGCGGTATCCGACGTCACTTACCACTGAGCTATCATTGCCTTACCATCTTCACATGTTCACATCCAAACATAGTTTTGCATTTATAATATTAGTAGGATAAGTAGGATACTCCTACTAATTATAAATGTGACAGTTTGGATGGATGTATGTTTGTTACTCATTTACGCCAGAACGGCTGAATGGATTTAGATTAAATTTGGCATAGAGATAGATTATTGTCTGGAATAGCACATAGGCTATTTTTTTATCCCGGGAAAAGATACGATCCCTCGGGAACGCGGGTGAAACCGCGGGGGGGTTATAAACTAGTGGGCCCGGCAGACATTGCCCCGTCCAGTTTTTTTTTGTATTTGTTGTTATAGCGGCAACAGAAATACATCATCTGTGAAAATTTCAACTGTCTAGCTATCGCGGTTCTTGAGATACAGCCTGGTGACAGACAGTAGAGTCTTAGTAATAGGGTTTCTGTTTTTACCGTTTTTCCGTTGTTTTTATTATTATTATTTTGCCGCCTTAACACGCAAATATTATCAGTGAGACTAGATAAATAAATAATGATTAAATGTAATAGGTTTAAGTTTGTAAAGAGTATTTGCCTCGGAATCTTCCTGGATTTGGCTAAAGCATTTGACACAGTCTCTGTCCCTATTCTGATTACCAAGCTCGAGGACATAGGCGTCAGAGGTGTTCCACTGCATATGTTCAAAGACTACTTGACAAATAGGACACAACAAGTCAAAATTGATTCTTACCTTAGTGATCCGCAGCCGACTACATACGGAGTCCCACAAGGAAGTGTGTTGGGCCCAACTCTTTTCAAAATCTATATTAATGACCTTTGTAGAATGACCATACCAAATGCTACTATATATACGTACGCGGATGATACTGCAATTGTAGTTCACGGACCTAACTGGGAGTTTGTTAAAGAACAATCTGAATACTGCCTTAGACAAATAATTAGTTGGCTAAACAGTAACCTACTTACACTAAATCTAAATAAAACAAACTATGTCACATTTGCAATACGAAACAGTAGCATACTAACTCATAACTTTACCATAACCGCACATTCCTGTTCAGATAAAACCCAGAGTTGCGATTGCGAAAATATAACCCATGCACACTCAGTGAAATACCTGGGAGTAGAAATTGATGAACGACTACGATGGGACAAACAACTAATTAAAACAATAGCTAGGTTAAGGAGTATGATTTATATGTTTAAAACCCTCAGGGAATCTGCATCATTAGAGCTGCTTACTAAAATATACATTGCACTGTGTCAGTCAGTCACCCAGTATTGTATTACAGTGTGGGGTGGAGCTGCAAAAACGATGTTTCTTGCTCTGGAGAGGGCACAAAGAGCTGTTCTTAAAGTTATGTCCCGAAAGCCTTTTAGATACCCGACAAAACAACTATATTCGGATTGTAAAGTGCTGACTGTTCGTCAGCTATTTGTGCTCGAATCCATCCTAAGAAGACATCGATCTGTCCCCCCACCTAATAAAGGCAGACGTAGAATAAGAATTCCCTGCCCCCCTGTCTCACACAATACAACTTTCGCAGAAAGACAGTACTATGTAATGAGTTCTTTTTTGTATAATAAAATCAACAAACAACTAAATATAATACAGTTAAGCAAACATGATACTAAAAATATGGTCAAGAAATGGTTATTACAACTAGATTACCAAGACACTGAAAATTTAATAACCTCTAGTAAATAAAAATAAATACACATTATATGACACACTCACTACACTCACCAAGACACTCCATCCACACACTACACCCACACACCACACACATACCACACTCACACCACACACACACACCACACACCACCCACTCACCACCACTCACCACCACTCACCACCAATCACCACCCAACACCAAACACAATCCTAACACTCACACACTAAAATAAAACTGTAATATTAAATATTATGTATAACTTTATACAGGCAGCAGTGACATACTGGCAGTTATTGCGGTTTATATTCTTTTTTTAGAGAAATGAATGTTCATGGCTGAACCCTATCACCTGGGATACAGGCTTTTGCCTAGTCCAGATGATAGAGTCTAATATCCTTTTATCATCCGCAACCACCACAAATACTGGATCATAATATCAATCTTTATGATTTATGTACTATTTTTACTTCATTCAATTTGTAATTATTTGTAACTGTCTGTGGTGAGAAATAAACTATTTTTTTTTTTATTTTTTTTATTTATTTGCTGAGTTTATTGCCGGCTCTTCTCAGCAAAAGCAACCTTCCGAACCGTGCATTAGAGTCTTGACTATTCATAAGTGCTTGTAAAGGCCTGTTTGAATAAAAATCATTTTCATTTTACCCTTTGGGTACGGAACCCTGTCGCCAAACACCTATCGGTGTGTTCCGACAGCTGCACTTGAGATCCAGTTCGCATCTAGGCTTTGTGTGTTTACCATCTTCAGCCACATCATCACTTACCATGATGAGATTGTGCTCAAACGTAAGCCTATCAAGAATTAAAAAATAAATCCTAAAAATGATTTTGTCTTTGCAGAATAATAGACACAGACATGGAAGTAGGCCGAGAGCTAGACGAATGGTGTGTCTACAATTGGACCATAGTGCGGGGCATGAGGGGGGGGTGTGCTAGACACGCCGACTTGAGGACACGTTTAGGTGGTCTGATAGACGAACAGACATATGTTGCGTACTTAGCTCTGTTTGCCTCCCTACTGGCTTTGTTGCCGTCTCGATTTAGACCTAATGGTGAGTAAACTACATATTGATTAGATAAGTTTTATTTAATCCTGCTCTAGAATTAAAATATTTTTTTTATTGTTGTATTAAGTATTTCTATAAAACCAAAACGGATAATAATAGTTATTTATAAATCTCTTTCCACGCTAGCGTATAAAAAGCAATTTTGCACGCTAAAATGACAAACATAACTTTGCCGAGCCTGTGATGTAAAAAAATTTTTTTAACATTTTTTTTCTTTGTGTCATTGCAATGCATGCCAGATAAGCCTAGTTTTTTTTATATAAAATTCTTCCAATTACTCTAAGACGGAAAATTTTGAAAATATGACTCACAATCAGATTCACTCCCTAACTCATAAATATATTGAAAATGAAAATAAAATTACACCAAAATGTTCATGAGTCCTCAATAAAAGGAATTGCTATTTCATGGCAATAAATATTTATAATAAAATACCAAAGACAATACGAAAGTTACCTTTGACATTGTTTAAATTTAAACTGACGAAATGGTTAATTGAATATTCTTTTTATGACATTTAAAATATTGTGAAACTTATTCTATTGCTATTATTTGTACCCATTTCATTAATTTAATTGGACTTGTTTTATGTATGTGCTTAATTTTATATATTTTCAAAATTTTGCATGCTATCATTTGTAGCGAAACATGAAGATCCACCAAAAATCGAAGAACTATGTATGTAACCGTGTTTCAAAAAAATAAAATATATTTATCTATGTTTTTTTCCCCAGTGGTCCTTTGCGGTGGTCTAGTACTCCTGTCTCCGTCACTCTACTTTGCGGAGAGCGAGACGGCGCTATACATAGTGGAAGCTGTTTACAAATTATTAACGACTCTAATATTTTTCAACGTCAGTCTGAGCGTTGTGAATACTTATCCAGCTAATTTAAGGTTAGTTTGTATTTAGTTAAAAACTAATATTATAAATAGGTAAAGTTTGTGAGGTTGTAGGGGGTAATATCTGAATCTACTGAACCGATTTTGACATTGTTTTACTAATAGAAAGCCACGTTATTTGTGAGTGTCATAGGGAGCGTTCCAGTATTACATAACGCAATTTTTGGAGATTTTTGACCCCACCACCCCCCATGTAACGCGCCGTAACGTTTTTCTGTTGGGATTATCGTACTGGATAATTGAAATAAAAAGAATAAACAGTTTTTTTGAAGGATTTTTTACGCGGCTTACAGTAGCATAACGCTTTTCTCTTACGTGACGATTTCTGCCAGTTCACTCTAGGATCTAGAGATTACCCCCTACAACCTCACAAACTTGATCTCTTTATAACATTAGTATAATGAAGAATGTTAATAGGTATCCCAAATCGGTTGAAAGTTTGTTACAGTAAAGCTTGTATGTATACAAATACACTAGTTTTTGTTGTATTCAAAAATACCTATTAGTTTCGATTTACAGGCATTTAAACTTACGATAAAATGGAGTCCCGCTTATAGTCACGTGACCGCATGTGACGTCAATTTGCAACGCTCCGCTATGAGCGAGTGTTGTGAGATGACGTCACACCGTCACACGAGTACGAGTCCGCATCGCACGTTTACTTCTATAAATCGGAAACTAATTGACGTATCGAAGTAATTCTTTCACTTGTATTTTTTATTTTTGACAGAGAATATGGAGAGATAATATTCAAAATTAGTTAACATTCGTCATTACATTGTATGTGTATGTGTGACAGATGTACATCGCACGGTTTGCTACTGTGCGTGGCTTACATGTGCGGGTGTTGTGCGCGCGCCGCGGGGGCTGCCACCGGGGGCACTAGTGCCGGAGTGAGGGTAGCGGGGGCCGTCAGTTGCGCGCTCACTGTCGCACTAGCTGCGCCCGCGGCTGCACTCGCCGTCGCACGACGAAGAGCACGCTAGTACCTCAGTTCAATACACTATAGTCACAGGTATGTATTGAAGAATTTCATGCAGTTTGGATTTGTATAAAAAAACAACATAAATTTTCCTACTGTCCGTCCGTCTGTCTGTCACGAGGCTGTATTTCATGAACTGTGATAGCTAGATAGTTGAAATATTCACAGATGTATTTCTGTTCTATAACAACAAATACTAAAACAGAATAAAATAATTAAAAAAGAACACTACAAAAATTGTACGGAACCCTCGGTGCGAATACGACTCGCACTTGATCGGTTTAAGGATTATTTCGTGACACAGGTTTTTAGCACTCTAATTTTTAACATTAACGGAGTTACTAAATCAATACTAATTACAACTTCGATATCATAAGCGATTATGCCTCAATGGGGTTTAAAATACCTCATTAGGATATGAAATACCCCTACGTACAAAATACCTGTTTATAATAGTAGATTGTTATACAAGGAGCTAAAATGACCCATTATATACGAGGTAGTTTTACTAGTAAATAGAAACCGAGTTTTAATGGGTTTTAGCGCCGTGTGTTACACTATACTTTTCACTACGATTGCGAGAAAATAAAACAATCCAATACAATATGAAATATGTAGTTTATAATTTCTTTTTTTGGTTTACAAGGAGCTAAAATGACCCATTATATACGAGGTAGTTTTACTAGTAAATAGAAACCGAGTTTTAATGGGTTTTAGCGCCGTGTGTTACACTATACTTTTCACTACGATTGCGAGAAAATAAAACAATCCAATACAATATGAAATATGTAGTTTATAATTTCTTTTTTTGGTTTCTTCTGTAGCCGCAACACGCATGCATTCTACCAGAGATCGCCGATTTTAGTTCCATTTTCAAAATTAAAATTATTTTTTTATGAAACAGTAATAAGTCGTCTTTATTCATGATTATTCTACTTATGACTAAAGACTTTAGTTTTTGTAGGCTCATTGTCATTTGACACACAATTTTTTTTTCCCGTAGAGGAAGAATTGCTATTTTTTCTTCGCTCTGGTATGCCACCATGACGGTCTTTTTGAGCAAGAGGAGTGAAAAGATAATTGTTTAAATTTCATTATAATTTTTTTTGACTGGGTCTCTTAAACTATTATCGGAAAGTAATATACTTGCCATTAATACCAAAGTGAATATGACTGAAAAATTATGATTGAATTATCTAATTGAGTTACTAACGAATTGACCATTGAATATTACGGCTACTGCTTAAAATAAGGTAAAACCATACATATTTTCAAAAGGTTATGGTCTTAAATGCATAATTTCATACATAGATTAAAAAAGAAAAAAAATGTTTGACATATATTATTCTAACCGATTTCTATTTCAATAAACAAAAATATATAACGCCCACCTCAAACTAGCTGTCCCCCGCGGTTTCACCCGCGTTACCGTGGGATTTTATCTTTTCCCCGTTTTTACAACATTCATAGCTGAAATAATTTTTCAATTTCCTGAGATTAGCGCGTTCAAACAAACAAACTCTTCAGCATTATATATTTTATATTAACGTGCAAGATGCCTGGGGTGAAAATAACCCTAATAATAAGTATTAGCCGTAAATATCCAAAAAGAAACGTTCCAATACTAACATAAATTATAACGAGGCAATAATTGTTTCGAAAATTAACAATTAGCAATTTCAATGACAATTGTATTATTAAAACGTGAGAAATTATTTAAAAATATGTATAACCTTGTGTAAATTGTAAATATTATTGTAATTTAATTAATGAATTTCAA
Source organism: Ochropacha duplaris (assembly GCA_951361185.1). Classification (NCBI taxonomy): domain Eukaryota; kingdom Metazoa; phylum Arthropoda; class Insecta; order Lepidoptera; family Drepanidae; genus Ochropacha; species Ochropacha duplaris. The sequence continues at coordinate 4,203,362 of OX592718.1, read as the reverse complement.
TATATGCAATCCCCTGGTATTGCTAATGTGTATAGGCGACGGTATTCACTTACCATCAGGTGACCCGCTTGCCTGGTTAGCACTTGTATTATATAAAATGATTTTATAATCATAATTACTAGAATTCTGATTCCTAAAAGCTACAAATTGAACATCAGGTAAACGCACATTTATCAGCGCCGAAGGAGCTGAAAATTTTAAGGCCATGAGCCGCGGCGAAGGTCGTGGGTTCTAATCCTACAGTGACCTTGATCTTTCGGTGAAGGAAAACATCGTGAGGAAACCACAGCACGGTGGTAGGGTACCTTATAGCACTCGACTGGCGGGCTACCACCCTCAAGTTGAAAATCTTTCGCCAATCTTTATGTGCTTACCACCTTCGGCCCCATCATCACTTACCATGGTGAGATTGCGGTCCAACACAAGTTTAACAAACAGTTAAAAAAATTGTTTTTTTTTAAATTATGAAATCTCGCACTCTACGAATGGTGTGCGACGTCTAAAGAATCTTCGTTAATTCGCGGACAAGTGTGCGTTCACCTTTATACAACATAAATAATATTTCAATTGATAAATAAAACAAAACTAGCAAAATATTTTAGTAGAGTAATAATCGCTTAGGTTGAACATATCGTTACAGAAATGAAGGAGAAATGGTTGTAAGTCTTATTTAGTTAATTAATCATAATTAGTGCTTAATTATAATGTGACAATCATAAAGTTTGGAATACTTTGACGTATTTTTAAGTAAAAAAAAATAAACAAGATGGTGGGACAGTTAATAGCTCCATCTAACGGTGGATTGAGGTAAACGTAAATAAGCGCCAAAGTATTCGTAACCTTTAAATAATTAGTATTAAATTAATTGTAGTGTTGCCATATCCTTCGTTAAGTGATACCTATAGACTGCTTTAATTTAGTAGTAAAATTTTATTAAAAGACATTTTCTTCAAAACACCGACATATTGAATGTAAATATTACGAATTAAATATTTTTTATTGTGTATAGTTACGTATTTTGTCCCAAATAATTTGAATGGCTATTTAAAATTTGGTAGTATTTTATATAGATAAGTTGGCAATACATTTATGTTTAATATTTGTAATATTATTGTGAGTGAGTACCTAATAAGTGTAGTCGTAAATATAAGTTGGTAAATATTGCGTGTAACTAGTAATTTTCTGACTAGACTTACAGTCAGTCATTTATATGTAAATAGTTTTTGCCTGCGGTTTCATCCGCGTTCCCGTGGGATCTTCAGTTTTCCCGGGATAAATAAATAAATAAATATCCTCGGACATTTTTCACACACGGCTATCTGATCCCAAACTAAGCAGATCTTGTACTATGGAAACCAGATGACTGATATACTACATATACTACTTTTTTTTTTGTAAATACATACTTAAATAGATAATTACACCCAGACTCAGTACAAACAGACATGTTCATGCACACAAATGTCTGTCCTGGATGGGAATCGAACCCACGACCTGCGACGTGATAGGCAGTGTGTTAACCAACCACGCCAACCGGCCCGTCTAAGCCTATGTTGCTCAGGGATAATGAAGCTTTCTAACGGCAATTTTTTTTAATCTGTCCAGTATTTAGTTTATTCGTTACATAGATCGCGACTTCGTCCGCGTGGAATTAGTAATTTCCACCCCCTTTTCACCCCTTTAAAGTATGATTTCTGGCATAAAAACTATCATATATCCTTTTCCGGGACTTAAACTATCTCTATACCAAATTTCACCTAAAACGAGGTAACAGACACAGTTTATTTACATTATTAATTTTACGTAAAACTTGAACCCGTGGCAATCGCAATTTTAACATCATATATTTACACTGGGCTGATAATACTGGTTATTATATAATATTGATTAAATTTATAAAAAATCGATAAATAGGTACCTATAATTATATTCTAATAAATTATTGCATTCCTATTAATTAGAACTGATTTCTATCACAAGCCATTTTGTATCCCTAGTCATTACTTTTCGCCTCAAATGTTTTTTTTTCAACGTTTTGGCGAGGCCTTATCATATAAAACATCACAAAATGTGCAATTTAATTTAAATAATTTACAAAAAAAGCAATTTTATCATATCAATTAATGCTTTTTATTTTATAAAACGGGTGATGAAAATATTATATTTTATTTATAGGCATCACAGACACGTTCAGTACTAAAACGCGTATAAGCGTCAATCCATATAATCGACGCGTATCGGCGTCCTTACACTCGCATACGCGTCGAGTACCACTTGGGATTATAAGGCTTAACGCTTAGCATAGAACGTGTGCGATATGCCTATAGTTTTCAAAATAAACCCGTTTTAATACGCTATAATTATTATCATTTATTTTGTTTGTTACATATCCTTAAATTAAGTAATTTCTAGACTGAATGTATTTTGCCTATTTTATTTTTATTCATGACCGACGATGAACTGTAATTCGTATTTTCTATCCTTAGAAAATAAATTAGAAATGTATTGATGAGTAAGGAAACGAGAATAAAATTCAAATACACAAATTGATGCCATATTACTACGAACGTAAGACACAAAATTAATTTAATTCGAACCCACGACCTTCGCCACGGTATCCGATGTCACTACCACTGAGCTATCATCGTCTTAAAGTAGGATGGCATTCATAAATAATTTTCGACCAAAATATAATGCCCTATTTACCTTTTAACCGTATAATATATTTATGAAGGAGATATTGGAAACATGATTTACAGTCGTAGTAATAAAGTTTAAATTCAAATGAAGTGTATTTTTATTATATCTCGTTGAAAGATGTTGAATTGTAAATATTTAGAAGATCCTACATTAAATAAATTGAAGAATAAAGGTCATAGCCCATTTAAACGACTCTTGTCCAACACCGCCCTATACTAAAACTCAACTACCGAGCAGTCTGATGGCGGTAAGCTCGCTGACAGCCAGCTGTCTGCTAATTAATGTTGCCAATATAAACTATATCTAAAGAGCACGACCTGAAGCCCATATTTGAATGATATTTTATTTGTCGGGTGGGAGCGGAGTCGTGTAAGTGAGCTACGACCTTTAAAGTCCAAAGTAACATAAATGGTAGATTTTACAAATAAAATATTCTGCATTATTATTATTTATTTATTTATCGAACATTCACAGACAATTGTCACACATATTACATATGTATATAAAGTTTCAAATCGATTGTTCCTTTATTTAGTCTCACAAGTTTTATTATTTGTAAATAAAGCCATTAAAATCATATTACTTATCTCTATTTAAATAGATATTGTCAGAGCGATCACTGAATAAAAAATGCTTTCTGCCCCGCGGTTTAAAAGGAATAATTAAACTAAAAGTTACTCTCTGATAACCTAGCTTTCTATAGGTGAAGAATTTAAAATCGGTTATACAGGATGTCCGGTATGTAGTACGACAGACTTAAAGAAGAGATAAGTAAGTAAGTAAGATACCTACTAAATATACAAAAATGACCTTAGTAAAAGTGTCACCATTTTCGAGATATTAATATACCTAAAATTCAAAAATTAATAGTCAGAAATATTTCGAAAATGGTGATCCTTTTATGAAGCAAATTTTTGTATATTTTTGGTAGGTGACCCGCCCACCTATCTCCCACCGGACACCCTGTATATTTTTTTGTTTAATAATTACAAACAAACAAATCTTTTCTCTTTAGTTAATTAGATGTTGAATACCACTGTTTAATGGGGCCATAAATGATGACCCAGTTATAGTTATTTCTCTGACAATTTTTTTTATCAAGATATACATTTACTACAATATTTGAATTAATTTTCTAAATATTTATTATTAAACTGATTGTAGAAGGTATAGACTGACAATGTATGAACGGCAATTGTAAATATTAAAATGGAAATAAATATGTTGTTTACTATATCGTGATGTTTTATTGTCCTATCCTTTTACAGTGTACATAAAATGATTGTATAATTTTTTTTATGTCACTAGTGACAACGAGGCAGGCGGGTCACCTGATGGTAAGCGACTACCGTTGCCTATAGACATTAGCAATACCAGGGGGACTGCCAACGTGTTGTACACCTTATTACAATGCCTTAAGGGCAAGGGCAACTGGCTCTCAAGTGCAACTGCCGGAACACACCAACAGGTGCTTGGCGACAGATTTTCAAGGAATTTGGAAGAAGTTTAGTAGTATTTGGTTAGGGAGCGTTCAAGTATTACGTAACGCAACGTAACGTTTTACAAGCCCCCCCCAAATTCGTTACGTAATACTTGAACGCTCCCTTAGTATAATTTTACACTTTACCAATTTAAAATCTATTTTAAACTAATTAGCATACACGCACTTAGTTTACGCATGCCATATTGCACAAATTGTATACCTATAGGATTATCGGTAAAACACTTAAGAAACTCGCAGGACTGTATTACTAACATAAACAACTACTTTTTGGAACAAAGTTCTTTTACGCGGTTTACAGAGAGAACTGGCGGAAATAAGAGGCGTGGCGTCACGTAAGATAACAGCGTTACGCCAGTACCAGGGTCTCAAAAGTTTAAGTGAAAATAAATTTTATAAAGGTAGGGTAGGTGTACAATCTCGTGGCACTAACTTCGGAGCTCACAGCCACCTACTTACTTCAAAAAAAGGTGAGGAAAAGTTCTATATTTGAAATATTATTATTTTTTATAAAAGTCTGATGCATTAAAAGTCATAGACCAAAAGTAGTTGTTTATGGCGTTAGTAATTTAGTCCTATCATATCATACGTAGGGATCGTCTCAGTGAAACGTTACGCCTATTCCTTTAACATGTAGGTACATGTACCTAAGTATTAAATTATTTATTTTTATAATTAGCTTCTCTTTCCTTTTGACTGACGTGATACTCCATACATTTTAATGGGTACATTTATTTTTTACCTGATAATATACAATTATTTTTTATTTGATAATATATAAACATCAGCATACTAAAAAAATACTTTATGCCTACGGAATACGGATTATTTTTTAATGTAAGAGCTTTATTTAATTTCCCTCAAACTGTGTTTGGTTAAGACAGCTAAAGCAGCAGAATAAAAAAACTAAAACATGGAGAGGTACCATAAACACCCTTACGCGTACTGTTCGACGAGCACTTAGGGCTCTCAACCGTGATGCAAATCTTTAGACGACTAACCGCCGATGGCGCTCCCGTTGGGACACGAACCTCGGCTCAGGGCGTCGCCGGGGGGACACAAAAAGTGGGACGGACTTCGCATAAGTGATTTAGAGGACCTTTAGGGGATGGTCGGATTACTGAATGCAGCTCGGGCCGTTGATTACGGGGGACGTGACTGAATTTGAGTGGGACTTCGCGACGGGCCTCTCTGGTCCGTAAAACATGCTGGAAGCTTTTATATATGCAGATCTCTTGGAGAACTTCGATAGCGCGATGTAGTTAATTGTGGCGCCATCTATCTAGAAGTGCGAACTATATCTGAGTTGTAGATAGATGTCGCTATTATGTGAGGTTATATCGTTTTTTGTTTCGAAATCCAAACACTGGCGACGCATATAACATTAATCCCAGTATGGTAAGAAAAGAGTTTTCTACTACGGCTTAGCTCTTTACGAGGTAATAACCTCATTGTTATAAATAAATAATAATTATCATTATGGTAAAGCTAAAGAATAGGAAAACTGATTTCGAAAATTATTCCTGTTCACAATTTCGAACGACCCGACTATTGATATCTAATAACTAAAGATAAACAATCCCAAGCAAAAGTTCTCTCAAAACTGTCTCAAATTGTGTTGGGTAATACTAGTTATTTTTTTAAAGTTTTATTCACAAAGCTATGTACAAAGGCAATCATATTTTACGAATCATACCTGCTAGCCAAAATATATCTTAAACGAGCACTGAGGCATGTTTACCGTCGGAGCGTTCGAATGCTACTAGATTAAAAGAGCACCCAAATGTTCGAGTGGGCACTCATTCGGTAAGATCATTTTTTGTCGCTGATTGTGTATCTTTAGTTATCAAAGGACCAGACCTAGCAATTCACCTTATATAGTACTAGAATTAATACGCTAAGATAACCGCTTACCATCAGGGGGCCGGTTTACTTTTGGATAAGCTAGTGTTTGACCGCAATCTCACCATGGTAAGTGATGATGTGGCCGAAGGTGGTAAGTACACAAGCCTAGATGGGAACTGGCTCTCAAGTGCAGCTGCCAGAACACAGACCTTGGTGACAGAATTTCAACTTGAGGGTTGTAGCCACCCAGTGGGGTACTAGAAAGTACCCTACCATCATTATTTGATCCCAAAATGAGTTCCCTAACTGGTGTTGAAATCTATTCTAGTGTTAATTGACAGATATTTTACTTTAATAACACTTTCTAAGATAGAAACAGAATAATATAAATATAAAACTTAAGTTTTATTAACTTAATATACATTCCGTTAATAAATTAACAATCCAAAATATATTTACAAAAATAGTATAATAATGGTTAATATAATTTAACTAAACTCAATTTCGTATCTACTTATGATTTAAGTAGGCGACTCCTTCGTTTTATTAATCCTGTAAACAAAAAATTTATACTTATAGATATTGCCATCCACAAGACGCCCCCACTGTATTTCCTAATTCCTTACATATCCTGTATATGTCCGGTAAGTAGCACGATGAGGGGGAGATAGGGGGGGTCACTTACCAACATATACAACAAATTACTTCAGCAAAAAGTTCATAATTTTTAAGATATTTCAACATTTTGAATTTTAGATATAAAAAATACTTGAGAGGTGTCAAGGGACACCCGGATGGAACGAAGTTATATATGTTATATAAGTCGAGAGAGTATATATATATATATAAAAAAATAAAAAAAATAGAAATGAAAATATCTGGCTTGCTTTCTATAAGAGAGAGAGAGAGAGAGAGAGAGAGACAGACAGAGAAACATGCGCACGCCGCACAGCTTACAATAAAGTGACAGTGACACTAAAACTGTCGTAAGATTTTTTTCCGTCTAGCCCCCTTTCACTACGCGCGATAAGGAACTTCGTTCCAAAATTATATAATAATTCTAATAAATTTATGTAATAATTCTAAGTTTGTTTTGAAAAGAGTATTTGCTCAGTTTATTGCCGGCTCTTCTCAACAAAAGCAACCTTCCGAACCGTGCATTAGAGTCATTAGAATCTGACAATTCATAAGTGCCTGTGAAGGCCTATTTGGATGAATAAACATTTCATTTAAATATCTCAAAAAATTGTGACACTTTTACTAAGGTATTTTTAGTATATGTTGGTAGTAGACTCGCACACCTATCTCCCCCTTAAGTTTATCGTACTATTTACCGGACACCTGTATATCTATGCACTACACACACTTGCACTGAAAAAGAGTAATTTAGACTTACTAATAATTAACAATAAAATCTTTTAACTAAGCAAGAAGGCAACTGGCTCTCAAGTACAACTGTCGGAACACATTGGGTAAGTGTTTGATTAATTTTGTCATAATTAGTTAATACTACAATTTGATCCCACTAATATTATGAATGTGAATGGATGGATGGATGGATGTTTGTTACTCTTTCACGCAAAAACGGCTGAACGGATTTTGATGAAACTTGGCACACAGGTAGATCATATCCTGGAATAACACATAGGATACTTTTTATCCCGGGAAAGGATAAGATTCCTCGGGAACGCGGGTGAAACCGCAGGGGACAGTTAGTTAATAAATAAATAAATATCCTGGGACATTTGTTAACACACGGCTATCTGATCCCAAACTAAGCAAAGCTTGTAATATGTCGAATGTCTGCACTGCATGGGAATCGAACCCACTACAAGTTGAAACTCTTAACAACTTCAATTACTTACACAGTAGCGTTATTGCAGTCCTGGTATACTTCAAAGTTAGTATGTTTGAATATCTCAAGTAGTTGTTTGTTGGCCTCTTGAGAGTCTGTAGTCCCGATACATAAGTTAACTTGGTTCATAAACTGAGATCTTGCATCTATCTCTGACGGTGAAAAATGGCCGAGAAACCGAAAATCTGTGTATTCATCCTGTAAATAAAATTTATAATTGCAAACAAAAAAATGTTGTTGCGAGTGTTTTTAGGGTTCCGTACCTCAAAAGTAAAAATCGGAACCCTTATAGGATCACTTTGTTGTTCGTCTGTCTGTCTGTCAAGACCGTTTTTATAAAAACTACTAGTTTTCCGCCTCGCAGTTTCACCCACTTTCCCGAAGGTTCTTATCTTTTCCCGGGATATAAAGGACTTTATTCCGGGATATGGTCTACCCGTGCGCCAAGTTTCATCAAAAACCGTTCAGCCGTTTTTGTTTGATTAAGGAACAAACATACAAACTTTCACATCTATACAAATAATGTTATAAACAGGTAATGATTTTGAGATTTTAGGTGGTAATCTCTGGATCTACTGAACCGATTTTGATAATTCTTTTACCAATAGAAAGCCACGTTATTTGTGAGTGTCATAGGCTATAATTTTATCCCGGGAAGAGATAAGATCCCACGGGAACACAGCTAGTTAATAATATTAGTAGGATATCATGATAATACATACATACCTTCTGAGTAAACTCCTTAAAGAATCCAATAATTTTATCCAACACGGTAGGCTCAATAACCTTAGCTTCTAAATTACATTCTTCCAACTTGTCTGTAATTTTCACATCACTTTTTTCTTCGGTTACTTCGGGATCTTTATCATTCTCCAAATTCCTTGTGATGCTCTTCAGGAAGGGATTGATTTCTTCATCATTTTTGTCTTTATCATCTTTCTTATCATCAATTTCGGGTTTATCATCTTTAACCTCTTCTTGTTGATCATCGATTTCATCACTTTTTAGATCATCTGGTGTGATGAGGTAGACATTTGGTGGGGCCTCTTTGTATATGAAAAGTTGTCTGAAAATTTTTGAAACATTTTTTTTCACTAGAGTAAATGACTACCGTCGCCTATGGTATCGACATTAGCAATACCAGGGGGATTGCCAATGTGTTGTACACCTTATTACAATGTCTTAAAGGCAACTAGCTCAAGTGCAACTGCCGGAACACACCAACAGGTGCTTGGCGACAGATTTTTTACTTGCGTGTGGCCAGCCAGTCGAGTACTACAAAGTATCCTACCACCGTGCTATGATTTCCTCACGATGCTTTCCTTCATTTAAGCTCATTGTATGATTCGAAGCCACGACCTATCATCGCCAGTTTATCAACTCACCGTTTAGGATGTTCTCCTTCGCTCAGAGTGTTCAGTACATAACAATTATATTTATAAATCTCTTTAACAATATCCATTTGTGCTGCATTATCGAAATCATCTTCGGACAACACATAACCATTGATAACATCATTGACGAGACAGTGTATGCGTTTCCTTTCATTTTTAAACAGGGTATAATCAAATACTAGTTCAATTTCATTGTCATTCTTGACAAATTGCAATATGTATAGAAGAACGTTAGTATTATAATTGTCTTTAAAATATTTATCGCCTGATTCGGGTTTTTTCTCTCTTTTTTTGCATCTCCGTATAGGCTCTTCTTGGCCGAAACCCATCGTTGTCGTCGCCTGTAAGTAATGCAGATTAAAAAAATATCCTCGGACATTTGTTCACACACGGCTATCTGATCCCAAACTAAGCTGAGCTTGTAATATGGAAACCAGATGATTGATATAATACATATACAACTTTTTTTATAAATACATACTTAAATAGATAATTACACTTGGACTCAGGACAAACAGACATGTTCATGCACACTACCACACTAACTAACACTGCATTATGGTTTCCTCTCAATGTTTTCCATCACCGAATCGCGGACACAAACATATGGAAGCTGAATTTTTATACATGAGTATTTCAAGTGGGCGTGGCTAAATCCTAAACTAAAGGGAACAGCGAAAAATGCTGAAAGGTGTCTCAGAGTCGATTTTAATTAAAACTAAAACTGCATCATTAGATTTTCGAAAAAATATTTTCCCAAGAAAGGAATCGAACCCGATGAATTCGAAAAAAAATACACAGTATTACGCCATCCGATAATGTTGCTAAGGTTTAAATTCTCAGAAGGTTCAGATTCTCATGACATACGGAAAACTAAGAGAAAGTTCTCTTTTTTTAATAAACGCGGCGCACGCCAGTAAAGGTCCCAGTATCTCAGCCAATATACACAAAACATTAATGAATTATACACCAAAGCCTTCCTCTTGAATCACTCCATCCATTGGTGAAAACCGTATCAAAATCGATGAGTAATATTAGAGTTTATCGCGAACATACAGAGAGACATAGCTGGGGACTTTGTTTTATAATATGTATGTATGGATATTGATGGTCTGAAGGACCTTGGGAGGTTGTCCATATAATATGCTAAAGGTACATACATATACTTCATTGGGTGTGATAGGTTCCACAATTCCGTCACCAGACTTCCCGAGGGCGCCACCTTCCCAACCCATCTTCTCCATCATGCTGTGAAGTAAATATTTTTTTTTAATCAGTATCTTATGCCTCATTTTTCAATAGTCATATGAGGTAGTACCTGGCTGTGAATTTGAAATTAGAATGGTTTTTGCATGAATTTACGGAGGTATTAGACTCCTCCATTGAAAAGGAAAGAGCCATCGCACAACAACTGTACATGTTGGAAGCTTGTATCAGATCAGATGAATAGCATAAGATTTTCTTTTAAGAAATTATATAGTTATAGTCAAAACCCGCGTATCGCGGACTTGCTGGACACATCAACTGTGATCAGTAGGTTGAAGTAGGTTGAGAAGAGACCACATATTTTAAATGGGAGGTGCAGCGGCTCCACCGTAAAGCCATAAACACTCTCAACAGACTTGATTATGGTTTATCTACCGATCACAAATGAAAGCAAAAGGAAATGAAAAAAAATTGTTATAGTAAGTTATTCAAGATATAGTAGCTACCTATTGGTGATAGTATTTTCAGAGATCAAAGTCAAAGTCAAAATCATTTATTCAGTTTAGGCCCTAGAAGGGCACTTATGAAGGTCGAATTACAGAAGTTACCACCAGTTCGAAAGTCAGCCTTCAACTAAGAAGAACCGCCAAGAAACTCAGGAAGGTAACATTTTTTAAATTTTTTTGGTCCATCTGACTATATTGGCTTTTTTTTCATATGTTTAACAATTTTATTCTTAAAGTAATACATTTAAAAAAATTCAAGATTAAAGATTGCCCCCTAGTAGTGTAGTAGAACTTACCTCGCTGCTTTACTCATCTCTGGTCTCCTGACTAAGTTATTAACCTTCAGAGTGTGCTTGCCACGAATTTGCCGGGTTGTACCATGCAATGGAGCACTGGTTACATCAGTGGCTTTCTGCCATGTCGGCCATGATTGCTGCGTCCAATCGTACCCAGTGGCTGTGTCACCGGGATGCTGATTTTGGGAGCTACATGGAAGAGCATGTGGAAATATGTTATTCATGACATATCATCTATTTTTAGACATGAAGAGACTATATTTTTTGACCAATATGGTCAAAAGGATTTAGAGATATGGAAAACATAAGCTAGAAATGTGTGACAGAAACCAATGTAACATCAACATGAAAACAGACTGTAGTTCAAAGTATATTAAATTTGCTATTATTAGCATTGCTTTACCTAATTTCAGGAATATAAGCATACTTGGTTGTATAACCTGATTAGTAAATTACGAAAGTAGTCTCAGTCGGAAGTACCGAAATCGAAACATGCAATCACTGTCTATAGAAAAAACATAAATTCAGTAATTTTCGTACTAACATAGAATTCTGCTTGTAGAACAACTCAGGGTCACGATAAAGTGCATCTCTACCAACTAATTTCCTGTTCTTCTCATCCCTTAGCTCAACACAAGTTTCTTCTGTATCACAGGCGCAAGTGCCCAAGCCTTCGCCCCAATTCTTCTGCGGGCTCAAATTACTTGTATCATAATATTGCGAATTCTGCCACAAACTGTATGTACTCGCGTAATATTCCTCCGGATTGTACCGTTCACCGTTGTGGCGGTAGAAATTCATGTTAATATTGACGATTTACTAAGAATTTTGAAATATTTCGACTCCGTGAACGCGAATCGTACTTTTAACTATTTTAATATTCACTTATTTACAAGACTATAAATATGAGAAAAACAGTTCTGCACCAGTATAATTTAACTATTGAATGTTAGTATTACGTTACATACTGATTTGAAAATAGCTACGTATTTCTTTTATTTATTTACAAATTTTACGATTTGTAACTTGCGTTTCGCATTCCGTAATTTCGTTCGCTAACAAACAAACAATAGGCAAAGTAGCTACATATCAGTAATCTGTGGGCCAAAGAGAATATAATATGCTGTGGGCAAAGGCAGGCATCCTGGATATCACTCAGCAGCAGGCGCGTTTCAGTGACACGTTAATCAAATTAGTGAAGATAATGTAGCACACGAAAGATTAATATTATTTTTTATTAGTATTCACTTTGTTATTTCGTTGAAAAGTGGATAATTGATTATTTCATCTATAGAAAGCTATACTATCCACGAGTAACATGGGCTTAATTTTTATTTCCTCGGGATCACGGGTGAAACCTTGGCACGGAATTTGATAAAAAAATATTAAAAGCAGGCTAAGATTATAGATTTACGAGACTTGGAACACATCAGCTGTTAATATTTTTATTCGTCTAAGATATTTTATTTTGGTCTGAAATTGAAATGCGTTTCGTTCTGCGCATTGATTCTGTTAAAGTTTTTTTTTCATATTGCTTTTTATAGAGAGATAGTTAGTAAATAAAACAAAATTAAAACTTTCAACATATTTTATTTCTACAATAAAAACTATATTTGATTATAAAATAAAGTAAAACATTAGACAAGGTTAAAAACATTCCCGTTAATCAAAGACATACTTTAAAGTATGAATAATGTAATAAATACCTAGTTGCACTTACAAACAAAAATATCGCGTATAAAATAAATTTAAATTTATCAAAACTTTTGGTATGTAACTCATCCAATGTCTTACTTTAGTCAGCTTGATAAATGACGTAAATGAAGGGTTAGTCTTACCAATTCTTGACTTACAAATTACCAAAGAGCACTTCACAAAACTGATGAACTTTTTCTACCCGATCTATAATGTTGATTACTGCAAAAATTTAATATATTCCAAGTAATTTCAAATAGTGGATATAAATATTATAATTCAAAATTGAAGCATTCCTCTCCACTTATGCATCATCTATCTAGCTCACAGTGACAAGCGAGCCACGGTTTACTCTGTCATCCAGTAATAGCGGGAACCGAATCGCGCGGGCTTTTTCTCGGCGTCTTCCGGTAGGGCCGGTGTTGCATCTGGATATGCGGCTTTTGGCTCCAGTGCTGGTTTAGGTCTGAAAATTTAAAAAATTAGGTTTTTTTTAATTTGAAATAAATCTGTAATAATATTACAAAAGCTGAAGAGTTTCTATGTTTGAATGGTATCTCAAGAAAGTTTTTATTGGCTGGAGTTGCCGTAATAATTATTTCGTTACTCAGAAATTATTTCTTAAAATAATTGAGGACAATATTACACATATTGTCCTTAAGCCAACATTATATTGATTCATATTGATAAAGTCAAACCATTAAACAGTAATCTTAATGACATTGCGCATGTAACTGTCAGTTTACTCCAGCTAATTAAAAAAACCGTGTGGTGTCCTAGTAACGAAGTTCCTTATTTTATAAAAATACGACTATTACGAGCACGATAATAATTTTTGATATTGACCACGAAGCATCTAGGAAGCATCTAGCGGACATAATATGTTCAAATCCACATAAATCCAAAAATATTTTTCATTCCATCTATATTCACTAAATACTGACAGAGACATCTGTATTCACTTAAACAAACTAGATATGTTTGTACGAAGATGTTCTTATATTGTCGTGTAGATCCGAGTGTGCTCTGAGCTACGACGCGTGACTGGAGTTTACTCATTTTTCTTTTTGTAAATACATACTTAAATAGATAATTACCTAAGCCCAGTCACAGGACAAACAGACATCTTCATACACACACATTCTGTCCTGACGCGTGACTGGAGTTTACTCATTTTTCTTTTTGTAAATACATACTTAAATAGATAATTACCTAAGCCCAGTCACAGGACAAACAGACATCTTCATACACACACATTCTGTCCTGGATGGGAATCGAACCCACGGCCCCTTTTGTGTGCATCGAAGCACGGTCGTGAAAGAAGTTTTGACTTCAAAAAAAACTAACGCTTTTTTCAACGTTATGGACGTTTTTTTCCGGCCCTCTGCAACGCCCCATAAGGAACTTTGTTCCAAAACCAACTATAGATACAAGTCCAAATAGAAAAAAGTATTTTTCCTTTAGATAGCCTGTTTAATGAGAGTATTCTTTACCTTCTTCTTCTTCTCTTCCTTATCCCACGCTAGGTGGGGTCGGCACAACATGTTTTCCTCTTCCACTCCGCTCTATCACTAGTCGTCTCTGTACTCACACCTTTCATATGCATATTTGAGAGTATTCTTTACCAACAAAAAATAAAAGATAAGTACCTAGTAGAGTTGTGAACGCGAGCTTCAGTGAAGTATCCAAATGCCGGACGTTCCAAGTTCAATTTTTCTAGCATGCATTTGTCGAACACACCTTGTGTTTTGCGGCAACTGAAAAAAAAATGATTTGTTAATGTCTACATGCACCATTTCAGTCTAGAAAGAAGGCTTTAACGACCCCCCTTGGTAGTCCGCCTCTACAGTGCCTAATGACTCTCATAGTTCTAAAGATGTTTAGTCAGGGACCAGTTAAATTTTTTTACTTGCAAATTAGGTATTAACTAATTATTTGATCTATTATTCATTATCATTAATCAAAAGGAACTTACGTTTGCAAACTATAATCTCCAGAGCTCTTGTCAATACAGTTGGAATACTGACTAAACTCATTGACACAAGATTGCTTCACTTTCCGGAAGAACTCCATAGTGCAGGCCGTGACTGCCTTACCTTCATTGATGCATTTGCGAGGGTCATCCTCTTCAATACGACACAGCATGTACTCCTAGAATTGTGTTTAGATTATTCAAAGCAATTTGTTTTCTTTATCTGAATCTGATGTCATAAGGAACTAGCTTTCTGCCCCGCAGTTTCATGTTGCTTGATGATATTGTAGCTTTCTATATATGAAAGGATTTTTAAATTGGTTAAGTATTTTTAATTTATCCATTACAAACAAACATACGTAAAATGTAATCTTTTCTCTTTATAATATTAGTTTAGATTTAAGACAAGCAAAATTCTGGCCTATGCAATTTTTAAGAAACAAAATGTTAGATCATTTTATCTATGCCTCAAGTAGAGGGTTAGATTACTACAAATAAATTACTACAAGTAAAGGAACTTGTATTTTTTTTTGAGTATAATTATTTATGTTCAGTATAAGTTTTTTTTTATTATTCTGGATAAGCTTCTGTTTCTTGTAAGCCGAAAGCTCAAGCTCATCGTAGGATTCAAACCCACAACCTTTGCCGCAGTATCCCATGACACTACCACTGAGCTATCATTGCCTTAAAAGTAAATATATATACTAGTCATTTAGCTGAATCATCTCAGAGTAAGTACAAGCTATTTTAGTGGGATTTGTTCATAGAATGTTGTTTATTTAAGGATACTTATAAATTTTATTTTTAATTTTCCAAATAATATTGAATCTTTTTTGTAATGTTGATTTGGCACAACACATATTATTTAATTAAAAACTATATTTTATCAATAAAATTATATGTTATTTCACATGATACTATTTTTAATAATGAACCAGAACGCAAGTTTCAATGTATAAATGGTATAAAATATAAACAACACCAGGGAATGCCTGTAATAGCATATATATTTATTTACGTACCACATACCAATTTAGTTAGAGTCACTAAAGTAATATGCAAACGTAAAATATATAATTTAAATATCCAATATTTATCAACAACAAAACATAACCTATTGTACGATTATGCAATCAAATTTCACTAGTACTTACGATAAATAAATACAATAATAAATAATAAATGCATAATCAATAATGAAATAGGGTAAAATAATACATATACTTACATTATTGGCTTGTTCACAATATTTTCCTAAATGAAAAGATCCAGCGATCAAGGTGGGAGTCGATAAATTGACCTCTGATACAGTCAATTCGGAATCTTCTGGTAAGCGAACGTCTGTAGTCACCACCATTTTTATTTCTTATTATCTCACAGAAAATTTGGATGTTTAATTTCCTAAATAAATACAGGAATTTCTCCCACAAAGTCGTGGAAGATTTTTTTTATGTAAGATGGTTCAATTGAGTTAATAGGTCGTGCTGAGGAAAAAGGAGATAACTATATACAATCAGTTTGAGAGTGAAAGAGAAAAATAACCACATAGAAGTTTTTAATTTAGCCGGACTATTTCATTGACATTGACAAATAAAATGTTATTTAAAACGTTCCGATTCACAAAAGTTAATCATCCATCACAATTTAAAGTGGCCTGAAGAATGAATGTTTAGTTAGATGAACGAAGAAAGAGAAAAATATTACTATGCATAAAGGAAGTAAGACACTTACTCAGTTTAAGAACAAAATTGAGCTCTGTCTCACTCAACTCGAGTACCTATAGCATCTAAGCTTCTCAAGTGAGTGTTCTGCAAGTGTTGACAGGGTTGTTTGTGGTCATAGAAGAAAGTAATATAACGTGGGTGACATGAGAGATCCCTATTAAAAAATACCTTTCCGCTTTGGTACATATCCTCACGATGTTATGCTATACATTTTCTGCAGTTAAAGTTTTTACTTTTTCGGCGACTTAAGTGACATGCCGGCATCCAAATTCTACTCCTACGAATAAGTACACTAAGTGGGTAGTAATTCACTAATTCAATTAAATATTTAATTCATTCAAATACCTACATAGGCCTTCACAGGCATATATGAATTTTATTGTTAGCCTCTAAAGCAAGGTTGGGAAAGTTGTTTTTACTGAAATATATTGTTAGGTAACTATGTTACTCATAAATGTTTGGATTTACCTACTACTAACTATCCACCTAATTTTGTATATAAACTGAATGAGACAAATTACATTTTAAATGGGGTATAAACAATAATTTATTCAATAATTGAAATTATGACTAGACAAACACATTTAGATACGCCATGTTTCGAAAAATCCATTAAGAAGTATCGTAATATAGTAATTAGTTATTTTCTCTTCATATTTTCTAACTGCTTTTCGTAATAGGAGTCCATTTGTTCTTGATTCAATCCTTGTCCGTCTTCTGTGAAAATAAATTTTATCAAACCAACAAAACCATGGAACAGGTTAACTTAATTCTGAAAACTAAAAATAAACGAGTCGTTTGCAAACCGTCTGTCAGAGCATTTCCTTTTCCACTCGCTCCTCAAAATGAAGGTACCTTACCTACAGTCTCCTCCTCCATCATTGATCGTCACCATGGTTTATACCTACAGTGTTTTAAAAGAAGGTAAGTACTTAACGTTTTTAAAAACTAAAAACTTACCGCCATAAGCTTCAATAGTTTCAACGGGCAACTGATAGAATTTGGGTATATCGTAGCGATTTTCCTACAAAAGATAATAATAAGAATAATTGACAAAGACAGAACTTTTCATGAAGAATAAAAAAAAAACTTACCGAATCGTAATTCCGTCTGCCCATTCGCGGAATATTTTTGTTTGTTTTAATAACATACCCCATAGTACCCTGATCGAATGGACTAGCCGCTTCGTTACTTCTTCCAACTCTCGGTACATTATTGGGCTTTATAAACGACCCTTGAATTTGTATAAAAAAATAAAATAGGCTGTACAGCATGAAAACGTGGGTCAATTTGGCGCTCATTTTAAAAAGTTTACTTTGTAATGGCTAACTTACGAAGTCGAAATTGTTGTGATGATGTTAGTATCTTTGCCATGTTTATATACGATAGAGCTTCGATCGATCCCGTATTTTAGTAGACTTTATCGAAGATCTAAATGTTTCTGCAGTCAGAATACTAAATAGGTTGATTTGATCTGATGAGGGTTTAGGATGATTGTAATCTTGTTATGAATATTCGATGGGTCAGTTGGCATGGTTGTTTAAGCTCTATCACGCAACTGGTCATGGGTTCGATACCTGGACAGACGGCCATAGCTCTTTAAGGCGATGATAGCTCAGTGCTAGTGACGTCGGATACCGCGGCGAAGGTCGTGGGTTCGAATCCTACAATGAGCTTGAGGTTTCGGTGAAGGAGAACATCGTGAGGAAACCACAGCACGGTGGTAGGGTACTTTGTAGTACTCGACTGGCTGGCTACCACCCTCAAGTTGAAAATCTGTCGTCAAGCACCTGTTGATGTGTTCCGGCATTTGCACTTGAGAGCCAGTTTGCCTTTAAGGCATTTTAATAAGGTGTCAACACATTAGCAATCACCCTGGTATTGCCAAAGTCTATAGGCGACGGTAGTGACTTACCATCAGGTGACCTGCCTGCCTCGTTGTCACTTGTGACATAAAAAATACATTTATGTGTATTTAAGTAAAAAAAGTTTTATAAATGTAGCAATATCAGTTATCTGGTTTCCATAGCACAAGCCCTGCTTACTTTGGGATCAAATGGCCGGCGGTACGATGACGTATCTCGCGACAGGTTGGCAACAGGCGTAAATTTCGCGATCGCTGCTGTCAAACGTCACTTTTGTATTAACTTAGCGCTAGAAAACCGCGGGTCTAAGTTACGTGCCTACTACAGAGTCTACAGAAGCAGGAATAATAAAGAAACCTCAAATTAATTACAATATCTTTTATTTATTGCTCACTCAGTATTTATTTAATACACTTCCGTTTAATTAATTACGACGGGCCGGTTGGCGTGGTTGGTTAATACACTGCTTATCACGCCGCAGTTCGTGGGTTCGATCCCATCCAGGACACACATTTGTGTGCATGAACATGTCTGTTTGTCCTGAGTCTGGGTGTAATTATCTATTTAAGTATGTATTTACAAAAAAAAAATAGTATATGTAGTATATCAGTCATCTGGTTTCCATATTACAAGCTCTGCTTAGTTTGGGATCAGATAGCTGTGTGTGAAAAATGTCCGAGGATATTTATTTAAAAAAAAAAATTGTCAGATTCTGTAATAATACATTATGGTACGAGTGTGTAATATTGGTGATTACCGCTGAGGCGACATTGAGAGCCATAAGAGAGCCGAGGACGGTAATCATCAATACACACGAGTATCATACGACGTTTTTCAACACACTTGTGAAGAAAATAATACTAAAAAAAAAACATTTTATTTAGTAGATAATACCTAGATAGTTTTCAGGTAGTAAACTTTCCATAACGTTAAGGGCTTCTTACATCTTATATCGGGCGGTGTAAACATAAATCATTTTCTTCATAACTAGTACTTGTAGACATTTTAATTAATAAATAACTATAATTTCAACAGTGAAAACGAGTTGTGGAAAATTTTTCGCAATGGCGGGAAAAATTTATCAGTTTTCCTCGAGAATTATATACCTACCTATACTACCTGGAAAGGACCCTCTCCATACCTACTTGAAGCAAATACATATCAAGTGCGAAAAAGAGAAAGATAACAACTACGTTGGGACAAACTCTCTTTCTAACCCTATTTACCCTGAATGAAAGAAAGAGAAGTTGTCCCAATGTAGTTGTTATCTTCGTCTAACAATGGCGATCGGCCATAGACTAAAAGAATGATTAAAAAAATTAAACCCATAACTCACTTGTGAATAATAGCAATGAAAAAAGTCAGTTTGATTATAGGTGTCATTATGTGCCTAATTGCGGTGAAATTAGAGCCACTTTATGAGCAAGTGTGTTGAAAAATACATATTATATGTCTTTAAAAGCATTATTCACTGATTAAATTAATTCATTAAATATCATTATTATAGAGACTGGCTGGCGCCCGCGGTGCCACTCGCAGTCCCGAGTGATATTATCTTTCCTCGGGATAAAAAGTATCCTATGTTTTATTCCAGGATATGATCGTCCTGTGTGCCAAGTTTCATCAATATCCGTTCAGTAGTTTTTGTGTAAAAGAGTAACAAACATCTTCACTCCATAACAAACATTCACACTTATAAAAATACTAGCTGTTCCGCGCTGTTTCACCCGCGTTCCCGAGGGATATTAACTTTACCCGGGATAAAAAGTAGCCTATGTGCATTCCAGACTATAATCTATCTCTATGTCAAATTTCATCTAGATCCATTCAGCCGTTCTGGAGTAAATGAGTAACAAACATACATCCATCCATCCAAACTTTCACATTTATAATATGTATTAGTAGGATAGGTACTATATTACTATACTAACTATATTTTTAGTCATTTATCTAAAATAAAAATATTCTTATTTATCTAAAAGTGCATATTCCCTATTGTATTACATACATATTGTATAGTTTCATCTATTTTTACTTAGTGCGAACGGCACAAAAACGTGATATTTAGGCGTGATTCCGCCCTTCTCGATGACGGCGCGGACGAGCGAAAACGGGTCTAATTTCTTCTTTACTACTAGGAATCTGTAAAAAAAAACAATAGGGTATTTGACAGGTTTTAGAAAAGCATCTAAAATTGTTCATTATAGCATATTGTCCTAATAAATTTCTCTATTTTCATTAAACATTACCATCAAAGTTTATATTAATAAAAAGGCCACTAAAACGCTAAGACGCCATAATGCCTGTCACGTGATATCATGACGTCATCTGCTCCTAAACAAACTTTTAGCTGTCAAAATATCGTAACGTAACATTATGCTGTTTACTAGCAGGTGACGTCACACTCCAGAATCGGCCAGTACCGAGCGTTTTCAATCACGTGGTCAAACATGAAAATTTAATCATTTTATTTATGACTAGCTGTGCCCGCGACTTCTTCCGCGTGGAATAGTGACTTTGGGCAGCATTTTTTGGATGTATCTTTTGGAAACAAATATTCGACGTGATTCATTAAATTGGCATAACTTTTATATTTATGAACCGATTGACATGAAATAAACACTAAATGTAACGGAAGCTTACCACAATATATTACTGAAAACCACATCTGAATCGGATAAGCCATTTCTGAGATTAGCGTGCACAAACGCACAGACAAACCGACAAAAATTCTAACAATCATTTATTTGGGTGCTATTTGCGTCCATGTACCTACAGCAGGACAGCGATCCGTAACTTTTTTATTATGTGTGTGGGCGCCTGCGCCATCTAGCGTGCCTAGAAAGAGTCTTGTAGACATCTCATCGCGCTGCCGAGCGCGTCATTCGATGCCCTCACTCTGTAATCTTTATAAATAGACGGAGCGATCGCCGTAAGCCCCACTCTCCCCTCTCCAGTTACCATGTTCGGCGAGCCGATCCCTTGGGAAAAGCAAGCCAAATACCTCGGCGTAACACTGGATGATCGACTGACCTTCTCCAGCCACATTAAGAAGGTACGCGCACGCGCCCTCTTTGTGTCTGGTCGCCTTCATTTCCTGCTTAACCCAAAGTCCAAACTTGCTCTTAAAAGCAAGGTGAGACTATACACCGCGTGCATCCGCCCCATTATGCTATATGCATGCACTGTGTTCGCACATGCATCCCCCAGGCTGATCCATAGCCTCCAAGTGGTTCAGAACCGCTTCATGCGCAAAGCCACGGGCGCCCCGTGGTACATGCGCAACCTAGATCTACACATAGACCTCAATCTGCCCACAGTTAAACAAGTCATTAAGCGCGCTTCACGCCATTATTACGATCGTGCCCTAAACCACGCGAACCCATTAATAGTAAATTCAGCCAATTATACTCCTTCAGAGATTTCAAAAATCCGTAGGCCTAAACTCGCCCTCAGCGAGCCGGATGACCCAATAACACTAGCTCAGATTAAGGATAGGGAGGCTCGCGCAGCCCTGAAGAAACAACAACAACACCGCCCGCGTTTCCGCCCTCGCCGGAGAGGCCCGTCGCGACGTCCCACTCAGTCAGTCTCGTCCCCCGTAATTAACGGCGGCCCGAGCCGCACTAGTAATCCGACCGTCCCTTAAAACTACTCTAAATCGCTTAGGCGAAGCCCGTCCCACTTTTTGTGTCCCCTCGACGACGCCCTGAGCCGAGGTTCGTGCCCCAACTGGGGCGCCCTCAGCGGTCAGTCGTCTAAAATTTGCAACTCGGTTGAGAGCCCTAAGCGCTCACCGAAAAGTCCGCGTAAGGGTGTCTATGGTCCCTCAGACCTCCACCTTTAAGTCCTCCCAAAAAAAAAAAAATCGCCGTAAGCGCAGTCTTTGCTCTGGCGTGGCACGGCACACTTGTTGTATTTCGCTACTGACTTATCCTTGACACTTTGGATAGTTAATTTGTGCAAACGAATTAATCATTATTATCCTGACCCACCCTCTATCCGCCATATGTATAGATTTCTTATAAACATCATAGATATATTCAAATGTCACGATGGCTAAATTGGTTTAGAAAAATGTTTAGTTAAGCTAACAATAGTTTTATCTTCCTTACCTATCCTTATCCCCCCCATAGCTCTTGGATGCGAGTCCTTGTCTCTGCGCGCACTGGTGGAGTGCG
Organism: Ochropacha duplaris; assembly: GCA_951361185.1. Taxonomy (NCBI): domain Eukaryota; kingdom Metazoa; phylum Arthropoda; class Insecta; order Lepidoptera; family Drepanidae; genus Ochropacha; species Ochropacha duplaris. The sequence continues at coordinate 4,180,622 of OX592718.1, read as the reverse complement.
GCTCGCTCTTCTTTACTAAAGTCGCTGCTAAATACCAGGTCCAGGTCTAAAGTGTCTGATGCTATGTAACGTTGCATCAGAGTTTGTGCAGCGCGACGGAGTTGGCGGATATCTGACGAACTGCTGCCTAGGCCCGCTCGGTTTACCTGATCAGTAGGGAATTTTTAAAATCGGTGGCATAAAAGTTGTATACCTTGGACCAATCATGTTATAAGTAAAAAACTTTTTAAAAACAAGCTTTGGATTTGGAGTGACGTCACTTTATTTACCACAGACCTATTATCTAACTAGATAACGCAAGTTTCAATCTTGTATGAAGACCAACCGTGTTACTTTTTGGTGTAATTTAACGTGTCAATTTACAGGAAAAATTACCTTTGGGTTTGGCTTTTCCTGTACAGTTTTTACAACTTAATACGGAACAACCAGTCATTTTTCTAGATGTCGGTTGATGTTCGAAGGCAATAACGATCGATAGCGGACTATATGAAGACAAATTGACTGCTTTTTGACTAATTTTGACACGCGTGTTTGGTGGGATAACTTACCAACTGCATGTTAGGTTTGATAGGTTCAGCGATGCCTTGCGCGTCAGCCCCCAGGCCTCCGCCCTTCCAGCCCATCATCTTCATCATTCTAGACAACAGATATTATATTAACACTAGATATTAAATATAAATAATCATCATCGTAAAGTGTATATCATCTGGTAACTTGGTAAAATAGAAATTTTGATAAACAGCAACAAGTCTCATAAAATTGAGGTGTACGGTACTGATATCAATATCTTTTCATAAATTTTGTCTGCCTATTTGTTCCAGCTAAACACCGAAACGGCCTTAATACCTATTACAACCATACCGAAACGGCCGGACCGATTTTGACGGGACTTTCATTAACAGATAGCCGATGTTTTAAGGCAACTTTTATCCTTTTTTTTTTTTGGAACGAAGTTTCTTATCGCGCGTTGTGAAAGGGGGCTAGACGGAAAGAATTCTTACGAATAATCCGCTGTGCGGCGTGCGCATGTTTCTCTGTCTGCCTCTCTCTCTTATAGAAAGCAAGCCAGATATTTTCATTTCTATTTATATATATATATATAAATGTTTTTTTTATATATATATACTCTCTCGACTTATATAACTTCGTTCGTTTCCATCCGGGTGTCCCTTGACACCTCTCAAGTTTTTGTTTTATCCCACATTTGACAACGAGGCAGGCGGGTCACCTGATGGTAAGTGACTACCGTCGCCTATAGACATTAGCAATACCAGGGGGATTGCCAATGTGTGGTACACCCCATTACACACAATGCCTTAATCCTGTGAAAAGATACAAATACAAATAAAGATACTTGTGTGTACTCACTTGGTAGCAACAGTATTATCTACGGGCGTGCCGAATATATCGTCCCGTTTGCCGGACACGTCGCTTACATTGATTTTAGCGTCACCGTGCGCTATCCACTGCTCCTTAAAAATCACACTCACCATCTCTTCTTTTAATCTCTGAGGATATTTAAAATAATTAGATAACTAGTTTTTCGCAAGGGATCTTATCTTTTACTGGGATAAAAAGGGGCCTATGTTTTATTCCAGGATATGGACTACTTGTGTGCCAAGTTTCCTCAAAATCAGTTTAGCCATTTTTGCGTGAAAGAGTAACAAACTTCCATCCATTCAAACTTTCACATTTATAATATTAGTGGGATTATGTATTTATACCGGCGGGTCTATTACGTAAAAGGTAGCAGTAGCGACAGCAGTAGCAAAGTGACAGCCACCGCTACGCGATCAGTAGCAACTAGTCACTAGAAACCGGAAGCCTATCGCAGAATGCACATTGCCCATGGACACTAGCGCCACTAGCGATAGGGTAGCAATAAATGGAAACAAATAATTTCTCGATTGCTGTTTACGTTGCTGTTGCTGTTAGCTAATACAAAAGTGACGTTTGACAGCAGCGATCGCGAAATTTACGCATGTTGCCAACCTGTCGCGAGATACGTCATCGTACCGCGGTTCTATTCGCGCACCGGACTAACCATGACGTTTCGATCAAGTTGCATTGACCGTGGTCACGAGCGGACTGAACTGGCGGGTATCAGCGTCTTGACGAGCGAGAGTTTTCTCCAACTACCCGCAATTGGTCTTGTAAAAGGTTGGCCAAAATTATATTCTGATAATATCCTGTGCGCGAATAGACCCGGTATTATTGGAACGAAGTTCCTTATCGCGCGTTGTGAAAGGGGGCTAGACGGAAAAAAGTCTTACGTAAATCACCGACACAAAAGTCACCGACCGCTGTGCGGCGTGCGCATGTTTCTCTGTCTGTCTCTCTCTTATAGAAAGCAAGCCAGATATTTTCATTTCTATTTATATATATAAAAAAACCTTTCTATATATATCTATAGGTTTTTTTAATATATATATACTCTCTCGATTTATATAACTTCGTTCCATCCGGGTGTCCCTTGTCAAGTTTTTATCTACAAATATGAATTTAGTTCGCCAAATTTTAAAATGTATTATTTAAAATAGTTAGATTTGCTTAAGTTTAATTCTTTCCAAGATCTTCTCAAGTGTTTTATTAAGTATAGTACGTTCGGGTAAGATCGGACACAGTGTAAGATCGGATAACAACAAGACACCACTTTGTTATATCTCGTCTGTTGTGTGATACCACCAATAAAAATGTCGCCTTTTTAAATTCTGGATAAGCTTGTGTTTGACCACAATCTCACCGTGGTAAGTGATTATGTGGCCGAATGGGATGGGATGAGGACTGGGAACTGGCTCCCAAGTGCATCTGTCGGAACACACCAATAGGTGCTTGACGACAGATTTCAACTTGAGGGTGGTAGCCAGCCAGTCGGGTACTACAAAGTACACTACCACCGTGCTATGGTTACCTCACGATGTTTTGCTTCACCGAAAGCTCAAGCTCACTGTAGGATTCGAACCCACGACCTTCGTCGCGGTATCCGACGTCACTACCACTATGGTTTAGCACGGTGGTAGGGTACTTTGTAGTACCCGACTGGCTGGCTACCACCCTCAAGTTAAAAATCTGTCGCTAAGCAACTAGCGGTGTGTTCCGACAGTTGCACTTGTGAGCCAGTTCCCATCTAGGCTTTATGTGCTTACCACCTTCGGCCACATCATCACTTACCATAGTGAGATTGTAGTCAAACACAAGCCTATCCAGAAAAAAAAAGGTGGAATAGAAGGCTATGGAGTAAGGTTATAATTATACATACATTCCATGCCATAATTTCCACAATACTCTTGGCTTCCAGTTTAGTGGCACCTGATGCTCGAGACAACAGTTTTCCATTTAACGTAAGAGAAAATGCACCGTTCTCATATGAACTTTGTAGTTGCATGTTACATGCTTGACAGCTAGCTGAAACAAGAAATATAATTCTATAGGATAGTCACTTTATTGTAACACTAACTGTTCCCTGCGGTTTCACCCGCATTCCTGTGGGGTCTTATCTTTTCCCGGGAGAAAATATAGCCTGTTCATCAGGGATAATGTAGCTTTCTAATGGTGAAAGAATTTTTCAAATCGGTCCAGTAGTTTCAGAGCCTATTCAATGCAAACAAACACACAATCAAACATACAATCAAATGTTTCCTCTTTATAATATTAGTATAGATTATACTACAAGTGACAATCAGGCTGGCGGTTCATCTGATGGTAAGTGAAATACCATTGCCTATAGAAATTAGCAATACCAGGGGGATTGCCAATGTGTTGTACACCTTATTACAATGCCTTAAAGACAACTGGTAATCAAATGTAACTGCCAAAACACACCAGCCGAAACACACCAAACGAAACGGTGCTTGGTGACAAATTTAAAATACTACAAAGTATCCTACCACCATGCTTTACCCCTGATATTTTCCTCTTCTATTTAAAACATTATAAGTGGGAAGTTAATAATTATAGACAAGAAGCTTAGAAGCTGATGTGTCTACATCTTGCAGTGTTGAAATAAGGGTAGCACTTCATCAATCACTTATGTAGTTAATTGCTTTTTGTCCACATGTCCAGTCCGTTTTTAAAGGTGTTAATTGATATTGCTGATATCATATCATCAGGTAAACGATTCCAATACTGGACTACTCTATTGCTGAGGAAATGGTGAGCAGTGGTGGTCTTAGATGGTGGTTGACGTCGTCGATTGTCGTTATACGTGTAAGTAACGGTTGCACGGTGGTAGGGTACTTTGTAGTACTCGACTGGCTGGCTACCACCCTCAAGTTGAAAATCTGTCGTCAAGCACCTGTTGGTGTGTTCCGGCAATTGCACTTGAGAGCCAGTTCGCCTTTAAGGCATTGAATAGGGTGTACAACACATTAGCAATCCCCTGGTATTGCCAATGTCAATAGGCAACGGTTGTCACTTACCATCAGATGACCCGCCTGCCTCGTTGTCACTTGTGACATAAAAAAAAATGATAAAGAGCAATGTGTATCACTGGGTTTATTGTTTCATCTCACTAATCACATTTCACAACAGATTTTAAATAGCTTGTTTAGGGTTGGACACAGTTCTCACCTTGTATATTCCCTAATTTACCCGTCCATGGCCGTATCAACAACACCATCCTCCCAAACGATGTATGAAACATGCTTTCCCTAAAACTTTTTAATTCTATATGTTTAATTTTGTTCATTTCCTCAAGGTATTCATTTAATCCTAACAATTCTATACTTTTCTTTTCAATCTGTGAATTGGCTTCATTATCAGAAACATTGGCATTGTCTAGAATATTTTCATCTATGTCAACTTCATCTTCTTTTTCTTCTTCAACTATTTCACCGGATTTTACAAATTCAATTTTAGCCGATTTCCGTTGTGGAATGTCAATAACTATGCCTCCTTCGCGTTTTATGCCTTTGGCACGGTCCTCTGCAGCTGCTGATGCAGATACAAATGTCCTTTGTAGCTTGGTTTTCTTTGAATTTCTATAGGTTTGTGCTACCTGTAATTATTTAAAAATTATACTTGTAAATAGGCTAAAGAGTATCAGCATCTTTGAATTTGACTCTGATTTATTATTAAAAGGGCTTCATTTTATATGGATTCTTAGTAGAAAAAGTAGCTAGCTATTTTAGTAAAAGTTAATGTTTCCTAACCTAAAAATTATAATAGAAGCAAAGCAGCAGGCTATAATAGTTATTTACCTCATGAGATAGTCCGGAAATCTCCTGCATGACCTCTATAGGGTATCTACATCCAAGAAACTCAATGTTAGTAAAAACCCTGGCTAGACAAACCAGTCTTTCTTCAGGATAATCATTTTGCCATCTTTCCATGAATACTCTTCGCAATTGCCAATGATCTTCGCTCTCATGTTCATCCTTATATTTATCAATATCCCAATTCTTGTCGAATGACATTAAAATGCAACTTTTATGTCAGATTTATTATTCCGAAACCAAAACAAACCTTAGACAAACAAACAGTCTGACTGATTATTTTACAGAATGAAAAACTGACATGCATGAGCGAGCCTGAGCGAGCATGATCCATAGACGAAAATACCAAATAGAATCACTGGTAGGGACTCTGTGGGTGGGGCGATTACCTACATTATCTGTGGTTCGGGTATGGGGGAATTTTCAAATATTTCGCGTGTTAAGTGTTGCCAAACGTACGATTTTCATGGCACGATTTACGAACTTAAATCGGAAATCGTACGCAAAATTTACGATTATGACATACCGGTCGGTAACCAGTAGGTACTCATTGTACCAGTAATTAGATAGAAAACTTAGAGCTCTTTGGTAGTTACATTAGAACAAGCTTATTTTGTCTCATGTCAAGTTTTATTACTATACAAATTGTACAAGTTAACTAGAGCGCGTTTGAAGCTGGTGTATTTTTTGAAAATCACAACGCTCTATCCTTATGTATGACTTGCTTGATCTAGTATATCATTACATACAAGTGTAAGAAAGTTAACGTTATCTTTGTTCTTGTAATTTTCATTACAAAATATTTGTACATATTCTATAGACGGTATCTGAAATTTTGACTCTCCTCTTGTGTATATTCTGTCCCGATTTATTAGTGTTAACAAAATTAAACTTGGTTATTTTTTTTGGGTTGTAGCCTCTCAACATTTATATACCTTACTAGCTGTCCCCCACGACTTCAGAAGAATTTTCGAATAATCGAAGTTAATCGAAGAATCAGTGCAGTAGGCCTAGAGATTACCTCCTACAACCTCACAAAACCTCTTTATAATAGTAGGTATTATAGATAATAATCATTTAGGTGGGTTGGGTACAAGAATTATGTACACTAAATTGATAGATAACTCTAAATACCTACTTGAAGCAAATACTTATCAATTGCGATTTTTATATAATATTTGTATTAATCTCCATCGTTTATCTTCAAACACCCCAACACTGGCGGCATATTATATGTGAATATCAAGTAATTACTTAAGTATACTATTCTTTCGATTGTATTTTCTTATTATTTGAAGTATTTCTTTTGCCTATACAGGTTGGAATTTTGTAATGCCACTTAAAGGGAAAGTACTCTTAATACTGTTGATAGAAAGTTTTACTCAAAGAAACCATTTCTTTATTTTTGAAAAGAAATAAAACTGCATTAAATTTTTTTTGAAAATTCACTGCCTCACCCGGAAATCGAACCGACTAAAATCTGTAAAAATGACATCCTGTGCTTTTATTGCATCGATCGTTAAGGTCAATTATAAGAATGAAATCTCTCTAACAAACTTGATAAATAAAATTAAAGGAAAGCCTTGAAATCTCTAATTATTTACAAAAAATGGTAAACTAACTAATTTGTTGCTTGAAATGGGCTCCTTTTTCTTGGATACACAAATGTATTCTTGTAACGAATTCATTTTTAGTAACCTTTAATAGCGTGTTGTCGGGAATATTATAAATCGTATTCTGAACTTCAACTCTCAACTCGATGAAATTCGCATAAGATTTAATGTAAATTATTTTTTTTACATATCCTACAAAAAAAACCATCCATATATATCGTTTCATTAATTTAATTTATAAAGTAGGTAAGAGTTTCATCCTTATAATTGACCTTAACGATCGATGCAATAAAAGTACACGGTTCGATTCCCGGGTGTGGCAAGCAAATTTTCGAAAATCTTTGAATGCCGTTTTGTTTCTTTTCAAAAATATGGGAATGTTTTTTTTTAGTAAAATTTTCTATCTACAGTATTAAGAGTACTATCCCTCCAGGTGGCATTACAAAATTCCACCCTGTATAGAGTATATCATTGCTTTAGCCTATAAATCACCATTGTTTTATTGAAATTTCAAAATCTTGTGTACAATTTTCAAGCGAAATCTGACCTTTTCTTACCTCCATCTAAAATGTTGGCAGCCCTGCTGCTGCTATCAAAAGTCAAAACCAAAGAGAATGATCAAATCTGAAAAAAATAAAATTATTATTCTTCAGTCTTTGTATATCTTTTTTTACATTTTTAGTGCTTGGATTCTTCTCCAATATATTTCTATAATAAATAATATAATTGAGATTTGTAACTCTAAATCCACCCAATCTCATGGATGAATGCACCAATCATTAAGTTTTGTGAAAGGAGTAAGAAAAGTTTTAATTTGAATATTTTCAAAGTTATAATTACAGTTTGTCTAATCCCCATTTCCACTGAGTGAAAACTAACTTTTTGTGTCCAATGTTTCTCAAAGGTTAATGAAAATATCCACGATGAAACACTATTTAGATGTGATTATTGATTTAATCGAACCGAATGCGATAGTGGAACAAATGGCAAGAATTCTGAGCTTTCTTCAAAGCGATGTAAATGATATATACTTTATAAACATTACAAGCGCCATGGAACAATTGCTCGTGAATATTATTAAAGACAAAGAGAATTTAGCTTTTTTAAGATTAGCTGATGTATCTAAAGGTCTTTCGAATGTGATATATGGTATTTTGGAAAGTACTAAGGATGTATTCACTTTAATTTTGGAGTTTGAGAGTGGAAATCGTAATAAAAAGTAAGTATAAGTCGGAAGCTTTGATATCTAATAACTAAAGTTTAGGTCGTAAGAAAACAATAACCGTCAAAGGGGCTACTGTCTTAAATTGAGCACTAGTTTCCCATACATCAACCCTCACAGCTCAAGCTCCCAGAAGAAATTGTAACAGCCCAAAATATTTATCAATTTAAAAACCGACTCGACAAGTTTCTCAACGAGAAGAACTAGCAGAGAACAACAGGATATAGGCAGGCACTTATCAGTTGAATCAACTGCTTGCCTGATCATTAAATAATAAATAATAATTTAAAGGAATTATTCCCCATCTCAGGCAGCTTAAATTTGATACCAAAAAACATCTTGATTTCAGGTTTCTATGCTACAAGAAATTGTTTCACAGTTCATCAGATTTATCAGAGAGCATGATATTACAGCCATATAGGTAAGTTTAGTCATTTTGTACTCTAAAAAGATTATTCTGTGTTCATAAATATTTTGCTTATTTTTGATTGAGCAACAAACATACAAACTTTCACATTTATAGTACTATCTCTGCCCCGTGGTTTCAACTGAATTCCTGAGGGTAGATCATATCCTGTGTGCCAAGTTTCATCATAACCCGTTCAGCCGTTATTGCGTGAAAGAGTAACAAAAATCCATCCATTTATAATATTAGTGGGAATAGGAGAATATTTTGTACATGTATTGGTTTGATCTACTAGGAAAGAAAGAATGAAAAAATATTTATTTGCCATAAATTAATGCACATACACAACATAGACTTTATAAAAACATAATTGGATATCCATAAAAAAGAAAAAACAAACAAAAGAATAAATAAAATCAAAAATACATAATTAAAATATCAGACAATAATAATAAACAAAGATAAGGAAAGGAAACAAGGAACAAGGGCATTTCTTTACAGAAATATGAACCCTAATGTCTTTTTATTAAATATTGTTTACAGTAATCCACAATGTTCTATACACCCACTGATGGCTCGCATAGAAGCCAACAACATGTGCCAAATTGATAGGTATGTATTTGTCTTGCAGCTATTGCTGTGAATAAAGGTCATAGCCCACTTACATGACTCTGCTCCAACACCGCTCCCACCCAACACCGCCCTAAACTAAAACGATTGCTCGCGGTCCACGCGCCGTTAGCTAGCAGACACCCACCCAACACGCCCGGTGTGTCGGAGGCATTGAAAACTACTTGTCCAAGATGGAAAATCCCTACCATAAATGCAGCGAACCGCGTGACATTTATTTTTAAAAACACTTATCTATCACCCTTAAAATTATTGCACATATTTTTTTTTATATCCTGTATTTATTGTTTCATCAAAAATAAATATCTTACACCTACTGACCGGCGCCGGCGCGACGACTGCTAGCAGTCTGCGTGCGGACACCGCGTAGTTCGTTTGTTTACAACGCACGGCCAGCGATGTGGCCGAGTAAGCACACAAAGCCTAGATGGGAACTGGCTTTCAAGTGCAGCTGTCGGAACACACCGATAGGTGCTTGGCGACAGATTTTCAACATGAGGGTGGCCAGTCAGGTACTACAAAGTACCCTACCACCGTGCAGATCCCTCGTGGAAACCCGGCGGCCAGCTAGAATTGATATAATAGTAATTTACGTGTTGTTTCACAGATGCACATTACAGCAGAAGACGCCCAAAAAGAAGAGAAACAGAAACGCACAGTTAGTGTTAGTATTTATTTAAATTAACTAAACTAAAAAAAATAAATTTCAATCCATATTCAAAAAGTCAGAAGTCTCACAGCCATGCGGGTCACCTAATGGTAAGTGACTACCGTCACCTATAGACATCAGCAATACCAAGGGGATTGCCAATGTATTGTCAACTAAATTATACCTATGGCATAATGGGTTAGTATAACTAGGTAACAAGCTATCGTAAAGGCAACTGGCTCTCAAGTGCAACTGCCGGAACACATCAACAGGTTGGCAACACTACTATCACGCCACTGCACGTGGTTCGATTCCCATCCAGGACAGACATTTGTGTGCAAGAACATGTCTGTTTGTCCTGAGTCTGTGTGTAATTATGTATTTAATAAAGTAGTTTTTTTTATTCTAGATAAGCTTGTGTTTGACCACAATCTCACCACATTAAGTGATGATGTGGCCGAAGGTGGTAAGCACACAAATTCTAGATGCAAACTAGCTCTCAAGTGCTGCTGTCGGAACACACCCATAGGTGTTTGGCGACAGATTTTCATGGTAGCCAGCCAGTCGGGTACTACAAGGTACCCTACCACCGTGCTATGGTTTCCTCACGATGTTTACCTTCACCGAAAGCACAAGCTCATTGTAGGATTCGAACCCACGACCTTCGCCGCGGTATCCGACGTCACTACCACTGAGCTATCATTGCCTTAGTTTGAGATCAGATGGCCGTGTGTGAATGTCCCAGGATATTTATTTATTAAGGTTAATAGTAGGGGAGGCAATGATGCTATATTTGTAGTTACTCGAGCGTCTTTGGGACCTACTGGAATTTGAAGATTAGGTGAAATAAAGAAAAAAAGGTTATGTGATATTTTCCCCTTCAGTGGTGGGGGAGCGTCTACAGGGATTCAAAAATGTAAAAAAAAACAGTCACCAAGAAATACTCGAGCGCGTCAGATATTAATAGGGTAGTCGCGCCACGTCTGTCTGATGGCCGAACGAAGGGGTCGAAAATATTTTAAAACAAAATTTACTCGAGCGCGTCAGACATTGATAAGGGATGTTAAGTGAACCCTCCAGTAACTCCTATTTTTAAGACTGACGATTTGGACGCGACCATCAGTCAGGGCCGATTTTTGGAAATGCAAAAAAAAATCGTGACCTTGAAATACTCGAGCGCGTCAGATTTTTATACAGGCGCTTCTTCTTGATGTCTTTGTTGTACTGACCCATAATCTGATAATTATGTTGAGGAATTTCCTTAATCTGACGGTTTGAAAAAAAAAAATATGTAAAAAATATTGAAATCTCGAAAATGGTTCAAGATATCGATAAAATGTTTGCTCAAAAGTTGTAGAGAATTTAATCTTCTACAATATTTATTATGAATACATATACCAAAAAACCCATAGGAAACGAGATATTTGTAATAAATGATTTTTTTACCTTTGACCTTGAAAAATCAGTAGTCGCGGGCACCCTAAGATAAGTAGCTTTTGAGACAAGTTTTAGGGTGTCAAAATAAAGGTTTATACAAGTTTTTTTTTAATTCTGGATAGGCTTGTGTTTTGACTACAATCTCACTATGGTAAGTGATGATGTGGCCGAAGGTGGTAAGCACATAAAGCCTAGATGGAAGTTAATAGTTGACTATCTCTCATTCTGAGGTGAAACTCATAATATTCCTGGACTATACACTTAATAATGATTTTAGCTACTTCGGCTTGTGCAAATCGGCAGATTATGATATTTCCGTGATTCGTGACTAATTTCCTTCAAAATAAAAAAAAACTAATCGCGCTCGAGAAAATCCAGGTGACGTTTTTTTTTTTGCAACTTTGCGAGTCTCCCATTTTCTTTCGTCACGCCCAAATTGTCAGATTATTGAAATGTACACTTTTTTGCATGTAACTAACTTACCTTACCTTAATCTGACGCGCTCGAGTATTTCAAACCATCGATTTTTTTTACTAATCTGACGGGCTACCCTAGACGTTCGACACTATATAGAGGGCTCAGATTTGGTGAGAGTACTTCACAAGGTGCAAGGTTGCCCCCCTTATGTTAATCTGCCGCGCTCGAGTAAATCCCGAAATCCCCTATTCGCCTCCCCTATCATAAAGATAGGAGGATATACATACACAGAAGTAATCTCCTCAACGCTCTCCTTGTGCAAGCAAAAATGATGTCAGAAGTGTTTCTCTTTTATAGGAAACGAGATCAAAGCGAAGACACAGTTAAGGTACAAAATGATTTGTCGCCACTCTTCAAAAAAATGTCGATGCAAGCGATCTTGGACTTTATTAACGATAAGCAAAGAGCCACTATAGTGTTTCAACAGAAAACGAAAGCTGAGTCAAGGTTTTTGACCAGTTTAATAAGGAAATCTAAGGCGAACGCCAACGATGGTTATATACCGGCTGATTGTAAACCGATTTTGATGAAAATTGGGGCTTTATTGAAAAAGGTTCAATACTTTAATATATTAGCTCGGGAAGGGAAAATGGATAAGAAGACAGGGTTGAAGTAAGTACTATTTTAAATATTAATTTATCTCTTTAGAAACTTATACGTATCACGATCTCGATCAGTCACATCACGTACAAATATGGTTAAAAAATCGGCCAAGTGCGAGTCGGACTCGCGCACGAAGGGTTCCGTAAAAAAGGCAAAAAAAATCACGTTTGTTGTATGGGAGCCGGGAAATATTTATTAACCGACTTCAAAAAAAAGGAGGAGGTTGTTTGTTACTCGATTTCTCTGCCAATTATGAATAGATTTTGATGATTCTTTTTTTGTTTGGTAGATCATACTTCAGAGGTGGTCCCATTTAAATTTTGTCGAAATTGATTAAGCACTTTTTGAGAAAATCAACAAAAACGAAAAAAAAAATATCTCGTTTGATAAACCTTAGTGAATCAAACTGAGTAGTTGAGCATGACTTTTTGGATTTGGATGAAATTTCGTGTGTATACTTCAATGGGTTCTTCGATGGTTTTAAAATACAATTGGACCCGGTAGGTGGCGCTGGAATCGAGTTCCAAGATTTGTTTTAATTTCTGGGCAGGACGACGTCTGCCGGGCCCGCTAGTTATATATTTTACCGGCCAGACCCGATTTCAGGACAAACTAGTTTTGCCTAGGATAACATATAATAAGGAATAAACTTTAAAAATTAAAAAATAAAATTATTTTTAAAAATAAAAAACAAAAACCGACTTCAAAACTGTAACCTATACCTATGTACAAACATAAACTAAAAAGTAAAGAATAATATTATAATTTCAAAGCAAGAGCCTTAAAGGACAATCAACAAAATTATTGATATTTATATATCTATTTAATATTTATAAACAGTTCTTTTTGGAGTCGGTGCCAGCCAAGAAGGACAGTTTAATTCTGCCTTTGTAACAAACTTTCGAAAAGTAGGGGAGCGACGGCGCAGACCTAAGGAACATTACCGTAAGGAGAGGTGTCGTAATAAGACGTTTTCTCGTATGAACACTTCGTGTCCTTTCAAAACTGTCCTTTTCTTGGCTGGCACCGACTCCAAAAAGAACTGTTTATAAATATTAAATAGATATATAAATATCAATAATTTTGTTGATTGTCCTTTAAGGCTCTTGCTTTGAAATTATAATATTATTCTTTACTTTTTAGTTTATGTTTGTACATAGGTATAGGTTACAGTTTTGAAGTCGGTTTTTGTTTTTTATTTTTTTAATTTTATTATTAAAGTAAAAATACAACTGAGTATTTTGTGAATATTTCAAGTGCCTGCCTGTTGCCATTATTGATATCGAGCAAAAAAGGGCAAAAAAATAGCGTTTGTTGTATGAGAGCCCCACTTAAATATTTATTTTATTTTGTTTAGTATTTAACAGATATACATAATTTGTGAAAATTTCAACTGTCTGGCTATCGCGGTTCTTGAGATACAGCCTGGTGACAGACAGACAGCGCAGTCTTAGTAATAGGGTCCCGTTTTTACCCTTTGGGTACGGAAGCCTAAAAAACAGACCCAGTCTGGTCCATCCCCCCTAATCAGCGGCTCGAGCTGCATCAGTAATCCGACCAACCCTTAAAACTGCTCTAAATAGCAAATGTGAAGTCCGTCCCACTTTTGTGTCCCCCCGGCGACGCCCTTAGCCGAGGTTCGTGCCCCAACTGGGGAGCCCTCAGCGGTCAGTCGTCTAAAGAATTGCATCACGGTTGAGAGCCCTAAGCGCTCGCCGAACATTTCGCGTAAGGGTGTCTATGATCCTTCAGAACTCCACCTTTCTGTCCTCCCCAAAAATATATACCAATAGGGTATTTGACAAGTTTTAGTAAAGTATCTAAAATTGTTAATTATAGCATAATATATTTGCAATTTGCGTAATTCTTTGTGAATTTCTCTATTTTCTTTAAAAATTACCATCAAAGTTTATATTAATAAAAAGGCCACCAAAACGCTAAGACGCCATAATGCCTAGGTCACGTGATATCATGACGTCACCAGCTCGTAAACAAACTTTTAATTGTAAAAATATATTTTATAACTTTACCATTTTCATTTGGGTGTGACAAGCAGGTGTGGCCGACAACGGTACTGGCCGATTCTGAGTGTGACGACTCAGAATCGGCCAGTACCGTTTTAATCACGTGGTCAAACATGAAAATTTATTTACGATTTCTTATAAATATCATACATATTTTCAAATACTACGTTGGCTAAATTGCCGGCTCTTCTCAGCAAAAGCAACCTTCCGAACCGTGCACTAGAGTCATAGAGTCATTGGAATCTGACAATTCATAAGCGCCTGTGAAGGCCTATTTGGATGAATAAACATTTCATTTCATAAACATTTCATTTCATTTCATTGGTTTAGAAAAATGTTTACTGTTAAGCTAACAACAGTTTTATCTATATTTTCACCGTAGTCAAATACCCTATTTCCTGGTCACGGCATCACGCGTGAACGGCTGGACCAATTTCGCTAATTCTTTTAAGTTCCTTATCGCGCGTTGTGAAAGGGGGCTAGACGGAAAAAATTCTCATGAAAATCACCGACACTTCAATGTCGGTGATTTTTTCGTGTCAAAAGTCACCGACACAAAAAACCGCTGTGCGGCCTGCGCGTGTTTCTCTCTCTCTCTCTCTCTCTCTCTTATAGAAAGCAAGCCAGATATTTTTATATATTTACTCTCTCGACTTATATAACTTATATAACTTCGTTCCATCCGGGTGTCCCTTGACAACTCTCAAGTTTTTTTTTTGTGTTTGTTATTGTAAGGAGAAGGTTCTTATGAAAGATAAAAGTATAAAAGTTGCGCGGAACATTAGAAAATTTAAGAAAACTTAACGACAATATTAAATTTCCTAACCTTAATATAAACATGGCGTTTGACATAACTGCCAGTTGTGTGACAGTTGGCGCAGATATTATTTAAAACTGATGGTTCCAAGTTTCTTTTTATTTTCATTTCATGGCAGGACAGCGTCTGCCGGGCCCACTAGTTATCAATGACTAGTTGGTTTCACCCGAGGGATCTTATCATTTCCCGGGATTAAAAGTATTATATAGCCTACCTCGATAAATGGGCTATACAACACTATAATAATTTTTCAATTCGATCCAGAAGTTCATGAGATTAGCGCGTTCAAACACAGAAACAAACAAACTCTTCAGCTTTATAATATTAATAACATATAGTAAAGATTTTTTGATAGTATTTTCTTTATTTCAGAGATGTGACCATTGAGAAAAAGCCAACCTTTCCAATTAACCGTGATGATTTCCCTGAGTAAGTATCTGTGATTTAAAGTTATTTACAACTAGCTGTCCCCTGCGGTTTCCGAGGGATCTTATCTACCCGTGTACCAAATTCCATCAAAATTCGTTCAGTAGTTTTTCCGTGACTGAGTAACAAACATTTGAGTAACTTTCACATCAAAATGCACTATTAAGTTTTAATAGATTTTTTCACAGTTATATAAGTAGTTTAAGGCGATGATAGCTCAGTGGTAGTGACGTTGGATACCGCGGCGAAGGTCGTGGGTACGAATCCTACAATGACCTTGAACATTCGGTGTAGGAAAACATCGTGAGGAAACCATAGCACGGTGGTAGGGTACTTTGTAGTACTCAACTGGCTGGCTACCACCCTCAAGTATCGCGAAGCACCTATCGGTTTCCGACCCTTCGGCCACATCACCACTTACCATGTTAAAAAAAAGTAGTACGATTTTTACAGACTCACAAATACGGCAACACTAAATAGCTCGGCCAGTGATGTTGCCACTGCTCTGAGTATCAAAGAATTATCACTTACATCGGAAAATAACTTGCCCGATATAACCAAGTTGTCTCTAAGCGTCAACAAAAAACCCAATAAGTAAGATTCACATAAAGGCCTGTTCATACGAACGCGTTTGAATCGTCGCGGTTTAAGTAACTTATTTTAAATGTTTGTTGACGTTGTAAAAGGTTATTATTACAGTTGTACGTTCAGCGACTTGAGTAGCTGTTTTTTTTAATTTACAAAACTTGATATAACTCTCCCATGGTAAAGAAATACATTAACAAAACACCTTTTTTCTTTGTGTAAAGTTTTTTTTATTTGGATTGGTTAAGCTATGTATGCTGGCTTTTTTATTCAAACGCTATAGAAAGAGGGCGAGAGATTCGATAGAGAAATACTTTCGAATAGAAAGACTGAATATATCGCATTCAAAGACTGCTTTAATGCGAAAAACTGTAAATAATATTGTTTTACAAGTTCCTAGCACGATATTTTCTTACATCAAACTACCTAAACAGCCTCGCTGTAGCTCCTTCTGATATTAATTATAAAGGTAACTGTTACTACCGGTAACTCAACCTCACAAAACGTTTAAAACATTCGAAATAAAAATTATACATATAGAAAGCCAGAAATTCAAAATTAAATATAAAAATCAGAAATATCTTGAAATTGGTGATACTTTTATTCAGGCCATTTTTGTATATTTGATAGATGCCCCGCCCATCTATCTCCCCCTTAAGTTTTTCGTACTACTTACCGGACAATACAACCAATAAATATGCAGGATTAGTACATAATTGATCGCGACGATTTATAACGCACGTATGAATAGGGCCTAAGAATGGTTTGGGATTCGATCGTGTTTGATATAAGCTTTCACACTCGCTCATCTATTATGTACATTAACACATTTCTTCATATATGTTTGACATACTGCTTTGCTCGTCATTATCTTGTTTGTCTGTCGTTCTGGGTGGAATCTTGCAACTCATATTTCGATCAGTTCCCGATTAGCTATCCGGCTGAAAATTTCAGGGTAGCTCACAACTCGATGACAAAGCTTTCTAAATCCATAAACCGTGGTTTTAGATAAAAAAAATTGTAAATTATATTTATGTATATAAAATTTGTCATTTATTAAGTTTAAGCCCTATATGGCACTTATAAAGGTCTAGTAAGTAGGTACAGAAGTTACATATACAACAACCCTTTTTCATATTACCCGTAAATAGACGCTTCAAGGCAATTATAGCTCAGTGGTAGTGACGTGGAGTACCATGGGTTCAAATCCTACGATGAAGTTGAGCCATGATAAGGGCACTTACTCTTCTGGCTAGCTAGAAAGAAAGAAAGAATAACATTCTGGACTAATACCCTCAAGTTGAAAATCAGGAGCCATGTTTCCCTTCTCCTTCAAAGTGGCTCCAGGACTGAATAGTTGAAAGGTTATAAATTGGCTTGGTATGGGCATGTCATGAGGGAGGGAAAACATAATGGTAGGGGAGGCGAATAGGGGATTTCGGGATTTACTCGAGCGCGGCAGATTAACATAAGGGGGGCAACCTTGCACCTTGTGAAGTACTCTCACCAAATCTGAGCCCTCTATATAGTGTTGAACGCCTAGGGTAGCCCGTCAGATTAGTAAAAAAAAATCGATGGTTTGAAATACTCGAGCGCGTCAGATTAAGGTAAGGTAAGTTAGTTACATGCAAAATAGTGTACATCTCAATAATCTGACAATTTGGGCGTGACGAAAGAAAATTGGAGTCTCGCAAAGTTGCAAAAAAAAGAACGTCACCTGGATTTTCTCGAGCGCGATTAGTTTTTTTTTTATTTTAAAGGAAATTAGTCACGAATCACGGAAATATCATAATC
Organism: Ochropacha duplaris; assembly: GCA_951361185.1. Taxonomy (NCBI): domain Eukaryota; kingdom Metazoa; phylum Arthropoda; class Insecta; order Lepidoptera; family Drepanidae; genus Ochropacha; species Ochropacha duplaris. The sequence continues at coordinate 4,162,726 of OX592718.1, read as the reverse complement.
TGCCGATTTGCACAAGCCGAAGTAGCTAAAATCATTATTAAGTGTTTAGTCCAGGAATATTATGAGTTTCACCTCAGAATGAGAGATAGTCAGCTATGTATAAACCTTTATTTTGACACCCTAAAACTTGTCTCAAAAGCTACTTATCTTAGGGCCCACGACTACTGATTTTTCAAGGTCAAAGGTTAAAAAAATCATTTATTGCAAATATCTCGTTTCCTATGGGTTTTTTGGTATGTGTATTCACAATAAATATTGTAGAAGATTAAATTCTCTACAACTTTTGCACAAACATTTTTTCGATATCTTGAACCATTTTCGAGCTTTCGATATTTTTTATATATATTTTTTTTCAAACCGTCAGATTAAGGAAATTCCTCAACATAATTGTCAGATTATGGGTCAGGACATCAAGAAGAACCGTCTGTGTAAAAATCTGACGCGCTCGAGTATTTCAAGGTCACGATTTTATTTTTGCATTTTCAAAAATCGGCCCTGACTGATGGTCGCGTCCAAATCGTCAGTCTTTAAAATAGGAGCTATTGGAGGGTTCACTTAAAATCCCTTATCAATGTCTGACGCGCTCGAGTAAATTTTTTTTTTTAATATTTTCGACCCCTTCGTACGGCCACCACGCAAAACGGCAGTTTATTATTTTTCCGTTATCAGACAGACGTGGCGCGACTACCCTATTAATATCTGACGCGCTCGAGTATTTCTTGGTGACTGTTTTTTTTTACATTTTTGAAACCCTGTAGACGCTCCCCCCACCGCTGAAGCAGAAAATATCACCTAACCTTTTTTTCTTTATTCCACCTAATCTTCAAATTCCAGTAGGTCCCAAAGACGCTCGAGTAACTACAAATTTAGCATCATTGGCTCCCCTACTATAACGAAAAGAGTATTGAGTATGAGTGGAAAGTATATGGTAATAGGTATAGGAAGACCGAAGGTATGGATGGACTGTGTGAAGAATGATGTGAAAGGTGTGCTGAGACTATTCAGTACTAGTGATAGAGCGGAGTGGAAGAGGAAATCATGTTGTGCCGACCACATCTAGCGTGGAATAAGGACAAGAAGATATGAAATATTGCTCAAACTGTTCTATGCGCTTGTCTTGAAATAACTAACTCTTCATGCTGCGTTTCACGCTGCTATTATGCTGATCTATATTTTGGATCAATATTTTTGGGAGCTCATTGTGTTGGCTTATTTTTTCATAAAAAGCTTTAAGCGCAGTTTTAAAAGCGGCTGGCATGTAATGCTTTCGTATCTCGGTGTGAAGAAGCGATTTCATTGATCAGGTTTAATTAATTACAATTTGACTCTTAAAATAAGGCGTAAAGAGTCGACATTGCCGTTGGAATCCATGTGGACCGTCTGCCTTACTGCTTGTTTTGGACCATATCCACCATTGCAGTGTGAAAAGTCAAAGTCTAAATCATTTATTCAGTTTAGGCCCTAGGAGGGCACTTATGAAGGTCGAATTACAGAAGGTACCACCGTTTCGGATGTCAGCTTTTAACTTAGAAGAACCGGTAAAAAACTCACGCAAGGTTACATTGTTTTTAATATTTTTGGACCATCTGACTATATTGGCTCTTTTTTCTTTGTGTTATAATTCATTTTTTGGCGTACTAAATAAATGTAACAAATTTCAAGAAGTAGTAATTGCAATCGCTTTTTCATAACCGAAGATTTTATTAACAAAAATAAATAATTAATGTACAATATTTCAGATTTAAAGAGGATGACTGGTGCGCAAATTTACCAGCGCGTGCGGCTCCTGAAACATTTAAACCTAACATATCCAGGGCCAGATCTTTGAGCGCAAGTCGGTAGGTATTCAAAACAGCTTCACGCCTGCGAGTTATTTACCCTCAAAACAGAGGCGTAGCTTGCCTTAGGCGGGCCCTGTATTTAATTTTTTTGGGGACACTGTATCAAAATTTGTTGGGGACATTGTATCAAAATTTGTTGGGGACATTGTATCAAAGATTGATGTATTGATACGTAACTTTGTTGCAGTCAGTTTCAATTAGAAACAACCTCTAAATCAATCGTAAATATTGTTCCATTTACATTGAAGTACTGTTTGTATATATATTATTATGCACTTAATCAAACCTGAAAACTCATTTATTCAGCTTAAGCTCAAATGAGGCACATACGAACGTTACAATTGACCCTACCACCGGTTCGGAATACAAGAAGACTCAGACAAGAAACTCAGCAAGGCAGTGGATCTTTCTTTTAAATTTATTTACATTACCAAAAATACATTTCGAAACATAATTCAAATATATTACACTTTGCCAGGGGGATGCAAGTGCAAAGAGAATCTACTACAACCATATATTTTGAGTTTCCATATTATCGGCCACCTTATCGTAGTCTTTGTTCATTAAGTTTAATATAATTTCACTCAAAAAATTAGGGAAGTATCATCGGAAAATAAAACACAAAGTTATTTATTTATCATGTAAAGTAGATCATTAATATAAACCAAGAACAAAAATGGGCCCTAAATTGATCCTTACGGTACACCCGTTTTAACTAAATACCCTGGGGTTTGTGGTTCCACCGATACCTACTTTTTGCTGGCGACTAGATAAATATGATGATACAAGACCAAGAGCCGTGCAACGGGTTCCATAGTGGTTAAGTTTTAAAACTAGGGTCTGGTGATCCACGCAATCAAAAGCCTTGGAAAGATCATAAAATACGCCGACCGCATCCTGAGCGCTCTTCCAGGTTGCAAAAATATTCTTAAGAAGTTTAGCCCCTGCGTCTGTCGTGGATCTCCCTTTTGTGAATCCAAACTGGTGATTATGTAAAATACCGACATTATTTTCTTAAAAACTTTGCTTAGTACTGGAAAAACAGAGATAGGTCGGATTATTTTTGTTTTTATTTTGTAATATAATTAGAAAAATAGTAAGTATTTCTTCTATGATAGATGAGAATAATAAAAAGTCAGAGAGATGGAGACAGACTGCAACAAATTACGTCATTGACCCGTGAAGTGAAATGAAATGAGCCTTATAGTTTAACAATAAAGTTCATAATAAGCACATACAGGGTGGTGACGACGTAACGACATTAATTTAAACCACATATTGGGTACCGCGTTGGTAGTTCGTACACCAAGTTTCATCAAATTACATAGAACGGTATAGCCACAGGAAATTATTTTCACTTTAATCATTTTAACACATGCTGTGAATTCATAACGATTACGAAACGATGTCATTCACCTAGCTAGAGTAGCTAGACGGAACAAAATTCAGATTTGTAGGTAAATGCTTAAAACACAACCAAATAAAATGTGCGGCTCAGAAATCGTCGGTTGATGAAATTTAGACCTTATAACCATAGCGTTAAAATCCTTATTAGCGCGCTGCGCGGGCGTCGATGCCTACTTGCATGAATGAAACAATACACCTACAAAGGAACCGCGGCGGCCGGTCTTTGCCTAAAACTGTGCCAGTAGTGCCTACAGGTCATTTGAGGTCAATAGGTAATATTAATAGAGTGTTGTGTTTCGTTTAGATTATTTTCGGAATTAGTTTGTTTGAAAATTTCGCTTTTTGTCTGTTGATGTAATACCAGATTTAATTATCACAAAGTATTTTGATTGACTAGTAGTGACCGTGTTTTAATTGAATGTCGTTACGTCGTCACCACTCTGTATAAAATACTAACTAACTCTACAGCAAACTATCGGCCACCAGAATAAACTTCCAACCGAAAGAGACCGTATCAACTATAGACAAGGAAACCGGTGCCATAGATAAGCAAGCTGATGTCATAGACAACGATAGAGGCAGAAGTCGTGAAAGGAAGCTGGATGGAAGAACCAGCAAACTGTTGGCGGATATGTCCACGCCTTTGAAGAGTGATAAGGCAATGAGGTCAGTGACTAGCTATCGTCCTGCGTTGGGTTTTTCAAGTCAAAAATGAATTGCTGTAGCTTCTGATATGTGTCAAATATTTGAATATGTTAATGTATTTTTAAAAAAACCAACCACTGCAGAAAAAATTGCCTTGCTGAGTTAGGCCCTTCGCACTTCGTAAGAGTAGTCGTATCGTAAGCGTGTCGTTACGAAGCAATGACGATAAACACCTGCGATTCGCTGCAACACCGCTTCGTGTGCGGACTTGTTTGAAAATGTTCTTGCTCGTATTGCTCTCGTATGCGCGGATTGACTTCGACGCCGTGTGCGAAGGGGGTTACTTGCAGGATTCTTCTTAGTAGAACTGTATTCCGAATCGGTGATAGAGTCAATTATAATGTTCATAAGAGCATTACCGGGGCCTAAACTGAATAAATGAGTATTATGTTTGAGTTTCTTTGAAGTTTCTGGAAGGTTCAACCCGTGTGTTTCAGTAGCTGCACTTGAGATCAGTTTAGTTCTATGCTTTGTACTTACATCTTTGTCCACATCAACTCATCAGTGGTAATACAAGGTACAAAATCCATGGTATTTTTCCTATTACTGCATATTATGCCTGTCTCAACGCTATAAACCCAAAAATTAATAAACGAATCTTCATATGGTTTCTTTATGGTACTATCTATATATAACATGGGCTATATTGTATTCTTGTTCCCTCGAAGGAATCAAGTACTTAAAGAATAGGGAATATGCACGTATTTTTTTATTGTTTTAAACGTTTCTACGGGTTATTACATTATCAAAAAAATATATAACACATCCAAAATCTCAACCGTTAAGCCAAAAAAAATCACTATCATTTTCGGGTGATTCAAACGCGGCCATTTTGGCGCGCTTATTTTGTGATGTGAGATTAGACGAGTTCGATGTCAACAATGAAGTGTTTGTCACAAAGTTACTAAAATCAGTTTATTACCATGGAAAAGCACAGAAAATTTATCAATTATAATAAATTTAAGCGTAGCGGTTACATACTCTGTGGTCGAGTGTAAATTGACGTCACGATTTGTTCACGCGGCGTTTTGGAAATTTGCGAGGGAATTTAAAAACAGACACTTCTTGATGATTAAATTTAGCTATTAAATCATGAAATTTTTTGAAAATAATTATGTAGGTATGTTTTTGAAACAATAAGAATTACATAAAAAAAATCGTCCATTTTGAAGTCACGTGCATAACGGTGCATATTCCCTATTGTATAGTATTTTTAAACGACTTCAAAAAAGGAGGAGGTTATATGTTCGACTGTATGTATTTTTTTTTTATGTATGTTCATCGATTTTTCCGCCAATTGTCAACCGATTTTCAAAAATTTTTTTTTGTCCCATTATCACCAAGTCAGGATCTGATGATGGGATCCTGGGGGAAAACAAGGGCAACCCTCAAATTTTATAAGAATTGTCAACCGTATTTCAAAATATTTTTTTCATTTGAAAGAGTATACTTCGGCGGTTGTCCCATTGTCACCAAGTCAGGATCTGATGATGGGATCCTGGGGAAAATGAGGGCAACCCTCAAATTTTATAAGAATTTACAGTATTTTTCATTCATATACGTACTTATCAAAGCTATTTCCATCTGGTAGTCATCATCTTATGTTGCAGAGCTGATGATAGAAGGTACAACTCCTTAAAGGTTAGGAATTTAGGGATAAATCTGTAAATATTATGGGCTAATATTTATAATTCATATACTTTCTAAAGCTATTCAGATATTTGCATCTGGTAGTCATCATCTCATGTTGCGGAGCTGATGAAGGTAGGTCAAACTCCTTAACGGCTAGGAGTTAGGGGATATTTCTTTAAATGACGATATATTATAGTCACGTTTAGACGTGAATATAATATCGTCGTATCGTCGTCTCTTTGTACATTCAAATGAGCTGATGATAAACTCAAACTCAAAACCCAAAACTCATTTATTCAGTTAAGGCCCTGGTAAGGCACTTATGAACGTTACAATTGACTCTACCTACCTGATAGAAGGTAATATCTTTATCGGTTAGGAGTTAGAATATACGTTGTCCTAGATATGAAATGAAACGCAATATCAAGTAACTGCTGAGAAAGAAGCCTTAATCATTTAGGATATATATTCTTTATTTTCTTTAAAAGTTTATCTATTTATGTATTCCCTCATCTAATAGCGTGATGTTATTTAACTTATAGACTTTCTCGATAAATGGGCTATCCAACACTAATATATTTTATGTAGTTATCTAATATATATTAGTGCGTTCAAACAAACAAACTCTTCAGCTTTCTAATATTAGTATAGATAATGTAAATTAATAATAGGCTTAATTTGCTCGAAAACAATTAAATATTTCTTGAAAAAGAAAAAGAAAAACTTCAAACAGGTCAAAAGGTATTTATAGAATAATAATTTGAATAGGTGCGTAGGTAGTTTACACAAGTAAAGTTTTTGGTCTATTTAGTTATTGAAATATGTTTTTGTCCATTTTATTTAATGTCTTATTCAGTTTATTTTTCGGTTGGTGTTTGATTGTTTAGGATGATGAAGGGCATGGGGTGGGAAGGTGGCGCGCTGGGGACCCGCGGGGACGGGATCACCGAGCCCATCATACCTACACTCGGCATTGTGAGTTATTTTATATCCCGGGTCTTTCATCATACACGCCCAAATCACTAACTAAGCAGAGCTTGTATTATAGAAACCCTTAAAATAATTTATTGTTAGTTTGATGTCACTCAATATCAATGCTTTCAAAGCGATGATAGCTCAGTGGTAGTGACGTCGGATACCGCGGCGAAGGTCGTGGGGTTCGAATCCTACAATCAGCTTGAGCTTTCGAAAGAAAAACATCGTGAGGGAACCATAGCACGGTGAAAGGGTACTGTAGTACGATTGATAGACCACGCTCAAGTTAAAAATCTGTCGCCAAGCACCTATCGGTGTGTTCCGGCAGTTGCACTTGAGAGACTGTTGCTTTCAGGCGTTGTAAAAAGTTCGACAATTTGGCTATCCTGGGGCCCTACCACACAACTCTTATTGCAGTTCAAGTGTACCTAAACTTTATTATTTTTCTGTCAATTATCACTTTTGTCCATACATTCTGACTTCCTTTGACACAAAGACGATTCAGTTCAGGCCGAGTTGAGTCGCTATAAGTGGTGGTGGTAGCCCCACTGGTATCACTAATGTCTATAGGCGTCAGTAATCACTTACCATCAATCGACGCTAGAATATCAATGTAGCTCCACATGTTTTAACAAGCTTTTATTTAACTTGCAATGTATGTAACTATGTTTGTTCGGGTGGAATCTTGCAACTCAATTTTGAAGCAAATATCTTTAAACGATTGAACTGAAATGTTGTATACACGTTTATTTTGGATGACAATGCATGGTTAGCTGTGACGTCATTGTAAATCCAACATGGCGGAACACCTAAGATAGCGGACTATTATTTTTTAATGCACTCCTACAACATAGGTATCTTTTAAGCTTATTTTTTACTTTTTTTTTGTTGTAGCCAAGAAAGGCAGGCTTAGGTCACACACTACCACCGAAGCCTCAAACAAAACAATCGTCACCATTTAATCAACCACCGAAGCAAGAGCCATCGCAACAACAATTCCCTAGCGCCAGCTTCACAAACTTTATCTTCGACACAATATTAGAATTCATGACCAGCGATCTAAAAATAAAACAAATAGATTATAAAACTCCTTTAATTAAAAAGGCGACAAAGTTTATCAGGGCGACCGTACAAAGTATTAATGATTTAAAAAAAAGGAGATTACCTATAAGTGATGAAATCCGCCCGTTGGTGATGAGGATTACGGAGACATTCAAGTATGCACCAAACTATAATGTTGCAGTCAACATATCTTCGGATTGCATGTAAGTATTAATTTTAGGGTCCTAATGTAAGTAGGGTAGGGTACTTAGTAGTACCCGACTGGCTGGCTACCACACACAAGTTGAAAATCTGCCGCCAAGCACCTATCGATGTGTTCTGTAGGAACACTGCACTGCACTTGAGAGTCAGTTCCCATGTGCTTCGGGATAAAAAGTATCCTATATGCTAAATTAGAATACATTTATCAAAAATCGGTCGTGTAGTTTTTGAGTTTATTCGTTACAAATAAACATACGAAAATCTTTCCTCTTTATAATATTAGTATATTAGGGGAGTCATAAGTTCTTGCAGTTTTCTTTTCAAGACCTTTTTTTTTAAAAAGGAAGTAGTCCTCGAATATCAAGCTTCTCTTCCATTTTCTTTATTTCGCACATTTTTACTAACGAATGCAAAATAAATGTGCGCTGTGTACATAGATACTACAAGATATAACCTGCACATCTTTGTACCCTGTTTGTGCTTTCATTAGTTCTTAAACGAGTTTAGACTTGTTAAAGTGACTAGTGCGTAACCGCAACAACTTATGACTCACCCCAATAGATATTAGTAAAATTTGATAAAATTTTCTTACAGGCGAGTTATTTTCCTAAAAGTTTTTAAAAAGAAAGACATAATAGAGGATCCTGGCGTTTCTTCGCAAATATTCCTACAAACTATGGAATCACTCCCTCAAATGTTACGAAAACTCATCCAAAGTGCAGATACAGAAATGTCCGTCGTTTTCGATGACAAACTGACTACGAAGCAGTGCGAGTTTGTGAATAACATAATCAAATGGATAAACCGCAAGAGTGATTGTAATTTAAGTAACACCGGATCAATTTTTGGTAAAAGTATCTATAATGATATCAAGGAGTGTATGGACAATGTGGTTTTGGTTGCTAAGTTTGAAGAAAAGTAAGTTTTTGTATTTATTTTTTGTAGTTATTTAGTTACAGATATGGTTTGGAACAAGATCAATAAAACCAAAGTTTGGCTTTCTATTGGTAAAATAATTTTCTACATCGGTTCAGTAGATCCAGAGATTACCCCCTACAACCTCACGAACTTTACCTCTTTATAATTTTTTTTTTTTTTCTTTTTTTCAATTTATTAGGGTAAGCAAACAGTGACATAATATATTTTATGCTATTCATATGTATAATACGACTTATTTATCATGACACCAACACCGCCTACCACAGCTTGTTAAAAAAAATTATTAGAGATTAGCAAATATTCGTTAAAAATGGTAGCTTTACGCTAAAAGACTATTAATTTTGTTTTTGAAGATACTAGGACGCGTTGCCGCAATATCGATGGAGTTGAAATTAATATTAAAAGAGTGAACTAGTCGGCGCAATGGTGACCGTTTACCGGCATTGGTACGGCAGCGGGCCGTTGCAAACAATTGGCACGGATTCCGGCAGTGCGTCCTAGTAGGTATTCTGTAACAGAGCTTATTTACTAAATCAATACAGTCGTATTTATTATGACACAAGTCATATAGCATCATCATCTCAAGTTGTTTACGTCTTTGTTCCAGTGTTAACAATTTGTATTTTTCAAGTAACAGCTTATATGATAAACGATGACTAAAACATTTATAGTGCATACAGCGCAAGAACTTTTTCTGCACATTTTCTAGAGCTATGACATATTTACTATAAAGTGGGTTCCAAATGGGTACAGCATATTCCAGTTGAGAGCGAACTAAAGTTTTATACAGATAGAGGCAGGTAGAGGGCCGCGTAAATTGTTTGGTCGAGCGCATAACAAAACCATACATCCTAAAGGCCTTACTTATTATATTATCAATGTGCGTGTCTAGATGTAGTTTATTATCCAATATTACTCCCAGGTCCCTGATCGAATCAACAGCATCAAGTTGTACTCCACATAAACTATATGTAAATTCTAGTATACGCTTTTTCTTAGTGAAGGTGATAGTTTTGCACTTATTAATACTCAAGCCTAGCTTGTTTTTAATGCAATAAGTGGAAAAGGAGTTAAGATCTTGTTGGAATTTATTCTGATCGTGAGTATTATCTATGATATGAAATATTTTCAAGTCGTCTGCATAAAGCAAGAAGTCACAAAATTTAAAGCAGTCATTTACATCATTAATAAATAGCACAAACAGCAGAGGGCCCAAGATTGAGCCTTGGGGCACTCCTGAACTTATGGGGACAAATTCAGATTCGTGACCATTTATAACAACTTTTTGAGTGCGATTGGTCACATATGACTTAAACCAACGCCACAAATTGCCACGAATACCGTTAAAGGCAAGCTTATCTAGTAGTATTTTGTGATCCACTCTGTCAAATGCTTTTCGAAAGTCGGTATATACGCTATCCATTTGTTTATTTAGTTCAAGACCTTCAAAAAGTTTTGATGTATATATTAAAAGATTAGTAGCGGTAGACCGGCGTTTCACGAATCCATGTTGCTGTGGTATTATAATTTTGTGTAGTGAGGGATAAACGATGCTATGGACCAGCCTCTCGAAAAGCTTTGACAGAGCGGATAAGATTGATATAGGCCGATAGTTCTCCACATTACATTTGCCTCCTCCTTTATAGACTGGCACAATCCGGGCAGATTTCCAGACAGAAGGGAAAACACCTTCATGTAAGCACATGTTAAATAAGTGTTGTAAAGGCTTGCAAATTGTGAGTGCCGTTGATTTCAGGAAAATGGGTGGTATATTGTCTAACCCTGCACCCTTAGTAGAGTCTAAGGCTCGTAATTCACGGAGAACGTCGTCTTCAGCGATTGTTAAATTATTAAATATTAAGTCAGAACTATTATTAGTATCAGGTATTAAGTCCGTATCATAGTTATCACTGACACTGGAGGGTTCGAATACAGATTTGAAAAACAAGGAGAAAAGGTGGCAAATTTCATCAGGATCACTTGCTGTAAGATTTTTGTATGTTACACTATTAGGGATACCTGGGCTTTGTTTTAAGTTGCTTATGTGTTTCCAAAAATATTTTATATTATTACGAATGCTATCTTCCACTAAGTTTAAATACTTTTTGTAACAGTTATGTGATTCAGTTTTGAATCGGCCCCTGTACATGGAGAAAACTTCGTAATCGGATATATTTCGGTACTTTTTCCATTTAATCCAAGACTTATTTTTATTTTTAAATATATGGATTAAAGCTGGTGAGAACCATTTGGGGTATTGAGAAGACTTAATAATTTTAGTAGGAACTCGTTTTTTTATTATGTAATATAGGTTTTCATAAAATTCATTTACAGCCTTCTCTGCTTTATTTCCCGCAAACACTGCATCCCAATTAATGCTAGAGATATCTTTATTTATTGTGGGGTAATCAGCATTATTAAATTTAAATTCAGTTCTAGGTTTAGTGGGAAGAGGCGTAATGCTGTCCCTCGTTGGTATAAGTGCGAAGAAAGGGGGATGGTTCTCGTCAGGTTGAACTAGTGGTGTAGGAGCGATCGAGGTAGTGCTGTCATTTATGTTGGTAATTAGTAGATCCAAGATTCTACCTTTCGCATTTTGAAACTTGTTTATTTGGAAACTATTAAATAAATTTATGAAATTAACCAAGTTTTTGTTAGATAGGCAATAATTACTACGTATTATAGGTTCTAAATAAGTGCCACAGTCTATCCATTCAAGTGTTGGTAGATTGTAATCGCCTACCATAATAAACTTAGTCATACTTCGGTTAGTAGATTGAAACACAGAAGTTAATAAGTCAAAATGTGATATGTAAACATCCGAACTCACGTTAGGTGGAATATAGACAGCGCTCAAAACAAAGCGGTGGTTACGTGTGCGCAGCTCGATGAGCACGTGATCGACGAGTGGGGACGGTGCAGGCGGCGCGGACGACGCGGGCGGCGGCACACAAGTTGCGGCGAGCGGCGCAGATGCCCAAGCCGTAGCGGCCGCGCACGGCGCCGCTCCCAGCCCCTTCCGTACCGCCACCAACACGCCACCGCCGTCATGGCGTCCGCTCATCACACGGTTTCGGTCACATCGAAAGACTTGATACCTTGTATCCACAACCTCGTTATCAGATATATCCTCATGCAGCCAGGTCTCTGTCAGAATAATTACATCGTAATTGTGCGATAATATGTTCATAAAAACAGTGTGCAACTTTGTCCTCAATCCCCTACAGTTTTGATAAAACAATGATAAAGTGTATTCATCCATTAGGCCTGGGAATTAATATAGTATAAATTGTTCTTAAAGTTTTAATGTCAAAAATTCGCCCTTTAATATATTGTAAACATCTAACTGCCTCTAAATGATGTCGCTGTACTGCCGAAGTTAAACTACCGAAGTTATAGTAGTATTACAGTATTAGTATAGATTACAGATTAAGCTTTCTGTAAATAGTTTGAATTTGATATTAATTCTACTAATTTTTACAGGTCATTCATAATAGTAAAAATATGTACGAGTGACGCAAGTTGTAATGATAATGACATAAATATCGACACAGACGTTATTATGATCTCTGATAACGAGTCTGACACAATGCCAGACAAAAATAGAGAATTTACAATCAAAGATGATATAATATCTAACAGAAGCGACACAAAATGTGATGAAACTGTAGTTGTTAATAGAGATGTTGTTAACGAAGCCAATTCGGATGACTTTTACAAGTGTATAAAAGATTTAGAAGTGTTGTTCGAAAGTGATGCAAATACGGAAGTTGAAAAAGAAATCAAAGAAGTAACTAATTGGGAGAACTTAGAAAACAATGATTTTAGTTACAATGAAAACACATCAGATTTGGGAACCGAGGTAAGCCCCATAAGTAAAAGATCTTTGCCCGAAGCACATTCAGACATTCCAATTATAAAAAAAGTTAAATTACAACCTTTGCACTACAAAAGAGTTTGTATATCTCCAAAGAATCCCGACGAAGTTTTGAATAGAGAAAAAATAAAGGAAATTCAAACTTCGATTTCCGATGCCATAGATAAAGCATTACATTTGACGCTTCTCAAATGTCACGGCTTTATAAATGGCGCGCTTATCTATGATTGTTACGATGAGAAAACATTTAGTTTTCTTAATGATGTAGTTGCTGCCAGTGATTTTTCGATTGTAGAACGAAATGAGGATTTGTTGGAGAATTATAAAATGGCTATTAAAATAAATAGTTTCGTCGATGTAAACATTGAGAAAATGTTTAGTTATATCGAGTTATACAATCCAGGTCTGTGGACAGACGATTGGATATTTATTAAGAAGAGTGAATACAGTAATTTTATTATTATCAATGCTTTTGTTGATGATAAATCGCTTCAGTATATTTCTGATGCGAATTTTTCATTGTTCGCTGGCATAGATAAAATACAGTTCAGTATTATTTGGGATTGAATTCCACAGATTAAAAATAGCTTGAGATTATTTTTATTTAATCTATAACTATTTATGTATTTTCTAATTGCTTATTTTCTTTGTATGGTGATGAAAAACATCGTACTTTTCGATGTTTTGACAGTGACGGAAAAGTCGTTAGTCTAATCATTTGTTAAAATTTATGAGTACAGGTCGTAGCTCACTTACACGACTCCGCTCCCAACCGATAAATAAAATATCATTCAAATATGGGCTTCAGGACGTGCTCTTTAGATATAGTTTATATTGGCAACATAAATTAGCAAACAGCTCGATGTCAGCGAGCTTACCGCCATCAGACTGCTCGGTAGTTGACTTACTTTAGGGCGGTGTTGGAGCAGAGTCGTTTAAATGGGCTATGACCTTAAGTGTCCTTATCCTCGCTCTATTCTATATCACAAACGGATTAGTTGTCTAGGATAGATCCGACTTTCAATGTAACTGATATCACTCACAAATTTTTATGTGTTATTATCTAACTCAGCTATCCCAATCGCCTTCAATAGTACTGTGATTGCAATCGTTATCGATAGTTTTAATCTGTTGACTCGCGAGATTAACCTGTCAAACAACTCGTCAACTCGCGCTCAGTTTTAAAAAAATCAAAATTCACGCCCAATTTTCAAAAAAATGTCATCGTCCTGATTGTCCCATTTGAGAACCAAGTGGTGCGGACTCTGAAACCCCGATTGTCCCAAGAAAGAACTGACAGGTTAATGATAATTGAAACAATTTGGCCGAAGTTAGATATATTAATAATCTATTTTGAATTATCACAGGCTGCATTGTTTTATGAGATGCTATTTCAAATCAATAAGGCGTATTAGCTTTTGAAATCTGTACATAGTATATAATGAAGTCGCTTTCGCAGCGCTTTTAATGCAGTTTTCAGCATTAGATAGAGTCATTCAAGAGGAAGGTTTATATGTATAATACATACATATTATAGTACAGAAAAGCTGAGAATTTCAATGATTTGTAATGTGATGTCGTTCAGCGAAGAGGGCGGGGGACGGCTAGTTAGAAATAAACCTCCACTAGAGTGGAAACTCGCCCTAAAGTTGTACTTTTTTTTATAATAATCGTGTTATAAGGTTACTCAAAAGTAGGCGCATTATGACACATTCCGGTCTAATGCAGTAACAACTACTTAAGTCACCTTATGTCGGCAAACGCTGACATTGTCGGAACTATCCGAATTCTTGTCACTAGATGTTAAGTTTTGATTATTTTTTCGAGAGTTTAGACTGATTGAGATGTAAAATTGTGATAATCGAAGTAATATTGTTTTTTTTTTCATTGTTTGTATATGCATAAGTTTTTTTTCTATTTAGTTTTGTGTTTGACAGTTGTTAGGCTGTTTTTCTATTTGAACGGTGAAGTGAAGAATAATGATACAATGACATTACGTATTGTAATACATATTGATACCAGGTATTTCAACTTCATAAAAAAATCGATTAAGGCGAATTTAAGACTCAAAACAGTTGAGTCTAGACTGTTGGACAAAAATATATTGTACTACAGTAAAAGTTATAATTGTCACCTGCTGTCATATTCCGCTCCGATTCAATGGAAAAGCACCCTTAACAGTTGATTTTAAACTGTCAAACTTTTAGTAGTAAGTAAATTAATATATTTTTCATGAGCTAGCGGACTATGTACGAAGCGCGTCTCTATTTTTAGGGTTGCGTAGTCAGAGGGACCAAATTAACCATATTAAATATAATTGTTGCAAGCGTCCATAGGCTACGGTAACCGCTTACCATCAGGTATAAATCGTTTCATAGTCTGTCTGGTCGAATGAAATTAGAACGTAAAGTTCCATAATAAAGTGCAAGTCAAACTTGGTAATGATAAAAAAAACATATGTCACACATTTGTTCCCGTGATTAAAGACCTTAATAACGTGTAATAAGGTACAATTCAATATGTTCACTTTAATAATGTTAAAAGTTTATCTTTGTATGACACTGTTAGTTCAAATAAAAAAAAAAGATTTATAAATGATTATTTTATTTCATTATTTATCAACCCGTATTCTTTGTTTTTTTTTATACCACTAGGTGGCAAACAAGCTTACGGCCCACCTGATGGTAAGCGGTTACCGTAGCCTATGGACGCTTGCAACACCAGAGGCGTCACGAGCGCGTTGCCGACCTTGCATAAACCTTCTTACTCCTCTTTTGAAGAACCCCATGCTGTAGTCTTTAGGGAACACCTCTACAGGGAGCTCATTCCACAACCTTTGTAGTGGAGGTGCCCCCCTTATTCTGAATTTATGTTATTTTATCGTCAAATATCGTATTAAGTAGATACCTTTTTTTCGTTTACAATGAGCTTGAGCTTTCGGTGTAGGAAAACATCGTGAGGAAACCATAGCACGGTGGTAGATTACTCGACTGGCTGGCTACCACCCTCAAGTTGAAAATCTGTCGCCAAGCACCTATCGGTGTGTTCCGACAGCTGCACTTGAGAGCTAGTTCCCATCTAGGCTTTGTGTGCTTACCACGTTCAGTCACATCATCACTTACCTATGAGATTGCGGTCAAACAAAAGCTTATCCAAATGTAAAAAAAACAAACTTCTAATAGAGTTTGAACTAAGAACACATTTTTTTTTACAATAAAAATGTCTTGTAATTTGTCTAGGAGCATACATAACTATATTACCTATGTATTAGGCACTATCGCTAATAAAAATGAGTTTCTACTGAGTTACCAACAATTTAATTTTCTTTTTTAGTCTTGTAACATTTTTTTATAATGATATTTACACTAGCTGCCCCCCACCGTTTCATCCGCGTACCCAGCGGATTTTCAGGATATGATCTATCTGTGTGCCAAGTTTCATCCAAATCCGTTCAGCCGTTATTGCGTGAATGAGCAACAAACTTTCACATTAACAATATTAGTAGGATTATGTCCAATAATCCCGACAAAATATAGGGAGGGATGTTGCCTGTAGCGACATCTATCTACAAACAGATATAGTTCGCACGACTCCTAGATAGATGGCGCTTCAATAACCTACATCGCGCTTACGAAGTTTTCTATGCGATCTGCATATATACAAGATTCCAACATCTACAGTTGGAATCGACATAAAGCCCTCCCATCGAGCCTTTTGGCAACTCTCACGTGCCCTAACCAAGGACACGGTTGCCCATATTCCACCTCTCAAAAGGCTCAACCTTCCACTCGCCTTCGAAGACGAGGAAAAAGCCGAATGCCTGGCCGAAAGCCTGGAGCTTCAGTGTACACCCAGTTCCCTCCCTATCGACCCTGTTCATATGGAGGAAGTAAATTCGGAAGTAGAACGGCGAGCTTCTCTCCCGTTACCCCCACCTCCTCTCAACGAAGAGGAAGACCCCGTCCCTCCCGTGACCCCGGACGAGGTCAAGCAGATCATCCGGGACCTCCACCCGAGAAAAGCCCCGGGCTCGGATAAAATCACCAACAAAGTGGTAAAGCTGTTCCCGGCTACCCTTATCATGCTCCTGACAGCGATCTTTAACGCTGCCTTATCCAATAACATTTTTCCACATCAGTGGAAAAAAGCCCATGTAATTGGGATCCATAAACCCGGCAAACCCAAATCCGAGCCCTCCAGTTACCGACCCATCAGCTTGCTCAACGTCATGGGCAAGATGTATGAAAGGTTAATATACCTCCGTCTCAAAGCGTATGCCGACGCTAATAAACTCATTCCCGACGAGCAGTTCGGCTTTCGAACTAGACACTCGTGCGTCCAACAAGTTCACCGTATCGTTGAACACATCGCCTCCAACTTTCAGAAAGGTCAGATGACCGGAGTCCTGTTCTTCGATGTTGCAAAGGCATTCGACAAAGTCTGGCACAACGGCTTAATTTATAAGCTGTACAAACTCGGAGTGCCAGTCAGACTCGTGACCATCCTACGAGACTTCTTGTCGAATCGCCAATTCAACTACCGAATAACAGGAGCGCTATCCTCAGCCCACCCCGTTTTAGCCGGAGTCCCTCAAGGCTCTGTGCTGTCCCCCTTATTGTTTACACTCTACACGAGTGACATCCCAAAAACTAGCAAAGCGCAGCTAGCTCTATTCGCGGACGATACCGCAATATATTATTCTGGCAGGAGCCCCACGGCAATTGCCAAAGTTCTCCAAGCCGCGACTCACACCCTAGGTCCCTGGTTTCGGAAATGGAGAATCGAAATTAACCCCACCAAGAGTCAGGCGGTGCTGTTCTTCAGTCCCGCCAAGAAACTCATCCCCACTCCCCCCCCTCCAGTCACCATGTTCGGCGAGCCGATCCCTTGGGAGAGGCGAGCCAAATATCTCGGTGTTACCCTGGATGATCGTTTGTCCTTTGCCGACCACATAAAACAGGTACGTGCACGCGCCTGTTTTGTGTCCGGTCGCCTTCATTTCTTGTTAAATAAAAAGTCTAAACTTGCCCTAAAAAGCAAGGTGAGACTCTACACCGCGTGCATCCGCCCCGTTATGCTATATGCATGCACTGTGTTCGCACATGCATCCCCCAAGCTGATCCATAGACTCCAAGTGGTTCAAAACCGCTTCATGCGCAAAGCCACGGGCGCCCCGTGGTACATGCGCAACTTAGACCTCCACATAGACCTCAATCTGCCCACGGTTAAGCAATTCATTAAGCGCGCTTCACGCCGCTATTACGATCGTGCCCTAAACCACGCGAACCCATTGATTGTAAACACTGCAAACTATACTCCTTCAGGGATTTCAAAAATCCGTAGGCCTAAACTCGCCCTCAGCGAGCCGGATGACCCTACAACTCTAGCTCAGATTAAGGATAGGGAGGCTCGCGCAGCCCTGAAGAAACAAATACAACACCGCCCGCGTTTTCGCCCTCGCCGGAGAGGCCCGTCGCGACGTCCCACTCAGTTAGTCTCGTCCCCAGTAGTTGGCCCGAGCCGTACCAGTAATCCGACCGTCCCTTAAAACTCCTCTAAATCGCTTAGGCGAAGTCCGTCCCACTATTTTGTGCCCCCCGACGACGCCCTGAGCCGAGGTTCGTGCCCCAACTGGGGCGCCCTCAGCGGTCAGTCGTCTAAAAGTTGTAAACTCGGTTGAGAGCCCTAAGCGCTCACCGAAAAGTCCGCGTAAGGGTGTCTATGGTCCCTCAGACCTCCACCTTTAAGTCCTCCCCAAAAAAAAAAAAAAAAAAACTTCAGTTGGACCGCGGTCCCCAGGCACGATGACCTAGCCTGGCGGAAAATCTTCCCTTTTCAATGTCGGCGTCTAACACCTCGCTCCTCCATATATGTATTTGTTTTTATTTTATGTTTAATGCTGGGCATTATGGGCATACCATATCAGTCTTTAGCTGGAGACTATTATTCGGGGACATGTTCATGTCAGCTCCTATTGTACCGGTATGGTACTGCCATCTATGGTCAGGTTCAAGGCGATTATAGCTCACCTCGCTCCTCCATATGCCTATATTCAATAAAAAATATCTAACACTAACCTGTATAAAACCGTAACCGTGTATAAAACACCTAAAAATACTCTTAAATAGCGAACACTTTGTAAAATTCAACCATTTTATAATTTTTAATTAACAATTTAACAACAAAAAGTAGATCTTTTGATGGTGAACTATCGTTTTGACATTTCATTAAAAGAAGCCGATTTGATATGTCAGTCAACATCCGTATTACAACAAATCCACCATTAAAACTCATTTAAATTTTCAAATAGTTTACTCTTATAAGTTAACAAATGTGTATTAAGTTCAGTTGTCGGGCGCTCCGCCCTCCGCGTCGGGCCGCGGCAGGAGCCCCCGGATGCTGAGATCATAGACAACCTCCTCGATCTTCTTCACGTCGTA
This sequence comes from Ochropacha duplaris, assembly GCA_951361185.1. Classification (NCBI taxonomy): domain Eukaryota; kingdom Metazoa; phylum Arthropoda; class Insecta; order Lepidoptera; family Drepanidae; genus Ochropacha; species Ochropacha duplaris. The sequence goes on along the minus strand of OX592718.1, from coordinate 4,143,647 downwards.
CTTGAGAGCGTCGAACCGCTTGCGCAAGTGGTCATTCTTCAGATTCAGTAATCTGTAAATATTTTGTACTGTTAAAATAAATAATTAAGAAAAAATATCAAACTCTAAATAAATAAATAAAAGACCTAATAATAAAACATCGAACAAGTTACAAAATGTAACTTTCTAGTGAAAACGAGGCAGGCGGGTCACCTGATGGTAAGTGACTACCGTCGCCTATAGAGCAATACCAGAGAGATTGCCAATGAGTTGTACACCTTATTACAATGCCTTAAAGGCAAGTGCCGCAAGTGCAACTAGCTCAAGTGCAACTGCCGGAACACACCATCAGATGCTTAGCGACAGATAGAACTTGAGCGTGGTATCCAGCCAGTCGAGTACTACAAAGTACCCTACCACCGTGCTATAGTTTCCTCACGATGTTTTCCTTCACCGAAAGCTCGAGCTCATTGTAGGATTCGAACCACAACCTTCGCCGCGGTATACGACGTTACTACCACTGAGCTATCAATGATTACCTGAATCCAGCGTTGAGCTCCATAACGAACTTAGATATCTGAAGAGGTCGGCTGTAGTCGCCGCGGGTGACAGAGTTCACTGCTAGCCGAGACTGAAATAATTATTAACATATTACATACAGTATACAGGGTGTCCTTTAAGTATTACGACAAACTTAAGGGGGAGATAGGAGGGGTCACCTACCTAATATATAATAAATGACTGCAGAAAAAGTGTCATGGATGTGTGTGAAGGAAAACATCGTGAGGAAACCATAGGTAGTAGGATACTTTGTAGTACCCGACTGGCTGACTTGAGAGCCAGTTCCCATCTAACCTTTGGCCACATACCATGGTGAGATTGTGGTCAAACAAGCTTAACCCGAATTTAAAAAAATGTCAAACAACTTACCAATTCTGTGCATAACTGTAGTAGACCAATAAGATAATCTTCTATATCCAAGTGGAACCCATTTTTTTCTTCTATTGCACTTACTGTAAAATGGAATAATATTTATTTTAATTTATGAGCATAGCGAAGCCACATAACATCTGTATCCTTATTTTTACGCATCAGCCCGAGTTGTTGGGAGCATTGCGGCTGTCCGCTGCGGACGAGGCGGTCACCAGACGGCGAGGGTTCCCGTTGTTTAGCGTGCCTACATGTAGGACGAACCTCCTTAAGTTCTCCCCCACATCTCGTGCTATAACATTGCTGAATATGTTGGATGTGGATATTTTTGCCTGTAATCTGGCAGAATTCACAAAATCAGCTCACAGACTTTGTGAAAACTTTATTTATAAGTCAAATTTATTAATTGAATAAATCATTTTGAATTTTGTAATAATTGTAATGTAATGTATGTTATTAACTTAAATTGAGTGTAGTATCGTCTTGGTTTTTACTGTTAAAGTGCTACAACTATTGTTAAAATAAATTTAAAAAAAATGCTTTGACGTAGACTTGACAAAGACTAGTTCGAAAAGATAAATAATAAATGAAGCACTTACTCCCAAGCACCTCTGCAACAGTTTCATGCGAGGCAAGGATGCCCTTTTCGAGCCATATGGTGAGCGACACCAGGTAGCAGTTGCGTTGTGTCATGTACCGCCAGTGGTCTTGGTACCTATAAAAAAAATACAGTTTTATATCAATGACTATATTACTAACTAGCTTTCCTCCCGCATCCTGTGGGATCTTATCTTATAGGGATAAAAATATAGCCTATGTTAATCTGGAATAATGTAGCATTCAAATGGTGGAAGAATTTTTGAAATCGACCCAGAAGTTTTTGAGTTTATTCATTACATACATACACACATTTATAACATTAGAAAGATTACTTGCGAGAAATCATCCCATATGCTTTTAACTAGTTCCGTGTAGTTATGGATCAAGGTATCAATTAGCCAGAGAAAGAGTAGTACTTACTTGTAATAATCGGAGGCGGGAACTGCCTCTTTCAACTGAGTGTAGCCATTTCTAGATTTTTCAAACAGCTCACGGGCTTTCAGACATGCTGGACCAACTGTCAAAGTACCATAAATTATTTAAATTCCGGAATAACAAATCAGGATTACTGGGGGATGTTGTGATACTTACTGGAAGCTTCACTATGATGAATGACTTGTAAAACAGTAGTTGCCTCACGAGTTATTTGATCAATTGTCTTGCATGTTGCACGGATTGTCTAAAAAGTATTATAAACCATGCATTATTTAATAAAACTTACATTAAGCGAAGCAGGTCTTGGGCAATAGATTGTAAAGGCTAATGTTTAAAAAAAAATTTACATGTGAAGATAGGATTCTTTTAGGGCTTCGCCCTTATGGCTACGGTCTGACCTGACATGGTTTTTGTTAGGAACCCACAACAACTTGGAAAGTGTTCCGAGATAAGGAATCTTGAGTGCGTGCACGGTCAAATGAATTTTTAACCTCTTTCAGAAGCTGAGAAACAATATAAATTATAATTTTAAATGGTTTACCTCCCGTAACTCCTGTTCCTCATCAAGGCTTTTCTGAAAATCACTGAATATGGTAGTTATGACGTGATTATCACACATACTGAAAGATGTTAGATGTTTGTTTATATTTATTTTTTGCCGGAAAGAAACACTTTTGAGGTTTGTTTGTGAATCGCGATATTACTCTTCTTCTTCTTCTTCTTTGGTTTAATGGCGACAGTAGCCAGCAGCACAATTCCGCCAATGTCACGTTAGTTAAAGATAAACGAAGGGGACTTTTACACAAAAAAAAATATTAAAAAAAAATTTGGCGCTGATGATCGGTGAATTTATGCTGGTATCACCTAAAACAAACAGGACAACACTGAACAAACACATCACTTCACATATGGGTTAAACAGGTAGCAAACAGATGTTAAAAGAATATAAAATAATTATAATTTTATGTGGTTATTATGTATAAAGTTAGATAACATATATATAAAGGGAGTATCAACATATGATAATAAACATTTAAAATTAATGGGGCGAGGAATTTCTGGAGGAAGGATATCATAAAGCGACATCTGTAACCTGGGGCACTCAAAGAATATATGATCCGTAGAACCCTCGTCAAGACCGCATTCACAGAGAGAGTGATCCTTTACTTTGATTTTGTGCAAATGGACAGGGGTAGTAGCATGACCTAAACGTAACCGGCAGATTGTAGAAGTGGTTGGCTTATTAATATCCCGGAACTTAAAAAACCAAGGTTTTTTTGGGATAAACGGTTGAATATCTCCATAATATTTTCCTTTTAAATGTCTTGAATTTTGCCATAGTTCATTCCAAGAACCCTCCAAACGAGGTTTAGCAAGACTGGAGATATCCGCAGCAAATATTTCTGAGTGCTGAAGTGAACCAGATTGAATTGCACATTTAGCACAAGAGTCAACAGTCTCATTGCCCCGAATGCCACAATGACTAGGAATCCATGTGATAACTACATTAATACCAAGGACAAAGCAGTCATATAATGCAGCTCTAATTTTTAGGATAACAGGGTGGTTAGATTTGGAACGGAAGGGGTTGGAAAGGGTGCAATGGAGACTACTTAGGGAATCAGTGAAAATAACGGATTGCTTAATATTGTGTGACTTAATATATAATATAGCTTCCAAAATAGCAATGGCTTCTCCAGTAAAAACTGAAGTGAGAGGGGGACATTTGAAACTTAGAATAATCTTAAATTTAGGAATCCATACTGCGGAACCTACATTTCCTTGATCAGAGATTTTGGAGGCATCTGTGTAAACATATAACCACCCCGGCCATCTATTTGACAGCTCTTCTATAAAATATTCGTTGGCCTGAGGGGAGTCTTTGTCTATCCCCATTCCAAGGATCACATTGGGACGATAAATTAAAGCATCATAGTTGGTAGAGAATAAAGGATTGATTTGAATTTTGAATAATGGATGGGAAAGACGAGAAAGGGAGATAAAGCTGCGAATGAGGCATGGCAGATTATCTAGACTTCTGTTATTATCAGAGGAGGATTCGAAGAGGAGGGAAAGTTTAGGAAACAGAATATGAGATGAATTTTGAATAATTTTGAAAAGGAACCTGTCGCAAAGGTATTGCCTTCGAAGATGAAGCGGGGGGTCAACGCATTCCACCTGCATCGCATTGATGGGTGATGACTTCATTGCTCCTAAAATTAAACGAAGACATCTGGATTGAACCTTATTTAACTTATCAATGCCGGATCTATTGCAATGATCAAGTAAGAATGATCCATAGTCCATAAGACTGCGTACCAGAGCATTATAGATGAGTTTTTGAGTGTAAGGGTGGGCCCCCCACCACACTCCAGATAGACAGCGAAGAACATTAATTCCTCTTTCACATTTTTGTGAGATATAAGTAAAATGAGGAACCCCAGTCATTCTTGAGTCCAAAATTACACCTAAAAACTTTACTTTATTTTCCAAGGGAATCTCTTCTCCGTTAAAATAAACGTTTACTAGAGGGATATATTTTTTTTTTGTAAATATGACCAATGAGCATTTGGATACGGACAGCGAGAGACCATGAGTACTAAGCCAATCACCCATATACTTGAGAGAAGTGTTTAATTTTAAAGATGCTTCAGAAGCTGAACTAGAGGATGTATAAAGGACTATATCATCAGCATATTGAAGGACTTGACTGAAACAGTTTACTGATTGTTCAAGATCATGAGTGTAAAAGCTATATAAGAGAGGGCTGAGAACAGATCCCTGAGGAAGACCCTTCCAGACATATCTAGCTTGTGATGAGTAATTTTGGGATTTTACAATAACAGTTCTTTGCATGAAAAGGTTGCAAATAAAACTGACCAACCTCTCAGGGATGCTCAGCTGGAGAAGTTTATTCCTGAGTACCGGAAGAAGGACGTTATCATAAGCAGACGCTATATCAAGAAATATTCCCACAAGATACTTTTTCTGATTAAAAGCCAGTTGAATGTCAGTTGTTAATATACTTAAATTATCTAAGGTACTCATGCCTTTTCTGAAGCCAAATTGGGAATTAGCAAGGAATCCCTTGCTTTCCATTAACCATTCCAGTCGGTTCCGGACTAAATGTTCCATAATTTTAGCAAGAACAGATGACAGGGCAATAGGTCTTCTAGAGTTAGGATCAGAAGGATCCTTGCCAGGTTTAAGTATAGGGATTACAATTTGTGTTTTCCAAGACTCTGGAATCATACTATGTTCAAAAAATTTATTTATTAGATCTAAAAAGAACAATTTCGTCTTATCACTGGCTTTACAGAGGAAAGAGTATGGGATGCCATCAACGCCTGGTGAGGAATCCACCAAACCATCCAGAGCTCTATGGAGTTCATTGAATGAAAACAATGAGTTCATTCTATTATGGGATGAAAGAGGAGATATAATGTTACTGGGAATCGAATCTGTAAATGGAACAAATGGTGGGGCCAATTTATCTGTAAATGCCTCCAACCAAAGAGATGGATCATTTGAGGAAAGATTATCTGTAGAGAGAGAGCCTCGAAATCTACGTATTTGTTTCCATACTATGGAGGGGGGTGTACGGGGAGATAATGATTCACAAAACCGAATCCAACCTTGTTTTTTTTTTAAAGATAAGAGTTTTCGCGTACGAGCAGCAGCATTCTGATAGAAGAGAAAATTATCCATGTTCATGGAGGTGTTGTATGTTTTCTCTGCATCCTTACGCTCATGAATGATATTTGTACATTCTGAGTCCCACCAAGGAGGAGAGAATTTAAAATTTGCCTTCTTTTTTAAGGGTATATTGGCATCTGCAGATGAATTTATAGCATTAATAAATTTTTCGTAGATACAAATATAGTTTGAAGATTCTAAACAAGGGAATGAGTCTAATGCAGTATCTAATGATTTTGAAAATCCAGCCCAGTCAGCTTTTGATAACCTATATTTTAAAAGAGGAGTATGGCTGTGAGAATTTAAGGGACGATGAGAGAAAGAAATCAGGATGGGAAAGTGGTCACTACCATAAGTAGAGGAGAGGGTTTTCCATGCTAGAAGTGAGGACAAGGGAGAAGAACAAACAGTAAGATCAACAGCACTTTTAGGATTTTGAGTGGGGAGAACTCTACGGGTTGGGGAACCATCATTGACAACACAAAGACTATTATCATCCAAAATATCCAAAATAATGGAAGCAAACCAATCACTGTGATTAGAGCCCCATGAAATATGATGAGCATTAAAATCGCCCATTATGATAACAGGTGGAGGAAGAGAGGTGATAATAGAATGGATAACAGGTCCAAGTGAAGAGTGGGGATGAGGGATATAAATGGATAGGAAAGAGATATTAAAAGCTCTTAATGCAATAGCATTTATATTTTGATGTGGGACTGTAATATTAATTTTTGAATAAATAGAATCATTTTTGATTAAAAGAGCACTTCCAGCATACCCATCATCCCTGTCATCCCGCAGACAGTGATAGCCAGGTATCCTGAAATGGGAACCCGGCACCAACCATGTCTCCGAGATAGCAGCAATAACAGGCATATATTTATTTAATAAATGGGTAAGTTCATGTTTCTTGCGACGAATGCTATTAATGTTCCATTGGAGGATTTGAATGGGAGCCATTTGTACTGAGTATATGGACAATTTGGGACAGTTTATCGGCAACGTGGGACGGTACGGTATTGGAATGAGTGATGAGGTTTATTATTAGAGACAACAGAGTGTCTATAAAATTTTCATTCTGAGAAGAGGGGGAATTTGAGGGGGATTGAGAGAGGGCACATCCATTAGGAAGGGATGAAGGAATGTTGGATATGATGGAGTTGTGAGCCTCCTTACTATATCCTTTAGTGAGTGGAGCATGAGGACGGCGTTCAGTGAATACTGTTTTTTTATAGGAAATTGTGTGAGGGGGGATTCCATTATTTAGATTTGAAGGGGGAGTAGGATGGGAAAACAGGGCCTGGGAGACTTCAGCATATGACCTGCGTACAGGAGGAAAACGGTTTGATGCTTCTTCATATGAGATATTGTCCTGTGACATACTAAATTTGATGTTTTTTTGACGGTCGTGTTCTGGACAGTTTCTATTGATGGCAAAATGTTTACCAGAGCAGTACAAACATGTCGCCGAGTCGTCAGAAACTTGGCAGTTATCACCCATATGGGGTTGAGCACACCGGTAACAGCGGGGTTTGAAAGCGCGGCATTGGATTTTAGTGTGGCCGAATCTACAACAGTTGAAACACTGGATTGTAGGGAGATTGTAGGATTCTACTGGAAGGGATGTATGGAAAGAATATACTCTAGGAGGCAGGATTTGACCATGGAAGGTTAGTACAATTGTTTGGGTTGGGATCCAAGATACCTTCCCATCCACAGAACTTTTTCTATTTAGTCTTCGAGCTTTTAATATATATCCACACCCATTTGGTAGAATCAGTGATTCAACCAATTCATCCATAGACCACTCGACTGGAATATCGCGAATAAGCCCCATACGGGTGATATTATAAGTGGGAATAGTAGCTACATATTTATACTGAGCCAACAAAGGGCAATCAAGAAAATTGTTGGCATCTATAGCTGAAGTAAATTCCACTGAGATTCTATTGCGACCAACTTTCTTAATTCCATCTTTACAAATGTTTTTAATTTTGTTTGTCACTAAAAACTGACCAAATTTGATGGGTCTGATTGTAGTCCCAGCAGAGGGATCAGGTTCAGAACGAGAAATGTGGACAATAAAGGGGCCCTGATCTTCTTTCTCATAGCATTTAAACCCTATGGTTAAACTAGGATGCGTGTATATAGTTTGGATCGATGGGGTCGATGTAGAAGGGTCAATTATAGTTTTCTTAGAAGACGAGCTTGACGGGTTATTTTCATTCATATCAAGGCGGCGTTTATTTAAATTTTGTGAGAAAACTGGGGGAGATGCAACTACATTTTCCATTACAGTTACATTGTCAGGAGGATCAGGAGGTTCGGGAGGAGATATATCCATGTTAAGGGGAAATATTAATACAAACCAGAATTAGATATTAACACTACCACATGCACAGCAAAATTCTACTCGGACTAGAAGAAAATACTGAAATCCTAATAGAAAAAAATTACAAATCCCTCTTACACGTGTATCACTCAACACTCGTAGACGGAATCCCGCGATATTACTCAAAGAGTATATAATCACTACGTTTTAATATTACTTTCCTCTATAGTCTATGGGTCACAGATTACTGATATGTAGCTAGCTAATGGGTTCATGAAATAATCAACGATGATTCAAAGACAATTTTTTTTTAAAGCTGCTGTTTATAGACGACAAAAGTGTTACCATAAATCTCCTGAATTGAGATTTATTTGTTTGGGCTTATTAATATATAATACTTTACTCTTTGTCATTTATTATCGTTGGCACTTCGAGATTGCCTTGTTCTATAGTCTAGAAAAACGAAATTGGTGTATATCTCGAGACAATGGTATTCTTATTCTCATTGGCCCATAAATAAAGATGCCGACATGTCTGCAGCTGTGGCCAATAACTGTGACCGATGCACAAAACCCCAGGACGGGGCTTCTGACCTTTATAAAATATGTCCTCCGCGGTTTCACCCGTGTTCCCGTGCTATCTTATCTTTTCCCGGGGATCAATATATAGCCTATGTTACTCAGGGATAATGTAGCTTTCTAATGGTTAAAGAATTAAAAACAAGTAAAAATTATTTGAAGGCCCCCTTTTGTGGAGGCATCGGGCAGTAGCCCCGTTTGCCCTCCCTTGAATCCGGCCCTGAGTACTACTCTAGTTCAGTACCCTACCACCGTGGTAAGGTTTCATCTCGATGTTTTCCTTCACCAAAATCTCAAGCTCATTTTAGGAATCGAATTGACGACCTTCGCCATGGTAGGTATCTGACGTCACAACCACTGAGCTATTATTGGCTTTCCTCTATAAGGTATAGTACCCGATGTGTAAGGTAAATAATTAAGGGACTCCACTCCTTAGTTGCCCAGGGCCTCTACACCTCTCAATCCGGCCCTGGTAGTACTCGACTGGCTGGCTTCCACCCTTAAGTAAAAATTCTGTCGCCAAGCACCTTTCGGTATGTTCCGACAGCTGCACTTGAGAGTCAGTTCCCATCTAGGCTTTGTGTGCTTACCACCTTCGGCCACATCATTACTTACCATGGTGAGATTGTGGTCAAACACAAGCTTATCCAGAATTTAAAAAAAAACCGGCGACATGGATGTACATGTATGTAACCTACCCTAGTAAAAATGTGTCTCTAATTCTAGATGGAGCAAGTTAATATAACCACATTATTTTTTTTTTTTTAATGTATGTAATGTATGTAACCTACCCTAGTATAAATGTGTCTCTAATTCTTGATGGAGCAAGTTAATATAACCACATTATTATTATTTTTTTAATGTATGTAATGTATGTAACCTACCCTAGTATAAATGTGTCTCTAATTCTTGATGGAGCAAGTTAATATAACCACATTATTATTATTTTTTTAATGTATGTAACCTACCCTAGTATAAATGTGTCTCTAATTCTTGATGGAGCAAGTTAATATAACCACATTATTATTATTTTTTTAATGTATGTAACTTACCCTAGTAAAAATGTGTCTCTAATTCTTGATGGAGCAAGTTAATATAACCACATTATTATTATTTTTTTAATTTGAAACTATTTATTGCAATTGAGATACATACATAATTATCATACTTAGGGTTTCTTAAATCGTATATTAAGATTGTTGACCCCCCAAGGAGTCATACAGCGTTTTTAAATATAAAATAATTAATATGGTTTTATTTAATCTGGGCTGAAGACTCGGGCATCACTCACATACTTCCCCTCCACAAAGTATCTTTTAAGTATATTTTTGATGTGCCTATGTTTTTTATCGTTTAAAGATTCGACAAGCGTACTTGGAAGTACATGCACAACTATTGAGTTAATAAATATATCAAAGAAATTTAAATATAGTATAAGTTTAAAGTCTTTGAAATATATTAACCAAATTTTTAACTCTTTTCTTTGAATAATAATAAAAATAAATATAAACAAAACATCTTTATTTTCCAGCAATAAAACTTTTAGCCAGGAGGCCAGTCCAACTGGCGTCCGCCCAGAATATGAATATGAAGGTGGTATACACTCTGAGCACCATTCTTGCCATCATTGATGACAAGTCGGAAACCAGATTTGTCTAGGCCTTCTTGAGCTGCTACTTTGCGGGCTGCAATTAGAAGGTGACCTAAAAACAAAACAATAATCATTTTAAATATGCATATAAGCATCAGTCCCATATAATCACATGTGAGTAAGGAATATAAAATTTGTAATACACTCACACACAGACGCATCGAGTAGCACTTTTTATTTTTTATGTCACTAGTGACGAGGCAGGCGGGTCACCTGATGGTTAGTGACTACCGTCGCCTATAGACATTAGCAATACCAGGGGGACTGCCAACGTGTTGTACACCATATTACAATGCCTTAAGGGCAAGAGCAACTGGCTCTCAAGTGCAACTGCCGGAACACACCAACAGGTGCTTGGCAACAGATTTTCAACTTGAGGGTGGTAGCCAGCCAGTCGAGTACCACCTAGTACCCTACCAACGTGCTGTGGTTTCCTCACTATGTTTTCCTTCACCGAAAGCTCAAGCTCATTGTAGGATTCGAACCCACGACCTTCGCCGCGGTATTCGACGTCACTTACCACTGAGCTATCATCGCCTTAATTGGGACATAAGCCATATAATCCACAATAAGCCATATAATCCACTTGGGATTATATGGCTTAACCTGTCAGTTCTTTCTTGGGACAATCGGGGTTTCAGAGTCCGCACCACTTGGTTCTCAAATGGGACGATGACATTTACTTGAAAATTGGGCGCGAATTTTGAAATTTTTAAAACTGTGCACGAGTTGATGAGTTGTTTGACAGGTTAATGTTGCGAGTCAACAGATTAAAAACTTAGCAGTCAATGTGTTAAGTGATAAATTCACAGCACATTCATTGAGAGTTATGTTAAGTACCAATTACATGCATCAAAATATATAATACATATGAATGAAAATGTCAATAGTTTTTATTCAAATATGTTGAGTAACAATAGATTATATTGGGTATAATAAAAGTGTAAAGGTTTGATCTTAAAAAATAGGCAGCGAAATGGCACTCTAACTCTTAACGGACATATAAATAATTAAATATTGCAATATCCACAGTCCATTATGATATCTCATAACATGTTGGCATGGTTGTGAAGTGCATCCATGGATGCCAGTCATGCGACATAGATCAAATTAGGCTAAGTAGGCACATTAGCCTTCTGTTTTTGGAACGCTTATATTATAACCTATCTACACTTTTTTACATATAATATGTGTTTATAGGTACTTTTGGTGTATAATTTAAAAATGATTTGTAAATTTGCCATGGATCAAAATATAGATATGTCAGAGCAAAAAAAATTGTATAGTTACCAAGGAGTTGTTCATCTTCATCACCAGCTTTAGAGAGCTGAGTGATTGGCTTTCGTGGGATGACCAGAATATGGGTAGGTGCTTGAGGACTCACATCGTGGAATGCTACACACTAAAAAATTTTAAGCATTGCTTAGTTTCTCAAATAGACAAATCTACAGCTGTTCGGAAACTGTCACAGCGCAAACGTAAATAAAATTATCTAGGAAATAATAAAATAAAAACATTTTGTTTTACCTGATCATCTTCATACACGAATTTAGCCGGTATTTCCTTTCTCAGTATTTTCCCAAATATAGTATCGCCGCCGGGAGCGGCGGATTGCGAGAGTTCCACTTCGCCGCCGGCCATATTTTTGAGAAATTATTCAAATTAATAAAAAAAGGGCCAATGTCAAATATGTGTGTTGCCGTCAGGTAATCGCGAATAATTCCGAATTCTCATCTGCGTCTTGAAATAGTCCGAAATATACTCCCTAATTCAGATCTATTCAATTGCTCCTATACAATTTTCTTCTTCTTGGCGCAGAACAGAAATGAATTCCGTGTGGTGGTCGCCGACATCCTATACAATAGGTATGTAAAAAATATCCTGTCCGGTCCGTAAACGCATTATTAGGTATCGTGATTTGAATTTTTATGTGATCCTTCCTTACTACAAAAGAAGTAAAAAAAATACCAAATAAAATGGAGAAACATACATGGCAATACCTTCAGAGTGCACGGGCACAGTATACTAAAGTAACCAGTAACACGTCTTCATATTTGATGTCCACCACGTCATGCTTCGAACGAAATCTTGCAGTTACGTACGGACGCGGACGGTGCGAGACTATCAATTAACGAACAAATAAATTATGTTTATGTTTTAATAAAAAAAACAGAATGCATGAATGATTTTTTACATTCTAAAGTTAAATAAAAAAAACTTTTTATGCATCCCAAGTGCGGTGCAAATAAATATGGTGTGTTGCCTTTAAGGTTTTGTAATAAGGTCTACAACCCATTGGCAATCCTTCTGGTATTGCTAATCTCTATTAGGCGACGGTAGTCACTTATCGTCAGGTGACCCGCCTGCTTCGTTGTCACTTATGGTATAAAAAATATCTAAGAGACACAGTCAGTGAGTATTCTTAGTGCGTGTTTATCTACGAACGGCATACTACGTAGGTAGTTATTTCAAGGACACTGACGAGACATTATACTGCTTATTTTAGTATACTGTGGTGCTATTGACTTGACAGCTATCAAAATTGTACTACTGACGATGACGGTGTTGTCACATTTTAAAAAATTGCCAGATTTAGAGGAAATTGCGTTAGTTTGGGCACAAAAATCACGCATATTTTTTCATTAATTTGTTTATTTATATGGTCATGTGATTGACATAAAACATAACCAATATCTGTCGTTATATAAATACTACATATGTATTCTCTTAAATCGATTTTGTTTATTTTTCCCTAAAAACCTTCTGGTATAGGCATTAGAAAATAAATAAAACAATAAAAAGAACCTAATTTAACTATAATCTACTTCCCGGACCGACTGGCCATAACATATGGTGTAAAGCTCGACCAAAAACATGGATTCCTTCAAGTCTTTTTTTGCGGTGGTTTTCATCCACCATTACGTGATATCCACTTGTGTGTAATCCCGTTTTAATTGCCGTCTCTTTCGCTATTAATAATAAATGGCCTGAAACAAAAATATTAACAGAATAGTTTATGTAAAAAGATTAGTAGGTAGGTATAATATAACGCTATGCAGGAAACGGATCCAGGTTGGTTTAGGGAGGGGCAAGTTTTAACTCATTTCACCTGCTTCTTCCAGAAAATCTCGGGAGAGATAAGAGTTAATACGAAGAATTAGTGATTTCGCTTTAACGATTTCAATAATTAGTCGTAGGTGCTTATTTACTGGCCACTAAGTATTCTATTTCATTTGAATTAATTATATTCTAAAAATAGTGAATTTATTAAAGGAATAAAGTCTACTCAGGGGGAGGGCAATTGCACCCCTTGCCCCCCGCGTTGGCTATAAGAATTAATATGTTAAGATTTTGTAATAAATAACCTTGATTTCACAACTGGCCATCAGAGGCACTGTAGGTACTAATTTTAAATTTGCATCTACGTTTGTCGAAGTCGCTAGCGAGTATCAATAAAGGTTACCGTAAAAAACTCATGGTAAGGGTCAACCCTTACCTACGTAGGTACATAATGGTACAATTTATTTCTAAAACTTGTAAATGTAAATGGTACATAATTACCAAGTAATTTCTCATCATCCTCAGAGTTATCTGCGACTCGTGGTAGAGGCTTCTTAGATACAACTAAAAAATGTACTGGAGCTTGTCTATTCTCGTCTTCGTCATACACTATGCACTGAAAATAACAAAATAAAACAATCTCATAAGTCTTGGGTAACAAAAAGTTTAAATCTATATAAATAAAAATGATAAAATGTGTTGCTAAGCGCAAAACTCGAGAACGGCTGAACCGATTTGGCTGATTTCTTTTTTGTTGTGTTTGATGAAGTTTGAGGAAGGTTCTTATGGAGAGAAATAACGTAAAAAAACACGAGGAAAATAGTAAAAACCACATTTTCCTTTTCCCATACAAACCATTTGGCTGTCAAACATTTGACGTCAATCAAAACAAAAGGCGCGTTTTAGAGAAATAGGGCAGAACAAGGTCTGCCGGGACAGCTAGTTACAGATAAAATGACCCACCTCCAGTTAAGTCTTTGCCCACCTCCACCTACCTGGGTTCGTTAGTGTGAGGTAGGTGGGTCACCATGAGTTATACTGTGCCATGTGCAACTCATGTATTCGATGTTTTAGTTTGAATTTTTTACACAGCGTTCCATCGTAATGTAAGAGTGTTTATATAGGTACTTTTTATTTCTACGGTTTTTTTTTATTTTCCACCGAAAGGGAATTTCGGTTTGGGAAGTGAGGTCGAGTTATAACAACAGTTACCATGGCAACTGTTGTTATATTTATGTTCTTCCTTAATAACCAAAGACTTTTATGTTGTTAGCGTGTTTGTTACCATTGAGCTTTCGTAACGAATGAACGGTTTTGGATGAAACTTGCACAAAAATAGATCTTACGATGGATTAACATCAACGGTACTTTTTATCCCGGAAAATCATAAAATACCTACGGGAATGCGGGTAATTAATATACATAAAAGAAATATACCTAATAAAAGAAATTAACACAACAACAGTGCTTTAAATAGTATAGCACTTATAATCATTCATAAAAGTCAACTAAAGACAGAAACTTCTTATTCAAACGAGTACACAACTGTATCCAAACTCAAAATGTTTTATTCAATTTTGGGACACTTAAGGAACACTTATTGAACGTCTTATTGCTATTTTTAATGCCATTGTTACTGTTACCACCATTTCCAAATAAAGACTTGTCAGGAGAAGAAACGGCGAAACAAACTCCCCGGATTTTTTTTTACAATAGTCCCTCTTTTCTATAAATACCTGATCATCTTCAAACAGAACTTCTTTAGGCGTTTTGCCACCGAGAAAGAATTTATGATTCCCTTGTGCTGTGGCAGCCATTTCTTAATTTACTGACTGTTTTTCTATCACACGATTGCGACTTTACTAACGGAATGAAACGTCATATAAATCATTCGGTTTATGAATCATTGATAACCTGCAAGGACGAGTTATCTTATCTGAAATGTGTATAAAATATTGCAATGTAATTACAATTAGAGAGTTTAAGGTAAATTGGACTTTATTCCATAAGGATATAGTTTTAAATCGGAAAATATTTTAGATGATACATAAATGTTTACAATGAGGTATTGCTAATAGGTAGGTAGGTATATCCCAAGAAATTATGTTATAATCAAATAAAAAAAAGTTTTCTTTGTTGGAATTAAGTATGGTGGTTATTTCTTTTAAATTGCTAGAATTGTATCGCTTTTGTTCTTGCCTGTTTTTCTCATTGGAAGGCAACTCCGAAACGATGGTGACTTCTGTATCCCGAACTTCAAAAGTGCCCCTCCTAGGGCCTAAACTGAATAAATGGTATTGACTATGAAGGAATCTGTAAGTAGATACCACATACCTACTTACCGATTTTTGTCGCCAGCTGAATTTGATGCCATCTAATTAACCTTAGTTAATTGAGATTTAAGATCATAATCTTACTGTAAATTTTTGTTTGGATGTGAAGATGTTTGTTACTCTTTCACGCAAAAACTACTAAATAAAACAACAAAATAACAAAACCAGTTGTATTTATATATTAAATATATGTAATTATATAATATGAGCTATATACAGCACATTCAGTTAGAAATATATTACAATGCAGATCACAGTCTTATACAGTATTTAATTTTAGTAATATTTGGAACTGCATCCACATTTATTGGCGACGAACATACTGACTAAGGGGTCGTCCATTAACCACGTGAGACCCAAAAGGGGAGGGGGGGTTCAGAAAGAATCACGGTATATCACAAGGGGGTAAGGGGTGTAGTGATATATTACGTGTACTTATAAAAAAAACATAACATGATTAATTAACAACCCCTAATGAAAATAAAAAATAACTTAAAACATAGGTATATAATCTAATTCTTTGCAGTTATGAAGTCAGATATAAATTACAATTAAGAATTAAATTAAACTTAATATTAATCTAATATTTTCAACATAAATTAATTCTAAACAAAAGTCAACATTATTTAAATAATTTTGTATCACCTCAAATTATACAGGGTGTCCGGTAAGTAGTTCGACAAATTTAAGGGGGAGATAAGTGGGGAGGTCACCTACCAACATATACAAAAATTACCTCAGTAAAAGTATCACCATTTTCGAGATATTTAATATCGAATCAATACATAAAAATAGGAAATATTGAAATATCTCAAAAATGGTGACCTTTTTACTGAGCTCATTTTTGTACATTTACCGGTTCCTCTCAGTTGAAAGCTGACTTCCGAACCAGTGGTAACTTCTATTTCTTGACCTTTTAGGGCCTTAACTTTAGACATTTCGGTTGATTAAAGAGTAAGAGAAAACAGTGGAAAAAAAAGAGACGAAAGCCGATCGTTACCGATATTTGTGGACGCTTTGAATAAATATACATTTCATAAATTATTATTTACCTTATAATTTACAGGTTTATTTATACACTGATACATTCATATCGCTTGTAACTAAATAATAACAGAGCAAATTTTACATTCATTTATTTCATTTTTTTATAACTCCCGATGGTCACCTGATGGTAAGTGAATACTGTCGCCTATACACATAAGCAATACCAAGGGGATTGCCAATGTGGTGTACACCTTATTACAATGCCTTAAAGGCAACTGGCTCTCAAGCACAACTGGCGGAACACATAAACAGGTGCTTGGCGACGGATTGAGGGTGGTAACCAGCCAGTCGAGTACAAAGTACCCAACCACCGTGCTATGGTTTCCTTACGATGTTTTCCTTCACGGAAACCTCAAGATCATTTTAGGATTTGAACCCATGACTTTCGCCGCGGTATCCGACGCCACTAACATTGAGGTATATAACAAGTTAAAATAATATAATTACTAACTAATTTAAACAAAAATAAAGTTAACCTATGATCTATGATACAACATATCAAGAAAAATAATAGTCTCTGTGACATTACATATAATTACAATTCAAAATTCAATTATATACAAAAATATATGCTTCAATATACCCAAAACAAAACTACATATTTTATGGGTAGTTGTATATTTTTTGTACACGCTGTATCATTCAAATGTACAGAGGGGTTACCAACTCTAAATGCGATTCACCTCGGCCCAAATTGAATCGTCTTTGTGTCAAAGGACGTCAGAATGTATGGACAATAGTGACAATTGACAGAAAAACAATAAAAGTTTAGGTAAAGTTGAACCACAATAAAAGTTGGTGATAGGGCCCCTGTAATTGTACAGGGGCCCACAACACAAGGGGTACACAACTTATGAAAATTATAGATTATGCTACTTAAATTAAAGTATATTTAATGAAGAAATAATATTTGGACCTATCTTGGAAAATTTTACATAATAATGCTACACAGTTCGTTTCATTCAGATCGATTGCGATCGATATTAACAGTTTTTTTTGTACTATTGTTTAGTCGCAGTGTTTATAAATATCCACTGTGTTATTCTGTGGAATAGAAGGTATTACCTGAGTAGCTCTGAATAACTCCGCATGTATTCACGTTATACAACCGCTTTTACTATAATAAAATATTTTCAAACTATTCTACCAACATTGGTGACGCGAGAACACCCAATCTTTACCATAAGGAGCCGTGGGCTAGGGCCTCCAACATCACGGGGCCCCAGAAAGCCGATACAACGCTTGCGCTCAATGGCGCATTTTTCGCAGTCAACTTTTCAAAATTGAAATATTAATCGGATACCAGAAACGTAAACGTGTTGAATTTGGACAACATAATCAATATAAAATCATAATAAAATAAATTATTATCACGTTTTTTCTTTCGAAAGGGACCCCAAATACTTGTGTACTCCAGGGCACCGGCCTATTCTATGACGGCTTAATTCCACATTAAAAAATATTAATACACTAGTCGTCTCTCGCGGCTCCGCCCGCGTTCCCAAGGGAACCAACCTATGACTCATTAGAATCTGACAATTCATAAGCGCCTATGAAGGCCTATTTGGATGAATAAACATTTCATTTCATGATGAATCTATCTGCCCAGCAGTTGTGTAGCATTTATACTTTCTAAGATTAATCAGTGAGTGGTACTTCGCTTTTATAATATAAGTAGATTATAATTATAATAATTTATAAATAACGTTCCAGAAATGCCGTCATGGTCACACTTCCAATTTAAAAAATAATGCCAAATTTATTTCTATTTCAAGATTTTTTTACTACAGCAAGAGCGGTACAGTATACATAAAATAATAAAAACCATTGGTATATTTACATTTAACCTAATATTTATTCAATATTCATGGCCTGCTTATTCCCGTTAATTCACTATAAAATTCCCTAATTCGAGTTCTAATAGATTCAACCCCAGTTTACTAGCTGATATACAATTTCAAAAATCTATTTGGCCAACAGCTTAATCATAAAATACACTGAAACGTGCTATTTAGGTAGTAGAACACGTTGGGGCCAGTAAATACCTTTGGGGTATTCACTGGCCCCAAGCTGGCTCGTACAATGGTACTGGTGTTTATGTTGTAGCGACATCTATCTATAACACAGATACAGTCCGCACGTCTCTTAGTAAGATGGCGCCACAATAAACTACATCGCACTAACGAAGTTCTCCAAGCGATCTGCATATATACAAACCAACATGTACAGTTGTGGTGTCCCCAGACACGAAGACCTAGCCTGGTGGAATATCTCCCCTTTTTAATGGAAGAGTCTAACACCTCGCTCCTCCTTCGTAGCACTCAAATTATTTTATTGGGTAGTAAAGTCATCAGCCTCACTGCATCACACTTGGGTGTCTTATTTGGGTATACCACGTTGGGGTAATAAGTACCCAAGTAATCGCTAGCCCCACGATGGGTCGTATTTCTCCCACGGGTAGTCTGGCACAAGGTAGACGGAACGACCTCGAACGAAGCATGTCACGATACCTCGGTATGCGGTTCGGGGTACGCCGCTCTGTACACATAATAGGATAATCATATGTAATAATAAAATAATAATAATAATAAAACTCTTTATTGCAAAACACCACAGAGACATAAAAAACAAGTACAGAACAAACTTAACAAATATGTGTTACAAAGGGCGGTCTTATCGCTCAGAGCGATCTCTTCCAGACAACCATGCACGGAGAGGAGTAACGAAAAGTAATATGGACGGTGGTTTCCAATACCTATATGTACCCCTTGATTAAAGAAAAATAAATGAATTCTGATGCTACTCTATGATTTGAAGTCTGTAACTATGTGGCAATGGATAAGTAATACGTATAGCATAACTATTGGTCTATGACAAGAAAAATGATATTTTTTATGCTGCCGTATTTAACGGATGAAACTTGGTTTACAATCAATCGTTCTGCACAAGTTTTCTATCGGCGTTTGATTCATTATTCTAAGATTATTAATTACTTTAGGAAATATACGCTCTCATAAGTGTGACACTTTAGTGACGCACTTCAAACGCCCATACCGCTAGGAGAGAAATAGTTCTATGTCAAAAATTAAAACCGGCAATTTTAAAATCATATATTAGTGCAACTGTAGTTAGTTATCTACCGACAAAAACAACTTACCCTGAAGTCGTCCATGAGGCCAAGTTTCTTGGCTGCTCGCTGGTAACTCTTGGCGTCGGAGTATGGCACGCGGACGGAGTGAGTCTCTTCCGAGTTTGTGGAGATAACCTCGTCGGCAGTGAGGCGCGGGAGTGACCCCACAGTGGTAAAGAGCGCTGGGTCGTATACATCCTACCAACAAGTTTTATATACAGGATGTCCGGTAGTATGACAAACTTAAGGGGGAGATAGGTGGGCGAGACACCTACCAACATATACAACGAATGACCACAATAAAGTGGCATCATTTTTGAGATATTTAATATCTAAAATACATAAAAATCAAAAATATCGAAAATGCCGCTTTTACTGAGGTCATTTTTGTGTATTTGGTATGTGACTTGCCCACCTAAGTTTTAAGTTTGTCGTACCGGACACCCTGTATACTTATAGAGCTTGGCAATACTAACGCCATCTTGAAAAATAAATCGTGCTGTCGGGGGAAGGAATCAGAAAGAAATTGAAGAACTTTGTATACTGTACAATACTACACTAATACAACTGTATATACATATTTTTTTGACCTAAGTATCAAGATATCAAGCTCACCTGATGGTAAGTGAATACCGTCGTCTATACTCATTAGCAAAAACAGGGGAATTACTAAGGTGTTGTACACGTTTTTTAGGCATTTGGCTCTCAAGCGCAATTACCGGAGTACAAAGCACCTTACCATGGTGCTATGGTTTCCTCACGATGTTTTCTAAACATCTCTACCACTGAGTTATCATCGCCTTAAAATATTTGTGGGATTTTTTCGTTCAAAAACCTGTCCAGACATAAAATAAATATTTTTTACCTTGAGTAAGTAAGAGAGATCTAGTTTAGTGAATCCAACATATTCTGTATTGAGTTGTATATTGCGGAGGTGGACGTCGAAGAACAGGCCCTTGCTCACTCCCACCTGAAGGTACACATTGTGAGGTTAAGGGATGGACCTGGCTGGTTATTGGATTGGTGATCGATTGCTTAGGATTGTGAATAAATTAAAACATATTTTCAAAATTAAAAATTAAAACTTTTTATAGCACAGTGTGACCTAAACCTGGACTTTACGCACGCTTTACCGTGTCCTAAGTTGCCTATTTCTGCACGGAGAAGCATGCGTAAAGTGCGGGTTTATGTCACACTTGCTATAAAATAGTATACGATACTTGTGCCCGAAGTTGTCTATTATTGCACGGCGTTTAGCATCCTCGCTGCGCTCGGGCGCTAACTTCACACCGTGCAATAATAGGCAACTTAGGTCACACGTATCGTAATGTACTATTATTATACTGAATAGTTTTTTTTATGTATTTTTGTTTTAGTTCAAGCACAAGATTTGAATTAATAAAAACAAGCCAATAATAGTCAGATGGTACCAAAATATTTAAAAAAATGTAACCTTTCTGAGTTTCTTGCCGGTTCTTCTTAGTTGTTGGCCGACTTCCGAACCGGTGGTAATTTTTGTAATTCGACCTTCATAGGAGCTAAATTGAATAAACGGTTTTGACTTTGGTCACTGTTCGGGTTCTAAGCTCCAAAATTCGGTATTTTCACGCCATAAGATGGCAATCCTAAGTCTCACCATAGTACCTAAGTGATGAAATTTACGTACCTTTCCAAACGAATAAGTCCTGGATATCTCTGGGCGGATGCAAGCGCGACCCTGCGTGTGTTGCGGGTCGCGCAGCCAGTCGTCGAAGAAACTGTCATTATTATACACAAGTTAAAATAATGTACCACCGCCATTTGCCGACACGGAACTAATGGTTCGGTATCCTATAGGATTGTATCGTAAAGTACCGTACAACCTAATAAAAAATCGTGATAAAAAAAACAATTGTTACCGTGCGAAATAAAAAAAACTGATCAAGAGCGAGTCAGACTCGCGCAACGAGGCTGTTTTTAATATTTGTTGTTATAGCGGCAACAGAAATACATCATCTGTGAAAATTTAAACTGTCTAGCTATCATGGTTCATGAGATACCAGCCTTGTGATAGACAGACAGACGGACAGTAGAGTCTTAGTAATAGGGTTTCCGTTTTATCCTTTGGGAACGGAACCCTAAAAACTATTGTATCCATAGAAGTTTTTTTTTTAAGTAACAATCCATTTTTTTATGCGACAATTCAACATAATAATATAGTTAAACAACATTATCGGATGGTGTAGTAATACATGCAGTGTATTTTTTTCAAATTCATCGGGTTCGATTCCTGGCATGGGAAATTATTTAAAAAAAAATGTAATGATGTAGTTTTAATTTTCATCATAAATTTCGTCAGCCTGGAGATTTTTTTCTGTATTCTTCGCTATTCCCTTTAGTTTAGGATTTGGCCATCCACGCCCACTTGAAAAATTCACCCTGTAGATGGAAGGTAAGTAAAATAAGACTTACGCAGGTGGCCAATTAGGCTCAAGTTGTTCCCACGTGCCCCTCCTGAGCAGCCAGCCAAGTCCTGGGAAGAAATCCGTCCGATGCAACAATTCCGGGCGGGTCATATCTATAACACCTCTTTTACCGTTGTCATTCCACGCTGATATGCACCTGGGGGTATAGGGTACTTACTTACGAACGGTCGGGTACTTTTTAGTACCCCACTGGGTGACTTTTGTTTTACTATTGATAAGCTTGTGTCTGACCGTAATCTCGGAACTCATCGATTGGTGCTTGGCGACTTTCAACTTGAGGGTGGTAGCCAGCCAGCTAGCAGGTGGCTGCTACCACCCTCAAGTTGTGTGGTTTACCTTCACCGAAAGCTCAAGCCAAGCACCTGTTGGTGTGCACCGGCAGTTGCACGAACCAGTTGCATTTACGGTATTGTTATAAGGTGTACAACACATTGGCAATCCCCCTGGTATTACTAATGTCTGTAGGCGACGGTGGTCACTTACCATCAAGTGACCCACCTGCATGGTTGTCATAAAAAAGCTTCGACTATTATTTATTAATCACGAAATCACTATATGCGGTTGCACATGGCTATATATATAATCAAGTGTAATGCAGCGCCATTTAGATAATAAAACGAAATTGACATTGGAATGAAAATGTAATTTGTTTAATGTCAATTCAGGTAGATATCTTTCATATCTCTTTGACCTGGGGTTGAACTTAATAAAAATACCAGATTTGTTTTTTTTTAATATGGCTATAAATCCATTACTTTCAAATGTAATATGTTAAAGAGACAAAGCTAAGTCTAAGTTGCTTTTTTAAAAAGAGTAATTGCTGAGTTTTTTGCCGGCTCTTCTCAGCAAAAGCAACCTTCCAAACCGTGCATTAGAGTAAAAAAATATCCTACAAACATGTGTGACGATTAAAAATACTTATAATGAGGTCATTTAATAAAGATATTTTGTTTTTTTTTAGTATTAACATAAAAAGTGAGTTTAACATAGTTTTGGTTTGGGTGTTAAATTGTCTTTGACACTATACCATAATCGAGGGACTAGGAGGAGCATAAAAGTCGTAATATAATTTCCGGAGACAAGTTAGATAAACTCACCACAAACTATTGTCTTTGATAAGCAGCGGATAAGTTCCTAGGAAATACTCGAAGAAATCAGGAGATATATCCAGATCATCTGAAATCAATATAATCACCATTTCAAAACGTAGCAGTGAGGTCACACGATTCAAGTTCAAAGAGTTCAAATCCTAAAGCTTACAAGCATCGTGAAGTAGTCTAGTCAACAAGTTCAAAAAGTGAAAAATAGAGATAAAGGTCCTAAAAATATGAGCGATGGCTCATTCGATTCGGAATCACCTCTAGAAAAATGTTTTTGAAGAATTTTGGTGCAGGTTAAAAATTGCAATTGTTATTAACAAAATAAGATGAAAAAAAAATGATATTTCGTTTTTTGTTAATAACTTGAAAAATATTAACATTTAAGCAATTTTGAAAAAAGCAAAGTTAAAGAGGAGGAAATTTCCAATAAAAAAGTCCTGACTCCCGGAACTCTATCTCCATTATTTATAATTTTAATTAGACGTTGAAAATAGGGCTCCGCGCGGCTGTAACAGCATGCGCGTGCCGCCGCTAAAGAGAGTTCAGCAATAAAAAAAAATTTTTATAACAAAAATTAAAAATCTAAAAAAATTTTTTTTTTGATTTTTAATTTTTCAATAGTTATAAAAAATCATAATTAACAAATTAATTAACTTTAATGAAAATTAACCGCAGGATCTTATAAAGTACATATATCAAAAGGGCTCCACGAAGTTTAAAATTTATAGGCCAATTATTTATACCTTTCATTCCATTGTTTATGCCAATGGAGATTGGGAAAAAATTTGTTAGTTAACAATTGAATAACTTTTTGAAAAATGATGATAAACCTTTTTTTTCTTCAGGGCTCGATTCTTTCAAGTGTTAAGAAGATACTAGAATTTTTTCAAATTTTTAAAATCACATTTTATGTTATAAAAAAATTATTTTTATTGCTGAACTCTCTTTAGCGGCGGCACGCGCATGCTGTAACAGCCGCGCGGAGCCCTATTTTCAACGTCTAATTAAAATTATAAATAATGGAGATAGAGTTCCGGGAGTTAGGACTTTTTTATTGGAAATTTCCTCCTCTTTAACTTTGCTTTTTTCAAAATTGCTTAAATGTTAATATTTTTCAAGTTATTAACAAAAAACGAAATATCATTTTTTTTTTCATCTTATTTTGTTAATAACAATTGCAATTTTTAACCTGCACCAAAATCCTTCTAAAACATTTTTCTAGAGGTGATTCCGAATCGAATGAGCCATC
This sequence comes from Ochropacha duplaris, assembly GCA_951361185.1. NCBI lineage: Eukaryota > Metazoa > Arthropoda > Insecta > Lepidoptera > Drepanidae > Ochropacha > Ochropacha duplaris. Next base: position 4,119,059 of record OX592718.1, on the reverse strand, counting down.
GCTCATATTTTTAGGACCTTTATCTCTATTTTTCACGTTTTTGAACTTGTTGACTAGACTAAAGAAACTATAGCACGTTCATTATAGTACTCGAATGGCTGGCTACCACCTTCAAGTTGAAAATCTGCCGCAAAGCATCTGTTGGTGTGTTCCAGCAGTGGCATTGTAAAAAGGTCTAATAAAAACATTGTCACACCCCTGGTATTGCTAATGTCTATAGGCGACGATATTCACTTATACCATCAGGTACATGTGCGTCACTTGTTTGTTACAACAATAATTGAATGAAATAAGTCTAAGTTGCTTTTTGAAAAGAGTAATTGCTGAGTTTATTGCCGGCTCTTCTCAGCAAAAGCAACCTTCCGAACCGTGCATTAGAGTCTATAAACTATTCATATGAAAGCCCTATTTGAATCAGACACTTACCTTCAACAATAATGACTGCTTCGTGGCCCAATTTTTTGAAGATATGGTTTAGCGCGAATTTGTAGTGCCTGGAAATCTTGTAGTACCCCCTAAATTTGACTTTGGGCTTCGGTAGAGGGATCTCGGAGAGATCTGGTTGCCGCACCACTGTTATCGTGGGGTCAATGGTTGTGAAACTTTTGATTACTTGATAAGTTGCGTTGTGGCCACAGTCCTGTTCAAATTATATGCAACATTAGTATAGCTCGTGCACACGAGCTACACTAATGTTGCATCGACGTGTGTGTGCGAGCAGCATGCTGCTCGTGTGAACGAGCCATTATATGTCTTGAGTGTCTCTTAAAATGATAATGAATAAATGAGTTAAAAAAAAAAGACCCGCCCCGGCTTTGCACTTAGGATATACATAACTCAAACTCAAAACTCAAACTCAAAATGTTTTATTCAATTTTGGGACACTTAAGGAACACTTATTGAACGTCTTATTGCTATTTTTAAAGCTATTGTAACTGTTACCACCATTTCCAAATAAAGACCTGTCAGGAGAAGAAACGGCGAAACAAACAAAAAATAACAATAAATAGCTGTCCTCCGCAGTTTCACCCGCGTTCCCGTGGGATATTATATTTTCCTGGGATAAAAATATAGCCTGTTACTCAGGGATAACGTGACATTCTAATAGTGAAAGATTTTTTAAAATCGGTCGATTAGTGTTTGAGTGAAATCGTTACAATCGAACAAAAAATCATTTCCTCTTTATTAACATTAGTTTAGATATAAGTAAAAAGGATTAGTTAGGTTAAACTACATAACAAAAATTTACAGTGCAAATGTAGCCCAGGTGTGCTTACCACCTTCGGCCACATCATCACGTACCATGGTGTGATTGTGGTCAAACACAAGCTTATCCTAAAGTAAAATAAAAATGCTTTCCAAACGATTATCTTAGTATCGACGTCGATAAAATTAAAATTCTCTTCAAAGTAATCATTTAAGTAATAGAAATATCCAATAGTCGTAAAAATATCATTACAACTCTAACGTAGTATGTACTATGTATTTATTGCTGATAATACTAATGTGTACCAAAACCCATTTCTTTAGCAACCGTGTTACAAATGTACTTGAAATTTGAATGACAAATGAAATAAAGCGAGAACTGTTTCATAGTTTAGCAAGACTTATGTAAACTAAGCTACTTTTATGTAAATAAATCTTAATTAAAAAAAAAACAGTTATCCTTTCCATACAAACTCTGCTTGTTTGCCGTGTGTGAAAAACACATAGGTATCAAAACCAAAAAGTATTTGGTTTCGTCAGTTCTAAAATACTGATCAATCACGTAGGTACTTAGCATTTAAATGTATAGAGAAATTAAATGTCATGTGACATCCCATCTAGGCTTTGTGTGCTTAACATCTTCGGCCACATCATCACTTACCATGGTGAGATTGTGGTCAAACACAAGCCTATCGAATAAAAAAAATAAAAAAAAGAACGTGACCCGTGGGGTTCTTACGAAATTTTGATAGAAAATTCTAATATAATACCTTTTGTTTATGAAAGAAACATGTCGTAATGGCTGAATTTTGATGGAGTTTGCCGATATAGATAGTTCATATCCTTGAAGGCCTTTTTACTTATAATATCATTGTGGCCAACTAAAATAGGTTTAACAATACGTTTCGAGCAATTTAGTTATCAAAGTTAACCTTTGACGTGCTCTATCAGGCAATAAACAGTTTATGGAGGAAAGAGAGCGCATATTGCATAAAGGACAGATGGCGTACATAGTCCAGCCAGCCATCTCACCATGGTAAGTGATGATGTGGAGAACGTGGCCCTCAAGTACCGCGTCTGAACACACCGATAGATGCATGGCGAAATATTTTCAACTTGAGGGTAGCCTACCACCGTGCTATGGTTTCCTCACGATGTTTTCCTTCACCGAAAGCTCCAGCAAGAACCCATGACGTTCGCCGTGGTATCCGAGACGTCTCTATCACTGAGCTATCATCGCCTTAATCGTCCTCCGTAGGTTTCCACCCGCGTTCCCGAGGGATCTTATCATTTCCCGGGATAAAAGGTATCTAATGTTATATTCCAGGATATGATCTACTTGTGTAGCAAGTTTCATCAAAATCCGTTGAATAGTATTTGCGTGACTAACAAACAGCTTGACATCTATAACATGGTTATATGTTCCGACTGTATGTAATTTTTTTTTAATAGTAGTGAGTCAACAAGCACATTAAAGTAAGATAAAGGGGCGTAAATACAGTAAACACAGCAATAAATGTTTCCATGAAATATATAAAATAGGTAACAAAGTATTTATAAATACTGTGATATCGTCAATAGCAGAACAACGACACCGTGATTGATCTGTGACTGACGTGTCAAATCAGCTTCTTTTTATTAAATGTCAAAACGATGATTTACATGGAGTTTTGTATGAAATACATACTTGTGACGTCATACAATATACGCCATCACATCATCACTTACCAGTCACTCACAAGCTTATACAAAATTTAAAAAAAAACGCTCGTTGGTAGTGACGCCGGATATCGCACGAAGGTCGTGGGTTCGAATCCTACAGTGAGCTTGAGCTTTCAGTGAAGGAAAACATCGTGAGGAAACCACAGCACGGTGGTAGGGTACTTTGTAGTACTCGACTGGCTTGCACCCTCGAGTTGAAAATCTGTCGCCAAGCACCTGGTGTACAATATATTGGAAATCCGCCTGCTAATGTCTATAGTCACTTACCATCAGGTGACCCGCCTGCCTCGTTGTCAAATGTGTCATAAAAAAGCAAAGTTGGCGGTTCTCACCTGGCTGACAATGATGGGGAAGGTATCCTTGTTCGGTCTAAACTTGACTAGATTGTCGAGACATCGCTTCACTGTAACTCTGTCGCAAGCTATCACAAGCACTGGCAGTATCGGGTACGTGGAGTTACCTTGAAACAATGGAAAACTTTGTCAGTTTGTACAAAATACCCTCAGTCAAAGCTGAATTCCAAACCATGGGGCCCTTCCACCAACTCTTATTACGGTTCAATTTTAGCTAATAATGAATCGGACTGTGTACTAATTAATTTTACAAGCTACAAATATTATTTCTTCATTAATACATATAGTTTTACTTAAGTAGCATAATCTATAATTTTATTAAGCTTAATATTTTATATTTTGGATGTATTCTATTTTTTTTGGTAATGTAATAGAAACGTTTAAAACCATAAAAGTGCATATTCCCTATTGTACTTTATACCACCCCGCTTCCAATATCTATACCGAGGTAGGTGCGTGCACCGCCTTTGCATCATAAAATATCAACAAACACTACGCGGGTGTTTAGAATGTACTTAGGTACACCATGTTTTGTTAAACATGGTTGTGTGAACGTACATACACTATATGTGCAGCGATGCGTATGAAATTACATCCTATATCTGTTATGACTCTACCGCCTTGATTTAACAAACACTAGCTGTTTCCCCGCGGTTTCATCCGCGTTCCCGTGGGATGTTATCTTTTACCGGGATAAAAAGTAGCCTATGTGCTATTTATTCCAGACTATAATCTATCTCTGTGCCAAATTTCACCCTGATCCGTTCAGCCGTTCTGTCGTAAATGAGTAACAAACACATCCATCCATCCAAACTTTCACATTTATAATATTAGTGAGATTAGGGAAGAAACTTTATCGGTAAAATATGCGCAATTTCAGATCGTAGTATCTCTGCTGATCTACTTTCCACTCTGTTGCTGAACTAAGCTAGAAAAGTGGGCAGTGTTCAGAGGAATTGTGTGATATGATGTCCACGATAACTTTCTATCATCGCACCGCCCGCCGTCGACAGGGAGTTCATCCTCACACGCGGTTTGAGAGACATTTTCTTAGGTCAGATCAGGTTGTGGAATGAGCTCCCTGTAGAAATTTTCCCTAGATACTACAGCATGGGGTTCTTGAAAGGTGTTAAAAAAAGTTCTCGGTACCCTATACCTAAACTTCTACATAATAATAATTATGTATAAGTTTGTTTGTTTGCATTGAATAGGCTCCGAAAGTTGGAAAGCTACACTATCCCTGATAAACATAGGCTATATTTTATCCCGGGATAAGATAAGATCCCATGGGAACGCGGGTGAAACCGCGCGGAACAGCTAGTGTTAAATAAAATGGGAGGATGCTCAGATATTGGTTGGGTGCAAATGGCATGAAATCATACACATATAGATAGATAACTTATCTCAAGCAAGAGTGTGGTATGAAATACAGTTTAACTATTTACTTTTGTGATGGGTAATAAATTTATTATTAAATAGGTTATTCAATCGCAAATATCTATTTAATAATAAAGAATAAAAACGGACAATGTTGAATATCCAACTGGTATTATAAATGTGAAAGTTTGTGTTTGTGTATTTGAATGTTGATTACTCAATGATTTTGATGAAACTTGACTCACAGGTAGATCATATCCTGGAATAAAACATAGGATACTTTTTATCCTGGGAACGCCGGTCAAAACTAGTTGAAAATAAACCTTATATTAGTGCCTTAAAATTCATTGTTACATTTGGTTGGTTGGCGAACGATTAAATCAAGCAGTTGCACTGTGGCGATTTAACCGCACAACTTTATTGGGTGGTATCAGAAGAAAGGAAGAGGTGGATCGCCAATCAAATGAGTTTTGCCTGTGTTTACTCCACATGGTGTGGTATTTTGCAACACATATGGATTTTAACTTAACCTTTTGGTTCTGAAGGTGCATGATTGTCCCACTTAAACAATAAGATAACAATTTAATTAAAAAATCTGCCAGCCAACTTATTAAGCAGCATCTCTTGGACATAGCTGAGAAAATTCTCATCAATAAATGTACCTACTTGTGGATACTTGATGTCCCCTGCGGTTTCAACCAAGTTCCTGTGCACCTCCCCTTATCCCAGTATAAAAATATAGCCTATGTTACTCAGGGATAAAGTAGCTTTCAGATGGAGAAATTATTTTTATAATTGGTCACAGTTGGAGTCAAATCGTAACAAACAAACTCTTTCCTGTTTATAACATTATAATATAGAAATAATAAAATAAACATTTTGACATATATTTTTAATAATCTGTTTTAATCTATTATATCTTTTGTCACATCCACAAGTCAAGCATATGGCAGACCAGTACTAACATGTGGTTTAATACAAACAAATAAATAAATAGTATTTATACTTACTACGATTAATATTTTCATCTGCAGATTCTTCTTTCACATAAGCAGTTCTCCTATTATTTTGTATTTGTTTAACTTGATTCATTAAAATATTACTTTCAGCTAGTTGTGTTGCTACTTCTACTTGTAGTTTCAATAATTTCTTCTCAATGTCAAAAACTGATTTTTTCATGGGTACATCTTTGTGCACCTCTGTCATGGACGAATATGATGCCACGAGCCATAATAAGAAGAGAATACCGCAAATAATAAGTAATTTCCGTATATTTACACGCATGATGAAGAATTTAAGGATAAAATAAATCTCTATTTTACACTAATTTCAATCATGATATTAACACGTGTACAGCTGTAATGTTCGGCTGTTGATTGAACGATAAACACTACAATAAATTACAATGAAAATAGGAAAAACCGAATCACATTTCGTTCGCATATTCTGAGTATTTCACATTTTTTCCAATATGGGATGAGAATATGCACAGTTTCTTTGAAAAGGCAGTTTTAGTTATATTTCCGGCGTATCACAGCGTGTAAAAATCACGAAATATAGAATTTAATTCAGTAAAATCACAACAAACAGCACAGTACAGGACACGTCAAAAAACAAATGACTGATAATAAATAGTGAAGAGTGATAATATTACATACTCTTTGATAATGTTGTCTGACCGCAAGAATTATATATTCTAAATGGATAGGTAACTCTCTAGGGTTAGAAAGAGAGATTGTCCCAACGTAGTTGTTATCCTTCTCTTTTTCTCAATTGATAGGTATTTGCTTCAAGTAGGTATTTAGAGTTACCGATCCATTTAGAATATATGATTCTTGTGTCTGACCGTGCCAAAGTTTTGTTTTTATTAGCTTATCGGCTTGCTTACCTTTAAGCCATTTCTTTATATTAAATGTTCTTCTTTTATATTATAGTCACGTTATTATTGTCACATTCACTGTAAAGTCTGGTCCTCGTCCGGAACTTTTTGAGACTACCTGAAAAGCCACGATACACGCTTTCATTTCATTTCACTTCACTTGTGCACTTAGATTGATCTTTATTGGACAAAACGCCACTGATATAATGCTATAAAACTCAAAATACGTGAATTTAATGAAAATAAAACGAAAACCCAAGGTCACTTCGCAAGTTCCCGCCAAAAAGTCCACCGTGCCAATGATAATGTAACCGCTTGGACCGTGCTTCGAACGGTGGTGCTAGATTAGATATTTTGCTATTTGGCATTGGCAATCAAGATCTTTTTACACGACTAAAAATTATTAAAAAAAAGAGAATCCAATATAAATGACACGTCGCGCGTCACGTGATTCAATTTTGTCACAATGTCGGATGACTTATCTATCTCTGCTGCTGGTAGCAAATTAGCCGTTACAAACCGTTGATTGGTCGAATCAACCAATGGAACCAAACTCCAGACAGATTGGGCTATACACGGTTAGTCAAAACGGTACGTACAATCAGGTCCGGTCAGGTTTCAGTGAAATTGGTGGCCGTTCCACTAATATTGTTCCCAGACATTTTTAAAACCACCTGAAAAGTCACGATACACGCTTTCATTTCAGTTCACTTCACTTTTGCACTTAGATTGATTTTTATTGGACAAAACACCAACGATGTTATAAAAAAACGAGCTGTTCCGCGCGGTTTCCCCCGCGTTCCCGTGGGATCTTATCTTATCCCGGGATAAAATATAGCCTATGTTCATCAGGGATAGTGTAGCTTTCCAACGGTGAAACAATTTTTGAAATCGGTCCAGTGGTTTCGGAGTCTATTCAATGCAAACAAACAAACAAATCTTTCCTCTTTATAATATTAGTATAGACAACTCAATACACGATTTTATTAAATAAAACGAAAACGCAATATCACTTCTCAAGTTCCCGCTAAAAACGTCATATCTGAGTGTCATATTTCCAAATTATTAACGTAAGTTACCCCTTAATTTACCTAACAACTATTTACTAATCCAGTTTAAAACCCGTCATTATTCTTAATATATACTAGACTAGAACTCCTTTTATATACATATAGATATGAAACTAGAATTATTATTTAAGTAGGTATTATTAAGAAACTAGAATTAATATTATTATGAAACTCATTAATAAATTATAGATTTGAATAATGTTATTTTCGATTTTACATTATGTACATCCATACTATGCCTACTTACTCATATTGTAAATGCGAAAGTGTGTCTGTCTATCTACATGTCTGTCTGTCTGTTAGGTACCTCTTCACGCTTAAACCACTGAACCGATTTAGAATAAATTTGGTACCTATAGAGATAGATGGAACCTTGGAGAAGGATGGGATACTTTTCATCTGAGTAGGTACTGAGTTTCTTTGGGGAATCAGTAACCGCTGAACCGATTTAGATGAAATTTTGTATGGATATAGTTTGAGTTGCGTGGACGGATATAGAACAGATTTATCCATGAATTCATCCCATAAGAAATTTGTAAAGAGTATCAATAAAAATGACTATAGGTACCTAAGACTTTTATCATATCTTTTCGTTAGAAATGAAGAATGTTTATGCATTTTGCACCAATTAGTCATTCCTTAAGGGGGTGAAAAGAGGGGTGGAAGTTTGGGGGAATCTCTAAAATCAATCATTTCACCTTCTTACATGCATCTACGGAACAAAGTTTCGGATCGATAGTTTATAGGGCGTAGAGTATATTGCCTACTTTTTATCCCGGGGCGCGGGTAAAACCTTGGGCGGAACCTAGTCTACATAGTAGGAAGTAAGAAATAGTTTAAAAAAAAAACTTGAATTTGGCAATGGAATTAAATGACTATCAACAAAATAAGCAAAATAGGGAAAACTAAGTAATACTTAGGTAACTGAATCTTTATTAAATATCTAATTTTTTTTTTATTATAAGTATTAAAAATTCATATTGGTACAATTTTAAAAACTAAGATAAAACAATTTTCTTAAAAATACATGAATATTTTAGTCATCTTAGGCACGAAGCGATAACTTTTCCTGTATATTGGTTAGTTTTTCGTCCAATTTAATTTCCATATTGTCAATTTGTTTTCTTAATTCATCAATTTTTTTGTCGGCTTTACTAATTCCCTCCTTAATCTCAATCAGTTCTACAATGGGTTTAAGTCTGTAAATGTTTTTACCTTCGGAATATATAACATTGTTTTCTTTATCAAATGTTAAGCCCGAAATATTGGCAGAAAACAATTTCTTCACCGAATCAACACCTTTCGGGATCTCGTATATTCCATTATCCGTACCAAAGTACACTTTGCCGTTTCGGTCCGCAGTCACGGCATTTGTTTCCCCTGAACTATATAAAATTACAGCTTGAGAATGAGCACCTTCTTCCTGTTTGTAAAGCAATGAGTTTGCAACAAAATAGGCGATACCTTCGTCATCCATGAAAAAATGGCGTAGGATAGGGCGTGAAGTGATAAATTTCCTGCTGACCTCCGTAGCTAGACCATCAATTAATAAATAAAAATCATCTGAATTTGATGGGTTAAAATATAAATATCCATGATTGATAACCAAATTCTGTACGCTTCGACCACCGAAACCCGCGAGTATGGTTTTATCAGCGATGGGGTTGTATTTATATACACCAATGTAAGTTCCAATGAAGACATCTTTGGTCGCCTGATTGATGACCAAATCAGTGGTTGAGCTTACTCCTTCTATTTCTCTGAACTCTCTTGTATGCAAGTTTAATTTAGCTACATAATTTCTTTCATATTTTCCATAATTGTCAAAACGGAAGTATAAAGTATTTGAGGCGTAATGAACGTTCAACAAGCTTGGATGGGTGACATTTTCGTACAATACTTCCCTGTAATGGCGGACGCCGTTGTAAATGACCTCATCATTCTGGACTGCTTGTACGAGGATGAAGCTCGATATAAAAATGATGTACTTCATTTTGATCTGAAATAATAATTGATAATCATTCATTCATTGCTTTTTATTAATTCCTTAAATCAGTAAATTACAATCTTAATCTTACTAATGTTTGTTACTCATTTACGCCAGAACAGCTGAAGGGATCTGGATGAAATTTGGCATAGAGATAGATTATAGTCTGGAATAGCACATAGGCTACTTTTTATTCCGGGAAAAGATAAGATCCCTCGGGAAAGCGGGTGAAACCGCGCGGAATAGCTAGTTTATTATAAGCATACTTATAATAAAATAAGGTTGTATGTTTGTTGCTCAATCACACAAAAACCGATGAACGGATTGTAATGAAACTGGGCACACAGGTAGATCATGTCCTGGAATAAAATATAGGATACTTTTTATCCTGGGAAAGGATAAGATCGCGGGTGAAAACTAATATATAAAAATGTCACCTTGCTGAGTTTCGTAACGGTTATTCTTCTCAATTTAAAGATTGAAATCAAAGACTTATAAGGCGATGATAGCTCAGTGGTAGTGACGTCGGATACCGCGGCTAAGGTTGTGAGTTCGAATCCTACAATGAGCTTGAGCTTTCGGTGAAGGAAAACATCATGAGGAAACCATAGCACGGTGGTAGGGTACTTTGTAGTACCCGACTGGCAGGCTACCACCCTCAAGTTTAAAATCTGTCGCCAAGCACCTATCGGTGTGTTCCGACAGCTGCACTTGAGAGCCAGTTCCCGTCTAGGCTTTGTGTGCTTACCACCTTGGGCCACATCATCACTTACAATGGTGAGATTGTGGTCAAACACAAGCTTATCTAGAATAAAAAAAATGTACTTACCACCGGTACAATAGTATCACAGTAACAATCTCAACACCTCTACAACTATAGTTATCTCAAGCAGCCATATTTATACGAGCACTCCAAGGATATATCAATCAATTCTTTGACGTTTGAGATAACCTCAGGGGGACCTACGAGTTAAAAATAAAAGGACCATCATTTCAATTTCCAGCAAGACATTGGCACAGAAAAATACTGGGTAATTACAAGCTTCTAGTGCTTGGCAATTCGTGAGGTAGCCTAGTAGAGATAGCTCAGTGGTAAGTGACGTCGAATACCGCGGCGAAGGTCGTGGGTTCGAATCCTACAATGAGCTTGAGCTTTCGGTGAAGGAAAACATCGTGAGGAAACCACAGCACGGTGGTAGGGTACTATGTGGTACTCGACTGGCTGGCTACCACCCTCACGTTGAAAATCTGTCGCCAAGCACCTGTTGGTGTGTTCCGGCAGTTGCACTTGAGAGCCAGTTGCCCTTGCCCTTAAGGCATTGTAATAAAGTGTACAACACGTTGGCAGTCCCCCTGGTATTGCTAATGTCTATAGGCGACGGTTGTCACTTACCATCAGGTGACCCGCCTGCCTCGTTGTCACTAGTGACATAAAAAATAAAAAAATAAAAAATAGGTCTCTTATAGGTGCTATTCTGACATTTTACAGTTATTACTGTTAAATCTGAATTACAATAAAATATACGAGTAACAACTCGTACTATGTCAGTTTAATATTTTATTGTACATATTTTTCTCTAATAAAGTACTCGCGCTTCCGAGGGATCTTATCTAATCTATTTGTGTGCCAAGTTTCATCAAGATCGGTTTAGTAGTTGCGGAGTCTATCGCAGACCAACACCGAACACGGGAATTTTAGTATTAAAAATATATTAATATTATTACAAAAAGAAGTTTTACTCGTATTTTAAGAATTCCTAAATCTAGACACGCGGGAGCGTGTCAAGCCAAGTTCAAGAAACAGAACTGGCGAGCCGCACCGTGTGTAATATTACACGAACCATTTGGAGCCACTTTTGACCCCCTCATAAATCAAAAACTATTTTACATAAACGTATCAAATTTGGCTCATAATTTGAGACTTGCGAGATACATATGTGTTCTAAATTTCATAAGCTTATCTCAAACGGTTATTTAGATATTAATGTCCAAAATTCCTCATTTTTATCATTGACTGACCTAAGGACCAAAACTCTAACCCAGTTCCAGATGACCTAGAGAGTTAAAATTTGGTATGCAGATAGGTAATTAGATGAATACAAAGGAATAAATAAAAAACTGGCAATTTTTAAATAATTAGATTCTATTATGAACGCTTAACATAAATACCTAATATTACTTAGGGTACCTACGTTATTAACTGGGATTAATTATTATTTTTATATTTAGCGCACATCAATAGCGTAAAATCATTACCTACTCATAAATAATGATAAAATAATAGGCATTTAGATTTTCGGTATATACACGACGCGCGCGCGCCGAGTGACGCCGGAGCGGCGCGGGCGGGGTGGGTGGGGCGCTGTGACAACCGAATCGAACCGTTGACGCGAACGTGGCCGAGCGAGCGGCAGCCGCGCTCATAAGCGCGAGCGCCGTCTTGCTGTCCGGTTGTCTCTCGATATCTGACCTATAAGGTTGCGATTCATGCTGCGAAATTGCTAAGTTTTCTTAAGGAAAACTTATAATTTGTAGTAATATTATTATTACAATTTCTTTAATAAGTAGGTACGTACGTATAGTATTATAGTATAGGCAATAGTTTAAATAAATAATAATTTTATAGTTATAAGTAGGTAGGTGTATATACTTATTATTATTACAATTCCTATAATAAGAAGGTATAAGTATATACACCTACCTACTTATAACTATAAAATTATTATTTATTTAAACTATTGTTTTAAAAGGACCCACGGCGTTACGAGGATATGTACTTACCTACAAAAAGTAATGATATCCCACCAAAAACATAAATGTAAAAAAGGAGAGCCAAGTTCAATATAAAAATTATTCTCTGCTGTGGGCTTCGCCGCAAAAAGAATGGAGATCTGAGATTGAGTGCCAAGCTCTATGCAAAATCCAAATATGTAGTCTAAGGGCTGACTTGGCTGGTTTTCCCATACGAATTATATAGCCTTCGCATGTTCTAAACCTGTTACCTTTCGGTTCTTATTTTATTATTCCGAAAATTTGGCTTGCTGGTAGAAACTACCCATCGAACATAAGGCTCTTCCATGACTGTGTAAAAGTAGGTACTTAATAATAATTCATATGGGAAAACCAGCCAAGTCAGCCCTTAGACTACATATTTGGATTTTGCATAGAACTTGGCACTCAATCTCAGATCTCCATTCTTTTTGCGGCGAAGCCCACAGCAGAGAATAATTTTTGTATTGAACTTGGCTCCCCTTTTTTACATTTATGTTTTTGGTGGGATCGTTATTTCTGCAAAAAGTTGAAAAAAATGTTGTTGTTTTTTTTTACGGGTGACTTAAATTCGGCACAGAATTATTTATGTGCAGCCCCCTACACGTGTTAATTATGAATAGCTCTAATACCGCCATACCGAAGCTATTTAGAAGCGCTGAAGTTGAAAGTTCGGCGTGCCAGAGTCAAATATGCGGAAACAACTGCCGGTGCGGACTTGTCAAATAATTCGTTTCCTAGTCAGGGTTCCGTGACCTTCTCGTGCTAAACCCCGCATCGGGTTCTTCAGAATTTTGTCGGTAAATAGCTCGCGCCTCGCGATTTCACCCGCGTTTCGACAGTCATAATGTAGAGCTGTCGATTTGTGAAAACATTTTAAGAATCGGTCCAGTAGACGGGCCTGTTGGCGTGGTTGGTTAACACACTACCTATCACACCGCAGGTCGTGGGTTCGATTTCCATCCAAGACAGACATTTGTGTGCATGAACATTGTCTGTTTGTCCTGAGTCTGGGTGTATCAGCCCGCGGCGAATATCGTGGATTCAAATCCTACAATGGGCTTGAGCTTTCGGTGAAGGAAAACATAGCACGGTGGTAGGGTACTTTATAGTACCCGGCTGGCTGGTTACCACCCGCAAGTTGAAAATCTGTCACCAAGCACCTCGGTATGTTCCGACAGCTGCACTTGAGAGCCAGTTCCTTACACAATACGTAACATGGTGAAATTGCGGTCAAACACGAGCTTATCCAAAAGTTGACAGTGCCAAGTTAAATAGCTGCTCACGGAACCCACAAACTATCAAATAATTCACACTTTACCGTCCCTCATTTCTAACACAGTGTGAGCGTGTATCATTCATCAATGAAAAAAAAAAGGAAAAAAAAAACAAGCGCCACCGAGCGCTCTCTAATTATGACAAAATATGTCGGTGGACCGAAAGGGCAACACGGTTCATGGGTTGGGCTTAATTTATTGCTTTTATTTGTTTAAATTATTAAACAACTTCATTGTCTGTGGATTTTATTTTCTTAATTTCAGGGTTATCACTCGCAGTTAGTGCTGAAGCTTGATATAGAGAAAATAGAGCCTAAAACTAACTTGTTAATAATACTTTTGAATTAAGAACCTAATGTCGCGATGAAGATTATTTTTCTCGAAGATTTAATTATTAACACGACAAACAAATCCTATTAAATGAACTACCTCTCAAATGCAGCAAAGTGAATATAATCACCACGTTCTAGGTATGTAAAAATATTTCTAGTGAGCTGGCAACCCTATCAACTGCTCATGTGTCGCGTCCAATTAAAACAACTAACTAAATAATTATCACAATTAATGAGCGCGCCCATATCTCACAGGGCAAGTCAAATAAATCCCAATTTGATACTGAAAGCATGCGCCCGCGCACCGACCCGCCCATCGGCTCCCATTGGTCCTACTCTAATTATAACTTGGAACGAACTCTTCAAGAGCTATTTGCATCGTTTAACGTCTATTAAGCAATTGTCAACTTTAGCCCACTAACATTCAATTCAATTTACAATGTTTCGATCTGAACTGAATTGTCAACCAGAAAGACGCCCATTAGCTGAAGCTCTCTATCTTCATTTTGATCAGTCACAATATAAGCAAAGTTATTTTAGTAACGGTGTATATAATTTTCAACTTTGTGTCTATAGATATAAAGGTGATACACGGTGAATACCTTTTGGACACAAATATGTTTTTCAGAAGAGGTAGTTAAAATTCCCGTCTCACTGTCGTTTCAGCGGTCCAATTGACAAAAACGCATCGTTAAACTTTCTTATTAGTTTAAATTATAATCTCGTGTGAGTTAGTCGATAAGGTGGAACACTTTCAAAATGTACCCTTAGTCTTCGTAGTGCGGACGTTTAAAAAATAAAAAGTGAAATAATCATGAATCCCTCAGACGATATCGAATCGATGGATGCAGAGGATATCAACAAAAACGATTCAAAAGTTGATAAAATAGAAGCGCGATTGCCGTTTTCTATTGAGAACTTACTGGCTGGTAAATTCGATAAAATTCAAAAATCGAATGATCAAAATGACGAAGCGTCGACTAGTGTTATGGAAACTATGGATGTTTTAAAAAATAATTATAGTAGTAGTGATGTCGCTGATAATTTTGAGTCGGACGATGAGGATAGATTGAGCACTCAAAGTTCGGAAAATGTCGACGTCGAGAGTCCCTCCGTCGGCGATACGCAGGAGTTCATCAGTGCTAAATCTACGTCTGATTATCAACAATCAGGTAGGTAATTATAGTTGTATTTAGAATTTCTAACAAGGTAAAATATTTATCTACCTTATTTCAACTACCTATTAGAAAAAAATATTGTAGACACCTCGGCAAAATTTAAGATCAATGAATTACATGACATATCCCGAGAAAGCGTCGGTTGGGTAAGCTTCAAAATTAAGCATAGCTAGTAATGCACAATTTAATCTATAAATATATGAAAAAATGCTGGCTGAATGACACTATCAACTTACAGCCTAAGCCGCTAGGCTAAGAAAAAAATTGGACAGTACTAGGAAAGGTTTAATTCAGTCCTTGAGACGGGACCTAATACATAGTTATCTCGGTCTTTTGTGTTTTTGTGAGCTAGATGAGGATGGCAAGGTACTGGAAAGGACGGCGCTTTTGGAAGAGGCCGACGTCCAACAGAGGACTGTAAAAAACATGTTTTTTTTTCTTTTAAGTGATGATGTGGCTATAGTATGCATGGAGCTTTTGGGAGAGACATGTCCAACAGTGGACTGTAAAAAACTTGTTTTTTTTTCGCTTTTAAGTGCCAAAGTAGATAAGCACACAGAGCCTGGAAGGAAACTGGCTCTCAAGTGCAGTTGTTGGACGGAACAAACCTAATGATGATGTGTTTTCATTTGCTTAGGTACATATCTACAGCTCATGCATCTAGTACCTAATAATATTTTCAGTCGCGCTTCATAAGGCTGTTTAATTAATTTTACCTCTGTACTTATAGATAGTGCGATCCACGAAGACGCGCCCAACTCTTTTTCCGAATCCCTTACAGTGCAAGTGTGCATACCTTGTGTGTTGTAGTGCTGTCGATATGTTTGTATGTAGGTATATGTCGATATGCAGCACTACGACACTAGCAAAGGGATGCAAATGTACTACATATATTTATTGTGGAATATTTTGATTATGCGAGCTATAGGTGGGCGAATGATCAGGATATAGACAAGTCTATTTTGTTGTTGTAGGTTTGTGTGAAAACAAGGAGAAAACGAATTATAGATACCAATAAGACTTATCTTGAATAAACGAAGGAAACGTAGAGTTTTTTCACGCGTCAGTCCTCTGCGCTGTTACTGTCACTTTAAGTATTAGAACCTCCTCCGAATCTTCTCCGAATGCATTTACCTATGTCGTTGTTACAGAGAGATAAAAATATCTGTGAGCTTGAATGAAGCATCAGTGTTATCATTATTAAATGTAAATACTCTAAGCACCGAGTGAATCTTATTTGCTTTGACATTTAACCAGTTTAAAATAGGTGGAATAGTAGATTTCCGCCCGGTAGTTTCAATCCTATTTTCAAGGGAACGTTTTCTTCTTCTTGTCCTCCCACGCTAGGTGTCGTCGGCACAACATGCTTCCTCTTCCACTCCGCTCTATCACTAGTCGTCTCAGTACTCACACCTTTCATAATCGTTCAAGAGAACGTCTAATAGGGAGGGACGTAAATCAGCTTCTTTTTATGAAATACTGCCTTGTGTACCTACCATCAAAAGATCATTTTTTTTATGTCAATAGGTTGACAAACAGGCAGACGGTCCACATGATGGTAAATGGTCACCGCCGCCTATGGACATTTTCAATACCAGGGTGATTGCCAATGTGTTGCCGACCTTGAAGAGCTCTTACGCCCTCTTTAGATCTGCTCTTTGTTGTTAAATTGCAAATTAAAAATCATAAAATGGTTGAATTTTTAACCGACTTCAAAGAAGAAGGAGGTTCTCAATTCGACTGTTTTTTTTATGTTTGTTACGCGATTACTCTGCCAATTATGAATAGAGTTTGATGATTCTTTTTTTGTTTGGTAGATCATACTTCAGAGGTGGTCCCATATAAATTTTATCGAAATAAATTCAGCACATTTTGAGAAAATCAACAAAAAACAAAAATTTTAATATCTCGTTTGATAAACCTTACTGAATCAAACTGAGTCGTTGAGAATGACTTTTTGGATTTGGATGAAATTTTGTGTGTATACTTAAATGGGTTCTTCGATGGTTTTAAAATACAATTGGACCCGGTAGGTGGCGCTGGAATCGAGTTCCAAGATTTGTTATAATTTCAGGGCAGGACGACGTCTGCCGGGCCCGCTAGTTATATATTATATTTTACCGGCCAGACCCGATTTCAGGACAAACTAGTTTTGCCTAGGATAACATATAATATGGAATAAACTTTAAAAATTGAAAAATAAAATTATTTTTAGAAATAAAAAACAAAAACCGACTTCAAAACTGTAACTTATACCTATGTACAAACATAAACTAAAAAGTAAAGACTAATATTTTAATTTCAAAGCAAGAGCCTTAAAGGACAATCAACAAAATTATTGATATTTACATATGTATTTAATATTTATAAACAGTTATTTTTGGAGTCGGTGCCAGCCAAGAAGGACAGTTTAATTCTGCCTTTGTAACAAACTTTCGAAAAGTAGGGGAGCGACGGCTTTATCATGAGTAGGATAGATACGATAGTTCCGTCGCGACGGAGTGAACACTACAAAAGCGTAGCGTACCTATATAAGTAATTATTACTTTGCAGTGTTGCTACAAACGCACGGAATCTGTGACACCCCTGGTACCAGCCAATGTATTGTACACCTTATTACAATGACTTAAAGGCAAACTGGCTCGCAAACTCCCAAGTGCAATTTCCGGAACACACCAATAGGTGCTTGGCGATAGATTTTTAACTTGAGGGGGGTAGCCAGCCAGTCGAGTAGTACAAAGTAACTGAATGCCCGGGCTGTGGTTTCCTCACGATGTTTTCCATTAAATGAAATGAAATGAAATTAAATGAAAAATATTTATTGCCTCATAATGAAAAACACAAAAACATAAATATATACTCAACATTCAGCGCATAGGGCAAAAGGGGTAAGTTCAGCTTGTGCTGCGTACACATGTTGATGCGTCCGCAGCGTTGGTTTTCAGCCCACCCCAGTTCCCGGCGAACTTTACTGATTACTGAAAACGCAAGCTCATTGTAGGATTCGAACGCAGCCTGCGTTAAGTTGTACGACAAACTTAAGGGGGAGATAGGTGGACGACGGATTACCTACCAAATTTACCTACAAAAATCACCATTTTCGAGATATTTCGATATTTAAGATTTCTAATTTTTTTATTTTAGATCTTTGCACTTGAGTTTGTCGTAGTACTTACCGGACATCCTGTATAATTATATTACTGTAGTACCACTCTGTCATCTAGGTCTTTTAAACATTAGGTAATTATATAAAATTAAATCTAGGCATGAAGCGGTATAGCGACGAAAGAAAACCTTCTATTTTTTAAACCGTCATGTTACATCGACAATGTTCTACCCATACCATAAATCACTGAAAGCAGAGCTACCAACAGTAATACGAGTCACAATAATTAATTTAAAAAACATAAAAAACTGTCAGTTTGCGCCTTCCCGCGCCATTTGACTCCGTGCCTTGCTTCTGTGCGCGTTATTTATTTCTGGCGCCAATTAATAAGTTATTTTAGATGCACTTTTTAAATGAATGAGATGTGAAGTAAATGATTTTTTGTGACATAAAGGGATATGCTTTATAATACCCACAAGAATGTAAAAAATATCCCCATATTTCCTTCAAGGCTTACCTGTTAAAGATTACTTGAATTATGATTATCCTTACAATTAATATTATAAATGCGAAAGTAACTCTATCTGTCTGTCTATCGTGCTTTCTCGCCAAAACTACTGAACCGATTTAAATGAAATTTGGTACAGAGATAGTCTAGAAGCCTAGAAAGGACATAGGTGAGTTTTTAATGCGAAAAAAGGGCTGTAAGGGTTTGAAATAGGGAATGAAAGTTTGTATGGAAATTACGTCATTTTTAAAGCTAGAAGCTTGAAACTTATTTTTTAGGCTTTTGGTTAGATATAAATACATACGACATTCAAAGTTTTCAAAAAATTTACCCTAAAGGGGGTAAAAATAGGGGATGACAGTTTTCGTGTGATGACGTCGGCAAAAAACCTTACGGCCCAGAAAATAAGAATATAGAAGAAATACAGAGAATTACACAGTCATTACAAAATAATATAAAACTGAAATTAACGCAAGTACCTACCTAAGGAAGTTGCCGCGCGCCGGCCGCCATACGTATAGGCTATATAACATCACGCTATGTTACGAAAATCCCACGGGAACGCGGGTGAAGCCGCGGAGGACAGCTAGTGATATTATAAGTAAAAAATTGTAGATAGGTTATAAACTCTCCGAAAGCGGGAGGCTAAAAAGCGTCGTCGCCGCGCCGGCATCAAACGCCAGTAAGTTAAGACGATACCAAAAAAATAATTAAGCTTTTTGAAATAGTTTTATTTCACTATGGCATAATTAATAGATATATTTTTTTTGGATAATATGCTTATTGACTTTTTGATTAATGTTCTGGTAGACGTGAAAACACGATTGGATTATATTGCCTCGATAGAATTTAATTCCGAAAAGACCTCTTCTTTCTTTTATTTTTGCATTTTATTCTAAAATCATTACGAATTTCATAGCTTAACTCCATTCAAAATATGGGTATTAAGTATTAGAAAATTCTGGTCGAAAATCTTTTTGACAAATAGCGTAATTAATTTTTAATCAATTTTTATTTGGTTTGGCGCTTACGTTGTTTTATTTTAGGAGCGAGCGCATTGTTGCGCTCTCTTTCTTCGCATATGGAAGTAAATAACTCGGTCACTTTCGTAGCTCCGCCCAGTCGGCCTGCCATCAAGCTTTTTTTACGTTTTTTACGTAAAACCTTAAGTGCCATTTCTCGGACATTTTAAAGATCGAATGTTGTTTAGGTAACCTATCTACACCTTTTTACTTGTAATATCATTGGGTTTTTGAATTTTAAAGTTCCTTTCGTACTTCGCGCACACAGTACCTACAATAAAAGGTTCCTCAGCATTTGAGTACCAATATTAAGATTCATCATATCAGCCGGAAGACGTCCACTGCTGGACAAAGGCCTCCCCTAAGGATTTCCACGATGACCGGTCTTGCGCTACTCGCATCCAGTGGCTTCCCGCGACCCTCACAAGATCGTCGGTCCACCGTGTGGGAGGCCTGCCCACGCTGCGACTTCCGGTTCGTGGTCGCCACTCGAGAACCTTTCTGCCCCATCGGCCGTCGGTTCTACGAGCTATGTGCCCCGCCCACTGCCACTTCTGTTTGGCAATTCTTCGGGCTATGTCGGTCACTTTGGTTCGCCTGCGGATTTCCTCATTTCTGATTCGATCTCGCAGGGAGACTCCGAGCATAGCCCTCTCCTTTGCCCTTTGGGTGACTTTTAGTCTTCTTAGGAGGCCCATAGTAAGCGACCACGTCTCTGTTCTGTATGTCATCACTGGCAACACACACTGGTCGAAGACTTTCGACTTGAGACACTGCGGTATTTGGGACGAGAAGATGTTACGCAGCTTCCCGAACGCTGCCCAGCCGAGTTGGATATTAAGATTAAATGGTAGGTATACCTATTCGATTGATTACAAAGCAAACAAAAATCTTACCTTATCTCCTTCTGACAAAAAACATAAAGGCGATGATAGCTCAGTGGTAAGTGACGACGAATACCGAGGCGAAGGACGTGGGTTCGAATCCTACAATGAGCTTGAGCTTTCGGTGAAGGAAAACATCGTGAGGAAACCATAGCAGGGTGGTAGGGTACTTTGTAGTACTCGACTGGCTGGCTACCACCCTCAAGTTGAAAATCTGTCGCCAAGCACCTATCGGTGTGTTCCGAGAGTTGCACTTGGGAGCCAGTTCCCATCTAGGCTTTGTGTGCTTACCACCTTCGGCCACATCATCACTTACCATAGTGAGTTTGTAGTCAAACACAAGCCTATCCAGAATAAAAATATATTATTATTACCTTTAGAAGAAAAGTACCTACTTAATGTAAAATGTTATCCACGCCCATGTCGAATGTACAGGAGACCCGATCTAGCAATTTTGCCGCTCTGAGCAAAAAAAATATTTTTCGCCTTTTATAATGACTCCTGTCATGAGCATTAGAACTTTTATCCGATCGACGTAACTATCGGAAATAACGACTTCTCCCTACGTGGGGGATTGAATCAAAAATAATGAAATTAAATGGTTATAAATACATCCAAATAGGCATTCACAGTAGTTCACAGGCACTTATGAATAGTCAGACTGATGCTCGGTTCGGAAGGTTGCTTTTGCTGAGAAGAGCCGGCAATAAACTCAGCGATTACTCTTTGCAAAAACAACTTACTTACACCTATTACATTCAATAATAATTGCACTGACAATTATTTGCGTGTTATGGCGGCAGTAATCTATAGAATTTAATTATGACTGACTTAGTAAACGACAAACTCAAGCAGACCAAATGAAAAATCATTACATATCGGGTTAAAAATGTGTTGTTTCTTTCCTATTGAAACGAAGTTCCTTATCGCGCGTAGTGAAAGGGGGCTAGACGGAAAAAAATCTTACGACAGTTTTAGTGTCACTGTCACTTTATTGTAAGTTGTGCGGCGTGCGCATGTTTCTCTGTCTGTCTCTCTCTCTCTCTCTTATAGAAAGTAAGCCAGATATTTTCATTTCTATTTATATATATATTATATATACTCTCTCGACTTATATAACTTCGTTCCATCCGGGTGTCCCTTGACACCTCTCAAGATTTTCTCTTTTTTTTTTCTTCTTGCTTAGGTACAACCTAAAAAAATTGCTGCCACTAGCAAATATAGTGGGATTGGAACAGCTTGTACCTATTTACTTAAACGTGAGGTCTTTTGGTGAGAATGAAAATAGCTTATATAATATCTTTTCGAACTCTTGATATTTCAGTTTGAGTAGCTGATGTTGGATGTGATAGGGAATATGCACGTATTTTTTTTATTGTTTTAAACGTTTCTACCAAAAAAAATATAACACATCCAAAATCTTAACCATTAAGCTAAAAAAATATATTAAAATCACTATCATTTCCGGGTGTATCAAACACGGCCATTGTGGCGCGCTTATTTTGTGATGTGCGATTAGACGAATTCGATGTCAAAAATGAAGTGTTGGGTTCACAAAGTTACTAAAATCAGTTTATTACCATGGAAAAGCACAGGAAACTTATAAATTATAATAAATTTAAACGTAGCGGTTACAAACTCTGTGGTCGAGTGTCAAAGTGACGCCACGATTACTCACGATTACCTCATATCATAGGGCGTTTTGGAAATTTGCGTTGGGAATTTAAAAACAGACACTTTTTGATGATTAAAGTTTGCTATTAAATCATGAAAAAATTTGAAAATAATTATGTACTTAGGTATGTTTTTGTAACAATATGAATTACATAAAAAAAATCGTCCATTTTGAAGTCACGTGCATATTCCCCATTCAGTAGATAAAGTGAGTGGCCAACTGGATAGTAAACCGATTTATGCGTTCGTTTCATCTACTCTACAAAATCAGAACTCTATTATAGTACCTAGGTACCCTTTAGGGAGCGTTCAAGTATTACGTAACGCAATTTTTGGAGATTTTTGACCCCCCCCTCCCCCCATGTAACGCGCCGTCACGATTTTCTGTACCCCCCCCTTCCCCTAGTAAAACGTTACGTAACCATCAAGTGAGCATTTTTACCTAAAAGTCACAATTATGTGGCGTAAAGTACCGAAAATGTGAAAATGAAGTGTTACGTAACACGTAGTTCAAACCCCCCTCCCGCCCCTGTAACGCATCGTAACGTTTTACAAGACCCCCCCCCCCCCCCCCCAAATTCGTTACGTAATACTTGAACGCTCCCTTATGTTATTATTGACCCATCATAAGACGATTATCCCACTAATCATACTAATATTATAAATGTGAAAGTTTGGACGGATGAATGGATGGATGGATGTATGTTTATTACTCATTTACGCCAGAACGGGTGAATGGATCTGGATGAAATTTGGCATGGAGATAGATTATAGTCTGGAATAGCACATAGGTTACTTTTTATCCCGGGAAAAGATAAGATCCCTAGAAACCGCGGGGAGGAAAACTAGTACCTACATATAGTGTGAACCCTAAGAAAGCTTAACTAAAGATTCAAGTATAGAATGCTTATTTTTTAAAATGATGTCGTTAAAAGAGTGTTACCTACAAACGTATTGAAACAATAAATACACACTTGCTATTTTATAATACATAAATTGATGCTTGATTATAAACATCTTAAAAGATCACAAGGATTTTTTTTCTCATAATCACCAATAACTTGCAATAAAAAGTTTTGCGTGAAAAATGTTAAAGAACGCTAATTTATTTACGATCTGCCAACAATAAAACGCGTCCAAATGTTTTTGTATTCCCGCCACTGGCGACTCAAATTAGCCGTTTGAATTGGTTTCTAGACGTTCCATGCACACAAACAAATAAAACGATTTAACATCACACACACATCCGCAGACATTAACCGCGCACTGATGTCTCATTTTCTAAATTTGTTACGAAAAGATAAATCTCCTCGCGTCCCGGAGTCTCGTTAGTTAAATCTTTCTCCCCTGTAATTATTCACCGTTTAGAAAAAAAAAGTAAGAACGAAATAAACATGAAAAGAAATGTCTCGCGGTTGAAATTTAGTAAGTGGCCGTAGCTCATTAAAAAGCTGTAAAATTCTATTACCAGACAGCGGATGGGAGAATTTCCGAACGAAATTGCTTGCGTCAGTCGACGTGCGACCAATCTACCACTACCGTTACGAAAATCAACACTTATTTGAATGTGAACTTTATTGCATTGTAATAAAGATATTTCATCGGCAGCTATAATTTTGTCCGTATTTACAATGGCGCGAAACAAAGACGTCGACCGTTGACAAGCGAGGATAAATTTACATTAATTGCTTTACTACTGTCAAAGTGGTTTGCGAGCATGTTTTGTCACTTGTTTTTGAGAAAGATTATTTTAGATCCTAATTAATTAAGCTTGAACATAATTGTAGGTGATTTGATGTAGTGAACAAGTACGCTAATGTTTGTTGCTCTAAATTCATTTTATTAGATAAAACCCATTAGAATTTACTATATAATAAATATATTACACCTACATCAAACTAAATATTTAATTTGACTTTAGTATCTCTACTGTTTTATTTTAACTTACATTTTAGTAAAATAAGATAAGATTTTATTTTTTACAGTTAAGTTTATTTATTTTTTACAACATAGTCTTTTTCACATTTCTGAACGTAATGATTTAAAATCCTGCCTCTTGTAAACTAATGTTATGACAAAATAATATATTAAGAAAAGATTTACAACCTATCCAGACTTCATTAAAGAAATTATTCCGATCACCACGTCACACACGTCAAAGTGAGTTATGTTTCATTTTTAATCAATTAACCAGTGTGCCTCTCCAATTCAAGCTCAAATTACGCATGTTTAGTGCGTGCGTGCAAAAAACTTTTAGTGATTTAAAAAATTACCGTTTTTAGAACGACACCTTTGTCTTTATGGCGGTAATAAAAAATTACGTCGAGGCAATAATTAAGGTTTTCATGAGTTGGTCTGAATGGAAAGCTTGTTTACGGCAATAACATGCAAGTATATGTATATATATATATATATCTGCTCGTATACTAATGCACGTATAAATAAAGTATTATTGGAAGGAATATCTCATAACACACGATGGCATTTTTGGTTGTTTTGGGTCACTACGTGAAGTGCATCCATTGACACCGAGCGACGCGACACACGTCAAAGGACACTATACTTCTATAGGTATATACTAATATTATAAAGAGGAAAGATTTGATTGTTTGTTTGCATTGAATACGCTCTGAAACTACTGGACTGATTAGAAAAATTCTTTCACCATTAGAAAGCTACATTATCCCTGATGAACATAGGCTATTATTTTGTCCCGGAAAAAGATAAGATCCCACGGGAACGCAGGTGAAACCGCGGAGGACAGCTAGTTACTTACTTATATTATTTTATTACTAATTTTGCCGCCATAACACGCAAATATTGTCAGTGAGACTAGATAAATAATAATTATTGAATGTAATAGGTGTAAGTTGTTTTTGAAAAGAGTAATTGCTGAGTTTATTGCCGGCTCTTCTCAGCAAAAGCAACCTTCCGAACCGAGCATTAGAGTAAGTATTCATAAGTGCCCGTGAAGGCCTATTTGGATGAATAAACATTTCATTTCATATCATTGCTTGTAAGGTGCTTGTAAAGTTGTAACATATAAATGACATTGAAGGAAAAATAAATTAAATATTTGAGTGTTTTTTAAAAAGACACAAATATGACGATCTAGTTATCCGGCCACGGCGGCCACCAAATCGTCAAGATGGGTTCGCGTCGTTAAGAATGACATGTTGATATATTGCCGCTAATTACTCACGGAGGGGAGGTGTTTATTGAAAATAGATGTAAGGTGACGATGTATCGTGTCGGGTGAGTATCCGAGCCGACGGATTGTCGGGAATGACTTCCGTACATCACTACACTACGTTATGATTTAACAATCATTTCATTTAAACCGATTATGACAGATATAAATAAATATCCTCGGACATTTGTTCACACACGGCTATCTGATCCCAAACTAAGCAGAGCTTGTACTATGGAAACCAGATGACTGATATACTACATAAACTACTTTTTTTTATGATTTTGATTTAGATGTAATAACTAATAAGAATTATTTAATACCGACCGCCATTGAAAGTTGAAATCAAAATATTTTTAAATTGCTCGCGTATCGTATACCTACCTACACAGGTACACTGAGTATCTTAGATGTCTATAAATTTATAGATTTGTATGAATATGCATCAATAACCCACGCTAAAGAGTTAGGCCTCTTCATATAATTGTGAAAGTGGTAATTATTAAAGAGAAACGATTTGACGGCAAACGATATTTTGCCAACATCAACAAAGAAATTGTTAATTGCCCACAGATATAAAAAAGTTTAAAAATAGAATTAAGTAGGTAGTATAATTAAATGCTTTTACTGTGATTATTTAAGATTAGGATACAATGGGATGGTGAAGTGTAAAATAAACCAATAATACATTCTTTTTAATTTTGGTGATTAGATTAGGTAGTGGTAGGTAACGCATTTAATTTTGTTAGGGCGATAAGATTCTTATAGCCAATCTTATTAGTTAGAAAGTAAGTTTATTTTCCACATTCGAATTGTTTTAACGATACCTATTCTTGGTACAGCCACCGAAATCATTTCCTAAATATTGACATACATAAATCATATCTGACGTTTCTTTTTTGTTTGTCCTCACAGGATCCTGTTCGTCGCGAGGGAAACGCGCCCGCACTGCATTCAGCGCTCAACAAATCAAAAGTTTAGAAGCGGAGTTCGAGAAGAATCGTTACCTATCGGTTGCAGCCCGGGGTAGACTTGCTAGGCAACTCAGACTTACAGAAACACAGGTAACCCTAAAATCTTTTAAAAGGTAGATCTTTGTACACAGTTCAATTTAAAAAAAAACATCTTTTCGTACTTATGATTTTGGATTTAAACGATCATACGATCTTGATTGACATATCCAATCAACCTCTTTTTTAAATGTAGATGCGATAATTTAAAATTAAGTCATTGTCGTTAATATGGTACTTACTTAATAAATTATAATAAAAAGGATGAATTTTAACAACGTATATTTTCTAGTAATTTTAGATGTTTTATACACTGTTTTTTTGTTCGCAGATCAAAATTTGGTTCCAAAATCGTCGAACCAAATGGAAACGAAAATACACAAACGATGTGGAGCTCCTTGCTCAACAGTATTACAGTAGCTTAGGCATTGTTGCCCCAAGACCTATGTTCGTAGGTGACAGGCTATGGGTATTCAATTACCCCAACCGTATTCCGCACACTCAGCAACAACAATGGATGAAATCACTCAATACCGTCGCTAATATCAACCCACACAACCAATTAATAGACAGAAGTAACATATTTCGAACATTACCCAAGCCGGATATGCCGCCTTTTTTAATACCTCCGCCCCCAGCTACGTTTCCGAACGAAAGACTTTACATAGATCGAAATGTCACTTTGGGAAATGTCAAAATTCCCGCGCAAAGTCGCCTCGTTCCACGAGAAGTTTACAACAATATGGCGACCGCTCAGCGAAGTATGGACGTATATAAAAATAATATTTTGAACCATAGCAGTCCACCGCAGGAGTCTAATATAGATCATTTAAGAAGATTGGAGGAAAATTTCAGTATTTAACTAATTTATGTTTGAGCATTGTTTGTGAAACCTTTTTTAGTAAACAACATTTCTTTTCCTGTCCAACTTCGATTGTCATTTCAAATATTTTATAATTGCTAATTTAAGAGAAAAATAGTAAAAGCTAAAATATTGTCGTATTCGGCAAATTTTCAAAACCGGTTTAAATATTTGGGAATAAAATATCGGTTTACTGGAACGTCACAAATCATCGCTAATTTTTAGTTATCATTCAGCCAAACATAGGCAAAGGCACGAATATAGATGGCAAAGGCATATTTTTTCTATTCAGCCACCTCATTAATGAAAAAAAAATAGAACGATATAAAATGGTAAATTTCTATATGAAAACAAGCTTATTCAGAAAATAGGTATCAAATTGTTTACCTAGTTTCATTTCAAAAATATAATATGAGCATGTTAAGAAAATTTAATGTTGTCAATTAACATCAAGTTTAAGACGCTAAAGAATATAGAACGACAAATGATAAACATAAGTAAAAATAAAGTATAAAATTAATTTGTTTTCTTTTCCCACTCCGAGAGCAGCTACCACAGTTAGGCGTGTTTTGCTCATCTTGGATGGCGATGAGTAGATGAGTATCCAAATCCATATTAATTATGATCCTCATTTTGAATTCCGAGCGTATCTTTTATAAGAGGTTGCAACCAAAATAAAATGCACTGCAGGCAGAGGGAAAGAAATATTAGCGGTTTCTTATAAAGATTAATTCAATAGGTAACTATACCTACTCAATATTCCATGGCGTTTTACGCTTATTACATGCCTAAGTAGGTACTTTACTTTATGCATGTCTCTAACAGAAAATGTAGATTCAAAGTAGGTACTTAGCCCTTTGGATTCGCGCTATTAATTGAAAAACACTTATATATTTCCTATAAAATTGGTCTGCATTTTTTTAAGCGCATAATTTATATACACTCAATAACAAGTTTCGGTATACACGTGCATTTTTTTATGGCTCTTGCAATGATTCAGTAATTTTAGATGATCTTTTAAAGAATCTAACTAAATCTTTTAAACACAATGCGCGCGCAAACTCGTGCTTAATGTGAAAATGTACTTTCTGACGGACATTTTCCATAGAATGCCATATTTGCTTGTTGTTTAATTTTATATTAATTCAGAAATGACTCAAAACTTTCAAAATTTGAAGTAGATAGTAGTCGTAGTCATTATTGAACACAGCGCCCCCTGCTCTATATTCACTGCAACATCTATTTTCGCTCTAAAAAGTTTCACATTTCAATACTAGATGGCGTAGCGACTGCTGTACACTTTGAAAATACATATTTTTAGTGTTAACAAATCAATTGTATATTGAAATACGTATTTTTATGTTTTAATATGTAGTAAACGATTTGGTCGTAGCATGTATTAATTTTATCAGAGGTGTGACTTAAATGTATTGAGTTATTGAGTAAAATTCTGAATCGCGCTATTGAAAGTTTTCTGGATTTCACAATATATACAAGTTGCTTGCAATGATAAGTGTACTTGCTTCGGCAGTACATATACTAAAATTGGAACGATACAGAGAAGATTAGCATGGCCCCTGCGCAAGGATGACACGCAAAATCGTGAAGCGTTCCACATTTTTTGAAGAGTTTGCATTTAGTGGATGTAGTCACTAAATATTATCAACACCCTTAGATTGTCGCAGACTACACACTTTCTACTATCATTATTTCATTTTTTTAAACCACAAGTTTCAACGAGGCAGGCCGGTCACCTATGGTAAGTGACTACCGTCGCCTATAGACATTAGCAAAGCAACCAGTGGAATTGTACACCTTATCACAATGCTTTAAAGGCATCTGGCTCTCAAGTGCAATTGCTGAACGAAACACCAATATGTGCTTGGCGATAGCTTTCCAACTTGAGGGTGGTAGCCAGCCAGTTGAGTAGGTACTAAATAGTACCCTACCACCATGCTATGGTTGCCTCATGACGTTTTCCTTCACCGAAGGAAGTATTCGAAGTAATTCGAACCCACGACCTTCACTGCGGTATCCGAAGTCACTACCACTGAACTATCATCGCCTTTATAGTGTGCACACTTCCATAAATCGTCATAGTGATTAAAAACTTAACCAAAATATCGGCGGATAGAAACTGTTGTCTGCGGGTGCTGTTACTCTTATACCTACTTAGACAGGGCCAACGCCAGCTAATTAGCGTTTAAAAAAGCAAATCAACAAAATATTTGTTTTGAATTATTAAATATTATGTAGGTACATATCTACTTACTTTTTAATAAACCATTCTGTAGTTACCTACACTACATCTCTGATAATAATAATACCTTCTTTCTTACCTACATATCGAGGGGTGTCTTTCTTTGAGTACATAATCAAAGGTTGTCATGGACGACGGCAGCAGGGCGCAAGGGCATGCACTTACATTACACCCCCATTCGGAAAAAATAAAATTATTTTTAAAAATAAAAAACAAAAACCGACTTCTAAACTGTAACCTATACCTATGTACAAACATAAACTAAAAAGTAAAGAATAATATTTTAATTTCAAAGCAAGAGCCTTAAAGGACAATCAACAAAATAATTGATATTTATATATGTATTTAATATTTATAAACAGTTCTTTTTGGAGTCGGTGCCAGTCAAGAAGAAGGACAGTTTTGAACTGGACACGAAGTGTTCATACGAGAAAACGTCTTACGACACCTCTCCTTACGGTAATGATCCTTAGGTCTGCGCCGTCGCTCCCCTACTTTTCGAAAGTTTGTTACAAAGGCAGAATTAAACTGCCCTTCTTGGCTGGCACCGACTACAAAAAGAACTGTTTATAAATATTAAATACATATATAAATATCAATAATTTTGTTGATTGTCCTTTAAGGCTCTTGCTTTGAAATTAAAATATTAGTCTTTACTTTTTAGTTTATGTTTGTACATAGGTATAAGTTACAGTATTGAAGTCGGTTTTTGTTTTTTATTTTTAAAAATAATTTTATTTTTCAATTTTTAAAGTTTATTCCATATTATATGTTATCCTAGGCAAAACTAGTTTGTCCTGAAATCGGGTCTGGCCGGTAAAATATAATATATAACTAGCGAGATATAATTTTTTTCGTTTTTGTTGATTTTCTCAAAAAGTGCTTAATCAATTTCGATAACATTTATATGGGACCACCTCTGAAGTATGATCTACCAAACAAAAAAAGAATCATCAAAATCTATTCATAATTGGCAGAGAAATCGCGTAACAAACATACAAAAAACATACAGACAAATTGAGAACCTCCTCCTTTTTTTTGAAGTCGGTTAATAAAATACATAAGTAGATTGTTTTCATACCTATTAAGTTACTGTTTGAATAAAAATGTAAGCCAGCTATGCTATCCAAATTAGTTCATCAGCGTACCTATCAATAAAAGTGTCCTTCGATATTTTATTAGTTAATCGTACCTATAGAGTGTAGATAGATGCAGATGCACCTCCCTGAAAGTAATCCTGGCGGCGACATGAGGGGTGTTTATACGTATTGTACCTACTTACCTACATATTATGATTCATCGATTTTTGAGCCGGCTTTCATGCAATTCTGAGCATCAAATCTGACATTAAAGCCATTTATAAAACTAGGTACCTATTAAACCGATTGTGATGAAACTTAGCACACAAATAGATATCCTGGAATAAGATAGGATATTTTTTATCCCGCGAAAAGATAAGATCCCACGGGAACGCGGGGAACAGAATCCTTTCCAAACAAGACTCAAAGAATGTTCATCATTGACACCTTGCCTGTAGTTATCGAAACACAATCAGTTTGATTGGAAGATGAATTATTTTTCAAGGCGAAAACAGATAATTATGTTTTAAACTTTGAGATAGTTATCAAAGGATCTTGGAAACTTACAGCTTTTATTTTATTGAAAATTATACCAAGATATACCTACATTCGATACCTACACTCATTTTTGAGCAGTCGTTTTTATAACATTTTTTTTTCCAAATTTATCTTCTGTAGCTCCTCGAAATGTATATATTTTTTTTCGTTTGTTTGCCGGCATTTTGCCTGTCCTGTCCTGTCTGAGAATTAACGAACATAATATAAAAGCCGCCGCAGACAACAGACTTTATATCCGGCGATAGTTTGGTTGAGTTTTTAATCACTATGGAGCTGCAAGTGCGCACATTATAAAGATTCTTAAATACTGTAAGAACCCGACTAAACAATCAGCTGATAGAAAGTGTGTAGTCTGCGACAATCTAAGGGTGTTGATAATATTTAGTGACTACATCCACTAAATGCAAACTCTTCAAAAAATGTGGAACGCTTCACGATTTTGCGTGTCATCCTTGCGCAGGGGCCATGCTAATCTTCTCTGTATCGTTCCAATTTTAGTATATGTACTGCCGAAGCAAGTACACTTATCATTGCAAGCAACTTGTATATATTGTGAAATCCAGAAAACTTTCAATAGCGCGATTCAGAATTTTACTCAATAACTCAATACATTTAAGTCACACCTCTGATAAAATGAATACATGCTAAGACCAAATCGTTTACTACATATTAAAACATAAAAATACGTATTTAAATATACAATTGATTTGTTAACACTAAAAATATGTATTTTTAAAGTGTACAGCAGTCGCTACGCCATCTAGTGTTACAATGTGAAACTTTTTAGAGCGAAGATAGATGTTGCAGTGAATATAGAGCAGGGGGCGCTGTGTTCAATAATGAAGTACCTAACCAATGTAGTAGAGTGTAAAAAGTCCTTCCCAAGGGTTTAAAATTTCATCAAAATCTGATCCGTCGTTGTTATGAAAGCCAAGTAGATCGACAGATGAACATTAAACAAAGACATCATCTTAATATCCATAATATATCCTGCTACTGCACTTGAGAGCTGGTTCCCTTCTAGCCAATATGTGGCCAATAAAATGTTGTCAAACCACAATAATTTTCGAATCAGCTTTTATATTAGGTACTAGAGCTGTCCCCGCGTTCCCGTGGGATCTTATCTTTTCCCGGGACAAAATATAGCCTATGTTACTCAGGGATAATGTAGCATTCTAAGGGTGAAAGAATTTTCAAAATCGGTTCAGCAGATCCAGAGATTACCCCCTACAACCTCACAGACTTTATCTCTTTATAATATTAGTATAGATTTAAAATTACATAAATATAAAAACACAACAACAAGTTTTAAATACATAATTTATTACTATGGTACAATATGTTTTGAATGATTTACGCCAATATTGAATTTATAGTCGCCATATTACAACACAAAATGTACAATAGTAGGTAACGCAGACACATTTCATTTTGTTTAACTTGGTAGGTACCGAATGTTTCATTTTTATATAAACTTTAACGTAAATATACAATTTAATTTACATTTCTAACCGTGTGACTCACGCTTGGCATATTAGTTGCTTTAAAAACATCTCAGTTAACAATCGGTATTTATAAATAAAATTCCACCAATAATTACCTAAATGTCCACTTACACGCATACAAGACACCATTTTATAGTACTTTTTTTTATCTCAATATAAACATAAAAAATAACAAATGTAGTTTCACACATCCATTACTTGCTTTTACACTTTTTTTAAAGACAGTTGCTAAATAACCATTGCCATGCTGTCAGAAAAAAAAAGAAACCAGAACTTCGAAATTTGAAAAGAGTAGCATCAAAAATTTATACTTCAGAATTTAGGCATGACTTTATTGTCTATATTTCGTGTCAACGATACGATACATTTTAATCGATAACAAATGAGATAATCGACTAATAAATTCGTACTGGCCAGATTATTTAAAAGCATTGCTGTGTATTATCGTAGCAACTGTCTGACCACCATTACAAATAGGTTATTCATGTGGGGAGGGCAGGTAGAGCTGAAATGCACTAATTGTTCAGTTTTTTTGCATGAAGTTATTTTAGTATGTATATGTATGTATGAGCTATGCGCCTGGCTTTGCTTACAAGTCCATAATGACACTTCACTTTACTGCTGTGCTTCACGGAACTGCTTTTTGTTACCTGAAAACAAAGTAAATGTTATAGTTAGACTATACATTTGAAACTGCATTAAAAATACAAACTAAAAAGTGAAAAACATGCTCTATGTTTCTAAATATAAAACATATTTATGTGTAATTTAAACATTTCCATTTAAACACCAATTGCACGATTAGTGGAGTAGGTACCTTCTCTACTAGGTTAATAATGATAATTATTTACTTGAAAAAGAAAATGGAGTACGTAGATTGAGTTAGTTTAAAGTTTCTTCATCAACCATCAATTAATTTTGGGTCGTACTCCTCAATCTAGGATTCCTTGTGCTATGGGGGGGTATGAAACTAGCGCAGGTATTTTTGAGTATTTTATTTAGGTTTAAGAATAAAATTGTTAAACATTTGAACAAAAAGCCAATATACTATAAAAAACCTTGCTGAGTTCTTCTCAGTTGTTGTCTGACTTCCGAACCGGGTGGTAACTTCTGTAATTCAACCTTCATAATTGCACTACTAAGGCCTAAACTGAATAAATGGTTTTGACGTTGAGTTTAGGTCAGCTTGCCTGGTTAGGGAGTGTGTTACAAGAGCAGAGGCAAGAGCGGAACCAGCTTTACAGTCAGGATGGGTCATATAGTCGAGGACTGATAGCTGCTAGGACTGCAGCCCAGTGGGGGTCATGACCCCCAAGGCGTACCAAAGGGTGGATCCAGGGTGGGGTCATGGGTATCATAACCCCCAAGGCGTACCCAAGGGCAGATCCAGCTTTACAGTCAGGAGGGGTCATATAGTCGAGGACTGATAGCTGCTAGGACTGCAGCCCAGTGGGGGTCATGACCCCCAAGGCGTACCCAAGGGTGGATCCAGGGTGGGGTCACGGGGATCATAACCCCCAAGGCGTGCCAAGGGCAGATCTAGCTTTACAGTCAGGAGGGGTCATATAGTCGAGGACTGATAGCTGCTAGGACTGCAGCCCAAGGGTGGATCCAGGTCGGGGTCATGGGGATCATGACCCCCACGGGCGAATCCATGGCGGGGTAATGGGGATCATGAACCCCCCTTGAGTGAGGACGAGGGTGTCAGCAT
This sequence comes from Ochropacha duplaris, assembly GCA_951361185.1. Lineage (NCBI taxonomy): Eukaryota > Metazoa > Arthropoda > Insecta > Lepidoptera > Drepanidae > Ochropacha > Ochropacha duplaris. Next base: position 4,084,540 of record OX592718.1, on the reverse strand, counting down.
GTACCTGGCTAGCTATCGTCCTGCAGCGTGTTGAACCGGTTCCCGAGCGCGAGGGGCTGCCGCGGCGAGGCGCGGGGCGGCGCGGCGCCGGCGGGCGCGGGGCTCCACCCTCCGCGCTTGGAACCCCCGCCCACGGCTCCGCCGCCCGCTGCGCCCAGTACCGGGAAGTAATCGTCATTGTGGATGTCCGGCGCGTGCTTCTACAACATACAAGTATATGAAATGAAATATCTATTCATCCAAATAGGCCTTCGCAGGCACTTATGAATGGTCACACTCTAACGCACGGTTCGGAAGGTTGCTTTTGCTGAGAAGAGCCGGCAATAATCTCAGCAATTACTCGTTTCAAAAACAACTTACACCTATTACATTCAATAATAATTCATCTGGTCTCACTGACAATATTTGCGTGTTATGGCGGCAAAAATAGTAATCAATAGAATGTAATTATGACTGACTTAGTAAACGACAAACTCAAGCAGACCAGCCCCCACAAGCAGCATCTGTTACTATTTGTACTGTATCATTTATTTATTTTTTTTACCCTTGGATTAGCTTGTTTGACAGCAATCTCGCCATAGTAAGTGATGATGTGGCTGAAGGTGGTAAGCACACAAAGCATAGATGGGAACCAGCTCTCAAGTGCAGCTGTCAGAACACACCGATAGGTGTTCGGCGACAGATCTTAAACTTGAGGGGTACCCTACCACCATGCTATGCTTTCCTCACGATGTTTTCCTTCACCGAAAGCTCAAGCTCATTGTAGGATTCGAACCCACGAATTTCACCGCGGTATCCGACGTCAATACCACTGAGCTATCATCGCCTTAAAATATGGTATGGTATGGTGTGGTATTATGGGTATGGTATGGTATGGTATAGTATTTTTGTTTTAATTTTATTATGGCGTTTATTGCCATCACTGCGTCCCCCTGATTTTCTAATCAGGGATCTTGGTTATCGCGTTTTTACAGTGCCATTGTTGATTTACGTTGGATAGTTGTGTAGATTGTTAAATTAAAGTATGATAAATAGGGTAATATTGTATATTTGTTATTATTCCTCAATTAAATGCAATGTAAAATTTGCTCGTCAATATTTTAAATGCATTGTATGAGAGATCAAATGCTTTAAATTAGAATGCAAACTTTGGTTTTAAATTAAAATTAAACATTATTAAAATATTAGATGTAAATCATGGTGTGGTATGGTAAGGTATGGTATAGTATAGTATGGTATGGTATAGTATGGTATAGTATGGTATGGTATAGTATAGTATGGTATGGTATAGTATGGTATAGTATGGTATGGTATAGTCTAGTATGGTATGGTATAGTCTGGTATAGTATAGTATGGTATGGTATAGTATGGTATAGTATGGTATAGTCTAGTATGGTATGGTATAGTATGGTATAGTATGGTATGGTATAGTATAGTATGGTATGGTATAGTATGGTATAGTATGGTATGGTATAGTCTAGTATGGTATGGTATAGTCTGGTATAGTATAGTATGGTATGGTATAGTATGGTATAGTATGGTATGGTATAGTCTAGTATGGTATGGTATAGTATGGTATAGTATGGTATGGTATAGTATAGTATGGTATGGTATAGTATGGTATAGTATGGTATGGTATAGTCTAGTATGGTATGGTATAGTCTGGTATAGTATAGTATGGTATGGTATAGTCTGGTATAGTATAGTATGGTATGGTATAGTCTAGTATGGTATGGTATAGTCTGGTATAGTATAGTATGGTATGGTATAGTCTAGTATGGTATGGTATAGTCTGGTATAGTATAGTATGGTATGGTATAGTCTGGTATAGTATAGTATGGTATGGTATAGTCTAGTATGGTATGGTATAGTTTGGTATAGTATAGTATGGTATGGTATAGTCTAGTATGGTATGGTATAGTTTGGTATAGTATAGTATGGTATGGTATAGTCTAGTATGGTATGGTATAGTCTGGTATAGTATAGTATGGTATGGTATAGTCTAGTATGGTATGGTATAGTTTGGTATAGTATAGTATGGTATGGTATAGTCTAGTATGGTATGGTATAGTCTGGTATAGTATAGTATGGTATGGTATAGTATAGTATGGTATGGTATAGTCTAGTATGGTATGGTATAGTCTGGTATAGTATAGTATGGTATGGTATAGTCTAGTATGGTATGGTATAGTTTGGTATAGTATGGTATGGTATTAGTCTGGTGTATTATGGTATAGTATGGCATAGTATGGTATGGTATGGTATGGTATGGTAAGGTATAGTATGGTATGGTAAGGTATAGTATGGTATGTTGTGTTGTACTAACGGCCTGGTTGCGCCTCGTGGGCTCGGGCGCCCTCTGTCGGGACACGGGCGGCACGTAGGCGGCGGGCTTGGTCTCGCGAGGCTTCTCCTCCACGGGAGGGGGCGCCGGCCGCGACGGCTGCTCCGCTTCCACCTTACATACATTACAAATACAATATTACATTTACATTATAGCTTATTCTTTAATTGCCAGTTTTTTTTTAACTTTTTAACTCTTTCCCCCCTTGTAATATTTCTTGATGTTGTTCCAACAGGCACATGTCTAGTTGATACTAAAATTGTAATTTTTCTATTGTTTTGTTAGTAGTTTAGTCCGATTAAAAAAGGGCAGTATATGAGAATGTATTTTTCCAAATATAAAAATAAATGGGGTTTTGATATGTAGGTTTTCATAATGACGTTCGGATAATCAAGTCGCCGCTCATAGCATTGCTTTGTATTCGGTTTAACATTTGGTGCCATTTTTTTTTGTATTCAATAAATGCTTTTTTACCTCAGTCTTCCTAAAACTATAAATAATAATAATAAATTTCCTGGGACATTTGTTCACACATGGCTATCTGATCCTAAGCTAAGCAGAGCTTGTAATATGGAAACCAGATATACTACATATACTCATAGTTCATACTACTATCTTTAAATTAGATAATTACACCCAGACTCAGGACAAAAAGACATGTTCATGCACACAAAGTCCGTCCTGGATGTGACTCGAACCCACAACTTACGGCGTGATAGGTACTCACCGGCTTATTCCAAGGTCCTTTGACCTTCGCGCTGTCGGGCGCAGTATCCTCGCTGGACGAGTCTCGTCCTGACTCGGGCGCTCCGTTACCACCTTGGAGCACCTGTATCTTGAGCCCCGTGTAGTCCTTCACTGGCTCCTCATACTCTTTCCATTCCTCTTCCTAATTGGACAAATATTATGTTATAATATAAACAAATAGAGCATGGAGAACTTTTTTTTATTCTGGACGGGCTGTGTTTGACCACAATCTCACTATGGTAAGTGATGATGTGGCCAAAGGTGATAAGCACACAAAGCTTAGATGGGAATTGGCTCTCAGGTGCAGCTGTCGGAAAACACCGATAGGTGCTATTTTTTTATTTATTTATTTTTAGGAAGATTTACAGCAAATAAAATTATCTAACAAAGAAAATGAATATCTTAATGCTAATAACAAATCTCCACTGATGTATCCACCGAAAACTCATTGTAGGATTCAAACCCACGACCTTCGCCGCGGTATACGACGTCACTACCACTGAGCTATCATCGCCTTATAATAGAGCAATGAGAACTTTCTCCTTAATAACTGTAGTAGTGACGCTGGAGACATACAATGAGCTTTTGGTGAAGGAAAACACTGTGAAGAAACCACAGTAAAGTCAAAGTCAAAGTCAAAACCATTTATTCAGTTTAGGCCCTAGAAGGGCACTTATGAAGGTCAAATTACAGAAGTTACCACCGGTTCGGAAGTCAGCCTTCAACTGAGAAGAACCGGCAAGAAACTCAGCAAGGTTACATTTTTTAAATATTTTTGGACCATCCAGACCAGTACTTTTTAGTACTCGATTGGCTGGCTGAAAATCTGTCGCCAAGCACCTATTGGTGTGTTCCAGCAGTTATGCTTAAGAGCCAGATGACTTTAAGGCATTGTAATGAGGTAAATAAATAAATATCCTCGGTCATTTGTTCACACCCGGCTATCTGATCCCAAACTAAGCAGAGCTTGTAATATGGAAACCAGATGACTGATATACTACATATACTACTTTTTTTGTAAATACATACTTAAATAGATAATTACACCCAGACTCAGGACAAACAGACATGTTTATGCACACAAATATGTGTCCTGGATGGGAATCGAACCCACGACCAGCGGTGTGATAGGCAGTGTGTTAACCAACCACGCCAACCGGCCCGTCAGCCGTACAACACATTGGCAATTCCACTGGTATTGCTGATACCTATAGGTGACGGTATTCACTTACCATCAGGTGCCCCGCCTGCCTGGCACTTGTGATATAAAAAAACACTTAAAAATATTAGCATCAGTTCCCCATTTTCCTAAAGTTGTCTATAAACCAAATTCTATCAACCATGCATTGTATTAAGTTAAACACAGCATTGAAATGAAATTTTTATTCATCCAAATAGGCCTTCACAGGCACTTATGGATAGTCAGACTCTAATGCACAGTCAGACTCTAATGCACAGTTTGGAAGGTTGCTTTTGCTGAGAAGAGCCGGCAATAACTCTTTTCAAAACAAACTTAGAATAATTACATAAGATTCTGTCCTGCAAGAGCGAGTGCTACACCCAAGCATTGTCATCATTTAAATATTTCTTAAAATGGTAGTATGTATGTACTATTACCAAAAATCTAATATAAAATGTTTGTAGGACTCTTTTATAATCTTATTTTTATTATTACGAGCATTTTCTTCTTCAATAACTGCTCTTTATTTGTCAAACCTCCTACATATAAATACACAAAACAAAAATACAATCTTTGCAGTATAATATAAAGTTATAAACTATTGTTATGATGACATTTGCTCTCACTGAATCAAATGGCTAATATTAAAAGTAATAGATTATCATTTAATTATGTATTGTTTACAAAGATGTTTTGTTATTAATATCAACTTTAGAGAATCATTTGAAGGCCATAACATCACATAAACAGTCTGTAAAATAATCTGTAATGCTAATTTACCCATGTCCTTGATTGAAATGGTAATAACAACATTATCACCAATGATTTTATAATTAAGGAGGTGTAGATAGGTTACCTACATGACATTAGATTTAAAAACTGGCCAAGTGCGAGTCGGATCCGCGCACGAAAGGTTCCGTAAAAACGGCAAAAAAATCACTTTTGTTGTATGGGAGCCCCCCTTAAATATTAATTTTATTTTTAGTATTTGTTGTTATAGCAGCAACATTAATACATAATTTGTGAAAATTTCAACTGTCTAGCTATCGCGGTTATTGAGATACAGCCTGGTGACAGTCTTAGTAATAGGGTCCCGTTTTTACCCTTTGGGTAAGGAACCCTAAAAAGGGCCAAGAAATGGCACTCGTTACAGTTTTGGTTGATTTGGGTCACTTTCGCTTTTAATTGCATTCAGTAGTGAAGTGCATCCATTGATATTGGTGATTCCTGACTCCTGGTAGGTTATTAGAATTTTTGATAATTCATATTGCTAAGTGCTAACCACGCCCGAAACAATAATTGTCTAATAATTTGTATAACCTTGACTATAAACAACAATACATACTTCAGATGTTATAAATTGATTTCTCAATTAGCATAGAAAAATATGTATAATATTTTATTTATTTATTAACAAATGTGAGGATGTAGCAGGCTGGTGGTAGTGCAACTGGCTGGTGATGATTATTCCAGATTTTGAACTTTAGAAACACCATTATAGGAAGCTAATACCTACCTGAATTTGTAAGGCATCTTATAAAACACCATGCAATGGTTTCCTTAAATGTTTTCCTTCATCAGAAGCTTGTTTACTAAATTTAACTCTGATTACATCAATAGTGACTTGTTTATAGAATGAATTCATCTTGAAGCCATTCTCTTCAGGATCATACAAAAACTACTCCATCTCAACTACTTTCTTTGGTGAATCATGCAAAAAAAAAACATGATTTTAACAATGGACTTGACCTAAATTGACACAAATTAAGTATTTAACTTAGCATTACAGACACATAATACAACATAAGTAACTAAAGCATGCCTTTGTCTTAAACGTAGTAAAAGAAAGAGAGGCGGCAACGTGTAAAAATCGTAAAAGATAGGCACCCAAGTTCCCAACTCATTTTAAAAAACAACTTGAGCAGTAACTGTACATATAACCGGGTCAAACACAACGATGCTGTGTCAATTAGACATTAGTCACTACAAATCGCCAGGGAATCGGCAATGACTAGAAAAATTCTCATGAAATGACAGCTTGCAAATTATGTCTAATATTATAGGTAAGTTGGGAATGTGATATCGGGAAGGTATTTTAACGAAATACTCACCCCACCGCGACCACCTTCGTCACCCTCCTGCACTGGCCGCTCTTTCTTAGGCCGCACATCTGATTTCTGTTTTGGATCCTCCATTTTTTTGGCGAACTCATCGGCGGTGGAGAATTTCTTCACTGCCTTCGACTTTTTGCGATCTTTCTTCGCGAAGAAATCGTCCAAATCGGCCATGTTTAAATTTTGACGTACAATTTATATGTTTTGCTCGGTAAATGACTGAATTACAGCAATATTGGAACGAAAGAAATGGGGGAAATATGCCCCCAAAAAGTGATACGATTTCTGAAGCAAGCGTGGCCGACTGTTTCTTTTTTTTTAAATGGCAGACCCAATGCTGCCATCTGTAAAATAAAATACTTGTCACCTCATAGTTACCATTGCATAGTTTTATAATACTACCATTCACTTTAAAATAAAACATAACGTATCGTTTAATAAATATAGAGCTATATAACTGTTAGGAATACATTATTTGCTTTTAAAACTTTCCCTAACTAGTTAACTAAATTCATTTATATTAAAATATACCGAGTATATTCATGCACTGGAATTAGACCCAGTATATTTTACTATTTTCATTGCTGACAAATTCTATTTTATAAACAACAGCGAAGTTTTCCTTAAATGAATAATGTCGCAGTAATTTGGAAACAATGGAAAATATTACAAAAGCTTAAAGTTATTTTTGCCTCTTGACTCCGAGAGTGGCCCAACCGAAACTATATAAAATAATAAGTTTCCAGGAATACAATTCAAGTTAACTAAAGATTTTTTATGTAAAGTTTTTATTTATGAAAATATGAGTTCCGAGTCAGTTCGGTGTACCTAAATCAAAAAAATTGCCGTTACCGGTGATTTTAATACAATTTACGTAGGAAATCCCTTGGGCAATGTCATGTCTTTAATATACCAGGAACATGATACAATCCGTTGCTATGATAGTTATTTTGTTGTAATAAATAAATAATGTGTAATGTAACCTGTGCTAGAATTAACAATAAGACCTACCCTCTTGGCTCGTAATGGGACAGTCGTCAAAATACAAACTACAAAACAAAAACAATTTCAGAAAATCCCACTCAAACCCAGACGAATTATAATTCGCGAATTTCCCAATTCACATATTACACTACTACACAAACCCGGCAAAATGTTCAGTAACTGCGTAGCGAGCGATACATTTGAAACCAGACGGATTGTACCAACAGGTCGTCATACGACCAACTTGGCTTATCAGCTTACAAATACCTATTTAAATTATCGATACCTTTCGATATCTACAGTCAATATATACGTTAATCTTATCTACCTGACTCCCTCGACCAGTTTTGTTCACTTTGTGAAATAGAGAAGTCAAAATGTTGGGTCCATTGGCCAGGATTTCGAACCAGTTTGGCAGGGATGTTATGAAAAGTTCAGTGAGGAATGGCTCTCACGGAGGCGTACCCTGTGAGGTAAGTAACCTTTTTTTTTGCATTACGTAACATTCGAAAATTCGAATAATAATCGTAGGTATTATTTATGTAACACGTTTGCTGTGAAATTCAGAAAATAAAGGCAGCTCTACGGGTGACATCATTCAAATGGGATTGGACATTTCATGGCATCAAAATAATTTACCACGTTGATTCTATCAACTATGTTTTAACGGACATTCTACGAGCTTTAACTTGTGCGCTATAAGGATTTAGAAATGAGCTTAAGTGCTATAATAACTAAAGGAAACCAACTCTTATACCAAGAAAACAATTATAAGTTGTTTGATATGTGCATAAATGAATCTCTTGTTCATTCCTTCTGCTACAGCCATGTGTTAACATATTGTTAAGTCTGTATATAATAATAATAATAATAATTCATTTATTTCAGATATTATAAGATCCATATATACCTACTTAGGTCCTATATGTCTAGATATTGCAATAGTGTTTGAACAGTGATATAATATAGACGTCTGTTGATAAGACTCATTCGTAAATCATAAAAAATAACTGAGCATGAATACTTTAAGGAAAAAATAAAACAGTAGGTATAGATAGGTAACGGTTTCCTTAAAAGGGACTTGCTTGGCGGATTATAGTTTTATACAGACGTGAACAAAAATAATCGGAATAAATGGATCGTGTTTGTGAAATGTGGTTCCAAACAGGTACCTGAATATATAAATGTTTATAGTACAATACATGCAGCTTGCGATGCGCGACAAGTATGCATGGGTTGACCGCTAAAATACGCACGGAGAGATAATTTTGATAATGGTACTACGCTTTTATCCGCATAGTAAAATCTTTCAGGAACATTACATACACCCTGCAATGTGACAGGTCACAGGACTAACACGTCTATGGTTATTACATACTAGCTTTCCGGTTCGCGGTTTCACCCGCGTAATCCTTTTTTTAGGGGTTGAATTTCAAACAATCATTTCTTATTCCTCGTCTTAAAAACAAAACCTGTGAAAGAAAAACAACTTTCTAGGTCCGAGTGTTTAGGCTGGGCGTTGATGACTCAGTGAGTCAGGCCTTCTCTTTTTATCATATTTTATAAGCGAAATTACTTAAATGAGTAACGTATTTGTTGGACCCACCCTTGTATTATTAAGTATTTTATTAAGCAATTTACTGTTTAACCGCATGGCTAGCAAGGGGTTGCGGAATTTCTTGTCAGAGTCTTCTTGTATTCCGAACCGGTAGTATAATCAAATCTAACATTCATAAGATTCATTAGGGCCTAAACTAGGGTTTTTCACGAATCATAAGTGCGTTATTTACGTTATTAGTGGACACACCCTAAGCTAGTAAAATGTGTATCTACTTAATTAAATGTTGACGTAGGTGTGATACTGCGCCAGCGCGTTGGATGCCCTCTTCTCAAGGTCATCATCGCAACACCAAGTGAATCGATCACAAAACGAGGGATGTCTGGAGGTCATACTCTTTACTACTTTATAAACATTTACTTTTACCTTTATATGAGTATTTTTGCATCAAATGAGTTCTCTACCGGTTTCTGAATACATCATGTGCATGTATTGCGTTTTACCGAGTTATGTCGCGTCCCAAAAGCTTAACAGGACATTTGTAACGGTTTTTGTTCATGGGTAAAGACCAATATTAATCGTCTGCAGATGATTACATTGATATCTACCTATTTTTTAATAATTATGTACAAATTACATAGTAATTTTGAGGATGTTCCAGTTTTAAATAAACTATTTTTAACGTTGAATCGAACGATTACGATTAGGTACGTACCTATTCGTAGAAAAAAAATGAACAATAAACAACATTTAAGGCGATGATAGCTCAGTGGTAAGTGACGTCGGATACCGCGGCGAAGGTCGTGGGTTCGAATCCTACAATGAGCTTGAACTATCGGTGAAGGAAAACATCGTGAGGAAACAATAGCACGGTGGTAGGGTACTATGTGGTACTCGACTGGCTGGCTACCACCCTCAAGTTGAAAATCTGTCGCCAAGCACCTGTTGGTGTGTTCAGCAGTTGCACTTGAGAGCCAGTTGCCGTTGCCCTTAGGCCTTAAGGCATTGTAATAAGGTGTACAACACGTTGGCAGTCCACCTGGTATTGCTAATGTCTGTAGGCGACGGTGGTCACTGCTACGGTCAAGTTCTAGTCGGACTAGCGCACCCAGGGTTCCGTAAAAACTTGTAGATATGTAAATAACTAGTTCGCTCATCACGGAGTCTCAAGGTTTTTTTATCGATATCGTTGTTTTTTTTTCGGATATGTAAATTGACGGTTTTTGGATTTATTCCACTATTCTTGAACTAGGTTCGATGGGGGGAGGGGGTCAACGGAAAGTCAACCTACCCTATAAATTTTGATTCCCTTTTGAACGTCGAAATTTACGTTTTTTGCGGCATAAACGGCCGTATCTTTTTTTACGTTAACTTAGAAGTTTGCGCAGCTTCATGGGACTGTAGACTTGAATAGGGAAAACGTTCCCGAGATAAAGGGACAGAACGGACAGACAGACCGGCCATCCGGACGGACGGACTACAAAGTGATCCTATATGGGTTCCGATTTTTCCTTTTGCGGTACGGAACCCTAAAAGTATCTGGGAAAATGTAAAATCCCTCAGGCCGTGGGTGAAACGGTGTCAACTAGTAATATGCTATGAATAACATATTTAACTAATAATTTCAGAACATGCCCTTCAACATAAACAACAAATGGCGGCTGACATTCCACATGTTTTGGTACGTTGGCTCCGGTATCGCGGCCCCCTTCCTCATCGTGCTGCATCAGCTCAGGAAGAAGTAGAACATGGTAAGTGAACTTGGCAATTTACTAAAATCCTTCTTAAGGCCAGGCCTTCTCCACCAAAGCTGAGCGGAGACGAGCGAAGCGGGGATGATTTTTAAACAACCAGGCCCGGCTGAGCGGAGACAAGATGTGTGAATATCGAAATTCTATTGGTTGTTTAAAAAACAAATCCGCTCCGCTCGGCTCCGGTCAGCTTTGGTAGAGTCCGGGCGTTAGTCTCATACGTTATCTATAATATACGAGTAATTATCTAGTACCTGGATGACCGAGCTATATTCGTGTTTTTTTGGTAAAATTTTAATAGTTTTTTTTTTCATAAAAGAAGGAACTTGAAAAAAAAAAAGGAAAAATTTCCTCCTGGACTCGAACCGGGGTCTTCTGGTTTCAGGACCACCCGATTTCTCACCATTATAATTAATAACCTTGTAGAAGGCGGTGAAATTTACCTTCGTATTCTAATGATATTGTACTTAACAGTTTTTCATTGCCTGAATACAAAACTAGCTAGATCGATTTATCGACCCCAAAACCCCCCCGAAAAGGTATTTATTATAGATTAGATAGATAGATTAGATACTATAAAGATGTAAAGTTCGTGAGGTTGTAGGGGGTAATCTTTGGATCTAATGAACCGATTTTGTAAACTCTTTTACGAATAGAAAGCCACGTTTTTTGTGAGTGTTATAGGTTATATTTTTATCCCGGGAAATGATAAGATCCCACGGGAACGCGGGTGAAACCGCGGAGGACAGCTAGTGTATAATATAGACGAACTTGTTTTGAAATATAACCTGCTATTGTTCAGTCGAAGAATGTTGATAACTTAAAACAATGCTACACCAGCGGAAAATCATATTGACTGCAATAATTCTGAAGTTTTATTACGCATTGTGTGGACTAAGCTATGCCACTACGTAAAGTAAACTGCAAAAGATAACATTAGCCAAATGCAAATATTATTAACGTGTTGGGTATTTTATTACTAGCGTTACTTACATACATGCAATGAAATACAGGGTGTGGCGTAATTGGTTGTCCAATGTTAAAGTATCGACCACACTGTATATTCAACTATCACATACTACAATTTAGTCTACTTTTTGCCACGGGTCTCAACTAGTACCTAGGATATAACCCAAAGAATATAATGCATTATAGGCCTTTGATTTTAACACGTAATTTAATATGTTTGGGCTTTATGACCGCAAAAATATTATTGGGCTTCTAAATTAAATATTCTAATAAAACGAACCCTATTGTGCAAGACTAATTTGCACATTAAAGAAATTTCGATTCATTCGACTCGAATGAATCAAAATCATTCGGGTCATCAAAAACTTAAGTTTCATAGATAATGGTCCGCTTAATAGCACTGTTTTTTCAGGTATTCTCCCGGAAATAACACCTTTCAAGACTTAGTTATAATTTTTGCTTATGTAGATAAATCCAATAATTACATCTCAAGTAAATATATTGTTTAAAACATAGCACGCGGTTTTATTTAAATAAAATGCACCTATTGGAATTGGGAGCGTTCAGATTAAGCAAGAAGAAAAAACCTACCATTTGAAGAGAAGTATAATGTGATCTATGAACGCGAGAGTAGTTTTAAGAAAAAAAAGTTGAGCAAGGAAAATCGAATTTTCAGCTTCAGTCAGTGTTTTTTGTAACATCGTATTTCTAGGAAATATCAAAATGCTTGCCCCACTGTCTCGTATCTCCAATAAATTTGGCAGAAATGTGATGACCAACTTCGTCAGAAACCACGGTCACGGCGGAGTCCCTGGAGAGGTACGTTCTAATTTCAAAAAATATTATTCTGACATTACATAATCACATTGATTTTTGTTATTTTGTTTTAAATTTTGTTCTGATTAAAATTATGTTAAATCTTTAGTAGATAGACTACAGTATAAGTCTTATTCTTTAAGGTCGTATCGTGAATAACATCAAATAGAATACTAGATTTTAAGGTTATGTTTCTACATCTTCAAAAATATTTTTCTATTCCATAGATAAAACTATTTATTATTTTAATTTTATATAAATGCGAGTGACATTAATTTTCAGTATGATAATAGCTCACAAAAAAGTGCTATCTTGTATAAGAGATCCTTATATACTTACTCAAAATTCATTTAGGAATAAATAAAACATAATTTTCCTCATTAATTGTATCAACATATTATTGTATGCTAGATAATATTTCCTAGTGTACAATATGGAATAGCTTGATTATAATATGTTCACTTACCACATGATGCTGTTTGACCTTATTTTAATTGATGATAACTGTATTTTCCAGAACCTGCCCTTTGGCATCACCAACCGATACAAGCTCACCGCCTACTTCATCCTCTTCTTTGGTTCAGGACTCTCCGCACCTTACCTGATCTGTCGCCACCAGCTTCTCAAGAAGTGAGTTGGCTTAGATTATGTGAATCATAAATTCTGATTTGATGTCCCATTTGCCAGCCAAGTGGTTAAATAAAATATTTGTTTTAAAATAATTCATCATCATCATATAAGCAGGAATATGTCCACTACTAGACAAAGGCCTCCCCTAAGGATATCCCTATGTTTTGAAACTTTACCATAAAGCATACATGCACCTTTGCTATGATGCTAGTTTACTTTTGTGGGCTTGAAAGGATACACTGGTTGAGAGTTTTCTGTATGCTTGACTTCTGTAGATTCAATATGGTAGTGCTCTTGCTCTTCTATATTATTCTGGTATGGTTGAAGCATGCTGTATGCCCTGAGCCATTAAATTTAATCCCCAATGATAGGTCCTTAACTATCACACTAGTGCAAGTTACTGCGCCAATCAAAATCGTGAGAGAGACTATATCTGTGTGAGAGAGACGCAGCAACCCGCCATGTTGATGTTACGAATGAGACAACTATGTGTGAAAGAGATAACTATACTATTGGCCTATCCAAAGAGCATTCATCGAAAAGACATCTAAGAAAACCATTTATTTCTATTAAATAATATCACAATAAATCTTAAACTATTATATACACTTATCTATTAACTATACCTAACTACCTATTAGGTTCTATAAATAAATATTAAAATGACAAATTCTATTTTTCGAGCACCATACACAGTAGTTATATTCATAAAAAATTGCCACGCTGAATGGCAATACCAATTTTTTGGGCAAAATAAATGCCAGCCTACTTGCCACGAGAGGACTCGATAAGGCAATGGGAGACCTCTTTGTGAGAGCAGAGCATCTGGTGATTATTAATGATCTTTTCGAGTTAGTAAATATCTTTTTTATTTTCAGGTAAAACTTCATGCTGCTATGATTCCGTAATGTGGTTAACATTTAGGCTAAGCTAGTAAACTGTACAATATAAATCATAATTTATGGTTCTAATATAATAAACATTCTGATTTAGAATTATTGTAATTTTTTAATTTAAATATGATGTTCATGGCTCAATGCAAACCACCCTAAGTCATAATGTTCACTCAACTTGCTTGACCACATAATGTAAAGACAGACTTACACTACAAACAAGTGTTAAAGCTTCATGTAATCTTAATGGAGAATGTTAACTAATTTTGAAATTCCATATTCTCTGTCAAAAATACAAGTGAAAGAATTACTTCGATACGTCAATTAGTTTCCGATTTATAGAAGTAAACGTGCGATGCGGACTCGTACTCGTTTTGACGTACTCGTGTGACGGAGTGACGTCATCTTGCAACACTCGCTCATAGCGGGTTTTATCGTAAGTTTAAATGCCTGTAAAATCAAAACTAATAGGTATTTTTGACTACAACAAAAAATAGTGCATTTGTATACATGCAAGCTTTACTGTAACAAACTTTCAACGGATTTGGCATACCTATTAACATTCTTCAACTTTTCTCATCCTCCATATATTTTTTCTTTTTTTTTTACTTTTTGGATAATTTTGTGTTTGACCGCAATCTGACCATAGTAAGTGATAATGTGGCCGTAGTAGGTTAGCACAAAGATAAGATGGGAACTGGCACTCAAGTGTAGCTGTTGGAACACACTGAAAGGTGTTTGGCGACAGATTTTCAACTTGAGGGCGGTAGCCAGCCAGTCAGGTACTACAAAGTACCTTAACACCGTGCTATGGTTTTCTCACGATGTTTACTTCACCGAAAGCTCAAGCTCATTGTAGGATTCGAACCCACGACCTTCGCTGCGGTGTCCGACGTGACTACCACTGAGCTATCATCGCCTTAAATATCATCTAAAATCATCTTGCCCATTGGCCGTCGACGTTCTTGATAAAGTTATGGCTGCAAATGGACCGTATGAACTTTTACCTAATATGTTAAGGATCATTCACGTTACACCGTGTCGCGACCGGGCTGGGCTCCGACCAGGGCACGTCTACCGTGTGCCGGCCGGGCCAGTCATTCATGCTACACCGGGCAGATTACCTGTATTCTTTGCACGGCCGTGTCTGTGTCGTCAACTGCCGGGCCGGGCCTGTCTCCCGTTGACTGCCGACTAGTGCCGACACGGTGTATCGTGAATCATACAAGAATAAGAAATGGCTTTAAAGTCTAGATACCAAGCCAAAAACCTTTAAAAAAAAGTCCATAGCTTATAGCAAAAATTATGAATACAAAATGGATAGGTAACTCTCAATATATATACTCTCTATACTCTCAATTGCGAAAAAGAGAAAGATAACAACTACGTTGGGACAATCTCTCCTTCTAACCCTACTTCCCCTGAATGAAAGAAAGAGAGAGGTATTTGCTTCAAGTAGGTATTGAGCGTTACCTATCCAGATAGTATATATAATTATTGGCGAAAATAAACAAAAAAAAACTGTGTCCATCAGTCCAGTAAAAGTGTTCTGTGGTCCAGTCAGTCAAGTGTTCTGTGAGTCAGTCAGTCAGTCTGTCTTTCTCAAGTCTGTCTGTCAAGCACAAAGAGTATGTAATCAAAGAGTATGTAATCAAAGAGTATGTAATATATTGTCAAGCAGGTCAATCTAAATGTAAAAATTCGCGAATAAATCTTTGTTTATTCCTAAAGTTCTTGAACCTTAATTATAAACTTGATTAAAACGACGAATTAGGCTCAATAAATAAAAGATAATAAGTTTATTGTAAAAAATCATCAATAAAATAAAAGGAACAAACAAGATAATGTACATTGACAACCGGTAACCTCTCAACTGTAACAATAAAAATGACTGAAACATCATGCTATATCCTCGACAATGGAGCTTTTACAGCGAAAGTTGGCCTATCTTCAATAGAACCGAAGGTCGTGCCGAACTGCATTATGAAAGCGAAGTCAGAACGCCGCCGTCCGTTCGTTGGATCACAAATCGATGAATGTCGCGACGCATCAGGTCTTTTCTATATCCTGCCTTTCCAAAAAGGCTTCCTTATTAACTGGGATACACAAAAAACGATCTGGGACTACATTTTTAGTAAAGAATGCTGTCCAGTCAACTTCAATGAGGTACCATTAATAATTACAGAACCGCTATTTAATTTTGCATCCACTCAAGAAGCGATGACCGAGATTTTCTTTGAAGAATACGAATGTCAGTCTCTTTTACGTATAAACCCAACGGATTTAGCTGAATATCGTTACAGGAAGACGCATAACAACCAATGTACAATTGTAGTTGACTCTGGTTACAGTTATACTTATATAGTTCCATATATCAAGGGCAAGAAGTACCGGGATGGTATAAGACGGATAGATGTTGGTGGTAAGGTGCTGACAAATCATTTGAAGGAAATTATCTCGTACAGGCAGCTCAATGTGATGGATGAGACATATGTCATTAATCAAGTTAAGGAGGATTCTTGTTTTGTATCGCAAGACTTTATGGGAGATATGGAGATTGCTAAGAAAAAAGGTTTTTATTGTTTGACATGATTTTTGGCTATTACTCTTATTAATGATATACAATATTCCCCAATTACACTTGTATTTGTTATACATTATTAAAAAATTGACCAATTTATTTCCAGGAAAACATAACCCTATAGTCAAAGACTATGTCCTTCCAGACTACACAACAATTAGGAGAGGTTACCTCCGTGATGTTGTAAAACCTGACGAAGACTTAGAACAACAAACCCTACGTCTCAACAATGAAAGATTTGCAATACCTGAACTTTTATTCCACCCGTCTGACGTTGGTATCCCACAAATGGGTATACCGGAAGCAATAATGCACACCATTGAAGCCTGCCCAGAAGAACACATGGAGAGTTTATTGGAAAATATAGTTTTGTTTGGCGGTAATACACTGTTTGCAGGTTTTCGTGATAGAGTATACAATGAAGTGAGAGCATTTGCATTAGACCATTTTGATGTCAACGTAACATTAGCAGATAATCCGTTGACTTACGCTTGGGAGGGTGGCAAGGCAATATTCCGGGATCCAGACTTTTATTCATTCTGTTTAACTAAGGAGGAGTATGAAGAAGAAGGAAAGCCATTGGCGTTTGAAAGGTTTGATATATAACGGCGTAAGCGAGCAAGGAAGTCTTCGGAATAGATTTGCTGGCTCGTTAAAAATATGGAATGTGTTCAAGGAAATTGTATGATTGCTAGCTTTTATGCCATTGTTTCGAAGAATCAAGATGTTTTCAAAGGATAAAATGTGTGTATTACAATGTCTAAGGCTGCACTAACACTTGTTAGTTTTACTCACATAAGTAGGCTTACGTAATTAACTTACAATAAATTTGCAAATGTAAACACGCTTTGTAAGTAGCTTACCGTAATATCTTAATAATTTAAATTCTTAATACATTAACTTACAAATGTAAGTTCAGCCTAAAACAATACAAAAATTATTATGAATATCCTGGGACATTTTTCACACATTATCATCTGATACTATTCTAAGCTAAGCAGAACTTATACTTTGGACACTAGATAACAACTTCTTATACAGGGCGTCCAGTAAGTATTACGACAAACTTAAGGGGGAGATATTTGACAACCCCTCCCCCCCCCCTCTAGTAAAACGTTACGTAATAACCAAGTGAGCATCTATACCTAAAAGTCACAATTATGTGGTGTAAAGTACTGAAAATTTAAAAAAAACATGTTACATAACGCGTAGTTCAAAACCCCCTCTCCCCCCCCCCCCCCAAATTCGTTACGTAATACTTGAACGCTCCCTAATGACCTTAGTGAAAGTATCTCCATTTTTGAGTAATTTAATATCTAAAATAACGAAATATTTCGAAAATGGTGACCTTTTTACTGAGATCATTTTTGACGGGAAGGCATCTATCTCCCCCTTAGGCCTGTCGTACTACTTACCGGACATCCTGTATATTTACCTACTATAGATTATTACACACACTTAGGGACAAACAAACATGTTTATGTATGTAAAATGCATTTGGATAGAAACTGGCTGGATGACCATAGTCTATGTTAACCAACTGTCCCATCTTATCATATTACTTTATTTAACGCTAGCTGTCCCCCGCGGTTTCACCCGCGTTCCCGTGGGATCTTATCTTTTCTCGGGATAAAAATATAACCTATGTTACTCAGGGATAATGTAGCTTTCTAATGGTTAAAGAATTAAAAACGGTCGAGTAGTTTTTTAGTTGAACAAACAAACAAAAAATTAAATTTTTCCTCTTTGTAATATTAGTTTAGATGTTTAGTGCCACATTACAATAATGCATTGTAATATGCTATTGCTTATAATCAAGGATTAACTATGTGAATTAATTTTAAGAGTTCCGATAGTTGTGATATTGTATGACGATGATTATTATCAATGATGCAGAACTTATTGACTGAATAATTAATTATCTTAGGTTTTTTAATAAATGATATGAAATATCTGAATCTTTAATTATTATCTATCCATTATCCATGCACAAAAATCCCTGACCTTTATGGTAAGAATTTTTTGTCATATTATAAGAAAAAAAAACAAAATAATTTTTGACAAATCGAATCAAATAACCTAAAGCAACAAGTAAACGACAGAAAAAATGAGTCGCCAGCTAAAAAACTTTTTGAATATCACTCGAAGCATATCTACGACTGTGCCACTACTACAAAAACCGAGGAGTTTACCAAAATTCAAGAAACTCCAAGCCGATATGCAATGCGAAAATGGCCGACCAATTTGGTTGAAGGCAGGGATTTGCGACAGAATTCTTTACTCCACAACCATAGTTCTTGCGATTACTGGAGTCTGCATGGTGCTTAGCACTATCTATGATTTCGCTAAACCTCCGTCCTGGAAGGCTGGTGGTACCGTATGCTAAATATGTAGATTTAAAATTGAAATATTTTTGGATAATAAACTGATAATTTTGATGTTAGTTTTTTGTAAATTTAAATCCATGGGTTCCATCCAAGATGTTTGCGGAGACTTGATGGTCCTACCTACTCCTACTTTAGGCAGCTACACATAATAATCTGACGCTTACCCAGCTTGATAGTAGGTAGGTACCAATTTAACGTTATTACTAGTTTATAGGAATTGAGCCACATAGCAAAGGCTTGAGCTTTCGGTGAAGGAAAACATCGTGAGGAAACCATAGCACGGTGGCAGGGTACTTAATAGTACTCAACTGGCTGGAAGTGGCTACCACCCTCATGTTGAAAATCTGTCGCCAAGAACCTATCAGTGTGTTCCGACAACTGAACTTGAGAGCCAGTTCCCATCTAGGCTTTGTGTTTACCACCCTCGCCCACATCATCACTTACCATGGTGAGATTGTGGTCAAACACAAGCTTATTCTTAGAATAAAAAAAACAGTTATAGAATAAGTTGTCTGAAATAAGAGATTTTATTTTATTTATAAATAGGTAATGAATAAAACACACAACACTAAATTAGCTTATTAATTTATTAGTGCAATAAGGCATACATCACAAGTTTAGTACACTCCACAACTTGCTCCAAAATGCATAGCGATACAACTTAACAGTACTAATATTATTAGAATAATAATTAATTGTTGACCAAATAAGAACAAATAAATAAATATTCGTTTATTTTTATCGAAATGCACATATATAATAAAATACTGGGATTGTATTCTGCGTTGACAAAAAATAATAACCTGTAATAAAACACCACCAAGTAAAAATGAGTAATTCGATTTTATTGTGATGTGTTGTCAACATCAAAAACATCTCAAAAAACGAATGTTACTAGCGTCTAAAAATTCTGGGTCTGTTTTTTAAATACGATCCAGCATAAAGGCTTAAGCTTCCTGTTAGTTCTTTCTTGGGAACTTACTAGTATCATTCGACATTCAAAAATTTACTTAAAATTGCGCGCGAATTTTGAAACTTTGAAAATTGCTCATGAGTCACGGGGACTTTTACGCAAAAAAAACCCAGGTTAATGTAGCGAGTCAACAGATCAAGTGTTTACTGGGCATCTAAAGGAAATCTCGCCATAAACATCCTTTTTCATGATTCGAACGACTTGCTCGATTTTCACAAGTAATAAACTTTCTTTTCGGTGGCATTTTGATTTTAATTACCTACACTTCTGATCATGCGTCACTAATTTTGGTGTGAAATTACAGTTTTTAAGCAATTAAAATCCACAATCGAACAAGTATTTATATTCAAAACACTACGCACCAAATTAAGTTTTGACAAACAACATGGCTGACACTTGACAGAAGTATTGCAAGAAAGAGAAACTGCACTGAGGGAGTGTGATAGCAATATCCACCATTATTTGCCACGTAAAGTCCATAGAAAAGTTTTTTTATTCCTAGTTTCGTCAGACTGCAGCTGTTCTCAAATTATTTAAAAATGGCGCCCAGTCACCACAATATGGCGTCAGTTGATTACGTCACACCGTACTGGTCAGTATGCTGGATCGAATTTAAAAACACCTGTATTTAATCCAAATAATAACTGAAACTTCAGAACTTATAATGCAGCGTTTAAGAATCTTGTTAGACGTATTTAAAGTTTTTAACTATGAATAAACTAAACACAGAACAAATGAAAAACGTGGACCGAGCGTACGTAAACATTAGTCTCCAATGAAGTTAGCGTGACCTGCACATACGTTATCCCGCTTTACTTTAAGTGTGCGGGGCTCTGTCTACCTTTTTTATTTGGTCAGAGACGCTATTGAATGATAGAATAGTGTTCTAGTCTATGGAATCTGCCGGGGAGCGCACGTCGTCTATTTTGAGTATCATTTTGACGAGTTGTGTGGCGAGCGCTATCTGTTGTTTCTTCGAGTGCAGCGACTCGATCACGTTCATAGCTTTCATGTCATTTGAACCTAGGGGGGTTAAAATTCGGCACGTAAATTTTGGAGTATCAAAAAGTATTTATTATTACTAGTAATCCAAAGTTTCTTGTTGCTCAATAACGCAAAAAATGGCTGAACGGATTTTGATGAAACTTGGCACAAAAATAGTTGTAAGTAATGAGTTCATTTAATAAAAAAATATCGAGTTTTAGTTTGTCCAATGGTCGAAATTCAACCATAATCATTATTTATTTTTTTAGATCATCACTGTTTCATCCGCGTTCCCAAGGCATTAATTTTTCCCAGTATAAATAGTAACGTATGTCCTCCTCCAAGGTTCCATCTATCTCTAAACCAAATTTCATCTAAATCGGTTCAGCGGTTTAAGCGTGAAGAGGTAACAGATAAACAGACACACTTTCACATATATAATATTAGTACGGATGTGAGCTAATTGTTAGTAAAATAAAATTACAAATTACCTTTGCCCATACAATCAACACCGAGGGTAGGATTGTTCTCAGCAACCTGGCGCGCCTTCACTTCAGACAACGAGTCGATGGGGGATAGACCACTGTAACAAACATACACAATCATTGTTAAAACATGAGATTTGAGAGCCAGTTGAGGTAGGCGGGTCACCTGATGGTACGTGACTACCGTTGCCTATACACATTAGCAATACTAGGGGATTGTCAATGTGTTTTACACCTTATTACAATGCTTTAAAGGCAAACTGGCTTTCGAGCAGATTTTCAACTGTGGTAGCTAGCTAGTCGGGTACTACAAGTACCCTACCATCGTGCTGTGGTTTCCTCACGTTTTCCTTCACTCAAGCTCATTGTAGGATTAGCTTGGTATTTTTTGTTTTAGTTTACTATGTAGGTAATTAATGCGGGTTATAATTTTTTATGTATTTTTGTAAAACTTTAAGAATAAAATTGTTAAACTTTTGAAAAAAAAAAAAAGGCAATATAGTCAGATGGTCCAAAAATATTTAAAAATGTAACCTTGCTGAGTTTCTTGGCGGTTCTTCTCAGTTGAAGGCTGACTTCCGAACCGGTGGTAACTTCTGTAATTCGACCTTCATAAACTGAATAAATGGTTTTGACTTTGGATTCGAAGTCACGACCTTCGCCGCATTATCCGACGTCACAACCGCTGAGCTATCACCGCGTTAAATGCATAATATTAGTAGGATATTAATGTGACCTGTTCTCTGAGAGTGCAAGCGGTATGGACTCGAGCGCGTCTGCGAACGCCCTGAAGGAGTACTGGTCGAGCGAGGAGAGCTTGTCAGCCGCGCGGCCCACTGACAGCGAGCACGACACCTCAGCAGCACCACCTCCGTACACTACACGGGAATCCTTAAAACACACATTTATTAAATGAATGAGAAATAGAAATAGATGAAACTTACACATAAATTATATCCTGGAATAAGAGGTATGATACTTTTTACCCCGATCAAAGCTTTGTGTGCTCATCACTATCGGCCACATCATCAACCATGGTGAGATTGTGGTCAGACACAAACTTACCCGAAAAAGAAAAAAGAGCGTAAGGAAAGCTAATAGAATTAAGATACGAACCTGCACCAGACTGCGTACGATGCACAATGCGTCATGTACTGAGCGCTTGGCCTCTTCAACTATCATGCGATTACCTCCGCGCATCAGTAGAGTTACTGCGCGGGAGTTTGAGCACTGTTCTATCACCAACATCTCTTCTTTGGATGTGCCGAATGCTAAAAACAGAGTTAATCTTATTAATATAATAGTTTTTTGTGACATCGCTCGCTATTTTCGAGTATTTTTAAGTGTTAAATAGACTGGTTACAGTTAGATGTTTTTTAAATATTGTAAACATCCCAATAGCTTTAATTGATGGACTTTTTGGAGGGAACTTGCAGGAAATTCGTATATTTTGAGTTTTATTGAATAATATCGGTTGTGTTTTGTCCAATAAAGATCAAACTAAGTGCACAAGTGAAGTGAAATGAAAGCGTGTATAGTGACTTTTTAGGTAGTCCCAAAAAGTCAGTGAAAAGTTTTAGTGGAACAACCACCAATTTCACTAAAACCTGACCGGACTTGTACGGACGAAGGCTAGACTTCACAGTGAATGTGACAATATAACGTGACTATAACATAAAAGAAAAATATTGAAGAAAATTTATGCGGCTGAAAGACTTTGTATCAATGGTCATGAATAAAAAACAAAAAAGAACCGGTCAAGTGAGAGTCGGACCGAGGGTTCCGCACAAATTTTGTAGTTTTTAGTATTTTTTGTTATAGCAGCAACAGAAATACATCATCTTTGAAAATTTCAACTGTCTAGCTATCACGGTTCATGAGATACAGCCCGGTGACAAACAGACAGACGGAAAGCAGTCTTAGTAATAGGGTTTCCGTTTTTACGTCGGTCGTGGGTTCGAATCCTACAATGAGCTTGAGCTTTCCGTGAAGGAAAACATCGTGAGGAAACCATAGCACGGTGGTAGGGTACTTTGTAGTAGCCGATTGGCTGGCTACAAGCTGAAAATCTGTCGCCAAGCACCAATCGGTGTGTTCCGGCCACCTTCGGCCACATCATCAGATCGAATAAAAAAAAACTTACTGAGTTCCCTGACCAGTCCGCAAGAACCAAGTTTATCGGCGGTCAGCTCCTCGAATCGTGGCACGATGCGTCCCCCTGTGGCGATGGCTATCAGCTCCATCTCTGGGCCACCCACCCACCTCACGGCAGGCAGACCCTGGGACAGCAGCAGGTGGTTGGCCTCGTCGTCGAAACCCCACTGGCATATGGCCAGGGTTGCGCCCGTGTCCTGTGGTGATCAAAGTCAAGTTTAAGGCGATGATAGCTCAGTAGTGACGTCGGATATAGCGGTGAGGGTAAAATGAGCTTTCCGTGAGGAAACCACAGCACGGTGGTAGGGTACTTTGTAGTACCCGACAGACTGGGTACCACGCTTAATTTACTAAATACTCAATCTAAAAAATAAAATACAGGGTGTACGAAGTACGACAAACAAAAAAAAATGAGCTCAATAAATATCACCGAGTTCGAGATGTTTCGATATTTTGGAACGAAGTTCCTTATCGCGCGTTGTGAAAGGGGGCTAGACGGAAAAAAAACTTACGAAAAATTGTCCGACACTTTTAGTGTCAGTGTCACTTTATTGTAAGCTGTGCGTCGTGCTTATGTTTCTCTGTCTGTCTCTCTCTCTTATAGAAAGCAAGCCAGATATTTTTTTCATTTATATATATATATAAATAGAAATGTTTTTTTTTCTAATATATACTCTCTCGACTTATATAACTTATAAAACTTCGTTCCATCCGGGTGTCCCTTGACACCTCTCAAGTTTTTTTTATCTCAAAAATGGTGACACTTTTACTAAGGTCATTTGTATGTTGGTAGGTGACCCGCCCTCCTATCTCCTGCTTCAGTTTGTCGTACCGGACATCCTGTATATCTATCGATCTATTTATATATCGCGTTCCCGTGGGATCTAGCGGTATAAAAAATAGATAATCTATTCTCAGACCTACTGAATATACATAACAAATTATTGAATTACTAATATCGCTATTAAAAAATAGGGGTTGATGGCAGTAGGGTGAAATTTGTTTTAGAGAAATAGGGCAGAACAAGGTCTGCCGGGACAGCTATTATTACCCCGCACTTACACTTGTTAGTTTTACTCACGTAAGTAGGCTTACCTAATTAACTTACGATCAATTTGCAAATGTAAACACGCTTTGTAAGTACGAGTAGCTTAGCGTAATTTCTTAATACTTTAAATTGCTTTCGTACGTTTTATGTAAGTTACTTACAAGTGTAAGTCCGGCCTTAGTATAGATAATGATATATTTACCTTAACCCTGCGCACCATCTCGAGGAACTTGTCCTGCTCGTACTGTCTCAAGTCGCGGTACTCGTCCGCAGAGCCCACCTGCAGCTTGTGCTTCGTCTTGGGCTTCGGGGGCTCAAACGGACACGTCAAGATCGCCAGCTTCACATCCTGAAGTACACAATATAGTATTAGAGTAGACGTCTTCCCACTGATATTTTTTTTTTTTTTTTAAATATGCAATCGACTAATTAGTCATAATCAGATGTTTTCATGTTTAACTCTCGTTGATATGACCCACGTTTGACCGTTACTGTAACTTCTATCAATATCTAGCATATTGCACTTCTTACGGCGGGGTTTTTGTGCTTTATCATTTATAAGTGCTCTTGCAAGGGCATTTTTGTGTGTTTGTAACCTTTTTTTATATTTAGTGCAGCAGTTTTTTGCCTCCTCTTTAATAGTTGGTATCTGTAGGTGTTCATGTATTTCAGAGTTACGAGTGAACCATGGTGCATTGGAAATGGCTCTTAGAGGGCTTTTTTTCAGACTGATATGATGATGATTACTCAAGATAGAAGCCACTGGATGCGAGAAGAAGTGTTTAAGATGTAGCCAGAAAGTAGAATGAACGTGTTCAAAGATTATTATTATATATGTATATTAGTATTTGACCACCCATTTGTCTGTGATTCACCCGAGGCTTCAGCTGAAAAACTGCGCTGTTATTCAGCAGCACATGCTGAGCCGAGACCTTTTAGACCAAAACCTATTTTAAATTCCTTGTACCTTTTGATATTGTATTTCAGTGCTGTTCTAATAAATGATTTTCTTTCTTCTTTCTTTTAGAAGTTGGAAAAAAACTTTTTTTTTTAGTTTTGAATGAATTTTTTATAGCATGCCTAGAACAATAGTTTAAAAAGAAATCCTAATTCTATATAGCATCCGCGTTCCCATGACAACTTATCTTTTCCCGGTGTAAAAATAGAGCCTATAACACTCACAAATCACTTGGCTTTCTATAGGTAAAAGAATTTTCAAAATCGGTTCAGTAGATCTAAACATTAACCACTAAAACTAATTCATGATATTCACCTTCAAAGTCTTGGGCATCTGTGGGTGGCTCATTGTTTTGTCGATGACAACTCCTCGTACCAGAATAGAGTCCTCCATACGACCACCCACTTTACCTTCCACTTTGATCAGCTCGAAGTTCACGTCGCGCTTCTCCAAATCTGCCACCGATAGAACCGCCTGGCAAACAAACATTATAATTAAGATTTTTGGGCGATGATAGCTCAGTGGTAGTGACGACGGATACCGCGGCGAAGGTCGTGGTTTCGAATCCTACAACAAGCTTCTTTTGGTGAAGGATAACATCGTGAGGAAACCATAGCAGGATGGTAGGGTACTTTGTAGTAACCGACTGGCTGGCTACCACCCTCAAGATGAAAATCTTGTAGCCAAGCACCTATCGGTGTGTGTTTTTTTTTATACCACTAGGTGGCAAACAAGCTTACGGCCCACCTGATGGTAAGCGGTTACCGTAGCCTATGGACGCTTGCAACACCAGAGGCGTCACGAGCGCGTTGCCGACCTTGCATAAACCTTCTTACTCCTCTTTTGAAGAACCCCATGCTGTAGTCTCTAGGGAACACCTCTACAGGGAGCTCATTCCACAACCTGATCGTGCGCGGGAGAAAGTGTCTCTCAAACCGCACTGTACGCGACCAATTTGGTTCTAAGGTGTGAGGATGAACTCCCTGTCGACGGCGGGCGGTGCGATGGTAGACAGTTGCACTTGAGAGCAAGTTCCCATGTAGGCTTTGTGTGTTTACCACCTTCAACCATATCATCACTCACCATGGTGAGATTGTGTTCACGAAAATCAGAAATATATCAAAAATGGTGCACCTTTTTATTGAGATAATTTTTATATGTGTTGGTAGGTGACCCGCCCACCTATCTCCCCCCTTATGTTTGTCGTACTACTTACTGAACACTCTGTATAAAGTTGTGAATAATGATTGTGTGTAACAGAAATAACACTTACATCAACAGCAATCTCAGCCATCAAACGGTGACACTTCACCACAACCTTACTGCCGAGCGTCGTCATGGCAACCTTGATGAGGTTCTCACGAGTGTCCTTGTTCACTGGGAAGGCCTCGCTGATGCTCTCAAGGTGTGCCAGGGCTGTCGCTGCGGCCATCTCAAAACCATCGGCGATACGGATCGGGTGGATACCCTTGTCCAAGAGGTTTGAGGCCTGCTCTAGCAGAGCTCCTGCAGACATATTATTAGAATTAGGTAAGTGAAAACGTCGGCCAAAAGGCAAAAGAAGCGTAGGAAGGCAGAAGAAAAGAAGACATTTTTATTTACTTTAGGATAAGCTTGAGTTTGAACACAATCTCACTCACCATGGTACGTGATGATGTGGCCAAAGGTGGTAAACACACAAAGCTTATATGGGAACTGGCTCTCAAGTGCAGCTGTCGGAACTACTTGGAACACACCAGTAGGTGCTTAGCGACAGATTGCCACCACCTTGCTATGATTTCCTCACAATGTGTTCCTTCACCGAAAGCTCAAGCTCCATTGTAGGATTCGAACCCACGACCTTCGCCGCAGTATTCGACGTCACTACAACTGAGCTATTATCGTCCAATTAGAAAGGAGGAGGCAAAATAAGTTTAATAGTCATCATTAACAGGTGCTACTTTTGGAGGCTACTCTTGAGTTTGTTATTTAACATATTAACAATTGGTTAAAAAATCCTTGCGAGTCTAGTTATTAAGAAGTCACTCATAATTAAGTTCATCATGCCCATTACAAGTCGTCCATACATAGTCAGTAAGACTAGATAAATATTTATAGTGTATTTGAAAGCATTTGAAAACACAATTTCTCTGACTCTTTCAGCTAGAGCTGTGAGATAAAGAAGTGCTTGTAAACGTCTTTTAAATTCTGGAAACAACAAAGTTGGGATAATAAACATTTACAAAATGTTGAAAAATGTCTTGCCTGACTAGTTTATTTAAAGGTTCAACAGTTAGATGTAGAGATAAATCCCACTATAATATTATATTATAAGGATGCTGCTCATGAATTACATAGAAACAAGAACTGATAAGATAACAACAAACTGTTAGATATCATTGAATAAAAATCACAGGGTAGAGAAAGAGAAAAGAGATGGATGGATTGTGTGAGAGACGATATGAGTAGGAAAGGAGTGAATTCTGATATGACAAATGGAAGAAATGTACACATTGCGCCAACCACAAATAATTGGGAAAGGGGCATGATTCTACTAATATTATAAATGTGAAAGTTTGCATGTTTGGTGCTCAATCACACAAAATCGGCTGAACGGATTTTGATGAAACTTGGCACACATGTAGATAATATACTGGAATATAACATAGGATACTTCTTATTCCGGGAGAGGTAAGATCCCTTGTGAATGCAGGGCGGAAAACTAGTGATATAAAAATCTTGCTTGAAAAATAAAAACATATTATTGTAAAAAAATTGACACATACCAGCTAGCACTACAACACCAGTAGTTCCATCACCAATTTCATCATCCTGACTTTGAGCCAACTGCACCAAAAGCTTTCCGATCTGATGTTCAACATCCATCAGCTTCAAGATAGTTGCTCCATCATTTGTCACGGTTACTTCACCATCCGATGATACCATGAGCTTATCAAGGCCACGTGGACCGAGAGATGTGCGGAGGATGCCAGCAATCTGACGGGCCGCTGAGATGTGTGACTGTAGGTGTGGGAATAGTGTTAAAATTCATTCTGTTTCATAACTTTAACTATGTTTCCCTCATGTTTGTAAATATTAGAGACTGTCACTCTCTTCACACAGTCTAAAGATATTTTTTATAGTAGTAAGGTCATCATAGGTACATAAACATATAAAATTAAATTTTAATATTTAAAATCTATCTAAATATCCTTATTTACATGTGAAGTACTTTGTTCTGTTTAAAAATAATGCAATTCAATATAATAATATAATAGCATCACAAAATGATTTCCAGTTTGGTTACATTTGGGCCTGTCATAAAGCTGTCATGTGATTCATACAGAGAACATCTGTATCCAAAATTACGAAAAACATACTAATTAGTATTTGTTTTCAGGTTTTTGGTACTCTAAAAGTGCTTATATACGATAAAGTTTATGCAGGAATAGACTTTCATTGATAAAATTATGGATTACTTAGATTTTTATACATAAAATTATTGTTTATATTCTAGGTTATAATCATTGTGTAGCAGTTTTCTAGTGTGATTATAGAAAATAATAACTAGGTACAATCTAGAAATGTCGTTAATTGAACGAATAGGTATTTTATTATCAATTAAATGGAAAAAGTTACCCTCAAGGCATCAACACCGGTAAGCCTTTTTTGTCTTTCCTGATCCCTGAGGATAATAAATGGACGTCCATACTCGTCAAATGCTACTGTTCCCGGGAACAGCGACATTTTTCACACTTTTATCACTTCACAATAACTAGATGCAAATAGATTTAAAGTAAAATGATCCAGTGCAAATCCAAAACAAAAATCGAATGACAGATTTGACAGCTAAAATAATTGAATTTGACATTCATCTTTTTTTGTGCTACGTTCCATTCTTCGTTGTTTTTATTCTTAATAATTATTCTTTCATAATTTAGACTTTTATTTTTTCCTAAAGATTTTTTTGCGAGAGAGATTTTTTCTTGCAAAGAGAAAGCATTGGTTTTTTTTATGAGAATCAGAAGTATGTGAAAAGTATTAGTGGAACGGCTACCAGTTTCACTCAAAATCTGCTCATAATGTAGAGGTACGAACGGCTTAGAGCCAACTTGTAGCCTTGCATTTTAACATTGGCAAAAATGTCCAAAAGGGCGATTGCCAACAAATAAGAAAAAATCCTAAAGGATTGATAATATATGGATTGGATCAAGATTGTCACGGCCTTAGAGCATTGTATGTCACACCACTGGTTATGGGTTTGATCGTAGTTTATTAGTCCAAGGTTTGATCCTTTGTTTGATCCCAACGACATACGACCTTAGAGCATTAAATAATCAAAACATACGACAGACATTTGTATGCATGACCAAGTCCTACGTATGTATGTATTATCTATGAACAACTCTGTTTGTTCTTTGTTCAGAGCACCAATAAATACTGTCTGGATAGGTAACTCTCAATACCTACCTACCTACTTGAAGCAAATACCTTTATATACCTATATACTAGAGACTACTTCTTTCTACTCGCATCATACTCTTTGCTTGCTCGCATCCAGTGGCTACAATCTTGTGTCATCATCCAAAGTAATATAAACGAGAGGAAAGTAATATAACGGGTAGGTAGGTATTAGTCATCATCATCAAAAAAGAGTATGTAATCATTACGTTTGCCTCCCCCAAGGATCTCCACAATGGCCAGTCTTTTGCTACTCGCATCAAGTAGCCTCTATCTTGTATTTACGCCACCGTATTGTAGCGTAGCATTTTGCATAGGTAGGTACCGGTTTGTAAGCGGTGAGCGATCGATTAATTTTATTATTGTGACGAGAAATACGCAAAAAAGGGCCAAGTGCGAGTCTGACTCGCGCACGAAGGGTGCCGTAAAAACGGCAAAAAAAAAACGCGTTTGTTATAGGCTCCCGTATAACAAACGCGATATTTTTTTGCCTTAAATATTTATTTTATTATTAAAGTTAAAATACAACTGAGTGTTTGGTGAATATTTCAAGTGCCTACCCGTTGCCATTATTGATATCGAGCAAAAAAATCGCATTTGTTGTATGGGAGCCCCCTTAATTTTTTTTTATATTTAGTATTTGTTGTTATAGCGGCAACAGAAATACATAATTTGTGAAAATTTCAAGTCTAGCTATCGCGGTTCTCGAGATACAGCCTGGTGACAGACAGCGAAGTCTTATTTTTATTTTATTTTATTTTATTTATTAGGCACACAAAACAGAATACAATCAATAATAATTAAATAACAAAATAAGAACTAAGCAATTGTGCAGGATTGCATTCCCAAGCATGTGTACACAGCATGATAAGTGAACGTACAGCAAAAACTATGTTAGGTTAGTAAGCGGTTAATAATAACAATAATACTTAAGTAAACTTTAAATGCAAGTTAAGATGTTAGTGTGACTATAGACAATAATTGCGAATAATATGAAGTATAGCTTTCTTAAATTGATATACATTATCATTATAAATATCCACGGTGCTGTTGTGACATATCATGACATCATTGTATTGACGACAAAGTCTGACAATGGGATTATAGAAGGAGGTGTTGTTAACATGAACTTGCAGCAAGAATGGATTTAGGTGAGGTTGTCGAGCTCTGTACCTAATATTTAGATTTATAAGCGATAGTATGTGTGCGGAATCAATTCTGGAGTGAATGATTTTATGAAGGCAAACAAAATCTAGATATTTGCGACGAGCATCAAGTGTCATCATGTTGAATTTCTTGAGCCTATCGCGGTATGCTCGGTGTGTGCGATTAAAGCCAAATCTGTATCCAAGAATATTTAAACATTTATTTTGGACTCTCTCTATATGGTGGTTGTGAGTAGTATAATAAGGTGACCAAATTACTGAATTAAATTCCAAAATACTCCTAACTAGAGAAAAATATAGGTATAAAAAGCTTTGAGGTTTTTTAAAATCCTTAGTAAACCTAGAGATGAAACCAACCATTTGATTACCTCTATTCGTAATGTGTTCATAATGAGGGCGAAAGGTTAACCTTTCATCGAACAAAACACCGAGATCTCTAGCTGTATTTTTCCTCTCTAAAGTTTGTCCATCAAGTTCGTAATCATACAAGAGTTTATGAAACTTGTTCGTGAATGAAATAACAAAACATTTTTGAACATTTAGTGACATATAATTTTTAGCACACCAGTCTCGCACCTCGATCAAGTCCTGTTGCAGTAAGTGAGCATCATTTAAGCTTTTCACAGTCATATAAATCTTAAGGTCATCAGCATATAGCAAGCACGGAGAGCGAAGTCGTGGCACTAAGTCATTTATAAACACTGTGAACAATAATGGACCCAAATGCGAACCTTGCGGAACGCCCGAAGTGACAAGAACTGGCAAGGATAAGTGTCCCTTAATAGCTACTAACTGACTTCTTTTGTTAAGGTATGATTCGATCCATCTAAGTAGATTCCCGTGAATTCCATAAGAAGACAATTTATCACACAATGCGGAGTGGTTAACCTTATCAAATGCCTTAGAAAAGTCTGTGTAGATGGCATCAACTTGCATTCTTTTGGCAAATGCATTACATAGGTAGTTTTTGTAAACAAGGAGATTAGAGAGAGTCGATCTATCCTTTACGAAACCATGCTGCCTTGGAGAAATTAGAGGTTTGAAGTGATGATACATTG
The DNA here is from genome assembly GCA_951361185.1 of Ochropacha duplaris. NCBI lineage: Eukaryota > Metazoa > Arthropoda > Insecta > Lepidoptera > Drepanidae > Ochropacha > Ochropacha duplaris. The sequence continues at coordinate 4,052,320 of OX592718.1, read as the reverse complement.
AATCATAAACTATAGCCTCAAATAGCTTTCCAAAGGTAGACAAGATACTGATAGGCCGATAATTCTCACACCTGGATTTGTCGCCAGACTTATGAATAGGCACTATATGGGCCGTTTTCCAAAGGGAAGGGAATACGCCCGAACGAACTGATAGGTTAAATATAATGCTAAGAGGACAGCACAACTCCTTTGCACACGTTTTAATGAAGAGAGGGGGTATACCATCTGGTCCTGCTCCTTTAGTTGGCTCCAGTTTCCTTATTTTATCGTATATATGACCTTCAGTGATAGAAACATTATATAAAGTACTATTATGGCTGATACAAGACTTGTGACCATTCGTAGTCACTATGTCGGGCTCGAAAACAGAGCTAAAATAACTTGAAAATAGTGCACAAATTTCATTGCAGTCGGAGGTTACAATATTGCCACACTTCAAGGTTTGTGGAATCACATTCGTTTTCTTCTGACTACCAACAAATTTCCAAAAGTCTTTAGGGCCATCAGTCAAAGACGATTCAACCGAGGATATAAATGAATTGTAGTTTTCATCTAGTAACTTTTTGCATCTGGAGCGTAGTAATGAAAAAGTGTCATAGTCGCGGGGGTTTCCATATTTTCGAAAACGCTTATGGTACTTAAGCTTCTCCTTGAGGCATTTTTTTAAGGCAGGAGTGAACCAATTTGGGTAATTGCTTGATTCGTTTTTAGTTAATGGCGTATATCGTGAAATAATTTTGTCAGTTTTATCATAAAAAGTTTGAACAGCAATGTTGACGTCCTCCGCAGATAAAACAGATGGCCAGTCAATTAGTGCAAGTTCCATCTTAATTTTAGCAAAGTTACATTTTTTAAAATTAAGACGCTTAAGGGAATTAGGTTTAAAAGAACCAAAGGTGGAGTTACAATTATCAACGTCTATAACTAAAGGCGGATGGTGGTCGTCTAGTCGGCTAATAGGTACAGCCCCGTATACATTAATAGAGGTTATCGTGGAGTTATCGTGGTTATCTTAGTAATAGGGTCCCGTTTTTACCCTTTGGGTACGAAACCCTAAAAATCAGTAACATCTCGCCCATCTATCTCATCTCCTTCTAAGTTTGAGACACTCGTAGTCTTCTCTCTGAAAGGGGTCAACAAAATACTTTAAAATAAAAGCATAAAATAGTATTATAATAAGTTTAATTGTATTTATTTTGAAGTAAGCCTATATACATTCCCGTATCCACAGTACAAACTGATCTCATAACCCCTTTAAACTAAAAGGGCTCTTAAACTTTGAATTCTTGAAGTTGAAAGAGTGCGAGTGGGACGTATGCACATTCTTTATTTTTTGCAACTCATGATTTTATTAAGTTAAATCGCGATTCCTGGATCTTCTTATTTAGGAACGCGCGACCCAGCCGTCTGCCAGTGGGCTAAGACTTTATTTTATCATGTTTAGGAAAGAAATGGCAAAACGACTGTTTTTTTAATAATCATAGTCATGACCATAGATACAAAGGCTTTCAGCCACATACATTTTCTTCAGTTTAACTTGAATCGCTAAATAGATTCTATTGTTATCTTATTGTTTTCCTGGCACTTCTGTCCCTTTGATAGCCAAGGGGTATTCTTCTTTTATGCTATAGTCACGTTATATCACATAGACCTCGTACGGACGACAGGTTTTTTTTTCAGACTTTTTGGGAGAACTTGAAAAGTCACGATACACACTTTCATTTCTCTTTACATTTCTTTGGTGCATCTTTATTGGACAAAACATTACATTCAATAATACACGATTTTAATTAAAATAAAACGAAAACGCATTGTCACTGTCGCTGCAAGTTCTAGTGGTAATTTCAGAATGTTGTTACAAAAAATAAAGAGTTACCCACTCGCGTGGCTATAGTTAACAGACTTAAAGCTAACAGTTAACATACATCTTGTGACTATGCTGCTCTTACATTGTCAGCTCCTGTAAATAAAAAACAACAAGTATTAAGTAATAGGTTGCACGGTGGTAGGGTACTTTGTAGTACCCGACTGGCTGGCTACCACCCTCAAGTTGAAAATCTGTCGCCAAGCACCTATCGGTGTGTTCCGACAGCTGCACTTGAGAGCCAGTGTCCATCAAGGCTTTGTGTGCTTACCACCTTCGGCCACATCATCACTTACCATAGTGAGATTGTAGTCAAACACAAGCCTATCCAGAATAAAAAAAAAAAAAAAAAAATATATTTCTGGCAATGGAATATTGAATAGAATATGTTGGGAAAGCTTATAAATCAGTGAAGCCAAAAGAGCTGGTGGCTTTTTGGCTTTGTTGGAATGTAAAACTAAAACCTGTAAAATACAAGTGTTTTTATCAGATGATGATGGCAGATCGCTTCTAATCAAGATTATAGGTAACTACAGCACGGTGGTAGGGTACTTTGTAGTACTCAACTGGCTGGCTACCTTATTTGTCGCCAAGCTGCACTTGAGAGCCAGTTGCTTTTAAGGCATAGTAACAAGGTGCACAATGAATTGGCAATTCCCTTAGTATTGCTAACGTCTATAGGCGACGGTAGTCACTTACCATCAGGTGACCCGCTTGCCTGGTTGTCACTTATGGTATAAAAGAAAGCCAATATATTTTAAAGTTATGTTATTAAAAACCAGTTAAGTGTGAGTCGTACTCGCGGAGACCGAGGGTTTAAAACACCGTCGGGTACAAATTTTGTAGTATTTAAAAAAAAAAAATTATAGGATTTTAACGGTCTATCTAGCTATCACGGTTTATGAGATACAGCCTGGTGACAGACAGACCGATAGTAGTCTTAGTAATAGAGTTTCAATTTTTACCCTTTGAGTTAGGATCCCAAAAACGGTTCGCTTACCATAATAGCATTGACAATGTCAGACTGGTTGTTCCGGAGTGCCCGTACGGCCCGCGCTCGCGACACGTTAGCCTGGGACATAACTATCTCCACATCCTTCTCATCCACTCCCGTCTCATCTACACCTTCTTCATCTTCTTCCTCTGCTATCGGTGCTACTGTCTGTTAGTTAGGAAATATTTAAAATTAAACACTAAAATCAATGTAAAGATGCATTATAGATACTTAAATATTTATATAGACAACACATTTTTTATCGGTTTTATAAGCAGTCAGTTACTTGACATTGACGATGGATAGCTCAGTGGTAGTGACGTCGGATACCTTGACGAAGGCCTGGGTTCGAATCTTATAAAGAGCTTGAGTGAAAGAAAACATCGTGAGGAATTGGTAAGTTACTTTGTTGTAACCAACTGGCTGGCTCTTTCAAGTAGTCGCCAAGCACCCATCTGTGTGTTCCGACAGCTGCACTTGAGAGTAGTTCCTTTCTAGGCTTTGTGTGCTTACCACCACATCATCTCTTCACCACTGCCTGTGAGCATTTGTAAACCAAATTGTACTGAAAAGCTTTGCTCAAGAATGGCATAAATTATTGTTTAGTGCTGGACATCTCAGACACAGCCAAGGTAGATTTCATTATATTTCAAAATTAAATATGTATGTGATCATCATAGATGTCCAGAAAAATATATCAGAGTGCTACAACCATCACCATGGTGATTCACAAGGTCGCAACACATTCTGTACTCTACGTACCTACAGTTTATCTATACTAATATTATAAATCTGAAGAGTTTGAATGCACTCTTCCTGAGATTACTGAATCGCAGTGAAAAATTATTTTTGTGTTGGATAGCCCATTTATCTAGGAAGGCTATCTTCTTACTAATATAAAACGTGAAAGTTTGGATGTATGTATGTTTGTTACTCATTTACGCCAGAATAGCTGAATGGATCTGGATGAAATTTGGCATGGAGATAGATTATAGTCTGGAATAGCACATAGGCTACTTTTAATCCCGGGAAAAGATATGATCCCTCGGGAACGCGGGTGAAACCGCGCGGAAAAGCTAGTAGGCTATATAAAATTATGCTAAAATCTTTTGGGAACATGGTTGAAACCCTGAGGGATAGCTAGTTATACATAAAAGAGACTAACCGTGCCAGTAGCAGCTGCATCATTTCCAGCAGCAGCACTCTCTGGTGCCTTGAACCTTTCCGCAGCCGCCATGGTGGCCTGCTGTGACAGATCCTCAATCTTTGCCTCTCCAAACACAATATAAGTGTCAGAGTGCGGGTTCTTGTATACATCCGGTGAGTTTATCACAAAGAGAATGTTCTTTGATTTGCGGATTGTTACTCTGTTTACACCTTGAACCTGGAAAATGTTTAACAGTTCATGAAACTATTATTTTTATATAATAGTAGCCTTTTATCGTTTAAGGACAGTTTCATTGCCACCCTACTTGTTGGGGCGGTGTTTACCTTAAATTGTTGTACAGTCACAGAATGAAAAGAGAAAAGGTTTGTCGATGAGCACATATTACCTTTTGAAACTATGTTACAGAATAGACTCGAGTTAGAGAAAATAATGTTTAACTGTTCGTTAATAAAGCTCAAAATTATTCAGATCAAAGTTGTTTGACTATTAACTTGTCAACAAGATCATTATGTTTGATAAATTAAAACCTTCTTGTTGGTTCAACCTGCCATTATTATTTCATTATTTCAGTTAAAACTATTGTCAAGCAGTCAATGTCATCATAGCAAAACATCATAATTGATTCTTGCAGTAGGTACTAGTGCAAGCGAAAAGCACTCTAAGGTGACGAACATTTTCATTTTGTGACTGTACATTCACAAATGATATGTTGGTTTTATGTTAGTCTAAGTAAAATGTAACAACTACTGGTAGATAATAAAAAAAAAATGGCCTATTCCGATTATTTCAAGAAAGCAGCACACTTACAGGTTTCAGTCCAAGTTTGCTCATGATTTTGCGAGCTTTCTTCTCACCACGCGACTGCTTTGCCTTAGAGACAATGTCAATGCCTGCAATAGGGTTGGAGATGCCCCCTGCACCTGGTGCACCTGAAAAAATATTTTTAAATGAAAATATTGTGTTAATAAGCAACTAGCAAATCAAAAGAGCAGTATTTCCCAAACTATGTTCAGCTATGGCCCCGGATGTCTATGTTGGAATGCATGACAGTTCAATTGACGAGTCGAGTAACATCAAAATTTGCTGTGACCCAGTATTTTATTTTGATCATCATCATCTCAGCTTATAGAGGTCCACTGCTGGTAATAAGCCTCCTCCATGGCACGCCATTTCTCCCGGTTGTCAGCCTTCTGGGCTGGAGGGCGTTCCACGCTCCACTTGCCGGTCCTTCAGTTTGCTGATTCTGTGAGCTATGTCAGTGACTTGAGTTCTCTTCCGGATGTCCTCATTACGGATTCGATCCTTCAGAGAAACTGAGCATAGCTCACTAATTTATTTTGATACCAACTCACAACCCACCTAATGGGAAACACTGCATTCATTTCTTAACCGGTCAATTGTCATAGAAAGGTTTATAGATAACTTGTCCTTGCTTGTTTATAAATAAAGTTCATACCGGCATCCTCCAATTCTGGGATAGTGTCATCAGAGTCACTATCAGAAGAGGCAGTCTCCTCCTTGCGCTTCTCTGTCATGGAGGCGGTGGCCTTGTCCAGCTCTGTGAGTTCCGGCATGATGTTGCTTTTCGTGATTTATAGTTGCAGGGAGATTCCCTGCAGACAGAACAATATTCATTTTCAATGTTATTTATACATAAATAAAAGTTGCATTATGATAGTAAAAATAAATATAGCTACAAGGAGATAATCAAGTGCCACTGCCAGACCAATAGGACCTGGTTTCAGATTCTCAATGCCAGCCAGACTGGCAGTACAAAGTTGCCAACCACTATGCTATGCTAGCTATAGTTTATTTAGGTGTTACCATGTAATTAGTGTTAGTCACTTATGGATATTATAGTAAAAATAGGTTGAATCAATTCACTAAAAACACTGACTGAATTATTATTAGGATATGATATATGATTAGGATAAGTACTGGTATGAAGTACCTACAAGCATAATGAGGGATATAATATTAGAATCATGTATCTTCAATTTTATTGAAGGTTACTTTTAATCTAAATTTTGCATGTAACTTGATATCTGTTTATTATGAGTGAAAAATATTAAGATGATAGAAATTTACATCATTAATTAGTGAATTTGTTGAAAAAGGTGCTCCTAATTATTATTTATTATGTGAATTCTAAGCGAAAAGCAAGACAGTGGTGTAGGAATCAATAGCAAAGTAAATTTGGAAGATTTGATCAGGAAACTCAATTGAGAAATTTATGTCTGAATTTATACTACTGATGTAATAATACACAGAAAATACCTCAAAACTGTTGCAATTATCGTCAAAAATATTACTTCGATGCCGAACCGCAAATATGGGCGCGAGATTTATGAGAACACCGAAAAGAATTAACAAAATAACTGCACAAACAAACCCAGTATGCACTTACTGACACTGAAAGAAACCATTAATGCACTATTATTACAGGATTAATGCGAATAAATATGATTTTATTACCTTTTTTCGGAAATCGGTATGCAAAAGAACACAGAGACACTGACCAAAGAAGGAAAATTCTGAAACTTAATTAAAATCCAAAATAATATTCGATCGATGTGCACATTTATTGCTCGCTCTTTCACACTACTGAGGAAAGACACTCTATCTCTTTCGTACAAAACCCCTATCGAAGTTACACGTACGTGTATCCGAACAACTTTTCAAAAAAAAACGTTTTTTACAATGGCAATATATTTATTACTGTCAAAATTGACAAATTCAAAATAAATGGGGATGTACCTTGACATATCGATATTCTTTTTGACTTTCGCCGTACAGTGGTTAGATAAAACACGTGTTCGCGATAGTTGTTTTTTCTTTTAACTTCAAGTTCTTCTTTTGAGCTATTAAATTTGTGTTTTGTGTTTTTTTTGTGCTGTGTTGACCTGTAGTGTATTGGTTAGTACCGTATAATGGATTCGGACGAGCCCCCCGATGGGGGAGGCGACGCGCCGGATTATATGGATATCTCTGGACAGATCAAAGAATCTTCTCTTAAATCATGCTTAAAGCGCCCGGCTGATAAAACTGATGAGAATATTGCTAAAAAAACAAAATCCCCTTCTATTTCGGTTCAGAACATCTACGTCTGTCCCGACTTTGAGAGTAAACTTATTTATAGTAATAATGACAATGGTCCATTCCTAGTCCAAGTGTCTTCAACAACCTCTCAATCAATGCAAACATTGAAACTAGCTCAGGTTTTATTTCGGAATAATATTGTAGGAATTAAACAGGGTGGAGTTAAGGCTGCTGGTCGAGGAAGGATAAGTGTGGAATTTAAAACAGCAAACGATGCAAATTGTTTTATTAATAGCCCTATTTTAGAAGCAAACAAATTGTCTGCCAATATACCACGATACCAAATTACCCGTATGGGTATAATTAGGGATGTACCAACAGACTGGTCATTGGAAGAACTTATGTCAGGCTTATCATATCCCAATAATTGTGGTCAAGTTCTAAAGGCAAGACGACTAAGTAGAAAATGTACCAGGGATGGAAAAACAGAATGGGACCCTTCCACTGCTGTAGTTTTAACATTTCTAGGTTGCCAATTACCAGAAAGAGTATTCTGTTACAATAGCTCCCTTCCAGTTTCAGTATACCAGTTGCCTACAATTCAGTGTCGTAAATGTTGTCGCTTTGGTCATGTGCTATCACAATGCCGATCTAACCCTCGTTGTTACAGATGTGCACAGCCCCATCAGGGTAACACTTGCAACGTCCCAGAGGAAAAATCCTCTTGCTTATTCTGCTCTGGCCAGCACATGGCAACCTTTCAGAACTGCCCTGAACATTCTCGGCAAAAAAGTATAAAAATTGTCATGACAGAAGAAAATATCTCCTTCACAGAAGCCGCTCAACGGTTCCGTCCCGTGAGAAAGTCTTTTGCTGATGCTATGAAGTCCCCTAAAGAATCCATACCTAATTCCCAGGAGGATTCACAAACTAATTTCCCTATTCATGACTATAATGTATCCTCCCCTCAACCATCAACATCACAGTCTCAATCCTATAAAAAGACAGTTTATACTGAACGTCGTCCTAGACCAAATATAGCACAAGGATATGACATACATGCACACAATCTAATTACTCAGTCCCCAAGCCCCTCACAGTTAGATGGGTGTGGCTATCCCCCCAAACCTCCTGGTCACTCCAGTCCTCCTCCATCTCCAGGCTGCAGGCCCCAGCAAAGTAACTCCCCATCCCCAAATGAGAACCTCATAGAATTACTTTTATCTGTCCTCTTAAATATCCTTTCAAAATTCAGTGATGCAATTCCCCACGATGTCTTCCTGCTCTTAAAGCAACTATTTGTAACCTACAACCATGGATCAAAGTATTCTTCAATGGAACTGTAGAAATATTCGGCACAAAAAAAACGAAATTATCTATTTAATAAATACCCACAGCCCCCTTGTTATTGCTATTGCAGAAACTTGGCTTAAACCAGGAACCCCATTTAGGATTCCAGGTTATTCATGCCTAAGGGACGATAGAGATGATGGGTGGGCTGGTTGCGCCCTCCTAATCCATAGATCTGTATCTTTCTCTCAAATTTCCCTTCCAACTCATAGCCCAGACCTACACATTGTTGCTGCTAAAGCCCTTGAGGTTACATTTGTGTCCGTTTATATTCCCCATCCTAATGTCAATATTATCAATGAAATTTCTTTAGTTCTGAGTTCCATTCCAGGTCCCTACATTATTTTAGGTGATTTTAATACACGCCATGTTCTATGGGGTTCTCATTGCTGTGATACTATTTCAACATTCCTACTAGATCTTTTTGATGATTTAAATGTCTGTATTCTTAATGATGGGTCAGCTACTAGACGAGCTTCTCCATCTCAAAATATTAGTGCTATTGATCTCACCTTAGCCTCTCCCAACCTCATTTCATATTTATCTTGGTCTGTTCTTCCATATTCTTATGGAAGTGATCATTTTCCTCTTCTTATCCTCTGGCGTCATACATTTAACCCTATCCCTGATTCATCTCCACTCCTTAAATACAGACTTACTCATGCAGACTGGGATAAATTTTCTCTTTTAGTTGACACCCAAATTTCTTCCCTTCCCCCTGTTGACAATAATAATCTTTTAGAAATGTATTCTAAGTTTTACGACGCCCTAACCTCTGCCGCGGATGCTTCTATCCCCCTTAAGAATTCCGCTCGCCACAAAATTTCGTCACCTCCATGGTGGGACTCAGAATGCACCTCTGCTGTTCGTCTGCGTAAAGAGTCAGAAAAAAATTATGCTGATAATATTACAATGGAAAATTATATCTCTTTTAAAAAAATATCTGCACAAACAAAAAGGTTGTTATCTAAAAAGAAAACTCAAGGCTGGAGTTCCTTTTGTGAGTCGCTATCCCCCCGCACTCCTCCTTCTCTTGTTTGGAAAAAAATTAAAATTTTTCGCAGATCCCAAGTCTACACATATACTTCCTTATCCAATGAATCTAACGCCTGGGTATCAGACTTTCTTAGTAAGTTGGCCCCCTCATATGTGCCCAACATAGACTGCTTACCTTCCCCTTCCCCTACTTCCCTTCCTGACTCACAGGACCGTATGAATGACCCATTCACAATTGAAGAACTACATTGTGCATTGGATCATCTAAAGGACTCATCCCCAGGTATTGATGGGATCCCTTACTCTTTTATTCGTAATTCTTCTAATGCTTCAAAATTATTCCTTCTTAACATATATAACGTTATCTTTCTTACGGGTATTATTCCAGACTCTTGGAAAAACCAAATTATTGTCCCAATACCCAAACCTGGGAAAAATCCTAATGAGGCATCTTCATATAGACCCATTGCTTTGTCATCAGTGATATCTAAAATCTTAGAACACCTTATTAAAAATCGTTTGGAATGGATTGTAGAGAGCAGGTCAGTCTTACCTAGGAGCCAGTTTGGTTTCAGACGTGGTATGAGTACAACGGATAGCCTTAGTATTCTCACTACTGATGTTCGAATCGCGTTTTCTCAAAACGAGACATTAGTCGGTGTGTTCCTAGATATATCCTCTGCCTATGACAATGTTTATCTTCCGTTGCTCAGGCAAAAATTGCATTATCTGAACATTCCCTCGAGGATAATTTCTGTCATTTGCAACCTCTATATGGCCCGCTCAATATCGGTTCGAGTTAATGGTCAACTTTTACCACCAAGACTTGTCTGGAAGGGCCTCCCCCAAGGATCAGTCCTTAGCCCCCTTCTTTATAACATCTACACCTCTGATCTTGATAGGTCTGTCAATTCTTTCTGTCACATTCTACAATATGCTGATGACATAGTTCTGTACGCGTCTTCTGCCTCTGTCTCAAACACTACTGACCGATTAAACTCTGCGCTTGGGTATCTGCACGACTGGCTCAGTAATCACGGCCTGTCCCTTTCGGTTCCAAAATGTAGTGCAGTTGCATTTACGCGAAAACGTGTCCTACCAACGATTGAATTATCAGTCAATAATGAACCTATCCCAACATTCGATAGAGTAAAGTTTCTAGGTGTCATATTGGACACAAAAATGACTGGTATTCATCACTTGAAATACATAAGCGACAAATGTGAGAATGGAGTGAATGTCATCCGGGCCTTATCTGGAGTTCGGTGGGGCTCACATCCTTATAACCAAAAGTTGTTATACAATGCAATCATTCGTAGTCACTTTGACTATGGATGTTTCCTAATTGAACCCTGCAATAGATTGGCCCTAGCTAAAATTGATAAAATCCAAGCAAAATGTTTACGCATCATTACAGGAGCTATGAAGTCATCCCCTATCAACGCTCTTCAAGTAGAATGCCTAGAACCACCTCTCCTACTTCGAAGACAATATTTGTGTGATCGCTTCTTTTGCAACATTGCCCAAAATCCCTCTCACATTTTATATGATAGACTTTTCTCCTTATCGCGCCAAATAACTGATTCAAGATACTGGACTTTTAAAGAACCTCCCCCCCTTATTAAAAGCTTCAATAAATTTGCAAACTCATTCCCTTCTATTTTTTGTACCAGTAAAGACCCTTTATTCATCTTTGAGTTCGAAAGCCTTATTTTTCAACCAAGGGTAATTTTAAATTTTGGCGTCGATAAAAATGATCCTGGTGCTAACCAGAATTTTAATAGAATTTTCCAGAAAGATTGGTCTGGCTGGCTTGACCTTTATACTGATGCATCCAAACTATCAGAGGATAATAATGTTGGCGCAGCTGTCTGGATCCCTAAGTACAAAATTATTTTAAATTTTAAATGTCCTCCCCAAACATCCGTGTTTACAGGTGAAGCCATTGCTCTCTTAGAAGCATTAGCATACATAGAATCCCATAAGCTTAATCAATCTATAATATTTTCCGACTCACTTAGTTTGCTTCAAGATCTTATTAAATTACCCTTCCACTCGAGAGATAGATATTATTTAACTTTGAAAATTAAAAATACCCTATACAAATGCTTCTCCTTAGGCATTGATGTAGTAGTGGCCTGGATTCCGGGTCACTGTGGCATCAATGGTAATGAAACTGCAGACTGTTGTGCTAAACAGGCGGTTCGCTTGGGTGTAGCTTCAAATAATAAATGCTTTGCACGAGATCTAAAAATTTCCACAAAAACCATTCTCCTGAAAGCCTGGAACAACCAATGGCAGTCTACAAGATTGATCAAGGGTAAACACTATGGGAATCTTCAGCCATCAATACCTACCAAACCTTGGTTTTTCAAATCTCGTAGATATTCTAAGCTCATTACTTCCACAATTATCCGCCTTCGCTTAGGTCATATATGCTCCCCTGTATTCCTTGCTAAAATAAGAGTAAGAGATCACTCTCTGTGTGAATGTGGACTAGAAGAGGGAACTTTGGAACATATATTTTTTAATTGTCCAAAAATATCCACCCCACTATACGATATCCTTCCATCTGAATTTCCCCGCCCTGTCAATGTCAATGTTTTACTAACAACTGTGCATTCCCCATTAATCAAAGTTCTAACTAAATTCCTTTTACGTAATAATATCCAGCTGTAAATAAAATTGTTATTTGTGTAGTCACTCACTTACTAATCTCTGTTAACTGCATAATTTGTCTTATTTTAATATGCTCATCAGCCTCTCTGATTTTTTTCTTATATTGCATAAATTCCTTTACTTCTAACTCTATCTTCACTACTCTACTCTATTATAACTATTGTTTTTTCTAACCTTGACATTGGCAGAGTCATCGATGATACGATGGAGCCATAAAACACAAATTGGAATTGGATATTCTTTTTTTTTATGAACAATAAATTTTATTTACAACAAATGTACAAAATATACAAACAAATGTACAACTATAATATATAAAAAACTTCTTCGAGGCTGCTTATTTAATATTGATATTGCGAATAATTTGCTGAATCGCCGCCTTCTTCTGTGAGGGAGTGACACGGTCTTCGTTTTACTAGAGTGACATTTCAACACAGCATACAAATAAATTGATACAAATCATCAGACCATTTTTTTGATAAAAAAATAATGTTTCTTTTTCTTGAAAATCTTCGATGGTGAAAATAAAACCGAAAATATATTTGACTGAATTTCCGGTTTTATTTTACTTATTTGGTTTTACTTTTGTTTATACAATTCAAATAAACTTAATAAATTAAGTAAACTTATTAAAAAAATTTTAATCGTCACATGTTTGATATATTAAACATTATTTTTTTACTCTTTTCTTAAGGTTGCTTTTGCTGAGAAGAGCGGGCAATAAACTCAGCAATTACTCTTTTTAAAAAAGCAACTTAGACTTATTACCTACATTTAATTCTTAAAAATAGTTTCACATGTACAAAATATGAAACTCATACAGTAGCTTGTGAAGCGAGCAATTCATTTAAATGCATTCTTGTCATCTACAAAATCAGAAACTTTATAGTACCCTTTCAAACATAACTTTTGTTTAACTATTTTTTGAAATTGTCTGACTTTTGCACATGGTTTGGAGGGTGTTTCACCCTTGTTACCAGTAAATAAGAACTAGGCTAACTGTATTATTTACTAATAATACTCTTATAAGCCTAGCCTAGTTCTTACGTCTTACTTACTTCTTCTAAAGTAAAATTAAATTATCCTGGTAAATATCATCACAAAAATTATCGATTAAAATTCTGACATCCTTATTTTATTAGTCAGTTTATTTCATTCGTTCGTTCATTCATTCACTTAATTTTCATATTGCTTTTACGACGGTATTGTTACGACTTGCTTTACTAATACTACGTAGCTTTTGTTCGTCATTTTGTTATCATAGAATCAATCATTATTATATTGAATACGTACACGATAAGATGATGTTTTGAACAATCATCGATGTGATTTCTTGAAGGCGTATGTCGTTCATTGTGCAGTGATACAGGAATTCCGATATTTCAATCGTCTATTTGATAGTTGAAGTCCAAAGTCTGGATTAGATTGTATTATTTTGTAAAATTGTGTTGTGATTGGTTTTATTCGTGCCAAACATGTCTCTCGAGGAGAAATTTAACGCTGCAGTCAACGTTATAAGGAGTTTGCCGAAGAGCGGTAAGTAATAATTTTAAGATTTTTATTTGTGATCGTATTATAATATTGATTGTTATTCATAGGTACGTTGAAAATCTATTATACCTACACTCAGTCTATGACTCTATGTTAAACTTCTATTGGTCATTCCATTCACTGGTTTGTGTATGACTTAGGTGGAGTAGGTGAGTGATGGTATTTATGTGATAAGAATATAACTCTAGCTTCTCTATGATTGTCCTGAGTTTAGGCATAGTTTAGTATTTTAAAACTACCTATCAATAAAAAATCTTATACCAGCAATTGTGATTCAATTTATTTAAGTTCAAGTTATTCAATCATCTGATTTCTATTGTGCAAGCCACTACAAGTTTTTATACCAGGATAAAGTCTTCTCCATAGTTTCAATAGTATAGGTCAGGAAATGATTTTATTAACAAACACACACACTTTCATATAATATTAGAAACATAATATAGGCACTTATCAGTTGAATCAACTGCCTGCCTGATCAATAAATAATAATAATAAAGTGCCTTGAGAGTGGCGCATTAGAAAAAGCTGTTTTAAGGGTTCCGTAACACCTCAAAAGGTAAAAAAGGAACCCTTATTAGATCACTTTCTTGTCCGTCTGTCTGTCTGTCTGTCCGTGTGTCACCACCGATTATCTCAGGAGCGAGTGGACCTAGCAAGTTGAAATTTATACCAAATACTGAAGTCTATAGTCCCTATTACGTATATAAAAATCAAGGTCCTGAATCAACACGATAAAAAGATATGGGCAAATTTAGATTTTCGTGAAAACTTGTAAGTAGGTACCTAAATTTATCTAATTTTTTTTTATTTTTTTTCGGAATTTTCCCTTTACTTGGGCTGTAAGACCTTACTTTTAACCAAAACGACAATTCTAGGTCAACGGGAAGTACCCTATAGGTTTTGGGTCGAAAACCTATATGGTAGTTCCTGTTGACCTAGAATCACGGAATTTGGCAAAAATCAAGGTCTTACAGCACAAATAAAGGGAAAATTCCAAAAAATAAAAAAAGTTGAAAATTAAGGTACATTTAGGTACTTACAAGTTTTCACAAACATCTAAATTTGCCGTGAAGAAATAAAAGTAGTTATCACCAATTAAGATAGAGTTGTATGGGCGCTCATACAATTTAGAGGTCTAGCTTAATTGGCGCCAACCTCAAATACGGTAATCGAAACTCCATTACCGTGATGAACAAACTATTTACAAGTTTGTAGGAACCTTCAGTGCAGTATTTTTTTTAAATAGGATGGCATTCATAACTCATTTTTTACTAAAATGTTGCTTATGCCCTATTACCTTTTAAAGCTGTAGAATGTATATTATTTTTAGTACAATAATCTAATTGGTGACAAATAGTTTTTGGTGTAAACAATGATAAAACTCAAATTGAAGAGACATTGATAAAAAAGGTTATTAAAACATTCCTCTCCCAGTATGTTGCATTTTTACTGTATATCACTGTTTTTCTTGTTTTATGAATGTGGTTCACCTTTGTGTAACCTGTAATTTTACTGCACTTTTTGTAATGGATAATTTTCTCTCATTGCTCAGGGTGAATACCGTGGAATACAGGTTAATGGAAGCTAACTGGTAAATTGTATTGTGGTAATTGTACCCAGTATTGTGTAGCTCTTTTCATTTACATACCAGAAGTCTGACAAGAAGGCAGGCTGATGGTCAGTGGTTTACCATCTATGGACATTAGTAACCCCAAAGGTCAGTGTCAGACCTTTTACATTACCGAAAAGGCAACTGGCTATTGCAAGTATTGCAACTACAGGAACACCAGTGTGTTAGGTGCTGAATGTAACTCAGAAATTCTAGGCTTTCTGAGCTACTATATTCACCCATTATCTAATATATAAAAATCAATGTTGTAATGGAAAAGCTAAATTAATAAATCATAAAATATATATATAAACATAGTTCTTCATACGAGAAATTAAGTTTATTTTTTGATAGAGAGAGTTAAATATGGATAATTAAATACTCAAAAGAAAGACAAACTTCATGTTTCTTGCATTTAATTACATAAAAGTAAAACTAACAATTCTTTTGTTGGGCAAAGAATGTTTTTTTTAATAAGCTACCTCAAAAATTACCGAAACAGGTACCTTTTTTAAAATTTTAAATGTATCATCTATCACAAACTATGTCTAAAAGCTTACCATACAGTAATATAATATATGAATGATAGCAAAGCATGGCAAGGAGTTGCTCCTCTTACAAAGTCTGAAATGTATGACACAATGTATCCATTATTTTAACCTCTATTTGGGAGTTTGATTTGCCATTTCTTCTCCGCACAGTTCCTTATTTGGAAATGGTAGTAATAAGTGTCCCTAAATTAAAAAAAAAATAATAAAAGTTTATAGTTCAGTGGTAAGTGACGGCGGATACCGCGGCGAAGGTCGTGGGTTCGAATCCTACAATGAGCTTGAGCTTTCGGTGAAGGATAACATCGTTAGGAAACCATAGCAAGGTGGTAGGGTACTTCGTAGTACCTGACTGGCTGGCTACCATCCTCAAGTTGAAAATCTGTCGCCAAGCACCTATCGGTGTGTTCCGACAGCTGCACTTGAGAGCCAGTTCCCATCTAGGCTTTGTGTGTTTACCACCTTTGGTCACATCATCACTTACCATGGTGAGATTGTGGTCAAACACAAGCTTATACAGAATAAAAAATAAAAAAAAGATTAATTGTTAATTCGCATTACAGTTGTTCGTATTTCACTTTCAAATGAAACAAACTGATTTGTTCATCTATTACATAGCATGGAACAACTGTAGTACCTATTACATGACAAAATGCAAGAGTAAATATCTTACAAAAAGACAAGTCACTGGAGTGAGTCAACACAATTAGTTCTGTGTGTATTGTAATGCAAAACTGTTGTGTTAGGGCGAGTGCACACCTAGATAGATAAGTGGAAGTAGGGATATGATTTATACTCGCTGTCCTCCGCGGTTTCACCCGCGTTCCCGTGCTATCTTATCTTTTCCCGGAATAAAAATATAGCCTATGTTACTCAGGGATAATGTAGCTTTCTAATGGTGAAAGAAATTTTAATATTGGTCCAGAAGTTTTATAGTTTATTCCTTACTTACAAAAAATACAAATCTTTCCTCTTTATAATATTAGTGTACATTTCTTTCAATATTGGCTTAGTGCAGGGTCTTTTATTGGTTCTTCATTCAGCAATATGGCGATGTATATACCTTTGTAGAAAATCAATATAAAAAAAGTGTAAAATACACTTGACAAGCTTGGTGTGTACTGACCCTAAAGTGCATAGAATTGCAGATAGTTTAAATAAGCATGTGCCATAAAATGAGATTAGAAACTACATTGAGTATAAACAAACATTTTGTATTTACGCTTTTGCTTTTGAACAAAATTCACTTGCTTATTTCTCAAGTGTGTGAAAAACATGTCCCAATGTATTTTTCTACATATTTATATTTTACTAGCGGACTCGGCAGACGTCGTCCTGCTCTGAAATTAAAACATAACTTAGAACCCGATTCCAGCGCCACCTACCGGGTCCAATTTTGTTTTCAAATCATCGAGGAACCCATTGAATACACACACAAACTTTCATCCAAATCGGTCCGGCTGTTGTTTTACCGTACTCTTCCGAAACGGCTTGACCGATTTTGATGTAATTTTATATGTACATATATAGATTAATCAATTTTAGTTTGGTGACTTGGTTACTTTAGTGGTGACAACTACGCCGACCGACATGGGTACGTAAGACCACGAAAATGCTGGTTCATATCAATTGATATTGCTAATGTCTATAAGCGACGGTATTCACTTACCACCAGGTGACCCGCCGGTCACTTGTCAAAAACAAAAATATATTTATATTTCTTAAGCCCCGAGCCCCTGACTCGCAGTTCCAAACACTTGCCTCAATATGTCAAATGGATTTACCAATAACTTTCTTCACACCTTAATAATAAAACGTAACGCAACATGAATAATAAAAACAATTGATCGTCTTCCGCGAACCATGTATGAATATTTTACGACTACCTGCTACTAAAGGGCGTCACAGACCCCGCCAAATGTGCCGCCACGTTTCTTGTTGAAGAAGTTAAGCATCGTGAAAATCTAATTGTTACAGCACTTGTATTTTAATACCTTTCTGGTTAGCACCTGCCTGCGATCATTTTACGGTAGCTTCAATTATGTTTTTGCTAGACTCAAAATAAAACTCAAATACTCAGTTTAAGTCCTAGTAAGGCACTTATGAACGTTACAATTGACTCTACCACCGGTTCGGAATACACTTAAACTGAGAAGACTCCGGCAAAATACTCAGCAAGGCAATTTTAATTACATTTTCAGAAATAAATACTCTGTCTTATTCCCAGGTTTAAAAATAGGCTCTTATCTTCGTGTTAGAAAGTCGCGGATTCCAGGGATTAAATTATATCACCTAATGAGGCCGTGTAAATCCGCCTTCGACCAATAGTTTCCGAAAGTTGCAGCCTAACATCTCACGTCACATTAGATTTGATTTTCCTTTATAATTTTTAGAGATGTGTTATGATTTTACGTGTATCAATCTGGATTATTAGTTTTATCCAAGATAAAAATACACTGCAACCATTTCGAATTAATTTAGTTAGACCTTGTTAAACTTGACAAATCGCACCTGCAGTACTACTTCAGTGTGTGAGTACCTTTACATTTTAAGCACATCGTCGTCCCCGATTGCCTTTAAAAGCTTCATAATATTAGTAAAAGTGAAATGTTACGGAATCACTTTCAATTTCGAATGTAATACAAATCTTACGATAACCTTTCATGAGATAACCTGTGTTTTTAAAACTATTTCATAATTTAAGTAGAATAGAATAGTTTTTTTTAAATAAACTGCGCAATTTGTCTCAAAGAAAATAATATCGTGTCAACATCGTATACCATTTGCCTTTCTCCAAGATACTAAAGGCGATGATAGCTCAGTGGTAGTGACGTCGGATACCGCGGCGAAGGTTGTGGGTTTGAATCTTACAATGAGCTTGAGCTTTCGGTGAAGGAAAACATCGTGAGGAAACCATAGCACGGTGGTAAGGTACTTTGTAGTACTCGACTGGCTGGCTAACACACAGAAGTTGAAAATCTGTCGCCACACACCTGTTTGTGTGTTCCAGCAGTTGCACTTGAGAGCCAGTTGCCTTTTAGGCATTGTAATAAGGTTTACAACACATTGGCAATCCTGTTAGTATTCCTAATGCCTAAAATAAAAAAATACAATTTACTTAATTTAGGCTCAGTTAGATTAGCTATATCTGCGACCTTACGTTAAATATACGTGAAGGGATTTTGTAAAATCATTGTAATTAGACGTAATAAAAAATTTGTGAAGTGTTTTTGTCGTCGTAAAACGAAGATTGTTTTACGCGGGATAAAAAGTAGCTTATGTCACTCGTGCAAAATATCACACGTTCGAATGCTTCACGTCGATACGTGAAGCATTCGAACGACAAACATTCTAGCTGCCCTCCGCAGTTTCACCCGCGTTCCCGTGGGATATTATCTTATCCAGGGATAAAAATATAGCCTATGTTAATCTGGAATAATGTAGCATTCAAATGGTGAAAAAAAATTTGAAATCGGCCCGGTCGTTTTTGAGTTTATTCGTTACATACATACTTACATACAAATCTTTCCTCTTTATAATATTAGAAAGATATCTTCATAGATTCTTGCTTGTAGAGTTGAATGAAATGATATTCATAAATTAATTGGTGATTAATTTTGCAATCTTCATCGAAATTATATTTTTGGTTATATTGCACGTGTAATAAAATTATCCATTTAAATTTTACATGTGTAGTAAAACCAAGTATGATGTAAATGATATTAGTACGCCCATTTATTTAGTAATATTTATGTTTACGCAGTAAAATAGTAATATTTTCGTCGAGTGAATGATGAATGAAAAACAATAAAGTTTTACGTGAATAACGGTGGTAGAGTGTTACTTATTGTCCCGCAGAAACATCACAATCGAATATAAAATGCTCGATGGATTGAAGTTAAGAGCTTTTCCCCGTAACTTTTCTAGCGTTCTAAGAGGAATTTATGAAGTTCTTTTTAGGGTTCCGTACCCAAAGGGTAAAAACGGGTCCCTATTAGTAAGACTTCGCTGTCTGTACGTCTGTCTGTCACCAAGCTGTATCTCAATTACCGCGATAGCTAGACAGTTGAAATTTTCACAGATGATGTATTTCTGTTGCCGCTATAACAACAAATACTAAAAACAGAATAAAATAAATATTATTATATTACCCATACAACAAACGTGATTTTTGTTGCCATTTTTACGGAACCCTTCGTGCGCGATTATATTCTAGGACATTCTTTACACACGGCTACATATCTGATCCCAATATAAGCAGAGCCTTTACAAAATGATATGTCCAAAAACTTAATTGGAGAAGTGAAGCATCGTGCACGAATTTGTGTGCGTGACCTGCACGTACGTTATCCAGCGTCACTCGCTTCGCACAGGAACGCGATCAGTTTCCTTTTTCAAATTCGGCTTCCTTTACTGCGCTTTAAGTGAGTGGGGCTCTGTCTACCTCTTTTATTTGGTCTGAGAATTGGATCTATAGTTTCGGAGACCTACCTACTACATAACAAACTTTACCTCTTTATAATACTAGCTGTCCCCCGCGGTTTCACCTGCGTTCCTGAGGGATCTTATCCTTTCCCGGAATAAAAAGTATCCTATGTGTTATTCCAGGATATGATCTAGCTGTGTGCCAAGTTTCATCAACATCCGTTCAGCCGTTTTTGCGTGAAAGAGTGACACACATCCATCCATTCAAACCTTCACATTTATAATATTAGTGGAGATGCAAATGGATAGGAAAGTACGGATATGTCATTAATGTATTATTTAATGAATTCATAATTGGAAATTTGCACGGTGGTAGGGTACTTTGTAGTACCCGACTGGCTGGCTACCACCCTCATGTTGAAAATCTGTCGCCAAGCACCTATCGGTGTGTTTCGACAGCTGCACTTGAGAGCCAGTTCCCATCTAGGCTTTGTGTGCTTACCACCTTCGGCCACATTATCACTTACCATGGTGAGATTGCGGTCAACAGTACCAGGGGGAAGCCAACGTGTTGTACACCATATTACAATGCCTTAAGGGCAAGGGCAACTGGCTCTCAAGTGCAACTGCCGGAACACACCAAGGTGCTTGGCGACAGATTTTCAACTTGAGGGTGGTAGCCAGCCAGTCGAGTACCACATAGTACCCTACCACCGTGCTGTGGTTTCCTCACGATGTTTTCCTTCACCGAAAGCTCAAGCTCATTGTAGGATTCGAACCCACGACCTTCGCCGCGATATTCGACGTCACTTACCACTGAGCTATCATCGCCTTAAAAAAAGGCTCATTAATTGCACACTACATTACGATATATCTCACTGGCTGATTCAACCGCGTTCCCGAGAGATCTTATCTTTTCCCGGGATAAAAAGTGGCCTATGTGCTATTCCAGACTATAATCTATCTCTATGCCAAATTTCATCTAGATCCCTTCAGCCGTTCTGGCGTAAATGAGTAACAAACATACAAACTTTCATTTATAATAAAGTAAGATAAACACACGACGGCTTTGATTGTTTTGGATCATCACAGATCCGTTCAGCTGTTGTAGCGTGATTGACTAACAAACATTCATCCATCCGTCAACAATCTTAATGCAAGATTTTAGAATCCCTAAGAATTATAATTATGTATGTATTTCAATTGTAATAGTTAATTTTTTTTTAATCCATCCATCCAAACTTTCACTTATAATATTAGTAGGATGAGTTAAAAGTAGTGGCTAAATATAATATTAGCTAGATTATTTCCCGTTACAGAACCTTAGCAATACCTATAACCCTGGCAATAGTTGCAAAACATTGGTAATTTGTCTCGTGTTATTCACCCGAGGTCATGGGAAAATTGAAGCGTATTGTTATAGGTTAATTTACATTTACTGCTGTTGATTCTTTTATTTACTAAACTACTATAACTTCACTATAACTTTTTCTAATAAAAACAGCCACCATCTTTTTTTTTGTTTCCACGTGTAAGGAGATCAAATTTGATAGGTTTGTAAAAATAAAGAAAAGGTGGCCGTCATAGGACGCCCCCGCAGATGTGAAACATCAATGTTAATATTAGAATTCATAATTAATAAAAACCTATAACGAAATATGGAGTAAAAAAAATGAATCAATTTAATTTAATTATAATAATAATTACATAATAATTTCATAAATAGAATAGAAAATCGAGAGCGATGGCGTAGATAGGGGTGACAGGTTTTAGTGCTCAAGTGCCCTTTTTGATATCATCTTTTGTGCTTGTTGTTTACACAATTATGCTGATATTTACAGATATAATTATATTTTAAGGAAGTGATGACGACAGGAATCGAAACAGATAATGACACCAAGTTACTTACATTATCGGCGAGCTATCTACTTTTCATCTCGAAAACACAAACCGGAATCTAGTGTTATAAAACCTTTTTGTTTCTTTAATAAATAAAATTAAAACGGCATCAGCACCAATAGCTCTCACGTTACAAACATACTACAACTGATATTGATGTGAAACATCTTTCCTCTCGATTTACTGCAATCTGTGGGAGCGATTTAGTGAATAGGTACGGATTTGTTTAACAGGACGTCGGGTTGTCAGATAGGGGCGGAAGTGTGTTATTTCCTCTATTGTAGTGCAGGCAAAGCCTATACAGCCTCAGACACAAAACTCATTTATTGACCAAGGAGCGCGTGTTATGGTGGGAGGTGAAATGACAGATGTTACACATCATATTATTATGCGATTACTGTAAGGTTGGCTCATTTTATTTGTGTTTTTTTAGAAATCTCAGTAAATGGAAAACAAAGAACCTTTGTACACGACCTAACCTAGGATTAACATACTAGGTCAATGCACCGCCATAATGTATACATACAAAAGATGTAGTGCCACTAATTAGCTTACGACATAACGTTGCTGAACGCTCTACCTTTCTCTTTCTAACATATGTAATTACCGTGACTTAGAAATAGAATCTGTTTGAAGTTGCCAAACTTTATTTTGTAACGTAAATGCAATAGAAACAAGAAAAAAAATGGTTTCTAGCCGAGAGTCTTGCGACATCTACTGAATGGTTTTATTCTTGAATTTGTCCACTATCACCACGCCAGCGTAGATGGAACGCCTCTAGCATTTTTTTTTAGGTTTTGGGCTTGGTATCTAGAACTTTAAGCCATATCGTTATATTTATTTTTAACCCATTTTTGCAGAAATCTGATGAAAATGGGATGAAAAATCACGATAAGGCGATATACTAATTATATTTCCTTTCTATGTAGGTAATCATTTAAAAAATCACATGATTCGTCTTAAACTGAAAACTGTCTTTAAAAACTCAGGATTTTGGTGCCATAATCAATCAAAATCAAAACTCATTTATTTAGTTTAGGCCCTGGTAAAGCACTTATGATCGTTTACAATTGACTACCACCGGTTCGGAATACAAGGCAGTTTTTTTTGCTCTTGTCTAAACTTGATAATGAACTTACAAATTCCATACTAAATCTTATCAATATCTGTATGATAAGTCCACTGATTGAAGCAAAACCGAAAGTGAGTAATAAACGAGTGTAACCGGTTTTATTTAACATCGGTTCTCCAGCGCCGGTTAACTCCACGAGGTAATTGTTTGTCAGACAAAACAAATATTACTTTTATCATTTCAGTAGGCATTCGTTACACTTAAATATATGGGATACTATTCGGTAATTTTTTGGGGTATTTGTGTGGAGGAATATGTAGCACCTAGCACCACAGAACAAATAAAAATGTAGAAGGAGCCTACGTAAACAATAGTCTCCAATGAAGTGAAGCATCGTCCACGAAGTTGTGTGTGTGACCTGCACGTACGTTATCCCGCATGACTCGAGTCACACAGGAACACGATTTGCTTCCTTTTTCAAATTCAGCTTCCTTTACTGTGCTTAACTTTAGGTGCTCTGTTTGACATTTGAGCTCCCTGTTTTCCTTAGGGAGTACAGAGGGATGTACTCCCTAAGGAAATGGGTATGGGGCTCTTAAAAGTGTGAGAAAAAAGTCCTCTGGTGTTGTAAGCGTCCATAACGTAAGAGCCGACCATAAGGCAGTCCGTATGCTGTTAGCCACCTTGTATTAAAAACATTTTTATTAAGTGCACTTTCATTCTTATCGCTTTTACCAACATGTCATCGAAACATTCTTATATCTTCAATTTTGTTATCTGTTTATTGGCTCAAAGGGCGTGACCTTTACCGATGCGTGTCAGTGGCACGGAGAATTGGAAAGTAAAAAAATGCTTACAATTGAAGCTGCTTAAGGTCAATCGGAGCGAGCTCAAGAGTGCAGGCATGCTGATTTAAATCCTTCAAACTTTGACTACTACTGGATAATATGTATGACGTCAGGGAGCAACCAGCTGTCTACCCGAATGTATTTTTAGTCATATTTAATATTCGTTCAGCGTTAGCCAAACTTGTACACTTACGGTCTATAAGTTGACTTTGGAATTCGGCACGATTCATGTGAATTGATGAGCATCCTAAAATAGGATGTCGCCTTAATCTATTTATATAAAAGAAAGTCGTGTTAGTTACACTATTTATAACTCGAGAACGGCTGGACCGATTTTCATGGTTTTTATTTGTTAGATTCGTCTCCGCCCGGAATAGCAGAATAACTATTAAAAAATAAGAAAAATGCACAAAAAAAGAATAACGAAGACAATTATTTTTGTCATACATTTTGTATAGAACGACTTTTTGACATGTCTCGAGATCGGGCTGACAGATGACAGATGGTTTAGATTCACAAATTGGACACGGTAGGTGTCGCTGGAATCGGGTTCTATGTTTTGTTTTAATTTCAGGGCAGGACAACGTCTGCTGGGCCCACTAGTTAAATATAAATTATCAAACACTTACCAGTGTATAAAGCATCTAAAAATACTCGGAAACATCATTTTTATAAAGATACTTTTTTTGTTGGTGTATGTACCTATATCAGATATATGTACGTTGGTTCTATGCCGTCACAGGCCAATATTTCATACAAAAAATCATACAAACTATCGTTTTGTTTATAAAAAAAATGCTGATTTGATATAATAGGGATGTCAGCCAACATCTTTGACCAAAGGTCAACATCCCTACAAAAATACTACATCCCTTAAAATGACATACATTTAATAAGAATTGTTATGATGAAAGTGTTTGTAAAATGGAAAGGATGATAAACTAAGTGCCACCTTGAAACGAGACGGTAATTTGTGATTGTAACTGGTAAGTGATGGTTTGTGGTCGCATCTGCGGTTACGTTTTGGTTCATGACGTAACGTGATAGACAAAATTTTTGCTAAAGTTGGTCGTTATGATTTGTTATTACCCGCATGATGTTAATGATGAATTTCGTAAAATAAGAAGAAATCGCACTTAAAGTGAACGCACAATAAAGGAAGCTGAATTTGAAAAAAGAAGCTGGATTTGAAACAGGAAGCCGATCGCGTTCCTGTGTGACACGATCACACTCGTCTCGCGGGATAACGTCATGCACGATGCTTCACTTAATTGGAGACCATTGTTTACGTACGCTCCTTCTACCTTTATTATCTGTTCTGTGGTTGGAACATGAAACAATATTGTTCATATTATCTTCTGTTCGCATTGTTCAAACAATAATAAATAAGTCTTCTATAATATAGTGCAGCAACATTTATATCAATCAATCATTTATTAGGAATCCAAAGTTTACATAGTTATGCTTGACAATAATATTTGTTATTTGTAAGCAATCTACTCGTAAAAATAAATAATCATAATCACTTGTCTTGGCTGACTGACAGCCTGGCTGATTCATCAACGCAGAGCCTAAACAGCTACAAACTTAACATTTTGCCAATTGTAACTAGCCTTTTATGTTGTAAGGAACTGAGGAAAGATCTTTAGAAATTTCACTCCAAATTCTAATTGCTAAAGGACTCCAATATTAATTAATAAGGGATGAACGGTTGTATGGAAATCCGTCATTTTCAAAGTAAGAAGCAAGCACGTACTTTCATATATTTGGTTCTGGTTAGAAATAAATGTGTTCATGTATATATAAAAGTATATACACGTAGAAATTTAGTTTAGACACTTACCATCAGGTGACCCGCCTGCCTCGTTGTCACTAGTGACATAAAAAAAAAACTTGAAAAACATCAAGGGACACCCGGATGGAACGAAGTTATATAAGTCGAGAGAGTATTTATCTAAAAGTAAAATCTATTTATATATATGTATATAAATAGTTTTTTTTTTATTAATGAAAATATCTGGCTTGCTTTCTATAAGAGAGAGAGAGAGAGAGAGAGAGAGAGGGAGAGAGAGAGACAGACAAAAATCTTACGAAAAAGTGTCGGTGACAAATTTTCGTAAGATTTTTTTCCGTCTAGCCCCCTTTCACAACGCGCGATAAGGAACTTCGTTCCAAAAAAAATAAAAAAATCTCAGGAATTACTACCTGTCGAAATTTTACAGGTAGATTTCTAATAGGGTGTAGGTTTCTTTCTATTTATATCTGGTAAGGATTTTTGAAAATTCAACTATAGGGTTCCCTCGGGAAAAGTTAGTCACTAAATATATTAAAAAGAAAAGACCTAAAAGTAGGTGGAGTTCAAAACTTGTAATTTTTTTACGGGTTCCTTAAATTACACAGGTTGCCACTAATGAAGGGTTATTCGATTTTAACTGCTACGGGAGTAAAATAGGGGTGGAGAGCTTGTTAAATGTAAACGTTCTTCTAAATTTAATATCGGTTCAGTTCATGCGCCGAACGCTAAGTTACGCAAAATTATCTTAAATAGCCATTGCATAATTTGAATATTAAATTCGAAGAAACCGGTCGAACTGTAGCGTTGTTTCGTATGTTTGTGTGCAATTTTATTCTTATTAATAACTTTATGGTTGTTATGTTACGTATTGAAAGTTAAAAATAATTAAAATATCAATTTCAATTGCTAATGAAAAGTATCATAGATATTTTGTTTTATTTTAGCTATTGTCATGTGGAAAGTAAATATTGTGTTGTATATATTAATAATATATATATATATATATATATATTAACTATGTGAAAAATGCAAAATTCCACCTAAATAAACAACAAGTTATATTTTTATAATTATGTATTGATTACGATTAATTACAGACAATGACCGATATTTCAATCTTTTGTCTACGTAATCTCGATTCGTTCTTATTTAATCATCTCTATTATTTATGCTCATCAGTTATAATTATCGTGTTTTTTAAACGAGGGCGACACGCAAATCAATTGATTTGATATTTAGCCCAAGTTAATGATTAAAAGTGGAGCTTCAACGAAAACTTTGAGAAACACGGATGAAAACGTAAGGAAGGGCGACATTTTTCTTTCTTACCATCGAAATTCGAAATGGGAACACAGCGTCATAAGAAAAAATAATCCAAATTGTCTCCCGCGGTTTCACCCACGTTCCAGATAGATCTTAGCTTTTCCCGGGATAAAAAGTACCCTATGTGCTATTCCAGACTATAATCTATACCTGTGCCAATTTTCATCCAGATCCGTTCAACCGTTCTAGCGTGATTGAGTCACAAACATCCATCCATCCATCCATCCAAACTTTCACATTTATAATATTAGTGAGATGCGTTTATCAGTAGCAGGCGCATACAAAGGCTGAATCTCAAAAGATTGTGGCAAAAATATATAAAGAAACAAACACATGAGTAGCGAGTTGCGATGATATCATCACAACAATTTTTATTTATTTAAGCATCAATATTAATAGACGCGTGCTAATTCCATATAAACATTGTGTTTATTTTATTGACTTGCGTACAGGGGTGGAGTTAGTAATGAAGGCTTTATGGGCTTAAGAATAATATAACTATGATGAAAATATGTAGAATTGTCCAACTGTCTCTACATTAGTGTAAATCCAAAACGATGCACCGTCGATCTTGTGAGGGTCGCGGGAAGAAACTTGATAGCGCAAGACCGGCCATTGTGGAGATCCTTGGGAGGCCTTTGTCCAGCAGCGGACTCTTCCGGCTGACATGATGATATAGTGTTCATCGATTCTAATGCTTTCTGTGGTTATTCATGATAAAAATATGGACCCTTTATTAGTCCAAACTCTGGAGTCTATATCAGACAAGTACCGTGATCGAAAAACGTGAATCATGTTGCAATAACACAAATTTGTAAATACGAGTACTTACGCTAATTTATCTTCTTACTTTTCAGAGAAGTTATTCTTTCCATCCCGGGACAATAAGTTCTATAAGAGCCCCGCATAGACTATAAGGCATTTTAAAGTTGTCTGGGCCGTGCATAATGTACTAGCTAAGATATAACGTAATAAACACAATATAACTCTCTTCTCCCTCTACTGTTGCTTTCAATAATGGTCAAGATACTACATAAAATTTTGCCCAGTTTGCCCAATCCTAAATACGTTCGAGAATATAACATAAAACACAATAGGTGGTTTAACAAACATTTATCTTGCGAATTGCATCTTGTTTAGTCATAAAACGAGAGATTCAGCATTTAATTTAGTAATTAAAAAACAACATTGAACGTTGCGCTTGATTTCATGCTAAAATGTAAGTATGTCACTCGATAGATTCATAGATATGGAAATGAAATGATTAACCAGCTGTATCGATTTTAAAAATAGTCTAAAGTAGTCAATTCAATATAATTGCTAATATTCTGCCATCGATCGAAGCTAACCTTGGGAGGGCACGAGTGTTTCTCATAACGCAGTACATTAATTTTCAAAAATAGTAACCCAATTTTATGTACGATGCCACACTTTTTTTTTCTTTGCTGGCAATCATCCTTTAGGATATTTCCGTCAATGTCATTATGCTTCTTTTATGTTAAAGTCTCGTTATATGACATTCACAGTAAAGTTAGGCATCGTCCGTGCAAGTCAGGTCAGATCTTAGTGAAATTGCTGGCCGTTCCACTAATCGTTTTCACAGACTTTTTGAGTTTTTTTATACCACAAGTGACAACGAAGCTGACGGGTCACCTGGTGGTAAGTGACTACCGTCGCCTAATAGACATTAGCAATACTAAGGGGTTTCCAATGTGTTGTTCACCTTATTACAATGCCTTAAAGGCAACTGGCTCTCAAGTGCAACTGCCGGAACATACCAACAGGTGCTTAGCGACAGATTTTCAACTTGAGAGTAGGTAGCCAGCCAGTCAAAAAATTGGGCGCGCTCCAATTATGTTCCAAATATTTGGATTTGGAACATAATTGGAAAGGAATAGCCGAAGACCAAGCTCAGTGGCGCGCCTTGGGAGAGGCCTATGTCCAGCAGTGGACTAACACAGGCTGATGATGATGATATAATTCTCATTCTACCAGCACTAAACAAAATATTTTAGACTGTGGCCTGATTAATCACTAATCTCATGGGACAGAACTCGATTACTGCTTCAGGTTTGATGCATACTGTGCTCAAGTGGTGAAATAGGTTGTATTAATAAATTATTATGAATGAATATGCATATACAATCAAAGTTATTGATACGTGTTCAATACCAGCGAGCCATTTCCATACAAAATTAAGTATGCTTCTAATTTAGACATAATATTAACGATGGAATTTCGGAAACACAATCTAATATCGAATAGGCTAAAAAATAATAACTTACAAGTGCTTTGAATCTCTCATTTTTCGATCAAAATGGCCGGACCCATGATGACGCTGTTTTTTCAAGTCTTTAGACTGATATTCCTGACAATTCTTTGAATTTTATCGTGCCTCGGATCTAGAAAATATAATTAGTTTTGTTTGTGTACGTTACATTGTCATATTAATAAAAAAATTGGTTAAGAAAATAACACGCTAAACTATTGCCGTCGCTCGTAGCGCCCGCGAAGATGCCGAGTCCGAGAGAGATAGCGGCCCGGCGATGACGTCTTCTTAAAGGTGAACGCACACTTATCCGAGCCGAACGCATAGAACGAAACGAATTTTACAATTATTTATATGGAATTCTATGAAACCTCGCACACTTATCCGTGCCGAATCGGACGAATCACTGGAAGAATTCTGAAAGTTTTCGTTTTGTTCGGCGCGTTCGATGCGTTCGGCTCGGATAAGTGTGCGTTTTACCTTAACATTGACTCGAGTTCATGGCAACCCTAGCTGTTAATTGGTCTACGTAAATTGTCACCTGTCAAGGCTAACTACACAAGTCCTTATGCCGTAATTTGAAGGCGAGTGAATGTTGAGGCACTTACATGTATCTATCTACAGCTTAACTTACATATTTAGTATTCCGCCCCGCGGTTTCATCTGGGTTCCCGAGGGATCCTATCTTTTCCCGGGATAAATAGTATCCCATGTTTTATTTCAGGATATGATCTACCTGTGTGTCAAGTTTCATTGGAATCCGTTCAGCCGTTTTTGCGTGATTGAGTGACAAACATCCAGTCACAAACATACAATATAAAATTGTAATGAAATGGAATGAAATGAAATGAAATTGTTTATTTATCCAAATAGGCCATCACAGGCACTTATGAATAGTCAGACTCTAAATGCTCGGTTCGGAAGGTTGCTTTTGCTGAGAAGAGCCGGCAATAAGCTCAGCAATTACTCTTTTCAAAAACAACTTACACCTATTACATTCAATAATTATTTATCTAGTCTCACTGACAATATTTGCGTGTTATGGCGGCAAAAATAGGATAGGATACAGGATTAGTAGGATGTCTTTGAGAATAGGTGTTTCTTGTGAGGGCTGTTCTGCTTGAATTGAATTCGATGAATAGTTGGCTGAATATAATAAGAACTGGCTGTACCCCGCGGTTTCACCTGCGTTCCCATGGGATCTTATCTTTTCCCGGGATAGAAATATAGCTTATGTTACTCAAGGATAATTAAGCATTATAAAGGTGAAAGAATTTTTAAAATCGGCCCTGTAGTTTTTGAGTTTATTCGTTACAAACTAAAATACAAATCTTTCCTCTTTATAATATCCATTACTAGTTTTCCGCCCGCGGTTTCACCTGCGTTCCCGTGGGATCTTATCTTTTCCCGGGATAAAAATATAGCCTATGACACTAACAAATAACGTGGCTTTCTATTGGTAAAAGAATTTTCAAAATCGGTTCAGTAGATCCAGAGATTAACCCCCTACAACTTCACAAACTTTACCTCTTTATAATATTAAGTATAGATTAATATAGATAATATTAGTATAGATGTAGATAAGAACAGAGTGACCTACCTACTAACCAAACTGCACTATCATTGATCTACCATCAAAAATAGTAGCGTAGCGTACTTTCTCTTTTCATCTATTGGTGTGCGAGACAAAAACAAGAACATTTTGTGAAATGCGATCGAGTTTAGAATAGTAACATGAATTTTGTTTTATTTGTACGTTGTAGTTTTACTTTGAGATTTTTTTGGTAAAAATACTAAACCATAGTAAGTACCATTAGTCTCTACAATAATATAAAGAGGTAAAGTATTTCTGGATGTTGATCCATTTTGAATTTTTTATTCCTGAGTTCCTATATACTACTGTTTATCTCGAAAACGCGGATAAAACCGCGGGGCGGATGCTAGTGTTCTTCTGTCTTCTGTATATAGGGTGTCCGGTAAGAAGTACGACAAACTTATGGGGCAGATAGGTGGGCACCTAACAAATATACAAAAATTACCTTAGTAAAAGCTAAGAAAGGATTTTCCAAAATTCAACCCCTACTAAGGGGATGAAACGTGGAAACGGGATCGGGGGTGAAACTGCGGGGCGGAAAGCTAGTTTAAAATAAAATTACTGCACTAAACTTGTAGAGATCACTATAAATAAATAGGTAATAGTATTTTCGAAAACAAACTCATCAAAAGTTACAGAAACATCTGTTGCATTTCATACGAGTGAGTGTACGGTGGTAGGGTACTTTGTAGTATACGTCTGCCTGGCTACCACCCTCAAGTTGAAAATCTGTCACGAAGCATCTACCGTGTTATCCAACAGCTGCACTTGTAAGCCAGATGCCTATTACTAAATAGGTGAGGGTAGTTGAAAATTATTTACGGTATGACCCGGGCAGTATTTTGTACCGTGCAATGTGGCTATAATTGCAGGATACCGTGTGACCAACTGGTTTGAACCGTTCAAGCACTGCCTAGTGTATAATTTAATATTAAATTGTATGGAATAACTAGAAGTGTATATGAATTATTTATTAGATTTTTTCAATACTTATCTTTAGTAGGTAGGTTACATATTGACAAAAGACAAACTAATAAAAAAAAATTGAACGCTGAATAATTCTTTGTAGTTTGGATAATTTGTTCCCGCTAATTTCATTTGTTCACGTTACAACGATATTTTTCAATTTAAAAATAGAATTCCATTTGTATGTTTTGTGTACCTACTATCATTCGCAAAATTGACATTTTCCTTTGGCTCGAAAACTTAATTAGCTAATTGTTAAAAGCCACAGTCCGCCAATATCGGGCCAATAAAATAAAATTCAATTACATAATTTTAACATTATTGATATAATATCGTGGTGCAGTTTCTGCTGCCAAGCCAAGGGGATATTGAATAGAATGTAATGTAATAGAGTGCCACTTATGAGATGTAATGAGTACCTGAGTCGTCTATACATATAATAATAATAATATAATAATAAATTGTTTTATTCAGACAACTAGGCCCACTTGTTAGTATTACAATTTCTTAAGGACTATGTTAGTAGGTAGGTATAGTTTCGCCGTTGAAAACTTGTCTCTAAATATCTACTGATACAATGTACGACCTCACTTAAGAGCTTGCCGGATCTGCATCTCCATAAATATCCTGGGAGAGCTTTCACACACGGCTATCTGATCCCATATGGAAACCTGATGACTCATACACTGCATTACTACTTTTTTTTTGTAAATACATATTTAAATAGATAATTACACCCAGACTCAGGACAAACAGACATGTTCAGGCACACAAATGTCTGTCTTGGATGGGAACCCAACCCACGATCGGCGGCGTGTTAACCAACCACGCCAACCGGCCCGTCAAATAATATGTCATAGACTTAGCGGTTTATGAATAATGTCATGTGCCAATGCGCTATGTTAACAACGCGGTTAACATCGTGTAATAATTTTATAAACTTTACGATGGGCTGTCTGCAAAGGTTGCGTGTTTTGTTTGTTGGCATTACTTCCGTAAATAATTGCGGTTGAACTTGAGTGCTTGAGTGTACCATGACACCGGGGGCCAGGGATGTAGGTACTGCCTCCAGTTTTAGTTTCGGACTGTTTTTACTGAGTTTCCTTTATACACGTATAATCTTCATATTTAGGGTTCCGTACCCAAAGTGTAAAAACCCTATTACTAAGACTACTGTCCGTCTGCCTGTCTGTCACCAGGCTTTATCTCATGAACCGTGATAGCTAGACAGTTGATCACAGATTATGTATTTCTGTTGCCGCTATAAACAACAAATACAAAAAATCATTAAAAAAAAATACTTCGTAATTGAAGTATTTTGCGTGCGTGAGTCCGACTCGCACTTGACCGGTTTTTAACTATATGTAGTGTAACCAAACAGTACTGGAACAAAACAAAAAATATCGAAATCGGTCGACACATTTTAATTTTTTGCCAGACTCGATTTAAACGAAAAGATGGTTGGTGGTTTTGCTGTTTAGCTGCCTTGAGGAGGACGTAGCACAGCGTGGGAGCTGGTGGGAGGTATCACGCTCCCCCCTGGACGGGCTATCTCAGCGAGATGTCGAGTAAGGGGCCGTCCATTAATCACGTGAGGCTCAAAAGGGGGGGAGAGGGTTCGTCAAAAATCACAAAATATCGCAAGGGGGGAGGGGGGGGTGTAGTAAAATATCACGTGTATTTATTTTTTCATCAAACGCGCGATTTCTAAACCGAATAGTCTAGATATTTTAACCGACTTCAAAAAAGGAGGAGGTTCTCAATTCGACTGTATGTTTGTTACGCGATTACTCTGGCAATTATGAATTGATTTTGATGATTCTTTTTTTGTTTGGTAGATCATACTTCAGAGGTGGTCCCATATAAATTTTATCGAAATTGATTCAGCACTTTTTGAGAAAATCACCAAAAACAAAAATTTTAATATCTCGTTTGATAAACCTTATCTAGAATAAAATTTGATTATACTTTATACCTGTATTTAAAGATAATATTCTAAACTAAAAAGATCATTTTAAGATTCTTTCGAGGTACAAAAAAATACACGTGATTTCGGGTGGAGGAGGGGGGGTTAGTCTTAAGCCTCACCACGTATCACCAGGGGGGAGGGAGGGTTAAAAATGCAAAAAAAACATCACGTGATTAATAGACGGCCCTTAATGAGAACTAGACCCCCTCTACAGCGCAAATGGCGTCCACCGTGGGGTTTCTAAGAGTCTGACACAACCCGGGCGACGCCCTCATTGAACGGCCGGGTAGCTTATGAGCATTTCCCCGGGTACCGGTGCCTTCTAGGAATTGCAAATATCAGTAACATATTGGCCTGGTATTGCCAATATCTAAAGCGACAGTTTATTGAAATGCATAAGTTGTAAACATAATTATATGTATATGACGTGATTTCAGAGGTCAGTAGCTCGACCGATATCAGAATACCACTTTACGAGTTAATAATTAATAATGAACTTTAACAGTGCACGTTAGGGTTCATTTTATATATATCACGTTGTTATATTATTATACTCACATTAGTTTATATTTGCTGTATATGTTTTGTTGATACTAAAACATTGGATTCTTCTGGTAATTTCTAGCTGGGAAACTAAAGTATTTATGATTAGCGGTAGGTAGTCCTCGGATTCCCGCGTTCCCGAGGGATCTTATCATTTCCCAGCATAAGGCTATTTAAGGTGACGATAGCTCAGTGGTTGTGACGTCAGTTACCGCGGCGATGCTCGTGGGTTCGAGTCCTACAATGAGCTTGAGAAAGTATAAATACTAAAGAAAGGATTTTTGAAAATTCTGCTCCTAAAGGGTTCAGGGACAACATAGCCACGTTCAGTCAGGCGGATTCATGAATCTGGTCGTAGCTGTCTCTTGTAATATTCTCAGTTGTATCAAGAAACTATCTTAAGTACTATCCTGTCCACTAAATTCAGTTTACAGCATTCGTTACAGATTCCTATATTGATCGGGGTATTTTGGATTGGTTACCAAGTAACTTCTGCTATTGTTGTTATAACAAATGTTGCTAGGTGATCCATCTGAATTGGTCGATAGATCTCGCTGGATTTAAATGAGCGTTAGTTTGTTTGGAGAAATTAAAAAGCTACATATAGTCGAATAAATAATATATTCTCCTCTATTTTTGAAAAATTATACTTGATATTCCGATCATTGTATTCAAATTCAATTTAAATTCAAAAACAAGTAATTAAATAAATTAAAACATTACATTAAAGAAAGACAATTAAAATAAATTATAGAGGTAAGTTAAAAAAAATGTGATTCAATAAAAGTGAAGGCCAGTTAAAAAAAATATACGAATTACAAAAAAATCACACCTAAAAGGATGGTCTCCAAAAATCATGAAATTCGTGTCGTAATTTAGGTTTTCAGAGTCCCTGTCCACGGCGATATTATAAAGTTATTGTTCTTGTTTCAGGATCATATCAACCAAGCAATGAGCTGATGCTTCGTTTCTACAGCTACTTCAAACAGGCAACAGAGGGCCCTTGCGACAAACCCAAACCGGGCTTCTGGGATGTCGTTAACAGGTAAAAAAAATATCGGTCTATAAAAGAACAAGGCCCTTCCTTTGAGGCATAGTTTTGGAAATTTTATGTAGGGAACTTGTCAACTAGACCTGGACTGAAATTATAGGAAACTGGCTGACAAGACACGCTGTCCTGTCCTGAAAAAAAAAACCAAGAATCCGATGGCAACGCCTATCAGATCCAATTGTAAATCTTAACATCACGGCACTCACTCAAACACCTAAAAATCATCAAAAGCCGTCCAGCCGTTTAGGAATTCAGTGACAAATACAGAAGAATTATATAAATAGGTATAAAGGTATCGAAAAATGCTCAAATTCCTAACTAGATTATTTTTCCAAATTTTAACCATACCGTAGGCTGGGTCACGAACTCCTTCCATAATGTGCGTTTTTACCACTTTCAGCCAGATCTTTCCGCCGTTGGATTGTGGTAAAACTGAAGGTGCACATGAATAATAATTGTTTCTTTTAAATTCCAGGGCAAAGTGGGAGTCATGGAACAAACTCGGCAATATGACCCGTGACGAAGCGATGCAGGCATATGTAGACGAGCTACACAAAGTATGTCACTTTAAACTTGTTTAGCAACTAAGCTGGCGAGGGTTTTAGCTTTTTTGGGATAGGATTGCACGATTGGGTCAAGATATTGCTTGCTTTTTTATAAGTAGAGACAGTGGCAAGTTAAATATAGGTATTCATTCGACTCAATCGACTGCAGGTAGCGCATTAACAGCGACTATGACCGTGTGTTTATTTTACACGATACTATTTACAACAGTTAAATCATTAATATACAATAGAAATAAAAATTGCCCTAGTATTGAACCTTACCCTTTACCCCCATTTTAACCAAAGAGCTCTTAGACATTGTACCATTAATTCGTTCCTTTTATTGGAGATTACTTAAATAAAATACAACAAGATCATGAGAACAGTTCCACGAATACCATAATAGTCAAGCTTTAGGAGTAGAGTACCGTGGTCAACTCAGTCAAAGGCCTCGGATAAATCACAAAAATGCCAATGTCATCTTGTGAGTGTAAGCAGTGCATCTCGCATACTCGCATAGCAATCTCAGGCGTTTGTCCATTTTGTGTGACAAAACGTGTGACTGTATTGAAGTTTTACTCTATTGGACAATTTATTTTTATTTTCAACGGATCACACAATAGTGTGGCTCGTTGGCAACAAAATATCTTCAAGCAGTAACACTGACATGTTGGCATTATTTTCCCTTAGTCTGGGGATCGCGGTCCAACCGTAGATATTGGAAGGGTGTATGTATGCAGATCGCTTGGATAACTTCGTTAGCGCGATGTAGTTTATTGTGGCGCCATCTATCTTGGACTTGTGCGAACTATCTGTGTTGTAGATAGATGTTAAACTCAAAACCATTTATTCAGTTTAGGCCCTAGGAGGTCACTTATGAAGGTCAAATTACAAAAGTTACCACCTTCAACTGAGAAGAACCGCCAAGGAACTCAGCAAGGCTACATTTTTTAAATATTTTTGGACTGTATTGACTTTTTTATGTCGCTGCAGAAGCCTTTTGTTTTATCTCAGACTCGATAGTATAATAAATGTTCCAGATAGTAGAAACGATGTCGTACAACTCGGACGTGGCGTCGTTCCTGTCAGTGGAGGACGACGACCAAGGATTCCTTAACACCAACCTGGAGCTGGTGGCCGGGGACGTGATGACGAGGGTGCGCTCACAGCACAACTCGCCTATATGTAAGTGGACATAGGCAGGAGCAGGACCCGCTGAACCCGCTCCCAACAACATGCCATCATACCCTTAGTCAGTGTCGTCGAAGGTCGTGGCGTGGGTTCAATCAAGCTTCGGTGAATGGAAACCATATCAGTGTTGGGGTACATTTTAGTAGACGCTTAGTTACTTCTTTATTGGGTCGAAATCATATATTTATACCACTGTTACATTGTTTTCCTTCACTCAAGCTCATTGTAGGATTCGAACCCACGACCTTCGCCGCGGTATCCGACGTCACTACCACTGAGCTATCATCGCCTTTCATCACGATGTTTTTCCTTAAGCTCATTGCGCCTTCGTCGCGGTACGCGTCACTACCACTGAGCTATCATTGCCTTAAATGTGTGTAAATCCTATCCTACTAATATTATAAATGCGAAAGTATGTTTGGATGTGTGTGAAGATGTGTAGATGTTTGTTACTCTTTCACGCAAAAACCACTGCATGGATTTTAATGAAACTTGACACACAGGTAGATCATATATATATAGGATACTTTTTATCCCGGGAAATTATAAGATCCCTCGGGAACGCGCATGAAACCGCGCGGGGGAAAACTAGTATATTAATAATGTTATTATATTGTTCCTACGACAAGGTTCTCGCTCAGTGAGTGGCGCGTCGTCCCCCATTCGCGGGGCTTCCCCGCCGCGCGCGAGACATGACTCGGAGGACGAGTACATCGACACTGTAGATGTTAGTATCCCTTGCGTCTCTTCTACGATATGTATACAGGGTGTCCGGTAAGTAGTACCTACGACAAACTGAAGGGGGAGTTAGGTGGGCCACCTACCAACATATACAACGAATGAAAAAAACAAAAAAGAGGGACCAGACTCTTACTAGACTAGACGAGAACATGTATTGTAAAAAAAAGCGGAGTTTGTTTCGCCGTTTCTTCTCCTGACAGGTCTTTATTTGGAAATGTAGGTAACAGTAACAATAGCATTAAGAAATAGCAATAAGATGACGTTCAATAAGTGTCCCAAAATTTTATAAAACATTTTGATTTGATTTTATTTAATAACCTTAAAAATCAATACATAAGAATCTGAAATATCAAAACGTCTCGAAAATGGTGAACTTTTTATTGAGGTGATGTTTGTATATTTGGCAGGTGACCCGCCCACCTATCTCCCCCTTAGGCTGAGACTCCACCAAAGCTGAGCGGAGACGAGCGGAGCGGAGATGTTATTTAAACAACCAATAGAATAGCTGAGCGGTGACGAGATGTGTGAATAACGAAATTCTATTGGTTGTTTAAGCTCCGCTCAGCTTTGGTGGAGTCTCAGCCTTACGTTTGTCGTACTACTTACCGGACACCCTGTATTGGCTATTTCTTTTCTCAACAAAACTAAATAAACAATTATAACCTAAATTAATTACAATTAAACCCTATCTTCACCTACATACATTAAATATAGTTCAGTATTTGTTCAATAAATTTAAAATAATTATATTTTCAGAGTGAACCCGAAGCGCCAGTCCAACAAAGGACAGCGGCGAGACTGAGCAATGGACACGCTCATCAAATCACATCGCAGCTCACGCGTAAGTGTGCCCAATTGTATGTTGATAGGGTTCAAGGTTGAATGGACGAATGTCATTCTTTTGTTTTAATTAATTGGTCATACACCGCTTTTGACTTGTTTTTATTTTAAAATAATGGTAAGTCATTGTTGTCATATCAAAATTTTGTATACTTCTAGTTTGATTTAAAAAAAGTTATTGATGTCATTTTACTGATTACGTAACGTACTTTCGATATCAGTTTAAATTTTTTTGATATCTGTAATAGTTACGGAATAATAGCCTGGACACACTTAACGATTACATCCTGTATATAAAAAATCCAGACGCCATGTTAATTTTCCAAAACAACTCTGTTCAGATCTGAAGGTGCTGGAACAGTTGCCGGGGACGCTGGCGCGGCTTGAAGCGGACGTGGCGGCGCTCAGGAAGGCGGTCGAAGGTGACAGAAGGATATTAGATGTAAGTTATATAGGTATCGAATCTACGTGTGGCTGTGAGAGCTGTAGACCTCACGAAAGTTTTGTGTCATTTGTCGCATTTTTTAAAGTTTTCAACCCCCATTGTTCTGCCAAACATTTTATCGATAAAAAAGTCCTTAAAATAGGGTATTTGATTACAATGAAAATAAAGATAAAACTGTTGTTAGCTTTACAGTAAACATTTTGCTAAAACAGACCCCCTGATATTTCAAACAGCCCGTCCTTTCATATTTATATAAAAAGTGAGTCTGAAATATGTGACTGTCCAAAAAAAGGCATTTTTCAATAATCCACTCAAAATGACCACTTTCCAAAAAATCATGAGATATTGTTATTTGTATACAAAAGATTTTAAGCGTCATTTTTGTGAAATGTTTGTATCTCTTCTTATTATAATACCGGCTTAGCTCATAATTTATTTGACGCAAATACTTGGTATTAATATAAAATGTTATTAACATTTATTAGGATTAAATTGTAAGGTTTTAAAATAATATGTTATTTAATGACTAGGCTTCCGCCCCGTGGTTTCACACACTTTTTAGAGATAGTATATAGGACTGGAGATTACCACATACATACAAACTTTACCAAATAACATCTAGTCCGAAATTAAGCAGTGTGTGGAAACCAGATAACTTATATACCTACTACATAGAGCAATAATTTCTAAGGCGATGATAGCTCAGTGGTAGTA
Organism: Ochropacha duplaris; assembly: GCA_951361185.1. NCBI lineage: Eukaryota > Metazoa > Arthropoda > Insecta > Lepidoptera > Drepanidae > Ochropacha > Ochropacha duplaris. Next base: position 4,012,292 of record OX592718.1, on the reverse strand, counting down.
ACGTCGGTTTCCGAGGCAAACGTCGCGGGTTCGACTCCTAGAATGAGCTTGAGCTTTCGGTAAAGGAAAACATCGTGAGGAAACCATAGCACGGTGGTAGGGTACTTTGTAGTACCCGACTGGCTGGCTATCCTTATGTTGAAAATCTGTCACCAAGCACCTATCGGTATGTTCCGACAGCTGCACTTGAGAGCCAGTTCTTATCTAGGCTTTGTGTGCTTACCACCTTCGGCCCCATCATCACTTACCATGCCGAGATTGTGGTCAAACATAAGCTTATCCAAAATAAAAAAAGATACTCCATACAAATCCCAGATCAGTTTAAATGGAAGCAAAGTTTAAAAGGCCTAGCTGTCCCCGCGGCTTCACCCGCGTTCCCGTGGGATCTCACAAATAACGTGGCTTTCTATTGGTAAAAGAATTTTCAATGTTCAGTAGATCCAGATATTACCCCATACAACCCCACAAACTTCCTCTTTATAATATTAGTATAGATATAGACATGTTTGTTACATTATACATATATTCATAGTAAATGTGTAACTTTCAGCAAGTATCTCACGGCTGGCGATGGCCTTGGCAGGAGTTGAGCGTTCCGACACTGGTGCTGGTGTTCGTGTGGCCATTCGTCGCGTACAGGATCGCCTCGAGAGGGCAGCGTCGTAACACGTAACGTGAGTTGGATACAGCTATTTTTATAACATTACAAGGTTGACGCTATTTTTGTAACGTTATAATGTTGACGCTATTTTTGTAACGTTATAATGTTGACGCTATTTTTGTAACGTTATAATAATGACGCAATTTTTTACTTTATAATTTTGACGCTAATTTTGTGACGTTACAATATTGACGCTATTTTTGTAACCTTATAATAATGACGCAATTTTTTTACTTTATAATGTTGACGCTATTTTTGTAACGTTACAATGTTGACGCTATTTTTCTAACCTCATAATATTGACACTATCTTTGTAACGTTATAGTAAACACGCTATTTTTCTAACGTTACAATGTTAACGGCATTTTTGTAACGTTACAATGTTAACTCTATTTTTGTAACCTTATAATATTGACGCTATTTTTGTAACGTTATATTCAGCTCAACATATACCGTTCATTTTTTTGCAACTTTTGGATTTGTGCAAAAATCAGATCGCTTCTGTATCAGCGAGATATCAAGCCTCTAGGTTATTTCACGTGTTTTTTTTTATTTCACAGATCACAAAGCCATCACGAATCAACTAGTTATATTATATAAGGGGTATGTACACACGATACACAATCACAAGTAAAATGCTGGACTGTATTATTATGTGGACGTAAATTATATATATGTGACATTATTATACAGGGTGTCCGGTAAGTAGTACGACAATCTGAAGGGGGAGATAGGTGGGCAGGTCACCTACCAACATATACAACAAATGACCTTAGTAAAAGTGTTGTATTAATATTTCGATATTTTTATTGAGGTTATTTTTGTATACCTATCAAATAAACAAAAATAACCCACATATCTCCCCCTTAAGTTTGTTGTACTACTTACCGGACATCCTGTATATGTTGTATGAGAGTACTTTGTATGGCGCTTACAGATTGAGCGTATGATAGCACACGAAACAAAAGAAAGATATCGAACGATTATCGTTTGACCGCGCCACGAGGAAAAGTAAGCGTGGGAAGAATGAAAAAAAATACGATAACTGTAAATTCATTAAAATGAAAAACAAATTAAGTAACGAAGATTTTTCATTAATGTCGTCTAAATAAAGTTGAAACCATTTTTTTTTTTCATCTTTATTTATGGAGCTTTTTCGCTTAGCGAATATGCCGCTCACAACAAAAATAAACATATCTTCCTACTGTAGACAATTCTCTTACCACGACAATTAATTATGAAGATCGAAAGTTGACGTTAACATCGGTTTAATAACTGATACTGTCCAAAATAATAGTTAATCTACTATGTTTTCTCCGGTTAAATCCGAAAGTTTAATTTAAAATTTGTCTGGGAAGGACTCAGGTGATTTTGAGGAAGCCCCCGGGTATGTGTACAATGAATTGTTTAGTGCATTTGCACTTATCGTTATATTATGCATTTTTTTTGTTTATATTAGTGAGAGGCTGAGCGATTGAAACTGTTATTTTTTTCGGTATTGGGTCTAAATATAAGTCCGGATTGTTTTGTCATCTAAATTGTAATGTTTTTTTTTAGTTCCTTGTGATATTTCATTCCATAATTTTAAACACGTTTTCATACAACACTCAGTAAAGATTTTGACATGGAAGTGATGGATTTTAATTTGTATGAAACAGCTACTTTAGTTCAAAAATAAATTTCGATGTCGCTCGCAGTTTCAAAGAACTTATAACATTGTTACCTATTTTATTTTTATAATTTAATTAAAACTGATTTTCATATTATATTTTCATTATTTTAAGTTTGTATTAAGTGGTAATTTAGTTTGTTGGCAATTGTAATTTTTATGTGATATGTAGATAATAAAATGTTTAGATACTATATTTCTTATCTGTAATTATTCAATATTCTTCTTTATTTATGTAAGCATCTGAAATAGTAATAAGTGTTTATAAATTTTTGACAGCATTTAGATAACGATTAATTTATCAGATCTGTTTATTTGTCGTAAAAGAAAAATATTCTTACTTTAGTTTCGTTTTGGTCTTGAAATGTCTATCAAATATTTATTAAAGTATATTATTGCAATGTTATTTAGACAATTAGCTTGAATAATTTCGAATTCACAATATTTGTTATCCTTTTTGGTCCTACTTATCCTACTGCAGGGATCAACAGTTAGTTTCATTTGGAATCCATTTTATAAAATGATATGACTCGCGATCTTTTTGGTAGACGATTAGGGGCCCTTCTTCCCCCTGCGGTGAGGTTTTATACATCATCACGTGTAATTTTGAAAAACGAAAACGTTTACTAAAGGCAGGGCCGGATTTGTGGAGGCTCTGGGCCAACAAGAGTGGAGGCCCCAAGTTATTTTACGAGTAAGATAAATAATACATATTTTTCATGCAAGTGTTTCACTTCACCTTATATAGCGGAAAGAAACCTTTATTCCAACCGCGTGTACGACGACACTTCTAGAACTTTATAATATAAAGAATTTATGTGGGGGCCCCTCTCTTGTTGAGGCCCCGTTTGCCCTTCCTTAAATCCGGCCCTGACTAAAGGTCCGAACAAAATAGGTTAGCGGTCGGGACCCGGTCCGTATTGTGAGTTCGTAGTTATAAAATTATTTTGTGGCGTCAATAATATATGTGAATCGTGAACTCTATGTATGTAACAATATTATGTTCGTTATTGTAATTATGAAATAAAGGGGATTTTTTTACTGAATCTTTTCTTTTATTTATTTTGGCAACTATCAACAGGTGAATATTTTTTTGTTATTATGGATAAGCTTTTATTTGACCACAAGCCCACCATGGTAAGTGATGATTTGGCCGAAATGGTAAGCACACAAAGCCTAGATGGGAACTGGCTCTCAAGTGCAGCTGTCGGAACACACCGATAGGTGCTTGGCGAAAGATTTTCAACTTGAGGGTGGTAGCCAGCCAGTCGGGTACTACAAAGTACCCTAACACCGTGCTGTGGTTTCCTCACGATGTTTTCCTTCACCGAAAGCTCGATCTCATTGTAGGATTCGAACCCACGACCTTCGCCGCGGTATCCGACGTCACCACCACTGAGCTATCATCGCTTTAAAATCATTTTTAATATCATTAGAGTCACCGTTTGGGGTGAGTATTGCTATCAAATTTTGGTAGGTATATCAGCATACAGGAGATTGTGGACAAAATCAATCAAGACAATTCAACCATGGTACTAATCTAAATAAATCTTTTTCATTTCATTATAGATAGGTAGACAGACAACTCTTTATTGTACACCAAAATCAAGAATAATATTTATATGATACAATTAGTTGTACAATGGGCGGTCTTATCGCTAAGAAGCGATTTCTTCCAGACAACCTTTGGATGGAGAGGAATTCAGATACGGTAATTGTAGGTGGTGTATATCTATGGTTAAAAAAAAAACTAGTTTTTTTTTAAATAATAATTAAATAATATATACAGCATATTATGTAAAAAATAACTATATAAGTACTCAGATATATACAATTGATATCATTATATTAATACGTGAAGCAAAAGCATTTTCAAGATGTACCATACATACTTTTTGTTTAAGATCGCAGGTAAAATCTTTCATGGTGCTTTACTGAATTGACTATGAGGTGGGTATTATCTAGTGAAAATAAAACCATATTTTTTATATAAAAACATATCTGATATTTTATTGTGATAGGTATTACATACACTTCCATTAATAATGAACAAAGCTGCATATTTAATTTCAATATCTTTAATAGCCAATAATAAACACTTTATACACCTAATTATAATGGACACTGTACCGTAACAGTCCATTCAAAATTACATGTCCCGTGTGACGATTTAACAAAGAAAAATAATCCTTATTCCATTACGAATAAGGTATTTGTTAATAGTAAAAAGATACACTATATAGTTGTTAATAAAGGTAATATTCCTGTCAAGTTATTAGTCACACGGGCCCACCGTTTGGATGAATAATATAAAATCATGTGTTTGATCGATTCAACTCCGATATAAGAAGCAAAAAGTTAAGGTACCTACAACAATTTCAAAGAATGTGGTTTTGTTACTTATAATTCAAATAAGTACATAAATGTGGTAACAATGAGCAATCAAAGGCGGCTAAAAGAATTTAAAAACGCACGAATAAGGCTCCGTATCCCCAGAAGCGGAGCATAAATCGGAAAACTTAAAAAAATTTAGGTGTCCACTGCGTAACATAAAGTAGGTATCCTACGTATTATTCCAGGATATGATCTAACTTTTTTTTTTTAATCACAAAATTTATAAAGTTAAACTTTAGTGCATCATTGCAGAAAGTGTGAAAGTGTTTACTTTTTATTATTTTATCTTTAATGAGACTTATTTTCCTCAGTCATCCTTTCTGTAGTCTTCAATTTTACAACACAGTAAGGCGCGTTAAGCATCTCTGATACGGTGGATACGGGGCCTTAACTATAAAAAAATGACGTAGCTATATATATATTTATAATAGGCATTGTGTTCGGCTTCGAATTAATTATTGCTTTCTTAGTCCAGTTTAAATACTATTTTCAATATCATGGAATGGTTTTTAACAACAGAAGTTGTTTTTATTCATATTACATTTACATATAAAACACAAATTTAAAATGTTAATAAAACAAAAACATTATCTGTATTATAATTAAATCTTAGAAACATAACAAATTAAAACAAATTAATAAAACATGGCTCACTAAATAGGAACTTAACTACGTACATAATTAATACATTACATACATATTCGATCATATTCATATGTTATAAAATTATTAATCAATTTTTATTAAAGAAATGCGCAAACTACATGTAAAACGCGTGATGTACAACTCTTAATCAAATTGCAATATAATTCATTTTTATATTTAAAATAGCATAATTTTAAATTGCGAATACAAACGACAATATTTTAAAATTCATTAAAAGCACATAAATTATTTGTATTTTTTTAAAGCGAATAAAATATAAACGCAACAATTATTTTTCTAACATGATAGAGCCCTAGGCGGTGATATTTCTTCATAAAAACATATGTATCTATTATTTTTATATTTTAGGTAACCGTTTGTATACTTGCATTACAATAACACTCATAATTACTTATTTTAATTACATATTAAATGCATTAAATGACACTTTATAAATTATTTACCACGATTAACTTTAATATTAACCATTTAGCAACTAAATAATCGGAAGGAAACTAGGATTATAATACAGTATTATTTTTAAGTTGAGATTCTATTTTTAAATGCAAACATAGTGATGTTATGAGCTTGTAAATGTAGGTACTTAAAAAGGGCTACTTCAGGGTTTAAAAGAAAACAATTTTGTGTCAATTAAGCTCTTTGTAGGTTCAGGGCCTACCCTTGATTATTTTAAAGCACTAGAAATTTTAGCATTTCGTACTAACGATATAAATTTTTAATTATAATAAAGCTAAGCAGTGAACGTAATTGTGGAATAAATCGGACTTGTCGAATAAACAATAAATATAAAATGATTTTTTTTTATTTCAACAAAACATAGTCCTCATTTTTGTACCAAATATAATGTGTTTCCTTTTAAAATCTGAAGTGGCTCAATTCGTACGTTCATAATCTTTTTTTTTAAATAATTGAATGCTTTAAGCCTTTGTCTTAAAGCAATGAATAAAGGATTGTTTTTTTATTATTTAAAATCAATTATTTATGCAACCAAAGGGCCATTTGAATATAGGACTATTTTTGTTTAAACTTTCAGGGATGAAGTATCTCATTATGACAAACAAATTATGAAAAAAATGTCTTCCTTGCCGTTATTATGGTCAAGTCAACTTTTGTATGGAATAGTACACTTTCTTTTGCGCTTTCATCTATTCACAAAAAATGTTTGTATCGACGAGTACTTCCCCTAGAAAGTGTAGCCAGCTAAAAAATAGTTCTGCATATGTACTAAATTGTACTAAAACATCAAAATGCCGGTGATTTTTCAATAAATCATAATTCTATCCAGAATAAACTACAAACTATTACCAAACATCATTCTATCGTCGTACAAGCTTAACCTATTACATTCGTTAGCCCGGCCCTTTTGTAGAGCCCTGTCCCTGCGAGCCCTCCTGATAGCCACCGGCAGGTCCCCAGGGGTTTTCACCCTACCTGCTGGATTTAGGAGGTTTACATCACCAGCCGATGAGAATATCTCACTCACCTGTTCTAAAGAATGCTGCCGCTTTATCGCCAAGTTCTTCAATGAAGGCTTTGGTGACTTAGGACTTTTGTCATGTTCCGGATTTATGAATTTAAGGTCTGTATTAATTTCGCCGTTCAATGCAGCCAAGTATACAGGATTGTCGCCGCTATATCCGTTCACCAAGTTCTCCTTATCGTTGGGATCGCTAAATTCGTTGTCGAAATTCGTGTATTTATTCAAGTGCTTATTAAATCCGAAGTCACTTTTGGCTTGACTCGCCTCTTTCAGTACGTCATTTTGGTATTTCTTCTTATCCGATTCGATTTTTGGTATAGTTTGCATTGTTATCTTCGATCCACCGTTTTCTGACAGAAGCATTAAGTGCTCGTCTTCGCTGCTCGAGCATTCGGAGTTCAAATCGAACGGACTAACATTCCCATTATAATTCTCTTGGGTATCAATGTATTGTAACTCCAAATTAATGCTGGCGCGGGAAGATCTTCCACTATTTGAGTTAGTAATGATTCTATTATCACAACTCAATCGTTTTTTTGCGGTAGAATCTTCGGATTCCGAATGTCCAGACTTCAAAATGCTCTGAGATGACATGGAAGTCCTTACGGATCGTTTGTTAAGGCTTTCAGAGCTACCTCTAGAGGATTTTCTTCTCATCTCTATGCTGACTTCTGCTGGTTTAGCCTTTGGTACTATAACAGCAAAGATTTGACCAGCTTTAGCGTCATTTTCTCCTCTAGGCAACTCTTTAAACGCTCTGTTACCTGTCATCATCATTGTTGGAGATAGAGTCTTATTTGGAGGCGATAGGGTGCAAGGTCCTTCGAAATTGTACCTATCTTGGTTCAGAACTAGATTAGTTGGTCTATCGAAATTCACGTTACAAGGTTTATCATTAACTATGCTGGTTTTTGTTCGACAATTCGTCGTTTCTGGGACCAATTTGACTTCAGTATCCATTTTGTTTCTATTAAGTTTCTCGAAGAATTTCTTAATGCCCCATTTTGGTTTTTCAACTTTAACATCGTGGAGGAGGTTCGTTTGCTTGGGGATGCGGTTTTCATCATGAGAGCTAACGTCGTTTTGGACGTAATCTAACGGTCTTTGGTAGGACCTAATTTCGTTCATACTAGAGTTTTCTTGCACCGATATTCTTGTATGAGAAATTCTCGCGACAGAAAGACAGTTTTCATCAATATTTTGGACCCTAGGCGAGTCTTGTGAGGCGGTTATATCTTTTAGACTCTTATGTATCAATTCCACTGTGTGCTGTTGGGTGTTCGTGTTGCGTTCTATGCACGCGTTACGTCCTATGTGCGGTTGGGGGTACAGAAGGGGAGTTGTGACGTCACAATTTTGAGCCGTTGTACAGTTTGAGTTTTTATCGGATTCTGATGGAGATGGGACAATTGTGTCTGCTGAAAAAGATTTTATCTTATAAAACTTATGTCGAATGCTTTTTGTGTTTCATTCATGGCTAATAGATAATAAAAAAATCTATATAAATAATAATGAATTGCTGGTCGTTGCTAATCTCATCACTTGACCGATTTTCTTATTATTGGTCTAAACTGTTTGTAATAGTCCAAATGAGGATATTATGGAAAAAAAATGGAAAATTTTGGAAAAACTGAAAGCTCTTATTCAAATGTTTTTAACAGAACAACGTCTTTTAGGTAAGCTAGTGTCAAATTTCTTACCTTATGGGTAAGAAAATCTTACCCATAAGGTAAGAAAATTGATAATCTGCATCCCAAATTACGTTGGTACAAATCGATTCGATAACTTTTTGATTCTTTACCTATGGGTAAATAAATGGGTAAGTAGATGAATATAAGTAGGTACATACCTGTGTGATGCGAGTGTGTGTGCGGGTGTGAGTGTGTGTGTGAGTGCGGGTGTAAGTTGTTGTCGTGTATGAGCGGCGCGTGTGGCTGCAACATGTGCTTTAACTCCGCCATGCGTTCCTCTACGCATACCGCTGTTAACCTACAATTTTTACACAAGGTTTTTGTAAATCACTTAACAGCAGATTTAGTTGATATTCACGTGGATTAATTTGTCAAGTTCAAATCCACAATATATCTCATAAATAGTAAATCTTATCTTATTTAAAAATAATATTCACACCATTTCCGCGAACAGTGCTGGTGTTGGGCTTAATTTAATATTTAAACTATTTGTTTACATTCGATACCTAATTTTGATAGTTTTTAGATACCAAATACTTTTTGTTGTATTACACTTCTAATTGTTTGTTGCACTCAGTCATTCAATTGTAGTTGAATTCATTGCTATGTTTAGTGTTACAAATGTTAGTAATTAAATAAATTAAAAAAAACCTGTGACAGGTGACAACCAGGCAGGCGGGTCACCTGATGGTAAATGACTACCGTCGCCTATAGATATTAGCAATACTAGGGGGATTGCCAATGCATGTGGCTATCAAGTGCAACTGCCGGAACACACCAACAGGTTTTTTTAAAATTATTTTATGGTCTTTAGTATTTGTTGTTATAGCGGCAACAGAAATCCATCATCTGTGAAAATTTCAACTGTCTAGCGGTACATGAGATACAGCCTGGTAACAGATAGACAGACGGACGGACAGTAGAGTCTTAGTAATAGGATTTGCGTTTTTTCCCTTTGGGTAACCCAACAAAATTAATAAAATTTTTCAAATATTTTTTTTTCGAGCTTTCAGAAACTGACAGAAATAGATAAAATCTAGACACGATAGTTGTTTTTATAATACTTGCCTAGCTTCAGCATCATGGTCCCAGCACTCGTCGCACGTGTCTGCAGCTATCTTCACTACTCTGGACTCACTCACGGGGCCTTTGGGAAGAGGGGGGCGCGCCTTATTGCGCGATACTAGACTCTGTTTCAAAGAAGGTACGGTTGATTTCGTTCTGGCATTGTGTTACATTTTAAAGTGAACATAATCATTGCTTAAATTGTAATCTTTAATCTGCATATACAGGCTGTCCGGTAAGTAGTATGACAAACTTAAGGGGGAGATAAATGCCAAAACCTACCAAATATACAAAAACAACCTCAGTAACTCACCATTTTCGGGATATTTCCATTTTTTTAATATAGATTTTTGAATTTTAGACATAGGTGATACGTGAAAAACGTAAAAAAGCTTGATGGCAGGCCGACTGGGCGGAGCAACGAAAGTGACAGAGTTTATATGCGAAGAAAGAGAGCGCAACAATGCGCTCGCTCCCAAAATAGAACAACGTAAGCGCCAAACCAAATAAAAATTGATTAAAAAATAATTACGCTATTTATCAAAAAGATTTTCGACCAGAATTTTCAAAAACCTAATACCCATATTTTGAATGGAGTTAAGCTATGAAATTCGTTATTATTTTAGAATAAAATGCAAAAATAAAAGAAAGAAGAGGTCTTTTCGGAATTAAATTCTATCGAGGCAATATAATCCAATCGTGTTTTCACGTCTACCAGAACATTAATCAAATAGTCAATAAGCATATTATCAAAAAAAATAACTATTAATTATGCCATAGTGAAATAAAACTATTTCAAAAAGCTCAATTATTTTTTTGGTATCGCCTTAAATAAGATTTCGCATGAAACTGCCATCCATAGGTTTTTTTAAATATTGAGTATAGGTTCGCGTTTGACCACTATCTCACTTGATGTTAGGTGACGATCTGGTCTACGTATCGTATTTGCCCCCTACATCAAAGTCTGGTATCACATATACCAGAACCGACTTTACTCACATTATGCTTGATTTTCGACTAGGTGAAACTAGAAAGCTGTTTTGTATACCTGCATTTGTGCTAGCGTAGGTTTGGCCGGCAGTCCATGATGTTGATAGGGCTGCGCGTACGGCGGCGTGGGTCCCGCGTGGGCGCCCCTCGTCCTCCACAACATCTCCCACAGAACCAGCCCTAGCGCGTACACGTCCACCGCACATAGGGCCGCTCGGGCTCCGCTCAGGTCTAGAGCCCCTTCTAGGGCCTCCGGGGATAAGTAGCGAAGTGTACCCGCCTGTAAGGTTACATGAAAATGATACCTCAGTGGTTCGCTGGGTGTGTGTATTGTGTATACCTCAGTGATTCGCTGGGTGTGTGTTGTGTATACCTCAGTGATTCACTGGGTGTGTGTATTGTGTATACCTCAGTGATTCGCTGGGTGTGTGTATTGTGTATACCTCAGTGATTCGCTGGGTGTGTGTATTGTGTATACTTCAGTGATTCGCTGGGTGTGTATATTGTGTATACCTCAGTGATTCACTGGGTGTGTGTATTGTGTATACCTTAGTGATTCGTTGGGTGTGTGTATTGTGTATACCTCAGTGATTCACTGGGTGTGTGTATTGTATATACCTCAGTGATTCGCTGGGTGTGTGTATTGTGTATACCTCATTGGTTCGTTGGGTATGTGTATTGTGTATAGCTCATTGGTTTACTGGGTGTGTATATTGTGTATACCTCAGTGACTCGCTGGGTGTGTGTATTGTGTATACCTCAGTGATTCGCTGGGTGTGTGTATTGTGTATACCTCAGTGATTCACTGGGTGTGTGTATTGTGTATACCTCAGTGATTCACTGGGTGTGTGTATTGTATATACCTCAGTGATTCGCTGGGTGTGTGTATTGTGTATACCTCATTGGTTCGTTGGGTATGTGTATTGTGTATACCTCATTGGTTTACTGGGTGTGTGTATTGTGTATACCTCAGTGATTCGCTGGGTGTGTATTGTGTATACCTCAGTGATTCGCTGGGTGTGTGTATTGTGTATACCTCAGTGATTCGCTGGGTGTGTGTATTGTGTATACCTCAGTGATTCGCTGGGTGTGTGTATTGTGTATACCTCAGTGATTCACTGGGTGTGTGTATTGTGTATACCTCAGTGATTCGTGTTGGCGGCGTGTGTTCCCTGCGCGGCTGTAGCGGCTGCGCGAGACCGAGGTCGGCGAGGCGGGGCGCGCCGCGGGGTGACACTAGCACATTGTTACTGTTCACGTCGCGATGCACCACGCACGGCTTGCTGCCACCTGCCACAAACACAATTTATTAATTTTCATTGATGGTACTCGTTCTTTAGGATGGCGCCACAATTAACTACATCGCGCTAACGAAGTTCTTTCCAGTTCCAACATGTACAATAGTGGTGCGGTTCACAGGCACGGTGACCTAGCCTGAAGATCTTCCCTTTTCAATGGAGGAGTGTCCCTTTTCAAAGGTACTCTCCACTTATATAACTCCGCTCCCACCCGACAAATAAAATATCATTCAAATATGGGCTTCAGGTCGTGCCCTTTAGATATAGTTTATATTGGCAACATAAATTAGCAGATAGCTCAGCAAGCTTACCGCCATCGAACTGCTCGGTAGTTGAGTTTTATTTTAGGGCGGTGTTGGAGCAGAGTCGTGTAAGTGGGCTATGACCTTAACACCTCTTCCAAACAGGTTTTTTTATGAGAACGCAGAAACAGTCTTGATAACATTTATCCACTTACTAGCTGTATGTAAATGCGCCAGTGCTGAAGCAAGCCCGTGAGCTATAGTGGCGAACTCTAGCCACGCGAGAGGGGCACGTTCCAGTCGAGACCGCAGCGTGGTTGGGCACAACTCTAGCACTATCAGGTGGTCACGACCACCGCCCTCCGTTAGCGTTGGACGAGTGTCGCTGCCTGGGGATTTGAAGGTTTTTTAGGGTACAACATACATTGGCACCCAATATGGATGTTGTATTTGGAGTAGAAAGAAACTTACATTTATTCTGACACAACAAACATAGTATACGTTTCACGGGCCGGGTGGCGTGGTTGGTTAATACACTGCCTATCACGTAGGTCGTGGGTTCGATTCCCATCCAGGACACACATTTGTGTGCATGAACATGTCTGTTTGTCCTGAGTCTGGGTGTAATTATCTATTTTAAGTATGTATTTACAACAAAAAAAGTAGTCTATGTAGTATATCAGTCATCTGGTTTCCATATTACAAGCTCTGCTTAGTTTGGGATCAGATAGCCGTGTGTGAACAAATGTCCCGGGATATTTATTATTTATATTTATTATACACATCGAAAATTGTGGGGGCACATTGTGGAGGCTGGTCTGCTTGAGTTTGTTTGTTTACAAAATCACTCCTAACTAAATTCAATTTCTTTATTCCTTTTTTAGCCGCCATAACACACATATATTATCAGTAAGACTATATAAATAATTATAAAATGTAATAGGTCTAAGTTGCTTTTTTAAAATGAGTTATTGCTGAGTTTATTGCCGGCTCTTCTCGGCAAAAGCAACCTTCCGAACCGAGCGTTAGAATTTAACATGAATCAAATTGTCGATTAAAAATACTTGTAACAAGTTTACTTAATATATTTGAGTTTGAGTTTGAAAACAAGAAAATGACACACAACGAAATTAATAGTGTACGCAGATAGCTGCGGTGATGTCAGAAAGGTCAGAGCTCAGCATAATGCTGCGGTAAGAAATACATTGGCGCCCAATAAAGCATCGCCGCTGTATTTGGAGTAGATATCTGACCTGATAGATGTTGTTGAGATTAAAAAAAGCTTAGAATTAGATTACAGCGCCACCTACCGGGTCCAATTGTTAAACTGAACTATCAAGGGAAGGGAAATTTCATCAAAAAGCCGTTCAAGTAAAAACAGGTTCGGTAAGTAGTACGACAAACTTAAGGGGGAGATAGGTGGGCGGGTCTCCTACCAACATATACAACAAATGACCTCAGTAAAAGTGTCACCAATTTTCGAGATATTTCGATATTTCAGATTTTTATAAGATAGAAGAAAATAACAAACAAATTCTCACCATAATATCTCAATATGTTAGAGTGAGACAGATGTGGTAGCGCGTATATAGCTGCCTCTTTCTGCCACGTACTCGCGTTGGAATATAGCTTCACTGCGACGGGAGTCGAACCTAGGGTGCCGCGCCAGACGGAACCAAATTTACCTTGACCTGATGGTAGAATAATTATTTTACTTGTCAGAATGATAATTTGTATGAAGCATTTATTCATAATTGGAGTTCCTCAGGGATCTATTTTAGGTCCTCACTTATTTCTGAAACATTATAATTACGATTTTAACGCTTATTTTAAATAAAATATACCTATGTAAAAGACAATGATGCTGCAGACTATTACATAAGTACAAAATCATATCTGTTAAAACCAAAGTTAAGAAAGTTTTTGACATACTAGTATTTCATAGCAATTCTTTAAAATAATAATTTGGAACAACTGTAAAATAAACTCTATTACTTACTTACCTATGTGTTCTATAAGTGTAAGATTGTCTACGCATAGCAAACCAGTTGCCAACGCATCTGGTCCACTGCCCATCACGTCACCTAAACATAAAAAACACAATCAAATCGCTTCTGTAGAAATATTTACATGTAAAGGACATGGCTAAACAACTGCCCTAAGCATGGATAGGATTTTTCAAAATTCAATCTCTAAATGGGTAAAAAAGGGATATGCGGGTGAAACCGCGGGGCGGAAAGCTAGTTACTCATAAATACATTTAACTCATATTCATATTCTTATTCATTTATTCTGCTACTAAGTGTCATACATGGATCTTATAACATTACATAGGTACTTAAAAACTTAGAGACCTTTTAGGTATAGCTAATTTATAGGTAGGTGCACATCTAATACTTATTTATAATAATTAATTTTTAACAATTTACAGTAATAAAATAAATAATTCCACCAATAATAATTTCAGTAAGCAATAATAAGAATAATAATAATGTCACAGTTTATCCCAGTATGATGGTATCGTTTAAAAAATCATTGATGTGGTAATACGCCTTCTCCACCAAAAAACCATGGAGTCGTTTTTTAAATTTGATGGATGACTCATTGCGCAGAGCAATCGGTATTTTATTAAATATTTTCGGTGCCATACAGAACAAACTTTTATGCAGAAGTGTTGTTTTTGAAGGCAATAGACATAAAGCATTACGTTGGCGAGATCTATTACGCTGATCAAATAAGTGTTGATTATATTTCACAAATACAGCGCATTCATAAATATACATGCTTGGACAGGTTAGAAGTTGAAGCGACCTGAAGTGTGGCTTACAAGTATCTGTTTGGCGTAACTGGAGCTCTCACTCACAACTCACTTTTAGGTATTAAATATTTATAAGCCGCGTACCCCTTGTTAATTTTCATATTTATTTTATGCAATGTTACATCAACACCCGTTTTATTCTTAATGTATGACACAATGTCTAGCTTTTTCGTATCAATGTCTACATCACTACAAATTATAAATATAAAAAGGAATTCAAATTCAAAATGTTTTATTCAATTTTGGGACACTTAAGGAACACTTATTGAATGTCATCTTATTGCTATCTTTTAATGTTATTGTTACCACCATTTCCAAATAAAGATCTGTCAGGAGAAGAAGCGGCGAAACAAACTCCCCGGTTTTTTTTACAATAGTCCCTCTTTTCTCTTTAAATTTAATAACGGATACATTGTATAATATCGTTTAAGAGGAGCAACTCATTGCCATGCTTTGCCATCATTCATATATTCTGCTACTGTATAGTAAGCTTTTAGACATAATTTGTGTTTGATGACACATTTAAAATTTAATAAAGGTAATTCTGTAATTTCTCAAGGTAGCTTATTAAAAAAACGTATACTTTGCCCCACAAAATAATTATTAGTTTTATGTAATCTTACAGTAGGAACATAAAGTTTGTCCTTCTTTCGAGTATTAATATTATGCAAATCGCGCTGTTAATATTCTTTCTTACATACCTATATTAAATTTTCAAATATAAATTGGCACGGTACAGTCAATATATCAATTTCTTTGAACTTTTCCCTAAGTAAATCTTTAGATTTCATATTATAAATGTTGTCGAATGTTTACAATAGCCGCCTTTCATCCCAATAAAACGATTTTGCAAACGTTTACGCTGTACCATAATCCATTCGTCACTAGGCAACACTTTTTTCCATTCACCCTCTTTGCGTAGACCATCTGACATAAGTTAATTACGTTCGAGACGCTCCGGTGTCGATGAAGGCCGCGGCGTACCTGTGTTTGTTGTATTGGCGACCAACTTTGTTGAAACCCTACTGGCCTCCACGCGTCGAGCATTGCTTAGATCGGCATTAGGTGCGACACGCGCCGCTTTCGCGTTCTCCGTTGAGACAGGACTAAAGTTAACTATAGTATCGTTATTTCTCTCGCTCGTACATCTGCTACTCACTGCGGCCGTTGACTCATTATTTTGTATATGTTGTGGTAATAGGCCAATCGGTCCGCTTTCGCACTCAAAATTTTCTATAAATTTTCTATAGCCAGGGCTACTCGATTTTCTTACGTCATCCAGATCATCCCTCGTGATGTATGTTTCTTTAATGACAGCCACATCCTCATGAAGTTTAACAATATCTCTCAATAACATAGTAGCGTCCAGGTGGTCGAACGTCACTGGAGGGAGTTTATGGAGATATCTGGCCACAAAAATTGGCACCCGATCGGGATCAGTTTGCTTAATGAGTGCAATTATATCTTCAATATCTCGTTGAACTTTATCCTTCCTGCGCTTAATTTTTCGTTGTGAAGTATCCACTGAATCGAACAGCAATGTTTTAGCGACTACTATTTCCTCCTCGGTAAATGCCGTGCTGCATAGTCGATTAATACTATCCTCGTCCATGATATCTGCTTTATTTTGAATAAAAGCTAGCAACTCATTAATCACTATATTGCAATGATTGCATTTCATTGTAGACATTGTTTGTTGCCTCTCAAGGTCAACGACCGCCCGAATAATGTCGTAGGTATAGATCGCGCTCGATCGCTGTACGCGCCCGCTCGCTCACACAGCACGAAGACGACTGATTCAGCATTACTCAAAAAACCGGATAATCACCGGTTAGGGTGAGTACCAGAGACTAATCGGTGTATAACGTAACTATACGCATTATCTCTGGAGACCGAAAATTGCACCCCTCTAGATTGATTCAGCATTATACAGGGTGGAATTTTGTAATGCCACCTGAAGGGAAAGTACTCTTAATACTGTTGCTAGAAAATTTTACTTAAAGAAAACATTCCTTTATTTTTGAAAAGAAACAAAACTGTATTCAAAGATTTTCGAAAATTCACTTGCCACACCCGGGAATCGAACCGACTAAAATCTATAAAAATGACACCCTGTGATTTTATTGCATCTATAGTTAAGGTCAATGATAAGAATGAAATCTCTCTAACAACCTTGATAAATTAAAATAAGGAAAACCATGAAATCTTTAATTATTTACAAAAAATGGTAAACTAACTAATTAGTTGCTTGAAATGGGCTCCTTTTTCTTGGATACACAAATGTATTCTTGTAACGAATTCATTTCTAGTAGGTAACCTTTAATAACGTGTTGTGGTGAATATTATAAATCGTATCCTGAACTTCAAAGTCAAAGTCAAAACCATTTATTCAGTTTAGGCCCTAGAAGGGCACTTATGAAGGTCGAATTACAGAAGTTACCACCGGTTCGGAAGTCAGCCTTCAACTGAGAAGAACCGGCAAGAAACTCAGCAAGGTTACATTTTTTAAATATTTTTGGACCATCTGACTATTTTGGCTTTTTTTTTCAAATGTTTAACAATTTTATTCTTAATGTAATACAAAAATACATAAAAAATTATAACACGGATTAGTTACCTACATAGTAAACTAAAACAAAAA
The DNA here is from genome assembly GCA_951361185.1 of Ochropacha duplaris. NCBI lineage: Eukaryota > Metazoa > Arthropoda > Insecta > Lepidoptera > Drepanidae > Ochropacha > Ochropacha duplaris. The sequence goes on along the minus strand of OX592718.1, from coordinate 3,994,677 downwards.
ATACCCAGCTAATAACAGCGTATTGGAAAAAAAAAAGGCTATTAACAGTCAAAAAAAAACAATGTGTAGGTACTTGTACAGAGTGCAGCTACTTCCAGACATCTTTATCCTCAATATATTGGGCTACCTTGTAATAAGCTTTTTCTTTCAAAACTTTTTTTATGTACGATTTGAATATAGAATCAGTCATCTTGGTAACAGATGCTGGTAATTTATTATAAAAGCGAACACTATTCCCAAGAAATGACTTTTTAACTCTAGCTAATCTGAAATATGGAACAACTAATTTATCTTTTTGTCTTGTATTGAAATTATGAATCTCTACATTTGATTTATACAAGTCTACATTTTTTCGAATGAACATAACATTTTCATATATATACAGTGAAGGTAAAGTCATTACGTTTATTTCCTTAAATATTTCCTTTAATGATTCACGTGGACCCATATTGTAGATTGCACGAATGGCTCTTTTTTGTAATACAAAAATTGTTTCAATATCTGCAGCAGCTCCCCACAGTAAAACGCAATATGATAAAAGACTATGGAAATATGCGAAATAAACTAATCTGGCCGTCTAAACTCTCAACTCGATGAAATTCGCATATGATTTAATGTAATTTTTATTTTAGTTTTGAGAGATTTCATCCTTATAATTGACCTTAACGATTTAAGCAATGAAAGTACAGGATGTCATTTTTACAGATTTTTGTCGGTTCGATTCCCGGGTGTGGCAAGCAAATTATCGAAAATCTTTGAATGCCGTTTTGTTTCTTTTCAAAAATAAAGGAATGTTTTCTTTGAGTAAAATTTCTATCTACAGTATTAAGAGTACTTTCCTTCCAGGTGGCATTACAAAATTCCGCCCAGTATATTACTAGTTGTTCCGCGCGGTTTCACCCGCGTTCCCGATGGATCTTATCTTTTCCCGGGATAGCCTATGTACTATTCCAGACTATAATCTATCTCCATGCCAAATTTTATCCAGATCCATTCAGCCGTTCTGGCGTAAATGAGTAACAAACATACATCTATCCATCCAAACTTTCACATTTATAGTATTACTAACGCCCCGTGGTTTCACCCGCGTTTCTGAGGGATCTTATCTTTTCCCGGGATAAAAAGTAGCCTATATTTTATTCTAGTATATGATCTACCTGTGTACAAAGTTTCATGAAAATCCATCCAGTCGTTTTTGTGTGAAAGAGTAACAAACATCTTCACATCTTCACATACTTTCGCATTTATAATTTTAGTAGGAAGTAGGATAGTAAGACTAGGTACACTGTTTATACATTGCTAGGGCAGTCGCCCATACTCTATTTACCCATGTCATTACTGTAAAATACGCGAAATCACGAAATCTCAAAAAGTATAAATGCTACAAACATTATATTTATAGATAGATTCCTAATAGTTAGGTATCTGCTAGAAAAAGGATTTTCGTTCTAACAATTAGAAAACTCACCCTTCTCAATATCCAATCCATCGCTATCATCATCCTTTTCCAGCTCCACTTTCTTGCAATACAACTGTCTGATGAGTGCAATCAGCACCATCACAACAATCACTGCTAGTAATGCAGACGCAATTATATTTGGGTAGTTCGGACGAGATTCTGTATCCATTGTTGATTCCGCTTTCATTGTCACAGTTTCCTCTTTTAGTGACGCTGTGGATGATGGAATAAATTGTATTTGCTTCTGAAAAGGATCATCTTGACGGTCTCCACCATTCTGGCATAAGAGAATGTGTAACCTTGCATTTGGCCATAAACTTGCTTTGAATAAGATTTAGTGAGATCAAATGCCTTAGAGAATTCTACAATGACCTTGAACTTTCTGTGAATGAAAAATCAATTCCTAACCCATAATAAATGAAAATCATGAGCGATAATAATAATTATAACACCCTTCACTGCTGCTGATATTTAATTTCATAACAGTTTTCCAAAAGTTGTAATTTTTATAATTTTTTTTTTGGCAGTATATTTAAATAGTTTTAGTATTATCATGTAATAGTTTTAGATTATTATTATAATACTGTCAAATAAAAAAACTATTCTATTCTATTCTATTCTGATATGGCCAATATAGTCAGATGGTCCAAATATATTTAAAAAATGTAACCTTGCTAAGTTTCTTCCCGGTTCTTCTCAGTTGAAGGCTCACTTCCGAACTGGTGGTAACTTCTGTAATTCTACCTATATAAGTGACCTTCTAGGGCCTAAACTAAATATATGGTTATGACTTTGGCTTTACAAAGGACTTACTGAAGTCAGCATTACAATAACTCTTGGTGCAACAGCAGAATTTGGTTGCCGGCAATCTGGGGTTGACCCGCGTGCACTTATCACATTCCTTCTGTGAAGACCGCCAGCATCCTGCAACAATATTACTGACAGAACCATAGCCTGTAAATCCATTGTTAGGACGATGTAGTTTATATTGTTGGAGCAACATATATCTAGGAGTCACGCGACCTATATCTATTTGTCGATAGATGTCGCTACAGTACCATACATCTTGTTTTTTTTATGCCACAAGTGACAACGAGCCAGGCGGGTCACCTGATGGTAAGTGACTACCGTCGCCTCTAGACATAAGCAATACCAGGGGATTGCCAATGTGTTGTACACCTTATTACAATGCCTTAAAGGCAAACTTGCTCTCAAATGCAAGTTTTTCGATTTGAGGGTAGCAGCCAACCAGTCAAGTACTACAAAGTAACCTACCACGGTGCTGTGGTTTCCTCACGATGTTTTCTTTCACCGAACCCACGACCTTCGCCGCAGTATCCGACGTCACTACCACTGAGCTATCATCGTCTTATAATCTTGTTAATAAAAGCTGGACATTCTTGATCTTTATGTCATCAATGCATGGGCACTGACTATGCCACTATCTTGTCTGTATACAGGGTGTGTGGATGCCTTACCTTGGCCAAGGACTGTGATATTCCCTTCATTGTCCTGATGCCAGAGTGTGTAGCAAGAGGCATGAGCGTCGTGGCACTGCTCCACTGGGGCCTTCTCACCACTTGGCAGAGTCATCTCTGATATTGGCCCTGTTACTGGATGATAAGAGAAAAATGTTAGAAGAGTAAGGTCAATTATCACATTCAGTGCTAAACATTAACCCTTATAATCCCAAGTGCTTACACTTACTTGCACATTGAGTAGCATGTGGGATTCACCTTGATAAATAATATAATGACCCTTTGTGAGGCGATGATAGCTCAGTGGTAAGTGACGTCGAATACCGCGACGAAGGTCGTGTGTTCGAATCCTACAATGAGCTTGAGCTTTCGGTGAAGGAAAACATCGTGAGGAAACCATAGCACGGTGGTAGGGTACTTTGTACCCGACTGCTACCACCCTCAAGTTGAAAACCTGTCGCCAAGCACCTATCGGTGTGTTCCGACAGCTGCACTTGAGAGCCAGTTCCCATCTAGGCTTTGTGTGCTTACCACCTTCGGCCACATCATCACTTACCATGGTGAGATTGTGGCCAAACACAAGCTTATCCAGAATAAAAAAAAAAAATAAAAAAAAAAATATCTTCCCATCCATTATTTCTAAAGTGGTGTAGGTAGAAGATTCAGTAATGAGTACAGTACACCCATCCTACTAATCGCACTAATATTATTAATGTGAAAGTTTGGATGGATGGATGGATAGATGTTTGTTACTCTTTCATGCAAAAACGGCTGAACAGATTTTGATGAAACACATAGGATACTTTTTATCCAGGAAAAGGATAAGATCCTTCGGGAACGCGGGTGAAACCACGGGGAAACTAGTGTTGTTATAAAATAGTAATACATACCAAAACTAACATTTTCCACGACAGTCTGAGCATTCATCTCATCATCATAGGAAGGTGTCACACTTATAGCAACACTGTTTATTTTATATAAACATAATATAGTTGGTCCCAATGTAGTGGGAGCATCAGTAACAATCTTGGCCGACTTCACCATGAATTTGTTTGTCTTCTTCACCAAACCATTTTTAGATTCATAATCTTTATTTGCACTTATGGCTTTTTTCTCAAAAGGATCAACTATGTTGTCATGAACATTACTAGATGAAAACTGACTAATATTTGGAATCTCATGGGACTGCCCCACATATTCATTTGAATTAGGAATGTCCACATTTCTTTTATGAATAGGTGGCCAGTGTTCTGAAATTCCTTCATAGTTGCCATTTGAATTTGGAATATCAACACTTCTTTTTCTGATCACCTTTGATAAAAACTGTGTTTCTGGCCAGTTTGAGTCAGATATTTCAGTTTCATCAGTACTCATTTTGCCCATGAGCTTTGGTTGGTCTTGTGTAACTGGCCAGTAGGTTACATCTGGCAAATTATTATTATTCCATTGTATGGTTCTTCTATGGTGATATTTAGTGAATGTTCTTACATAATGTGATGATTTCATGTGGTGTATGCCATTTCTAGACTCTTGAGACTCTTGCGGCCGCGAAGTTAGAACTTTAGCCGTAAATATGAATAAAAATAACACCATACACTTCAGCAAAGGTGTCACTCTTTGAGATATAATCACTTCCATTGTTTTAAATGTTTTTAATCATAGATAGGTAATTTCATTATAGTTAAGTTTACGTGTTTCTTGTGTACCGCATAATTTTACCTAGAACTTAGCAACCGCAAGACACTGCAGGAAATATTGATTTTTTTTCTTTAGCTATAATCATACTGCCAATGCAAATCTGTGTCGAAACTGTTGTTGTTTCCTTGAATTGACGTACGCACTTTAATACACTTTACACTTTTTAAATACAAAACACACATAATTTCTCGTGCGTGAGCGAGAATTAATTCATAATGAGTCGTTCGTAGGATAATCAATCAATACATTGTGAAAGTAACAGGTTAGTACTAATAATTAAGCTGTGTCTGGTTTTATAGGCCTGTAATCGACACTTAGGTTCTAATTGTAATTGCTGGCCGTCGTAACAAATATAAAGTTGAACTAAATGACAAAATATTAAAGTTTATGAAAAATCAATAAGATGTTGACAAACACATTTTGTCGACATATTTGTTTTTTTCTTTTTTATTTGGATTTTAACGTTTCGTTTTATAATATTTTTATTGCAATAAAACACAATAAAATAAATATATTACTATTATACTAAACGGAATGCATATTATGATAACTATAAGTTAGTAAAAGAATATAAATTTTACGAAAAAGTGCAAGGACCATGTACTTTGTGGCAGTGATTATAATATTCTCTTTGCTACGCACGTTGTATTTTAAATAAATATCCACCAGCGGACATTACGTACAACGAATAACTGCTAATACGTCAGAAGCGACTGTCTAAAAATGTATTGCAATAAGTATAAAATCTGGTTACCCCATTTATTATAATAATTTACGGTCACTTGTGAAGAATATGAAAATGTATATTACACATTTCAAGTATTTTTTTATGCCGGCCATCTTCATGTCGTAACATGCTATCAGAAAATATTCATTAAATATATACAGGGTTACAGGTTACTAGATCCTTTTAGAGGTTGTAGTTTCCATCATTCTTGACTGATTTGACCATGAAATACCGTACCCCAAACTTAACCTTCCGAACCGTGCATTAGAGTCATTAGATCGTAGTAAACGATTGATAGTCATGATTGGAATAAACTCGTAAAAATATTTTCTTCTTTCTATGACTGTTTATGAAAGTCCAGTACCGGTAACAAATCAAAATATCAGCATATTTCTCGTTCGTGAAGTTCAGCATTTTCAATTGTTCAAAACAGACCCCAGTTTGCAAGCAAAGTCACAGACCGATTTGGTTGATGATATGGTTGCCAGGTAAAAAAATATAAAAGCTAGATTCGGCGCTTGATTTGTTCAGAAATTTTAAAGCAAAAATTTTATACATTTAAACTAAGCTTTGTCCCTAAAATATTAAGGTCTTATTTTTTATTCAGTTTCATAGTTGTCAAGATCACATGAAAGTATTTTTACCATATCATTAACTGATCAATCCCCATCGTTTATCTTCAAACACCCTGACACTGGCGGAATTGTGTAAAAAACGCATCTGATGCCAATCTAACAAGAAGTGAAGTGATCATAGATTCTCCTTTTATATATATAGATAAAGATTATTATGGATATTCGTCCCAATACTACTTATTTATATGAAAAAATAGATGAATAGAATTCATCTGAAATCGCAAATAAAGTTCCAAACATTTCCCTTCAAAATTGTGGAAAAACCATTGCATGCAACACTAACTAAATATAATGTCAAAAAAGTTGACAAAGGAAAGCAAAGCAAATTTATTTTAGTTTATTGCTTGGATGTGCCTTCCTTTATCAAAAGTTTATTGGACGCTAGAATTCCATTAGATTAATAGATACTCTTATGTAACAATAATTCTGTTAATTCAGTACTTGTTTTCTAATACAAATTTATAAATAACCTGCAAAAATGTCGGCATCAGTGGCGGAAGAAATAGATGAAGCGAAGGAGCGCGCCCACTTTCGCGCCGTTGTAACTGCTTTTAAATATTACAAGTAAGTATTTCTTACTATAAACTGTATCTTTAATCCAGTTGTTACTCTGGGGTGGCGTCAAACCTGGTTTTTTGTAGTTATTTTCCATTAAAATAAGCATTGAAAGTCGGTTAGTAACCAAACCTTTGTTATGATGGAATCGGTAGATCTAATTAACCTATTTAGATAGAACAATGATATTCTTTGTCTATATCCTGATGTGTCTAGTTAATTTGATTCTTATTTCCGTGTTTTTAGGTTTCTATTTGGTTGTTTCATTTTCAAATTGTGGAAGGGCCCTGATATTTAGATTTAGGTTGGTTAGGTATTTATTTATTGTTTATTCTATAATTTGTTTGATTTTGCCTAGTCTGATCATTGTCCTAAATTGTTGAATTACAAAGGTTTGGTAGAAAATAGAAATAGAATAGAAATCATACAGCAGATGTGAAAAAAAAATAGTCCAGAACTAGTCAGGATATGCTTAATCTGTTGACTCGTGAGATTAACTTGCAAACAACTCGTCAACTCGCGCACAGTTTAAAAAAAATCAAAATTCGTGCCCAAATTTCAAGTATATGTCATCGTCCCGATTGTCCCATTTGAGAACTAAGTGTTGCGGACTCTGAAACCCCGATTGTCCCAAGAAAGAACTGCCAGGTTAAAAGATTACAATAATAAATCTAATTATGAAAGTTGTAATGACAGCATAATAGTCATTTATTTCTGTCATTTGCATATGTTTGCCATCACACAAAGTAGGTATTTATTTTAATAAATTAAATTGACCTAGCACCAGTTCATGTCATAAAAGTTATAGTTTTTTGAGAAACAACCTAAAATACTTGCACTTTTAAGGATAGTATGCTGACACAATCTTCTGCCTTATCGTTAAATGATTTCCTTATTTACTCAATATATTGAATAGATATTTGTTCGCATGTAAAATGATGTAATACATTGATTTGTGTTGTTAGCAACATTAAGAGATTTTATTTTTTTAAATTCCTGTATATTGTTTCTCTCATTTATAAAGGCTGTTATATATTTTACTTGGTTTTAGTAAAATTTTATGGTGATGATGATGATAGCTTAGTGGTAGTCAAAGTCAAAACTGTTGATTCAGTTTAGGCCCTAGAAGGGAACTTATGAAGGTTGAATTACAGAAGTTACCAGTTCGGAAGACAGCCTTCAATTGAAAGGACCGGCAAGAAACTTGGCAGGGTTACATTTTTTATATATCTTTGGACCATCTGACTGTATTGGCTTTTTTGTAGTGACATCGGATACCGAGGCAAAGGTCGTGAGTTCGAGTTCTACAATTAGCTTGAGCTTTCGGTGAAGGAAAACTTTGTGAGTAAACCACAGCAGTAGGTAGGGTAGGGTACTTTATTGTACTCGGCTGGCTGGCTACCAACCTCAACTCTGTCTGGAAATCAGTTGCCAAGCATCTGTTGATGTGCAGGAGCTGCACTTGAGAGCCAGTTGCCTATAAAGGCATTCTAATTTAATGTACAATACATTGGCAATCCCCCTGGTATTGCTAATGTCTATAGGCGACGGTATGAACTTACCATCAGGTGACCCATCTGACTTGTTGTAAAAATCATTTTCTGTTTTTTGCTTTTGTGTCTTTTAACAAGAAATGGGAGGAAGGAATTGCCGCTATAAATAACTATGTACACATGTTATTAATAGCATGTTTTCACATATATATAAATCTAATAATAAATCTGAAGGGCAACATGCAAGTAGCAAGTTAGCTTGCCGATTGTGTGAACAGCAGGGCTATTACGTTACTTGTTTTAATCAGTTTCAATCGTGAAAACGGTTTATTAAAACACTTTTTTTGCTTAAACATGCGTGAATATACAAACAGTAGTTCATTGCGAATGGAACCAATATTGCCATTGTAATGTTTCTATTGATTTAGAGGCTGTTTTCAATATTGAAACTCATTGAAACATGTAACGTAATAATAATAGCCTCAATGAACTTTTTTATACCACTAGGGGCCATCCATAAATTACGTCACACTAATTTAATATCATGATTGTTAGACCGGTCCTTGTGACAGCTGGTCACATTTGAGAGACTCCCCCCTCCCTAGTGTGACGTCACATATTTTTGCAAATTTAAATCTAGTAATGCCAATGCCTCAAATTATCAATTTATGCTTTTTGCGGTTGAGACCATGGGTCCGTGGGGGTCTGAAGCTCGTCGTTTCGCAAAAATTTTATGTAAAAAATTAATCGAGGCCTCGGGTGACCGGCGGGCGGGGAGCTTTTTCCGCCAACGCATCAGCTTGGCCATCCAAAGAGGAAACGCTGCCAGTCTTCTGGGAACCTTGCCGATCGGCAGCAGCGGCAGCCTCGAAGAAGTTTTTTATATATTATAGTTGTACATTTGCTTGTATATTTTGTACATTTGTTGTAAATAAAATAATTATATTATAAAAAAAAAACTAGTAATTATTAAATGAAAACAACAGTTCCGAAAATAGTTTTTTATAAAATCATTTACATACATACATTTGAAAAAATTAAAAACAAACCATGTTTTTTTATTAATTATGTTATGAAAGATACAATCTTAATTATCTTCAGTCCATTGACTGTCAACCCACACCTTTAAATATTACATTTTGAAATGTGACGTCACGAAACTTCGGACCCCTCCCTCCCCTTGCCTTTAAGGCATTGTAATAAGGTGTAACTGACTCTCAAGTGCAACTGCCGGAACTGGCTCTCAACGTCAACTACTTACTATTTATCTTAATTTGCAGTTTAATTAACAAATGAGTTTTTAATGACCATGTCAATAAGGATAATTTATGGTTGTTTATTTATTTGTGTCATATTCTTGACTCAGAAGTACTAATCAGTAATTTCTTTATGTATTTCTGTTGGTAATTTAGTATTTACTTTAGCAGTATAGCTTAGCAATATAATCAAGCCTGAATATATTTAATTACTAACGGTTTAGTCATTAATTGTACACTTATAACTAAATATTTTGTAACTTCTTAGTAATTTAAAAGATATGAATATCTCCTCGGACAGTCTCAGTGATGATATCCATACACATATCTCATCATATCTGTCTGTCTGTTACCTCTCCACGCTTAAACAGCTGAACCGATTTAGATGAAATTTGGTAAAGAAATAGATGGAACCTTGGAGAAGGACATAGGATACTTTTTATCCCAGGAAAAGATAAGATCCCTCGGTAAAGCGGGTGTAACCGCAGGCGGAAAACTAGTTTAATATATTTTTATTTCGACTTTGTTTTAGATTATGCAGCTTAGAGAGGATACACAAATCAGAGAAAATTATAGCAACGCTGCCGCAAAATCACCAACGTCGCCTCGAAAAATACAAGACATACCTCACCAAGTTCAAAAAGTGTTTAGACGTGAACAATAGTGTTGTGCATCTCATCATTAAGGATGTAGACACGATGTTCGAGAATGTAGACCATAGCGTCACCGACATAGGTACCAATGGGAATGGTTCAGAGAGTTTTGGATGCAATTATAATAATTGTGAGATTGCATCGCAGAAGCAGCATAAGATGCAACATGATGTGGAGAAGGTAAGCAAGTTTGCAGCACCTGATGGTAAGTGACTACCATCAATACATTAGCAATATTGGCCAACCCCCATGGTATTGCCATGGTATTGGTAAACATTGTTTTTCTGAAAAATTTCACTTTTGTCCGTACATTGTATGTTGAATTGCAATAACAGTTGGTGTTAACCCCACTGGTCCTCAAGGAATACACCGACAGTTGCGATTTTCAACTTGTTTGTGGTAGCCATGATGCTTTCCTTCAACGAAAGCTAGCTTCTCTCTGCACCTGCATCCCCCTGGCGTAGTGTAAAATATTTGAAAATGTATCTAAATGTACTTATAAAAATGTAAGAAAGATCCACTGTTAAAAAAAAATTGCCTTGCTGAGTTTCTTGCCGGAGTCTTCTCAGTTTAAGTGTATTCCGAACCGGTGGTAGAGTCAATTGTAACGTTCATAAGTGCCTTACCAGGGCCTAAACTGAATAAATGAGTTTTGAGTTTGAGTTTGAAAGCTCAAGCTCGTTTTAGGGTTCGAACCCACAACATTCGTCGCAGTATCCGACGTCACTATCATGGTAGATTAGCTTCACTTACGGCCTGCGATGTGTTCATGTACACAAATGTCTGTCCAAGATGGGAACCTAACCCATGACCAGTGGCATGATAGGTAGTGTGTTAACCGACCACGCCAATGGGGTACTTGCTACAAATGCTAGATGCCGTCAGCTGCCATCTAGCTATGATGAGATATCACAATAGGCTGCTTTTTAGGTTCCCGTACCCAAAGGGTAAAAACGGAAACCCTATTACTAAGACTCTACTATCCGTCTGTCTGTCTGTCACCAGGCTGTATATCATGAACCGTGATAGCTAGACAGTTGAAATTTCCGTTGCCGCTTAAACAACAAACACTAAAAACATAATAAAATAATTTAAAAAACAACTACAAAATTTGTACGGAACCCTCGGTGCTCGAGTCCGACTCGCACTTGACCGGTTTTTTTAAATATATGCAATCTACAAATGTGTGATGCTTACCATGATTTTTCAGGTCCAATCAGTGTTAAAGAATATTGTTCGAGATTGGAGTGACATGGGCGCGGCGGAAAGGGAACAATGCTATTCCCCCATTCTAGACGAAATGGAGGACAGGTTCCCATTTGATGAATATAGGTATGTCATTATAATTTAAGGGGGAATATTTAAGGAGGCGTTAACACCTTGTAGTCCATTTAAAAATATAAACAAACTTTATGGAATTAAGTAAATAAAGATAAAGAACCATACAATTTATTGTTGCGTCTGCTCATGAAAAATATGTAAAAATATTTTGAACTTTGGATTTATGTAACTTTCAGGTCTATTATAGGAAGTCAGAAATTAAAGATGTTCCAGTTTGTGGATAGTATCAGGTTGTTTTGTCAAAAATTAAAGCAATTATAATGCGTTTTTACATAACCTAAATAGTGACTTGTACGGACTATAACTAACTTTACCTCACAGACAGATTAATAGATCTGTGCTTGCTTTATCTACTGTGAATGTGATATAACATAAATAAAAAATAATAATAACTTGCTACTGGCAGAAATGTCCATTTCCATTGACGATTTCCTATTATTATAATATTTTTCTTTCTGTGCCTTTTGTTGCCATACTAGATTCATGGCTAGAATTATTGCGATTTCTGTTTATTTATTACCAGCCGTCCTCCGCGGTTTCACCCGCATTCCCGAGGGATCTTATCTTTTCCCGGGATACAAAGTAGCCTATGTGCTATCCCACACCATAATCTATCTCTATGCCAAATTTCATCCAGATCCGTTCAGCCGTTCTGGTGTAAATGAGTAACAAAACATCCATCGATCCAAACATAACATAATATTAGTGGGATTATAATTAAAAGTGCTGTATTAATAATATCGTATTGATTGATTGTATTATTAAATGTAACAAGTGTATTGTTTCTGTTCCAGTGACCGTACACAAATTAAAGTGCTAGTCCCCGGCGCGGGGCTCGGGCGGCTCGCCTGGGAGATCGCGGCTCGAGGTTACATGTGCCAAGGGAACGAGTTCTCACTCTTCATGCTGTTTGCCAGCAATTTTATACTCAACAGGTGTCCTGAGGTAAGTGTTATTATTTTAAGAGCTGAAGACCTCGCGAAAGTTTTGTGACATTTAGATTTTTTTTCGAAATTTTACGATTTAATTTCATCAACCCCCATGTCTCCGACACTCCGACCCTCACAAGATCGTCGGTCCACCGTGTGGGAGGCCTGTCCACGCTGCGTCTTCTGGTCTGTGGTCGCCACTCGAGAACCTTTCTGCCCCATCGGCCGTCAGTTCTACGAGCTATGTGCCCCGCCCACTGTCACTTCAGTTTGGCAATTCTTCGGGCTATATCGGTTCCTTTAGTTCGCCTACGGATTTCATCATTTCATAGCCCTCTTCATTGTCCTCTTCATTGCCCTCTTCATTGCCCTCTTCATTGCCCTCTCCATTGGTTTTTCCAATGATACTAAGGTATAATTTTTGTGTAGGCGAACAAGTATACAGTCCACCCATGGGTGCACCAATACGTGAACAACGTGACGTGCGAGCACCAGCTGGAGGCTGCGAGGTTCCCCGACGTGCGACCCTCCAGCGATAGACCCAACCATCACTTCTCCATGACCGCTGGGGACTTCCTTAAGGTATGGTGCTGGGTACTTCAAGTCATCTGCTTTTGGCTGCCAGAGAGGCACATTTCCTCTATAGTAAGGCGATTTGACCACAATCTCACCTTGGTAAGTGATGATGTGGCTGAAGGTGGTAAGCACACAAAGCTTAAATGGGAACTGGCTCTCAATTGCAGCTGTCAGATTTCACCGATAGGTGCTTGCCAAGCAGTCGGGTACTACAAAGTACTCTACCACCGTACTTTGGTTTCCTCATGATGTTTTCCTTCACCGTAAGCTCAAGCTCATTGTAGGATTCGAACCTTCGCCGCGGTATCCGACGTCACTACCACTGAGCTATCATCACCTCATATTCCACTTGCAAGAAAGTCCGAGGGTATTTTTTTTTAAATTTGGTGATGATGATCGTCAGGTTTACACCGAGAGTGATGAGTGGTGGTGCGTGGCGACATGTTTCTTCATCGATTGCGCCCCTAATGTGATCGAGTTCATCGAGAGAATATACACGATATTGCGCCCCGGTGGATACTGGATCAACCTAGGACCCCTGCTCTACCATTACAGGTATCAAAACATACCTTTTTTAACATATATTTACTTCCCATATTAATATTATATTATACAGGATATTAACAAACTGAAGGGGGAGATAGGTGGGCGGATCACCTACCAACATATACAAAAATGATCCATGTAAAAGTGTCACCATTATCGAGATATTTCTAACCATAAATTCAAAAATCAGTATAACAGGTTGCTTCTTAAGTGGGACGGCCGTACCAATCCAACAATAGCATAACAATTGATTAGAAATTCCTCGCGTCAGTTAGAAATATTTAAATATCTCGGAAAGGTGGTAGGGTACTTTGTACCCGACTGGCTGGCTACCACCCTCAAGTTGAAAATCTGTCCCCAAAACACCTATCGGTGTGTTCCGACAGCTGCACTTGAGAGCCAGTTCCCATCTAGGCTTTGTGTGCTTACCACCTTCGTCCACATCATCACTTACCATGGTGAGATTGTGGTCAAACACAAGCCTATCCAGAATAAAAAAAAAAAAAAAAAAGGTAGGCATCTGGCTCTCAAGTGCGACTGCCGGAACACACCAACAGGTGCTTGGCGACAGATTTTCAACTTGAGGGTGGTAGCCAGCCAGTCGAGTACTACAAAGTATCATATCACCTTGCTGTGATTCCTCATGATGTTTTCCTTCACCGAAAGCTCGAAGATTCGAATCCACGACCTTCCGCCATAGTATTTTACGTCAGTACCACTGAGTTATCATCTCCTTAAAATTCTGTTTTGTATTTACAGTGATATGCCTACAGAAAGCAGTATTGAGCCGCCTTATGACATTCTATTGGAGATAATTAGAGATATTGGATTCGATATTTTGGTAAGAATTAAGTAATACCTCCAAATTGAGCTTAACGGACCGGATTTATCACTGCACAGTTCGTGGGTTCGATTCCCATCCAGGACACACATTTGTGGGCATGAACATGTCTGTTTGTCCTGAGTCTGGGTGTAATTATCTCTTTAAGTCTGTATTTAAAAAAAAAGCAGTAGTAAAAAACTGGTTTCCTTAGTACAAGCTCTTCTTAGTTTGAGATTATTATAGTCGTTAGGGAATGCAATCTCTTAAGAAAATTTCATTCCCGGTACTTCCCGGATATGCCCGCGTGGTCAGAAAGACTTAAATCATTAATTTGTAATAATAAAAAAAAACAATCCATATTAATGCGAAAGTGTGTCTGTCTGTCTGTCTGTCTGTCTGTTACCTATTCACGCTTAAATCGCTGAACCGATTTAGATGAAATAGGATGACATAGGATACTTTTTATGTCGGGAAAAGTTAAGATTCCTCGGGAACGCGACTATGCAGTTTCCGAGCGCTAGACAATCAAAGCGTTTGTTGTAGCATACGTATGAATTTAGCTTGCCGTCAATCCCGCAGCACGGGATCCCGTTCAATGTACGACCGGGATTAGACCCGCACATTGCATGCGGGATCCCGGTAGATCAAGAAAAGTGTTTTTTTCATCAACAGAAAGAGCAAACGGGCGTGAAGACGAAATACGCACAAAATCCTAACTCCATGATGCAGCACAGTTACGATTCAGTTTTCTTCGTGTGCAGAAAGCCTTATTGTTTGTAAACTAGTATTTAGCTTACTATGTACTGCGGATTTACCCGCTTTCGGCCGCAATGAGCCAACGGAGAGCAAGATATGGTTTAGTGCTCGAAATAGAGATATTGTAACTTTTTAAATGTGTATTCTACCATACAGGATGTTCACTAAGTGTTTTTAAGGCGTGGAAATAGAAATTGAACATCTTATCTTACTATATTGAATGTCTGTTTGAATGTGAAGATGTTTGTGTTGCTCTTTCACGCAAAAACGAATGAAATAGTAAGCGAGTGTCCAAACGACTATAAGGGAGCGTTCAAGTATTACGTAACGAAGGGTAGGGGGGGGGGGGTCTTGTAAAACGTTATGATGCGTACATATTTTTAGTTTTATGAAGTAAGCGTCAAAATGACGTCACGAACATGGCTGACATGACATTAGCGTGCGACACGACGCGCCTGGGCGCTCTCTGTTACACCGTGATAACGACGTCGTTTCACGTGTTCTTCTTCTCAGAAATTAAGCATTACAATTTTTTTTATTGTATCGAACAAATTTGTTGAGAAATATCTTATGAATATTTTTTTTTATGACAAGCATCTTCACTTCCAAACATCTGTTGATTGATTAATAAACATTCACAAATAACGGTCTTGAAATACACAAAAATAAGCTTTAAGTCGAGGTCTTATGATAGATTTTTGATCGCATCAAAATAACCATAACCGAAGTTATGTCTACATCACAAATCTACAGCGAATTGAGTCTTCATATTATTTATAATTAGAATAAATGAAAATGTGTCAGTATATTCAGTTATAGTTCGTCTAACATACCTTGATACATGTGACAGCTGTCAGAGTTACATGAAAATGAACCTTATTGCTCTACGATACGGACCATCTGTATTATCATACATTTAACCATATATTATACAAATGAATCTTATTCTAAGGCAATAAGGTATATAGTCATGTAACTTTGACAGCTGTCATGGGTATCGACCTGTTTTTTATTAACTGTAAGTTATAGAATACGCTACCATGAGCTTGAAGGAATATACAGCGAAGCATTCTTAGCATGATCATAGTAATTTACTTTGTAGTAGTTATTCGCCTCTCATGGGCGCGATGGGCTATTCGAATGGTCCATTCACTCGATTGCATTCGAATGATTCGATAGTTGGTTGATGTTTTTCAATTATTCATTGATTTAAAACAGTTTAACTCTAAGGCGTCATGAACACATTGAGCAATATTACGGCAACAAACAGTCAAGAATAATTGCTATCTTCATGGCAATATTTATCAGTAAGGATCGATATGCTGAACATTTTTTATTGGGCAACTCTAAATCTTGTATATGCAATCTTGCTCCGTCAAAATGTATGAATTAAAAGTTATTTCGCTTTTATTAAGCTTTTTTAAAATATGACTTGTGAATAAATCCATACGGTGTAAATTGCTACGCTTTAATCGCAAGGCAATTTAATATTGTCCATGTAAAAGTACTGTAGTAAGTGTAAATACGGTCACGTAAAAAAAGGACCAATGATATTATAAGTTAAAAGGCGTAGATAGGTTATAAGCGCGGGTGGTAGGTTAAAAACTGGCTAATTAGCAGTCGTTGACCTGTGTCGCATCGTCGGTGTCAAAGGATGCACTTCACGTACCAAGTCCAATAGGGTAGTGTTCTGGGTCAATAAAAATGAATTCTAATTAGTCTGTCGGTAAGACTAATAAAAATATACTACAAAGTTATAGCGCATCAAAGTATAGAATGTGTTGTTATATGAGTTGTAAAAGAGCGCCATTATCGCCAACAAACTTCTACAGTTTGGCGATTTTTGCTGTCAATAAATTGTTTAAAAAAAAAAGAAGTGAGGCTTGTGACGTCACTTCGTGGTAAAATTTGCACCACGGCGTGATGTCACGTGAAATTCAACGCACTGTATCCTTGTGATTTTCGTTTACGGAACAAAATAAAAAATACGTGTCCAATATTTTATGGTAATCTAACTGACGACTGACTAAATATAATTTTTAGGGCACTACCCTATTAAATGTAAAAGTGACCCAAAACAACCAAAAATGCCATCGTGTGTTATAAGATATCATTATGTAGTGTGACATTGCAATATTACGCATTGCTAGTGTGCAATTTTTGGGCCATTTTTGAATGCGAATGCTATGTAGGTAACCTATCTACGCCTTTTTAATTCTCAATCATTGTTAAAGACCGTATAATTTCCGAGTACAGCCAATGTTTTTTCTATTACTTATAATAAGATAGTCTATATTTAGTTGTTATCACAAAGTATTTTATTTTTTATTGTTAGTTGTAACCATTGACTGAAAATTTGGGAGTTTTTTTTTGTAATATTTATTGTTTTTTTTATACCGATTATTTTAGTTCGAACTATAGAAAAATTATACAGAAAATTTAAACTTTAAAATATTGATGCAGTCTTAATTTACTGCGAATGTGTCTCATTCTAAAATCGGAATATAAAAGTCATTCGATTCGGTAGACTACGGAATCGGTTCGACGTCTTATTATTAAATAATTAAGTCTATTCATATAATTTATACAGGATGTTTAATATATCGTAATATAACTGCATAAAACACAATTGGATTTTGTAAAAAATCTTAGCCGCGTAAGCCGCGTAAAAAACTTCGTTCCAATAATACGAAAATAATTAATAAATATTATTTTCGAATCACTCCGAAACATAGCTTTATTTGGTTATTGTATTTCTATTTAAATTTACGTTTTCTGGGCATTATAATAACATCCTGTATATAGCTGTTTTATAGATAAATAACTTTAGGGTTGGTCCATAAATGAAACCAAAATCCATTTTTATATTTGTATGGGAACTCCCAACTGCATCCATTTTCTGCACGGTTGATTTATGGATAATACCATAAATACAACGTTATTTTTAATATAACAAAGAACTGATATACCACGACGAGATATCAAGCTAAAAATGTTTTATAAAATATATATGGAAAACACTTTAAATTACTTTTTCCGTATAAATTTTTTGTTACAAAATTTTCATATTTTACATCGATTCTATGAAAAATCTAACTTCTGTCTAACGTCGTCACAATCGAATAGGCCCATTTTGACAGTTGGGTGTCTCTTGTCGCGCTATGTTTCTCTTTTTGTCACACGATGACATGTGCTGTCAAAACGGGCGTATTAGATTATGATGGCTTTAACTGTATATTTTGAACACACGGTATATTTGTGTGCATACATTAATGCATAAGTGATACAATATAGTCATTATGACTCATAATAAATGTTATATTTATTCCTTATATTTTTTTTTATATACAGGGTGGTGACGACGTAACGACATTAATTTAAACCACATATTGGGTACCGCGTTAGTAGTTCGTACACCAAGTTTCATCAAATTACATTGAACGGTATAGCCACAGGAAATTATTTTCACTTTAATCATTTTAACACATGCTGTGAATTCATAACGATTACGCAACGAAGTCATTCACCTAGCTAGAGTAGCTAGACGGAACAAAATTCAGATTTACCTACATGCTTAAAACACAACCAAATAAAATGTGCGGCTCAGAAATCGTCGGTTGATGAAATTTAGACCTTATAACCATAGCGTTAAAATCATTATTAGCGCGCTGCGCGGGCGTCGATGCCTACTTGCATGAATGAAACAATACACCTACAAAGGAACCGCGGCGGCCGGTCTTTGCCTAAAACTGTGCCAGTAGTGCCTACAGGTCATTTGAGGTCAATAGGTAATATTAATAAAGAGTGTTGTGTTTCTTTTAGATTATTTTCGGAATTAGTTTGTTTGAAAATTTCGCTTTTTGTCTGTTGATGTAATACCAGATTTAATTATCACAAAGTATTTTGATTGACTAGTAGTGACCGTGTTTTAATTTAATGTTGCTACGTCGTCACCACTCTGTATAACATCTGTGTACACGCCGACACCCTTGTAAAAATATAGTCTCGAAATTGTAGAACGTTTTATCTACATATCGGACACTTTCAAGGCATACTTTTATGAATATTCATAGTACTAGGGTAGTACAGTTATCGTCAAAAATAGATCACTTAATCCGTCACAAAATAAATTGACAGTCTTCATAAGAACTGTCAAGAGCAAGTCAATAAATAGGGATGTTGCCTATGTTCAATAAAAATTATCTAACACTAACCAGTGTATAAAACACGTGAAAATACTCGTAAATAGCGATCACATAGTAAAATTCAACCATTTTATGATTCATAATTACCAATTTTACAACAAAGAGTAGATCGTTTGATGTTGTATATTTATGACGTCACATGGCAGTATTTCATACAAACCTCCATATAAACTATCGTTTTGACATTTCATTAAAAGAAGCTGATTTGATATGTCAGTCAACATCCTTATTATTATGAAAGAACAGAATTGATGATCGACTTTTGACGCTGACTGTACATCTACAGAGTGAATTAATTTTGAGTTGTCAAACTATAAGGATGGTACTCATTATTATTAATAGATATTGTCGAAACTGCTGCTGTAGGGACTATCCAAAAGGAAATCTAATGTTTGCGTAAATTCTGTGTTTTTCTTATTTTTCTATAAAAACTGACTGTACCGTCTTAGATAGTATATGTTTATACCTTTAAGTACATTGTAAAGAGATTATTAAAAAGTGATTTATTACAATTGTTCCTTTTATTTTATACTAGGTGGCCCGACATTGTCCAAAAAAACCCACGGAAAAAACCACTACAGGCAATTTGTAAAATTTTAAATTAAAAAATTTACTAAAAATGTTAAATTAAAAAATTGCCAAATCGGACCAACTGTTTACAAGTGTAGCATTTCAGCATTTAAATTTAATAAAAAAAATCTTTCATTTCAATATAGCAATAAAAATACTAATAAAATAAAAATCTTGATTATTAATGTTAGATCTTTAATTATCTACTTAAATATTCAACTCATAATAAATACCTAATCTAAGTTGCAGAACCAATACGTCGTTATCATATTATATAAGTCGATGATTATCTATAAATCTTCGTACGGTGAGCCACAACGGACGTTGTAGAAATGGTCACAAACCTAAAACAAAAATATTGCACGATTTTTAATAATCCAATTTAACTAATCTTTTCCAAGAATATTTCCAAACAGACAATAATACCCTATTTAGATAATAAACTATACTTTTTGGCCATCTATTTATGAAAGATTTTTTATCTGGATTTTTATTTCAGTAATAATAAATTTGACTTTTTGGCGGGAACTTGCGAAGTGACGTTGTGTTTTCGTTTTATTTTCATTAAATTCGTGTATTTTGAGTTTTATTGAATAATTTCGGTGGTGTTTTGTCCAATAAAGATCAATGTAAGTGCACAAGTGAAGTGAAATGAAATGAAAGCGTGTATCGTGACTTTCCAGGTTGTCCCAAAAAGTCCATGAAATGTTTTAGTGGAATAGCCGCCAATTTCACTAAAATTAGACCGGACTTGTACGGACGAGGACTAGACTTTACAGTGAAAGTGACAATAAAACGTGACTAAACATAAAAGATGAATATTTAAAATAAAGAAATGGCTTAAAGGTCACGCTACCAGGCCAAAAATCTTCTTAAAAAAAAAAAAATTGGACTTTTTGGCGGGAATTTGCGAAGTGACGTTGCGTTTTCGTTTTATTTTAATTTAATTCGTATATTTTGAGTCTTATTGAATAATTTCGGTGGTGTTTTTTATACCACTAGGTGGCAAACAAGATCAATCTAAATGCACAAGTGAAATGAAATGAAAGCGTGTATTGTGACTTCCCAGGTTGTCCCAAAAAGTCCGTGAAAAGTTTTAGTGGAACTGCCGCCAATTTTACTAAAACTAGACCGGACTTGTACGGACGAGGACTAGACTTTACAGTGAAAGTGACAATGAAACGTGACTATAACTTAAAAGATGAATATTTAAAATAAACATAGAGCTACCCAGCCTTTACCAAGGCAAAAACCTTCTAAAAAAAACAATACATTTTATTTCCGTAAATACAACTGAAAGGTTACTCGACTAAGTGGTATCTACTTACTTGGAACTGTTCGTTGAAGAGCGTCCCGTTGGAACATAGATCGGTGCTTACGAGGTGACGACGCCAGCACAAGTGGTAAGCCTGTAGTGAAATATTACCTCGTAAATAGTTTAGGTATAAAAAAACTAGCTTCTACTCTATGGTTGCATCCGCGTTCCCAAGGGAATTCATATAAATACCTATAGCCCAGTTAATCTGCCTCGCCTCTCTTGTTGCAAGCGTCCATTGGCTACGGTAATCGTTTACCATCAGGTGGGCCGTAAGCTTGTCTCCACTTTTTTGTTAGTGGTATAAAAAAAAGCTTTACATTGAAATAATTCCATTAATAAGAATCGGTTCCGCATTTACAAATATTACCTACAAACAAACAAATCAACAAATTTTATAATATTTACCTACTTATTATTTCAAAATTAAATGTTTTTTTTTAATTAAAATTGTCTGACGCACGGTTCAAAGCAATTCAGACCTACTACATGCAATAATTAAGTTCCTTATAGAACTAAGTTTAAAGATACCTGACAACCAGATTGCACATCAGCGTAGTATCCCCTAGAGCGACCTTCGCAAGTGAACTGCGTAAGTGGCGCTCTCTCGTAGACAGGGTACAGTGGTGGATCATGTGGAAGATGCAGAATGTGGTAGTAGTCGTGGGGTTGCTGGCTCTGGACTGCAGCTAGGGCTAACAGAGGTTTTTTTTATACCACAAGTCACAGGTAGGCGGGTGATGGTAAGTGAATACCGCCGCCTATAGACATTAGCAATACTAGGGGGATTGCCAATGTGTAAGTAGTTGACCTTTTTTACAATGCTAAGGCAACTGGCTTTCAAGTGCAATTGTCGGAACACACCAACAGGTGCTTGACGACAGATTTTCAACTTGAGGGCCAGCCAGCCAGACGACCTACTACAAAGTACCCTACCACATATGGATGTTTTCCTTCACTAAAAGCTTGACAATGTGCTAGCTCGTCGTAGGATTCGAACCTACGTCTCACGACACAAAATTCAATGACTAGTAATGAGCAAAGTGCTCCATCCATAATATAATTTTTGTTCCGCGGTTTTTTTAATGTATCAATAAAAAGTACAAAAATATGTTAATAACAGAAATAAAATAAGCAACATGGCAGTCGCAAGATTGAAGAAATATTGCTGAGTGAGAGAAATAAAAAAAAAACAACATCAATATTAAAACTTAAGATTATTTCTTGCAAAAAACAATTGGTACATACCCAAGAAAAACATGGCGATACCTTTCAACATTGTTAAAAACTAAATTAAAAATGAAATAAACAATTTGACAGAAATAAATAAAATGTTAAAGCGCCCGCGCAGGTCGATGGCCGGCGCACACAACGCGATTAACTAAACTAAATCATTTGTAGTAATCCAATATTGAATTTAGAATGTGATAGTTATTGATCCATGGATGATGTTATGCATGAAACAGCGAGGTAACTAGGTAATTTACTACTAGTACGCGCGCTGACAATCCTTTTTCCGTCACGTGATTTTTCTTGAAAGGAACGATGAGGTAATGTTCGCCAAAATAAAGTTAAAAGTAATACAATAAAATTGTTTAAGCTATGACTTTGAAACTTATTAACATAGTAACTTAAGAGTGAGTACCTAAGTAAGGGACCATTCTATGAATAGGGATGTTGGCTATATTCAATAAAAATTATCTAACCCTAACCAGTGTATAAAACACCTAAAAATACACGAAAATAGCGAACACATAGTAAAATTCAACCATTTTATTAATTTAACAACAGAGTAGATCTTTTGATGGTGTATTGTATATTTATGACGTCATATGGCAGTATTTCATACAAACCTCCATATGAAACATCCCTATTATTTTACAATTTAAAGGGAGAGAGGGGTCAACAAAGTGTGACCAGGGGGGTCGAGAGATTAGTTTCGTGAATTAATGTCATACCTATTTAAAACTTACTGTGAACACGAAAATCTTGTTATTATATAAAATAGGTAGGTACCTACATTTCTTTCATACTACAAAAAATGGTTATAAACCAGCTTTCAAATAAAAAAAGAATCATCAAAGTCAGTTGACCCAGTCAAAATTTCTGAAGTAACAAACATAAAAAAAAATACAGTCGAACCTCCTCCTTTTTTTGAAGTCA
The DNA here is from genome assembly GCA_951361185.1 of Ochropacha duplaris. NCBI lineage: Eukaryota > Metazoa > Arthropoda > Insecta > Lepidoptera > Drepanidae > Ochropacha > Ochropacha duplaris. The sequence goes on along the minus strand of OX592718.1, from coordinate 3,971,499 downwards.
GTTAATAAGATTACTGTTTAAATTTAATAATGGTATTAAAATCCGCCACCAAGCGCCGAACAGTATATTCCGATTGCTGCACTTGAGAGCCAGTTAGTGCAATATAAATAAAAATATATTACGTATTGCATACCGCCGTCCGTAGGATCAATGCAATATCGTATAGTTTTTCGCGCACGCGTTGGAAGGTCGTGTCAGATGTAGACCTTGCTCGCATGCCATCGCACCGAGATGCATTACATTGACCATATAACTAGATATAGCTTGATCATTTACATCAGTGGTTTCCAACTAGAGGTCCGCAGACTACTGGGTCCACGAAAATTAAATTAAGGGCCACGAAACAAATTTATAGATATTTACGCGGATGGCGTGGCAGCGACCCATAGAAGAACTTTCTCTTGAAGAATTCTGGTGTAGAAAAGCAATTCCCTTCCCGCATTTTGGAGCTTCGCTTTGCGATATTTTATAGTCTTCACAACTTATTTATGCAAAAGACGGATTTCGGCTTTGTTTAATAACAAAACCAGCAATCGAATATGTATTTTAATTCATCATATCGGCCGTAAGACGTCTGCTGGACAAAGACCTCCCTAATCTTCAGATTGGCCGGTCTTGCGCTATCTGCATCCAATGCGACCCTCGCAAGATCGTCGGTCCACCGTGTTGGAGGCCTGCAGACACTGTGTTTTCCGGTTCGTGGTTACCACTCGAGAACTGTTCTGCCCCATGGGCCGTATTTTAATCAAATAAGTTTATTTTCAAATGACTTAGGCTACACATATGTAAAGTCAAGTGGTTCCTAACGGAATCGTGTCGGAATGACATTTTAGTTCCCTCGTATGGAATTTTTTTATAGCTCTTCCTGTCCCATAGAAGTCTTAATCTGTTGACTCGCGACATTAACCTGTCAAACAACTCGTCAACTCGCGCACAGTTTTCAAAATTTCAAAATTCGCGCCCAATTTTCAAGTAAATGTCATCGTCCCGATTGTCCCATTTGAGAACCAAGTGGTGCGGACTATGAAACCCCGATTGTCCCAAGAAAGAACTGACAGCGGTTAAGATAATAGCCTTATCGTGTATCATATTGATCATGTGCGACAGTGAATCCATTTTTTCCGTATATAGTACGATATAAGACTTTACACGTTCGGGGCCCCTGTGTGTGGTTCGAGGGCCCCGTATCATTGATTCGGCGGTAGCTACGCCCCTGATCTCTGCATTTTGTTTCAATTCTGGATAAGCTTGTGTTTGACCGAAATCTCACCATGGTAAGTGATGATGTGGCCGAAGGTGGTAAGCACACAAAGCCTAGATGGGAACTGGCTCTCAAGTGCAGCTGTCGATAGGAGCTTGGCGACAGATTTTCGTCTTGAGGGTTAGCCAGCCAGTCGGGTAGGTACTACAAAGTACAAAGTACCTACCTACCCTACCACCGTGCTATGGTTTCCTCACGATGTTTTCTTTCACCAAAAGCTCAAGCTCATTGCAGGATTCGAACCCACGACCTTCGGGGAAACCCGGACGGTTAGCAACCCTATACCCGTGATAACTGCCTATCATGTATACCTTGACATTAGAATTTGACAGTTCCTGGATCCTTGACTGCAGTAATTGATCTAAAAGCCACAAACGTGATGTTATTGCACTGAAGTTCTCTATATAATTCGATACTATTAAATAATTCATGCAAGAGTATGTTGGATATGTAATTTTGGGTTCCGTACGCGCAGATCGTTGTTACGTTTTTATTAGGATATTATGATTGATGCCTGTAGACTGTAGATATTGATGTAATTAGCAGAGCTTCTAGACCATTCATCAATAATATTAATATTGATTTAAAAATCCTCTCTTTACGGAACGGATAAGATTCAAACCGACCATTAAAAGGCCTCCTTTTTATAGAATACTAAGATAAAAGTGTCAACCTTAATCAGATCAATCAAACATGTTTAATTATACATGCTCTATGCTCGAACATAAAAAAAAATGCACCAATTTCAAAACGCGTCATTTAAAGTGTAAAAATCAAAATTTCAAACTTGGAATGTTGGTATTCGACCTCGGAAACACGACGGTCAATGCGCAAGCGCCGCCCCGGGCGCCCGCTCACTTACCTACCTTAGGGATCATCCATATAATGTGTAATAATTTCATGTAGGTAGGTACTGGAAGACATTTCTGACCAAGATTTGCAACCCTAATATGAGCAACAAGTGAAGTATTTTATGTTTTGATCGATTCAAATTATCATAACTTCAGGGCCGGATTTAGAGGTGTGGAGGCCCTGGGACAACAAAGGCAAGGAGACCCCTAATTATTTTCAGAAAAGGACAAATAATCATTTTTTGTGAGATTATAATCTTTTTCTATTATTTGTGATATTGATATCTGATATTTATTTCTTTAGGTTTTTTTTTAATATGGTATTTTAAATAAGTACAATTTATGTGGGCCCCTCTATTGTGGAGGCCCCGGGCAGTTGCCCTGTTTGCCCTCCCTTTAATCCGGCCCTGCATAACTTACATAAAAAAAAAGTTCTAAGAGTTATAAAAATAAAGAAAAAATGTGTATTTAATAGTTCTAATGTTGGGAGTAAATCACGAGCGACAGTAATTCTTTCATTAATTTGTCATCACATAAATTGTTTATGGACGCAGCCCAAAGAAATGTGATATTATCTATAATTCTGACGTGTGAATAGATCATTAATATAGATCATAAAGTGACTGTGCATACCTAATGGGTATGGTGACGATTTATCATAACATGCGTTTTACATAAATTAATAACCCTAATTATAATACGATATGCAAGAAAGAAAGGAAGAATAATACATTTATTTTAGACTAGCTGTCCTCCGCAGTTTCCCCGTGGGATCTTATCTTATCCCGGGAGAAAAATACCCATAGCCTATGTTAATCTGGAATAATGTAGCTTTCTAATGGTGAAAGAATTTTTGAAATCGGCCCCGTACCGTAGTTTTTGAGTTTATTCGTTACATACATACAAATCTTTCCTCTTTATAATATTAGAAAGAAGAAAGATCACACAAAGGCAGCAAAATAACAAACGCACATAATATGCATTAGCTTAGCATATGCTGCATCGCTGGTTTTCAGATAACTATGATTTTATAACTTTGTGGTAAATAAATAAAATAAAAAAATACTGCCCACACAGGTGCTTCGCGACAGATTTTCAACTTGAGGGTACCCTACCACCATGTTTTCCATCACCGAAAGCACAAGTTACGATGGAAATAGAAACGATGATAATGGATTTCAAAGCGATGATAGCTCAGTGGTAAGTGACGTCGGATACCGCGACTTCGAATCCTACAATGAGCTTGAGCTTTCGGTGAAAGAAAACATCGTGAGGAAACCATAGCACGGTGGTAGGGTACTTTGTAGTACCCGACTGGTTGGCTACCACCCTCAAGTTGAAAATCTGTCGCCAAGCATCTATCAGTGTGTTCCGACTGCTGCACTTGAGAGCCATTTCCCATCTAGGCTTTGTGTGCTTAACACCTTCGGCCACATCATCACTTATCATGGTGAGACTGTGGTCAAACACAAGCTTATAAATAGCTCATAGCACATAGCTTAAAAATATGGAAATACGCCTAATAACGCCAGAACGGCTGAACGGATCTGGTTGAAACTTGGCACACAGGTGGATCATATCCTGAAATAAAACATAGGATACTTTTTATCTCGTGAAAGGATAAGATCCCGGGTGAAATTGCGGCCTGAAAAACTAGTCTTACAAAATGGAGCTTTCGGTGAAGAAAAACACTTGAGAGGCAGGCATCTTCGCCGCGGAATCCGGCGTCACTACCACTGATCTAACATCGCCTTACATCATCCTTAAACATGGTGAGACTGTCATCAGACACACTTGAATGCAGCTCCCAGGTTAAGAGGCAGCACTGTATTTGGCTGGTAAGCCATTATTTAAATACGCATTGTGCAATACATAGGTACAGTTTGACAGGTGGACTCGCTAAAAAATGGCACTAATCAATTATCAGCTTTTAAAAAGGCTGTCATATATATTGCAGACGCAAGGTTCCGTATAATATAACTTCATATACTCAGACCAAATTAAAAGATAGACAGAGCCCGCACTTAAAGTGAAGCACAGTAAAGGATGCTGATCACGATCCTGTGCGAGTCACGTGGGATAACGAACGTGCAGGTCACGGACACAACTTCGTGCACGATGCAGTCTTAATTTAAAAGCACAGACTAGCTTTCTGGGCAGAAAATGCAATGCTAAATGATGTGAAATGCATGCATTCAATATAAGTATCTATCTATAAATTATATCCTAATGCGGGCCCCTAAAAACCAAATAAATATTGAGACCAAATACCTAATCGATCAGTACGCTCGCGCTGCAAGTCTGCAAGTCGACCTCAGCGAGACATTTCAATGTCGCGACCGTACATTTCGAAGCTAGAACATTAATTAGTAGGTAAATACAAGTAAATGCGCTGTAGGTAGATATTATAAAGCACGATCTACAATACACCTACCGATCCTAATTATTGGACAAAGTGTTTGACAGATGTCCAATTTTTTTTTTTTGTGTACACCATATAACAATGCCTTAAGGGCAAGGGCAACTGGCTCTCAAATGCTCTCAACTGCCGGAACACACCAACAGGTGCTTGGCGACAGATGTTCAACTTGAGGGTGGTAGCCAGCCAGTCGAGTACCACATAGTACCCTACCACCATGCTGTAGTTTCCTCACGATGTTTTCCTTCACCGAAAGCTCAAGCTCATTGTAGGATTCGAACCCTCGTGGGTTCCGAACCTTCGCCGCGGTATCCGACGTCACTACCACTGAGTTATCATGGCGTTAAAAGATCGTGCTAGAGAGTCGTCTCGGATATAGGATTTCCGACAAATCGAATAGGATCGGAAGGTTTACGAGTATATCGTACTTAAGCAATTAGAGACCATTCCGGTATGACAAGGTTCTTAGATGTCAATTTTAACGTGGATAGGTTCAATCTGACCAGGGTAGGTAAGTGGTGAAGTGGCTGCAGGTGGTAAGATCTTGAAGAATAGATGGGAACTGTCGATTGGGGCTCGGTGACAGATTGTAATATTGAGGGTGGTCACAGACAGATCGATGGTGCAAAGTAAGGTAGGTACTCATCCATTTTATTTTTATTTTATTTATTAGGCTTATCAGAAGTATTTACATTATATAAAACACAGATATACTAGCAACTATACATTGTAAACTAATCATAAAAACTTAGAAAGCACCACATGCAAAAAAAAAAACAATATACAAGTAAAAATTTTTTTTTTTTTTACATTTTATGGGCTTGCGTTTGGCCACTGACCCGTCCATGAAGGACGAAGACGAGGCCTAAGATGGAGCACGCTTGCCCAGAAGGTGCCTATTCACTCTGGCCTTGAAGATCCCCAGATTATAGGAGTCTGGAAACACAGACGCCGGAAGCAAGTTCCACTCCCTTGCCGTTCGCACCAAAAAAGAGGACGCAAAACGTTGTGTCCGCATGGTCGGCATGTCAACGACGTACGGGTGGAAATTCTCCCGGCGCCTTGTGGTTCGGTGTAAAAAAGGGGATGGTGGAATTAATTTATATAATTCCTGCGCACACTCTCCAAAGTATATCCTATAGAAAACCGATAGGCAAGCAACGTTTCGGCGATGGTCAAGGCCTGTAAGTTTAGCCTTAAGAAGGATCTCATCACTGATAAGTCTCCTGGCTCGGCGGTCTATTGAGTCAAGGGCGTCAAGCTGGTACTTAGCAGATCCATCCCATAGGTGGCAGCAGTACTCCATGCACGATCGGACTTGCGCTTTGTAAAGCTGCAGCAGCTGTTCTGGTGTGAAGTACCGCTTGACCTTCGACAGAATGCCAAGTTTTCTAGCAGCAGTGTCCGCCTTCGACTCAATAGAACAGCCAAAGTTTAATTTGGCCGTTAAGGTCATGCCAAGGAGATCAAGTCGATCGCATAACGGCAAGGATATACTTTGGAAAGTCGGAGTCAGGTGGAAAGGACTCCGTTTTGCGGTGAACAGACACGCCTGTGTTTTGGTGGCGTTAAATGAAACTAGATTGATAGAAAATAATAAAGCACTGCGGAAATACTAATTACATGTATATAAGTTACCAAAGACTTGACTGAGAAGAATAAAAAAAAACAAGATTTATATAAAAAAGAAGAAATCAAGATTTATAATTATTCTTCCAGTTGCGAATAATGAAGCCTAACATTTTTAGTGCCTTTGCAACTATTTTATCAATGTGAGGAATAAAACTAAGTTTAGTGTAATCGATTGCAACTCTTGAAGGATGTCGCCATTGATGTGGTAACTAGATGGTGTCGCAGTTATTTGTCTGGTAAATTGAATGTGAGAACACTTTTTTATATTGAGGTTCATCAAGTTATCGCGACACCATGAAGTGAGTTTATTGATATCGGTTTGAAGTAAAGTCACGTCCTCCGCTGAGTTACAGTTTTCAGTTTATTTATTTTCAGTTTTATTACAGTTAACAGTCTGAAATATCGTTTATAAATATGTTGAACATCACGGGACCTAAATGTGATCCCTGGGGAACACCAGATTTTATGACATAGATATAGATAGATAGATACAACTCTTTATTGGTACACCATTAGTACAAGAAAAACAACAAAATAGAAAACAGTCATAGCATAGTCAGTGTCACAATGGACGGCCTTATCACTAACAGCGATCTCTACCAGGCAACCTTTGGATGGAGAGGATTTAATTGACAATAAAAGATGGCTGAGCATGCTTAAAACAATAGGAATAAATACATATTTTGCACATTTAAATACACTACTCATACATAGATACATATATATATATATATAATCATATAAATATATACATAGACATAGTTTGAAGACTCAAATCCATTTACAACCACAAAGAAGCTGCAAATGGATTTGATCTTGCTATGGTTTCCTTACGAATTTTTCTTTGCCAAAAGCTTAAGTTCTTAGAGAAGTCGAAACCATGACCTTCGGCCAGTTTGTACTTAACACCAAAAAAAAAAACACTGGTAAGTAGGTACTACCTATTTTTCGTTTTTCTGTGCTAATATTTTGTTATTAGGTTAGTATGTTATACAAATAGCTGGACATTAACTCGTTAATCCGTTAATCGTTAATTAACGAAGTTAACATTTTGATTTACGGATTAACTTTTAAGCTAACTTTTAAAAATGTTAACGGACACGTTAACTTCCGTTAATATGCAGAAGTCAGTTAATCGTTAATCCAATACCTAATAGTTACCGCATGGCACTGACAACTCTAACAAGTGCCGGGCGGCGCGTGGCAGCGAGTGAAACAAAAACAAAACTAGATAAATTTTCCCGGCGCGTGCGAGTGAGAAAATAAAACTGCGAAGAGATTTGTTTCGTTTGATCATTTCATTACTTAGCGTCGGTGTTTAGAGTGACGAGTGTTTTGTTTGTTTGTTTGTTGTTATTGTAAATTATTGTCAGTGATCATTTGCATGTTGATAATTGATAAAGAGTGCAGTGTAATTTAGTTAGATAGAAAAAGTACTATGCAGTGTACTGTGTAGTAGGTAATTAAAATAAAACCATATGATGGATGTTGGAAGATATGGAATCGGATCGGATTCCAGCGGATATTAACGGATTAACGTTAACTTGCGTTAATTCTTCCAAAATGTAACGCTTTAACGTTTAACGAAGCTAACTATTTGATTAACGGTGCCCGGCTATGGTTATACATGCTGAGGTAGGTATAGGTACATACCCGTATTCATACAAAAAGTAACAAGCCATGAAACCTTCCTTCCACGTAGGTCATTCGACCTTAACATGGGGTCAAATTGTCAATAAAATAAATAATAGATATGTAATATGAGATTATGAATCTATTTGACTTTCAAACTTGTTACTCCGTTTGATAATTTTGTAATTTGTAAATGTGGTGATACTATATCCAGATTTAAAGTAGGTACCTAAAATGTGTATAGTTGTCTACGTAAGGTAAGAACTTATGTATTTCTTGATGTAATATAAATATTTTGGGAACGAAGTTCTTTTACGCGGCTTACAGTTCACGCCAGTTCACTAACAGGCAGGAAGGAATCGTCACGTAAAAAAAAGGATCTAAGAAGTGTAAAATAGCGCTGCCTTAAAATAAATGGAACTTCGTTCCTGACGGGGGACCCCGACCGCACAATATTTTTATTTAATTTGTTTAGGTACCTGCGTAATCTGCACTTTTTAGGGTTCCGTACCCAAAGGGTAAAAACGGGACCCTATTACTAAGACTTCGCTGTCTGTCTGTCCGTCCGTCCGTTTGTCTGTTACCAGGCTGTATCTCAAGAACCGCGATAGCTAGACAGTTGAAATTTTCACAAATTATGTATTTCTGTTGCCGGTATAACAACAAATACTAAAAACAAAATAAAATAAATATTTAAGGGGGGCTCCCATACAACAAACGTCATTATTTTGCCTTTTTTACGGAACCCTTCGTGCGCGAGTCCGACTCGCACTTGGCCAGTTTTTTGTTTAAATGGTAGAGATCTGCTAAAAAGATTGAATCTCGTCAATAATCATAAAAAAAAGTTGATTTTGCATATTGCACAAAAGTCATCGATATCGATCGATATCGAAGATATTTTGGAACGCAGGTAAAAATGTGTCAAAATGACATTGACAAATAAATAACAGACAGATCGAAAGTGACAAGACATAAGACAAATCAGACAAGTCAATAAGTGATTTCTTTTTTACTATACAAAAATGCCTCTAATTTTAATTTGTGGCACACCTGCAAGTGGTAAAACAACAAGAGCTAAAGAATTAAAAGAGTTTTTCGAAAGCAAACACGGTAAACATGTAGAAATCATCTCTGAAGAAGCGACTATAACAAAGTTAGGTTATGAGAAGAATTCAACATATTTGGACTCTCAGAAAGAGAAGAGAGTGAGAGGATACCTCAAATCAGAGGTGATACGACTTATTGGAAAGGATAATGTCGTTATCTTGGATGGAAGTAACTATATCAAAGGTAAAACATACATTTATGAAAGTTACAACAATATGAAGTGACGAACTCAGTTTATGTAGGTAACTATTTATTTAGTTCAGATAGGAATTAGTGTACCAGTTATCACCTTCATAGACTACTTACCTTCTCTACATTAGGTTCTGCAAAAGAGGAGTAAGAAGGTTTATGCTAGGTCGGCAACGCGCTCGTGACGCCTCTGTTGTTGCAAGCGTCCATAGGTTACGGTAACCGCTTACCATCAGGTGGGCGGTAAGCTTGTTTGTTTTAGGTGATTTACAGGGTTATTTAAAAAAATAACTACACATTATAACAAAAAAGTAGATCTCGGTATAGAGTACATACCTATAACACCAACTGAAGATTTTTATATTAATGAATTACAGGTTACCGCTACGAATTATACTGTGCATCTAAAGCATCAAAATCCACACAATGTACTGTTTACACAATACGGAATCATGAAGAGGCATGGCAGGCAAACATCAGCAGGACAGAAAAAGATAGCAGCACAAACAATGAGACAAAAGATACCAAAAGTGAAGCCTATGTTCCGTACAATGAAGAAGTTTTTGATGCACTTACAAGATTAAGGTAATAGTTGTAGCTAGACAGAGTAATTCTCCCTTTCTCTTCTTGACTCTGTGCTTACCACCTTCAGTCGATTCATCACGTACCATGGTAAAATTCTGGTACACAAGCCTGTACATAGTAAAATACTTTTTTGATGTCCGGAAACAACCAATCTACTCACTCATGCAATGGTCCAAAAATATTTAATAAATGTAACCTTGCTGAGTTTTTTGCCGGTTCTTCTCAGTTGAAGGCTGACTTCTGAACCGGTGGTAACTTCTGTAATGCGACCTCCATAAGTGCCCTTCTAGGGCCTAAACTGAATAAATGGTTTTGACTTTGACAATCAACTACTATTTATGTATCCCTAAAATAAAGTTTTTATTGTTATACCACAAGTGACAACCAGTTAGGCAAGTCACCTGATGGTAAGTGACTTCCATTGCCTAGAGACATAAGCAATAAAGGCCTTAAAAGTTATAAATATTGTAATTTCTGCAATATGATCATTACGTTACTGTATTTCTTTGTCCGAAACAAGGTTTGAAGAGCCAAATTCAAACAGCAGATGGGACAGCCCCCTCTTCACTGTGCAACCCACTGACATATTGAGTGTTGATGACATTTACAAAGTGTTGTTTGAAAAGAAACCGCCACCTCCAAATATGAGCACGCAAAATGTAAGTATTTGTGAAGTTAGTTAGAACTAGGCATCAATCAGTTTCATATTGAAATAACCTTTAAAGATACGAAATATCAAATACTACGACAGAAATTTGTGGTTTACAATAAAGCACTGTTTACAAATACAGTTCCTTATCAGAATGTAAAACGGTACTCAGAAAACCTCAATATTGAAACAATTTCAGATTGAAACTGATTGCAACAGTAATAATAACAATAATTGAACTTTAGACAGAAAATTCCCATTTGATCTAATTAAAAATTACTTTTTAGCCACCATTGACATCCACAAACTTCCTCTACGAGTTGGACAAAGTTACACAATCAATATCAAAGCAAATACTTGATGCCAAACAACTTAATATAGATGGAGAAGTGAAGTTCCCAGATTACCCCGGCTGCATTCTAGAATCAGGCTTCACACAGTTTGTGAACCCGCAGAAACTGTTGAGGCTGCGGAGACAGTTTCTTACATATGCTAAAATGAATCATTCAAATGAGGAAACTAGTAAAATTGGAAGATATTTTATACAGTACTTGAATAAAACAATTACGGAATAGTTTTGTGATTTTTCTTGTGTAATTATGTTGCTTTTATTGTAAGAATATTTATACAGCAGGTTGTATACCTATTAGTAAAATATTTACAGATATATGCGATTTTAATTGCATTTTTTACTACCATGATTGTATGTATGTATGTACAGTATATTATACAGTATGTTTATATTTTTATTTATTGAATGAATTTAATATATCATATAATATGTTTATCATATATCAAAAAAAATCTATTGGATCATAATCAGTAATTCAAATTCAGTTAAGATAATAATTTTTATGTCGCATCATATTTATAAAAGTAAGAAATAACTTATTAGGTATAATTAATGTAGCATGTATACATATTCATATCCTATTTATACAGGTATCCGGTAAGTAGTAGACAAACTTAAGGGGGAGATTGCCGGGAGGGTCATCTACCAAATATGTAAAAATTACCTCATTAAGTTTCATCATTTTTGACTTGAGATGTATCAATATTTTAGATATTTATGTATTGATTTTAGAATTTTTGATTTTATATATCTCGTAAATAGTGACACTTTTACTGAGGTCATTTTTGCATATTTGGTAGGTGACTCACCCACCTATCTGCCCCTTAAGTTTGTTGTACTACTTACCTGACACTCTGTATAAATGTGTGTCCATGGATGAAATGTTTTTTTATGACATCCTTGCAATTCGCAGAATACCACTCAAGTGTGCTTTGTTTTATAGAAGAGAAATAATCATATTTTTTTGTAATGACATCCTTGCACAAAGTGAGCATTAGTCTCCTCTCTTCTATTGCCAATGTTGCCATATAATTGATCGTCTGCATCAGAGGGAACTTTGGTAATTTGAGCTGGAATTTATCATTGATGCTCACGAAGGCTGGACTCTTGCTGAGACTGTTCAGGCTATTTACTGGAAGTAAAAAATTCTGTTATCATTACCGGTATTTTGTGTACCAGTGACAACGAGGCAGGCGGGTCATCTGATGGTAAGTGAATACCGTCGCGTATAGACATGAACAATACCAGGGGGATTGCCAATGTGCCGAAAGCTTAAGCTCATTGTAACTCAAACTCAAATATATCTTTATTAAGTAAACACATACAAGTATTTTTAATCGTCAATTTGAGTCATGTTAAATTCTAACGCTCGGTTCGGAAGGTTGCTTTTACTGAGAGAGCCGGCAATAAACTCAGCAATTACTGCTTTTTTAAGAAGCAACTTAGACCTTATAATTACTTATAGTCTTACTGATAATATATGTGTGTTATGGCGGCAAAAAAGGAGTAAAGAAATTATATTTAGTTACGAGTGATTTAGTAAACAACAATCTCAAGCAGACCAGCCCCCACAAGCAGCACCTGTTCACAAGTATGACGCAAGACACAAGTAGGGTTCGAACCCATGGCCATCGCCACGGTATCCGTCACTACCACTGAGCTATCATTACCTTAAATCGGTTCAAGCGCGTGGAACTTTTTCCTGCACTCTGTGTGTGATATATGTAATTATTTCAGCCATATCGGAATTATTAAGAAATACGCACACATACTTTTGAATTCATAATATTATAGGTCTACATCTATAATTTTTGGAGTAGATATCCTTATTATTACTACAAACCTACTGCAATCTTTGAATGCAATAGAGACAATGTACCTATGAGGTCCATTCTCAGTACCTACAGTATCACGTAAACAAAATATTTTTAAGAATTTACCATTAGATATTTTAAGGGTCCTCAAAGATTCATGTATTACAGGATCACCAATAAACTTATTGCTCATTCCTAGAAAATCGATGTATGTATCAGTCTCCCTGTCACAAATTCCCTTGAAGTCATCCGTGTCAATGCTCCATACCATAAACCCTCCCAAGTCATAGTCTATGGCCATTCTGAAACATTGCGATTTCAATAAAATTGTTATTCTTAAAAATATGAGGCAGAACAGACCTAAACGATATTCGCACCACTTCCCAGTCAAGTGTCCAAAGTCCGTTCGTTGTGGAAATCTATGGGGTCTCGGGTCTGTGACATCGAAGTTCAATTCAATATTTTGTAGGTTATTTTCAACTCCCGCGGTTTCACTCGAGTTCCCGAGGGATCTTTTCTTTTCCCGGAATAAATATGATCCAAGAAATTAAGAGATCGGTATAGTAGTTCCGAAGTTCATCGCAGACTAACATAATGACACGGAAATTTTATATATTAAGAAGTTGTATATAACCATATAACTTATATCCGGTTATTAATTGTTTAAGGAACACTCTATATAAAACGAGAAGGATAAAATCTACTGACATTACCTCCATTTTGGAATTAGAGTTGTCCACATATCCTAAGCATGCTATAGACATACTTACTTGACTTTATGAGCGATGGCCCGCGTGTTATCATACGATATGACTCGTTCTCCGTCGCGCAAGTATGGCGTCGCTGACTGATCGTGCCAGTGATGGGTCCATTTCGATGACTTATTAGTTATCTCCATACAAATCTGTTGAGAAATTGGAATCTGAATATCATGGAAGGACAGCGATGGTAGTTCAGTGGTACCACCGTGGTAAAGCACTGCGTGGTTGGCTACCCTCAATAAGTTATTGAAGTGAAAACTTCTTTAGCGGCGTTGTGCACTTTTGGGATAGCTAAAAATGTTAAACTCGAGTCACCGTCATCGCGGTCACGTGACCGTAAGAGGTAAGACGGAGGGAGAGTGGTTATACCTACTGATAAATGTTTTAGTTTCAAAAGCAGTGGAAAAAACTATATAACATGTAGGTAGGTATATAGTTTTTTCCACTGCAGCCGACTAGGTAGGTACCACAATAAAACCAACATCACCTAATTAATAGAAATATTGTACTAACTTCATTATATCCCATGAAACCGTCTTCCCAAGTAAAGGGTCCTTGGAATCCTTGTGGTTTGACCCGCGTGATGCCAAACTCTATGTCTTTGACTTCTGCCACTTCCAGTATGAAGGTTCTACCGAAAAACGGTATACCTAACACCAGCTTGGAAGGACTTACTCCAAGGCCTATCATGTATTTAATTGTATATTCCTGTAAATAAATGTTTATTTTTTATTTTTTGTTTACTTAACTTATGCAAAAACCGGCCAAGTGCGAGTCGGACTCGCGCACGAATGGTTCCGTAAAAACGGCAATAAATTCACGTTATTTGTATGGGAACCCCCCTTAAATATTTTTTATTTTAATTTTATTATTTATTATTAAAGTAAAAATACAGTATTTTGTGAATATTTCAAGTGCCTACCTGTTGCCATTATTGATATCGAGCAAAAAAGGGCAAAAAATTGCGTTTGTTGTATGGGAGCCCCCTTTAAATATTTATTTTATTTTGTTTTTAGTATTTGTTGTTATAGCGGCAACAGAAATACATAATTTGTGAAAATTTCAACTGTCTAGCTATCGCGGTTCTTTAGATACAGCCTGGTGACAGACAGACGGACGGACAGGCGGACGGACGGACAGAGACGGACGGACGGTAATAGGGTCCCGTTTTTACCCTTTTGGTACGGAACCCTGAAAAACGCGAGCCATCTTTTAATCTAAAGATAAGATAACACATCAACATTACCATTTTGATGTGAAACATCTGTAGGCGCGGGTAAAACCGGCGGTTGGTTACTGAGATTACGCCTAAAGAACGGAAAATGAAAGCATGTACTTACCACACTCAGTACGTCATCATCAGCAGATCCCCTCAGCGGTGCATTAGCTCCGACAACTTTGTCCCATGTACCGTGGTAGTCGTACGCCATTATATGTATCAAGTCTAAGTATTGACTCAATTTAGGCAGGTCATATGCAACCTCCATGGTGCTTTTAACAGCGCCCGTCGCCGCTGTTAAAATGTAACCGCGGGGCTCAAACGCTTCTTTAAGTTCCTGGAGATATTTTAAGGCCTTACAGTAGTCGCTTATTATGTTGTGTAACATCTGACATCTCTACCTAAGGAATCATACATGTACCAATTCCTCGGAAAATGGGTTGGTACCATCTCACAGCTGACTCTATCACCGCGCGCGCTCATTAGTCAATAAGTTTTGAATTTGAATTTGAGGCTGTATGGGCTAAAACCCTTTGCCTGTACTATAATAGAGGAAATAAAATTACACTCTTCCGTCCCTATTTGACCCGGTTTCCTGATACACAATGCCGTCCCTTTTCACGAAATCCCCTAAATTGCAGCGAGAGGAAAGATGTTAAATATCAATAATAATATATTGTTAAGGCGGCAAGAAATACATTTTAACTTAATTATAGTGTCAGTAAATAACTCAAGCAGCACCTGTTCTCAAGTATGACATAAACTAAATTAAGCTTGCTACAAAAACTTTACTACATTCTGGTCTAAATAGAAAAAAATATGTAGGTAAGTTGTGACCTATTTTTTTAATAAGAATGATTGAATTACCTTTACAAGCAAAACGAAATTGGCTTTGTCATACGGTTTGCCATCTCGCCAAGGCAACACTGGGTACTTCCAAACCAAGTCCAATCCGTCGAACTTATATGTACTGGAAATAGTAAAAAAGATGACTTTTTTTTTTTTTTTATTCTATTTAATTTAGGGACTTTTGTCAATTTTGAACATGCCAGTCCCATCGTTCCCTAATCTTAACTAATTACTTACATTATCAAATACATTTATAAAAGATGACTTATAAGTCATGACTAGTAACTTAAGCAACAAAACTATACAGTAACTGCACAATACAATATTGAAAAGCTATTTGTAGAAAACAAGATAATTTTACTTTGAACGGTGGTAGGGTACTTTGTAGTACCCGACTGGCTGGCTACCACCCTCAAGTTGAAAATCTGTCACCAAGCACCTATCGATGTGTTCCGACAACTGCACTTGAGAGCCAGTTCCCATCCAGGATTTGTGTGCTTACCACCTTCGGCCACATCATCACTTACCATGGTGAGTTTGTGGTCAAACACAAGCTTATCCAGAATAAAAAAAAATAAAAAAAACTTTTAAATGTACACTTTTATAAGCAGAAAGCTAAGAAGTTAAATCTATTGCGAGTGAAAAAACTAATTAAATTTAATATTCCTAACTTACTCTAAAAAGTTCATGACGCTGTTCACGAACGTTGCTCTGGTTTCAGGAGTGGAAGCCATGTTGGAATACTTGAGAGAACCTTCATTCCAACCCCCAATAGCGATGGTCACTTTCAGATGGGGGTGCCTCTCCTTTATGGCCACTATACGCTTATAGGCAGCTCTGCCATTGTTTGCTTCGAGGTCTTGGTATAGATCTGAAATATATAAACTTGTACGTACTTTTGTTGCTGGCAATCATCCTTTTAGGATATTTCTGCCAATGTCAAAGTATTTGAAAAGGTCTTGGTCTATTTGCCACAATTTTTTTTACATAAGTTTTAGTACTTTTTGTCAATACAAAGTCTTTCAATCGCATACATTTTCTTCAGTTTTAATTTCTTCTTTTATGTTATAGTCACATTCTCAAACTGTAATGTCCAGTCCTCGTCCATACATGTCCAGTCAAGCTTTAGTGAAATTGGCGGTTGTTCCACTAAAACATTCACGCACTTTTTGGGACAACCTGGAAAGTCACGATACACGCTTTCATTTCATTTCACTTCACTTGTGCACTTAGATTGATCATTATTGGACAAAACACCGCCGATATTATTCAATAAAACTCAAAATACACGAATTTAATGAAAATAAAACGAAAACACATCGTCACTTTACAAGTTCCCGCCAAAAAGTCACTTGTACGTACAGTTTTAAGAAGTAAATATATTTAATCGCATTTATCAGTCGTATTTAGAATCTTTAAGGAAGTTTATATTCATAATAGACTACATTTTGTCCATTTAAAATCCTGGAAAATTATTCTCACTCAGCGTTTTTTCTATTCAAGAAATATTTTTTGTACAATATGGTTTCTGTAGTTGCACTAGACCGCCATTTCTCGTCAAAGAGTTCAATTCTACATATTTTTTTCAGCTACATCATTATTTACACTCCAAAATCAATCCAAAGAATCTTAGTTCATCAGAAATATTATAGCGTACTTACCAAGGCTTTTGATAGTATGGTCCGTCTCATTGAGACCGGCAAATGAATACACAATGTGCGTGCAGAGCGTTGGATCCAGGTCCTCAAGAGTGAACGTGCCAGCATCTGGTCGGTATACTGACCATAATGCCATGTAGCATACCACTGCTTTCCCATGTGCTGGACCTGGGGTTCAAATAAGAGAATCTAACGGGGGAACAAATGATAATCTATCTAGTTATATTACCTATAAGGAATATTTTTGTATGTTTGTTTGTTTGTAATACTCGAATTACAGTAGTAGGTATGTGTTATTAGGACCCTATGGGACTTTGAAATGAAGAACAGTGGACTGTAAAACCATAGGTCGGTTCACATCCAGCTCGAAGGACCATTATTAGGGTCCTATCATGGGACTTTGAAATGAAGAACAGTGGACTGTAATTCTGATATTATTGTAATATTTAAGATTCGAACAAATCTATTATAGTATAGGTGACACTCGTTAGCTCGGTGGCGTAAAGGCAAGTGGCATCAGAGTCTTTAATATTCGAGTGGGGCATAGTCCACGGCCCGCGCAGCCTGCAGTCGATTCGCTCCTCCTTCATGGCGCACTCGAATAGTATGTATATTGGAAGGTCTGGCATGGCGCTACCGGTTATTACGCGTTACAAACTACATTCAAATGACGTCGAGAACTGGTTACCAGGCTACTAGTATCTGACGGGGAGTTTTGTCGAAGTAACTGAATTCCAGAGTTGGACCAGTTGAGTTTCTTTTGAGTAACGTGTTAGAAGGGGCTAACTGTTTTGTTGTGTTGATGCGCATACAAATTAAAGCCTAAATACCTACTCATAATCATCATCAGCCTGCCCTGTTCCCAATTATTAGTGGTCGTCGCAATGTGTACATTTCTTCCATTCGGCCCTTCTATCCGTCATATCTAAATTCACTCCTTTCTCTCTCATATCATCTCTCACACAATCCATTCATCTCTTTTTCAGAACTCTAACCGTATATACATCTACTTTCATATTCATAACTGTTTTGGATATCATGGCTATCATCATAATATACAAAACTAGTATCACAGATAAAATGCAAAATGATTTATGCGATGTTTTTGCTGCCATATCATTGAGTTTGTTTGCAGATGACCGGTGGTTGACCTTCGACTCTAAGATAATCACTGCAGGTAGGTACGTACACAGTATGATCGACGCCAATCGCGACAACCAATTTTTTATGAATGTATTTGTACCTAGTATAAGAGGAAATTTGGTAAAAATTCATGTTTTTATATACGTCGGGATTTATTTTTGAAATATATCTACTACTCACCTCCCAAAGTTTGTCCATTTAAAACTGATGCCATTGTCGAAACAAAGAGGAAACCAAATAAGCTCTTCAGCTCCGCCATTTTGGTACACTTCTAAAAATTATTCGTAATAAAATTGTTAGAGTAACTTTTTTGTAATTGGAATGAGATAAAACACAAATAAAAAAGTTTCAGTTTTAAATATGGAATACTACATATTCCCGCCATGCGCCACCGCCAACACACCGCGTATCTTATCGACTGAACTGACATTTGGGCTCTGCTATTAACCATCCATTTTCCGTCGGTTAACATAAATATTAGGAGAGAAATTAATTTATCGCGCTTATTCATCTGAATGTAGCAAATTAAATAGAGCTATAGGTACACGGTATCTAGTCAAACTCAAACTCAAAATGTTTTATTCAACTTTGGGACACTTAAGGAACACTTATTGAACGTCTTATTTCTATTTTTTAATGCTATAGCTATTGTTACCACCATTTCCAAATAAAGACCTGTCAGGAGAAGAAACAGCGAAACAAACTCCCGGTATTTTTTTTACAATAGTCGCTCTTTTCTCTTATAAATATAATAATGGATACATTGTATAATATCGTTTAAGAGGAGCAACTCATTGCCATGCTTTGCCATCATTCATATTTCAGTGAAAATGAAAACCAGATTTCTGGATAATGTGTCGCAAGGAGTTGACTAAGGAATTCCCTTGCTACGCATTATTTCAAAATGAAAACTCAAATTTAAAAAAATATGCTGCTTGCTGGACAACATGTTTCTTTTATACCTGATTCTTTATTGTTGTTTTGTGTTTTGACATAAGTGCCCTCTAATCTAAATACAAACTTTTGTTTATCTGGGGGCACGGAAATGCCCCCGCCAAGTCTCGAGCAAAAAAACAGCACGGCGGCTGAACCATCCTTTTCTCGAAGCAGTTCAGGTTAATTTATTACTTACAAGCATTCGTCACCTTTTATTGGTACACATTAACAATAATAATCATTATTTGTGTACCTGCATTTTTAATTAGTGTGTACCTATCTCGTTTGTGATCTAATAAATAAAAATGTATGTAGATTAAAAATTAATCTTGACGCTACGTTTTATGTATTTAGAATGCATAGTCACCGAGTAGTGAGCTACCCTGAAAGTTTCAGCCGGATAGCTAATCGGGAAGTGGTAGAAATGCAAGATTCCACCCTAACGACAACAGAAAAACAAGAAAGTGACTTAATTAAAATGTGGTATTAAAAAAATATGAAATAAAGAAAACTGATTAATATTTTAGTACTTCAGAACATTTATTTGATTACTATAAGCCAATGTCCCGAAACTAATAGAAACAAATTGGATTACTGGAACCACTATTCAATTTATGAAGGTTTTTTGAGTATTGGGAGAAGAATAGGTACATAGTAGATTGTTATACAAGGAACTAAAATGACCCATTATATACGAGGTAGTTAATAGAAACCGAGTTTTAATGGGTTTTAGCGCCGTGTGTTACACTATACTTTTCACTACGATTGCGATAAAATAAAACAATCCAATACAATATGTAGTTTATAATGTCTTTTTATGGTTTCTTCTGTAGCCGCAACACATTGCATGCATTCTACCAGACATCGCCGATTTTAGTTCCATTTTCAAAATTAAAATGAAGTTCTTTTTTTATGAAACAGTAATAAGTCGAGACTTTATTCATGATTATTCTACTTATGACTAAAGATTTTTTCGTTTTTGTAGGCTCATTGTCATTTGACACACAAAAATTAAAAAAAAACTTTTCCCCTAGAGGAAGAATTGCTATTTTTCTTCGCTTTGGTACGCCACAATGACGGTCTTTTTGAGCAAGAGGAGTGAAAAATATATTATTCATCATAAATAAAAGACACCATTGAAAATATAGTTTATTTAAAAAATATATTAAAACTAAAACAAAGAGTATCAAATCAGGTATACACCTCTGTACATAGGTAATCTTAATTTAATTTATATATTTAGGGTCTGGATCATTCAATCAATATATTATTTGGAAATGAACGGTAAACATGAATAAGTGCAACTGGCGGAACACACCAACAGCTTGACAGATTTTCAACTTGCAATATTTAATCATAAGAAATTGTTTAAAGGTTAGCTTTTGTTCGTAATATTTGTTAGGGGTGTCCCTGAAAGAATGACTTAGCGTGACGACTCCCTCTTCGTCGAGGGATCCAAAAGGAGAAATTCGTATTTTATTGACAGCCCCTGTTTCACTCAATTTCTACAGAACCCTACATTAGCAATGACTATCTTCTAAAATGTAAATAAACAAAAAATACACAAAACATAACATTTAGTAAACTACTGCCGACAGAAACACTACCAGAGCCGGGTCGTGACGGTTTCTTCACAACTTCATTCTGTCTCGTCACTCTATCCATTTCGTCGAATATTCTCTTCTCTTCTAACGCTAGGGTTGTCGCATCATTGATTGTCTGCATTAATGGGTAGTTGGAGTATCGAGATTTCGGTAACCGGAGGTGCAGTTTACCGTCAGAGATTACGTAGGAGGTGCCTTTGCTGAGGCTGTCCAGGCGATTTGCTAGAAAAATAAAAAGGGTATCATGTTTCTGCCATAGCTTTTACTTTTTGGCGGGAACTTGCGAAGTGTAGTTGTGTTTGACTAGCTGTTCCCCGCGGTTTCACCCGCCTTCCCGTGGGATCTTAGCTTTTCACAGGACAAAATATAGCCTATGTTCATCAGGGCTAATGCAACTTTCTAATGGTGAAATATTTTTTTCAAATCAGTCTAGTAGTTTCAGAGCCTGTTCTATGCAAACAAACATACAATCAAATCTTTCCTCTTTATAATGTTAGTATAGATATAGATTACAGACGAGATTTTGTTCAATGAAGTTCAATTCAAGGAACAGTGAAAAGAAATGAAGTTGTTTCAAAAAGTCAGAAAAGTTTTAGTGGAACGGCCGCCAATTACACTATTAAAACCTGAAGGACTTAAGATTATTTTAGGAAAAGATAAGTTACTCTCTAGGGACTAACTACTTACTTAATAATATTTGACTTACCATCAGGTAAATTGAGTGTCTTCAATGATTCATGTAGCACAGGGTCATCAACTATCTTCCTATACCTCTCAACAAATTCAACGTATGTGTCCGTCTCGTTGTCACACCGTCCCTTGAAGTCGTCCGTGTCTATGCTCCATACCATGAGGCCTCCCAAGCCGTAGTCTATGGCCATCCTAAAAAGAATAGAGTTAGAAATACAGGACGAGTTTATGAAGTCTCATATTATGAGGAGGGTCAAGATGTATTTTGTTTCTTAAATTTATTTTCATGAGATAATTACGTTTTTGAGATTAAACGTAGTTTCGGAGATTACCTCCTACGTTCAAACTTATAAAAACTTTACCTTGTATATTGATTATTCACCCGCGTTCCCGGATTATCTTATCCCGGAACCAAATATAGCCTATATTACTCAGGGATAATGTAGCTTTCTAACGGTGAAAGAATTTTTCAAATCGGTCCAGTAGTTTCAGAGCCTATTCAATGCAAACAAACAATCAAATCTTTCCTCTTTATACCTAATATTATTATTATTAGCATAGAGTTGTAAATAATATAAGTACCTACAAGATGACAACATGAACTGCTTTGTAACGTAACTTTTGTGATGTAACGTAGAAAAGGTATTCAAAGTAGAGGTAGCACAAAAAGCGCTTTCTAATTTAACGCTTTTGCCTGCGGTTTTTCTCTCATTCCTGAATTACGAAATCTCAGAAATTATCAATGCTTATAAACTTGAAATTTAGGAGGTTGATACCTAACAGGTATTCGCTAGGAAAGGGTTTTTGAAAATTAAACCCCCAAGACAGCTAGTCTATATCAGTCAGTAACAGATTCACGTTTTTGGTTTGGGAAGGGCTTAACCCCGTTCATTCAAATTCAAAAAAGCACACGCAATTTAAATTTTGTGAATACTAACTTGACTTTAATAGCGATGGCCCGCGTGTTATCATACGATATGACTCGTTCTCCGTCGCGCAAGTATGGCGTCGCCGACTGATCGTGCCAGTGATGGGTCCATTTCGATGACTTATCACTTGTCTCCATACAAATCTGTTGAGATAAGTCAACGCTGAAGTAGGCTATCATTCAGATTCATTGTCAAGACATAAAAATCTTTGCACTCGAGTGCAACACGTAATTTTTCATCCCACCTCAGCGAGGAAATGACTAAATGCAAAAAAAAAATGGCACGCGCAAAGCAAAAATACTCTTTCCGAGGTGGGGGGATGAAAAAATACTTTCACCTCGTGCTCTTTGGATTCCCTCGCTTACGCTCAGGATTCTAATTGTTGTAAATTTTAGAACCCTTCGCTTGCTCGGTCATCAAAATTGAGCACGCGGTTAATAAACAACTTTACACTCTTGTATAACAAATAACTATTATGAAGAGACAGAATCGAGACTGAGCTTTATCAGTTCATCTTCATATTCATCAGCAACAAACACGTCTTGTAAGTCCACAATGTTGGTGTTATTTTTTTTCTTACAATGAGGATACCCAACACCGCCCTCTCGTATACTAAAGGTCAACTACCGAGCAGTCTGATGGCGGTAAGCTCGCTGACAGCGAGCTGTCTGCTAATTCATGTTGCCAATATAAACTATATCTAAAGGGCACGACCTGAAGCCCATATTTGAATGATATTTTATTTGTCGGGTGGGAGCGGAGTTGTATAAGCGGGCCTTAAAGGATATAAAATAATGAAAACAGACAGATTAGTCTCTGCCAATGTAATTGAAAAGGCGTGGTCCGAATCCTACAATGAGCTTGAGCTCGGTGAAGGAAAAAATCATGAGGAAACCATAAGAAGGTGGTAGGGTACTTTGTAGTAGGTACTCAACTGGCTGGCTACCACCCCCAAAAATGGAAATCTGTCACCAAGCACTGTTGGTGTGATCTGGGAGCCAGTTGCCTTTAATACATTGTAATAAGGTGTAGAACATATTGGAAAACCCGCTATTGCTAATATCTCTATGCGTCGGTAGTTATTCACTTACCATGAGGTAGCCCGCTTGCCTGGCTATAAGTTGTGGCATAAAAAATATGGAAAAAGAGTCAACTGATTTTGATGGCCACTAAATTGACGTGACAAGACTTTTTTTTGTAATATCCTTTTCTGAAGTGTTTTATTAGAAATAGATCTGCGAAATTAGCATATACTTCACTTACTTCATTATATCCCATAAATCCTGCTTCGCCAGTAAAAGGACCTTTGAATCCTAGCGCTTGGACCGGTGTCTTTCCAAACTCTATATCTCTGACATCGGCGTTGTTCAGTATAAAGGTTCTTCCGTACATAGGTAGACCTAACACCAGCTTGTAAGGGCTTACTCCGAGGCCTATCATATATTTTATTGTATATTCCTGCCAATAAAATATTATTTTTTTATAATTGTAATTAAATGCTCAACCTAGCTGACTTATAAGTCAGTACAAAACATGCAATAAGTCAGCAAAATGTTACTAAAAGGTAAATTTTGTTCGTACTTTTTGTGATAATGTAGGTGATGTTGCTAGGTAATATCCTGTGAGATTCTTTCTTTAATCATGTAATCCCAAGCTAAGCAGGGCTTGTGCTATGGAAACTAGATAACTGACATACTCTACATACAACTTTAACACCCATACTCGGTTGACTTACAAGTCATTACTAAACATGCAATAAGTCAGTAAAAAGTTTCTAAAAGGTTGTTTTTTTACGAAGCTTTTGAGGTAATCCAGCTCGAAAAACTGTACCTGTACTGTTTGCACGGTGGAAGTGCACTTTGTAGTACCCGACTGGCTGGCTACCACCCTCAAGTTGATAACCTGTCGCCAAGCACCTATCGGTGTATTCCGACAGATGCACTTGAGAACCAGTTCCCATCTAGGCTTTGTGTGCTTACCACCTTCGGCCACATCATCACTTACCATGATGAGATTGTGGTCAAAAACAAGCTTATCCAGAATAAAAAGAAAACCTAACATATAAGTAATAGGTATCTCTCTGAATAAATTTATTCCAGTATCCACTTACCACACTTAACACATCTTCTTCAGCAGATCCCCTCAGCGGTGCATTAGCTCCCACAAAGCCGTCCCATGTACCGTGGTAGTCGTATGCCATCATATGTATCAAGTCTAAGTATCTACTTAACTTGGGCAGGTCATACGCAGATTCTATAGTACTCTTACCAGCGCCCATAGCAGCTGTTAGAATGTAGCCACGGGGTTCAAAAGCTTCTTTAAGTTCCTGGAATTTAAAATTGTTGTGATCAGTATGTATGTTTAGGATGGTTTGAGGTTATTGATGGGCCGGTCTACCAATCACATCACGACTTCCTCATGCATAGCCATCTGATCTCAAACTAAGCAGAGCTTGTACTATGGAAACCAGTTTTTGGGGAGGATAAAAAGGTGGATGCCTGAGGGGCCATGTACACCCTTCCGCGAAGCGCTTAGACGACTGACCGCTGAGGGCATCCCAGTTGGGGCACGAACCTCGGCTCAGGGCGTCGCCGTGGGGGCACAAAAGTGAGGTCGGACTTCGCATAAGAGATTTAGAGGAGTTTTAAGGGATGGTCGGATTACTGAATGCAGCTCGGCCGCAAATTACAGGGGACGAGATTTGAGCCGTGACTATACAACACCAACAATTTAATATTGACTCAATTCAATAATGAATTACCTTAACTAGCAACACAAAGTTAGCTTTATCGTACGGTTTGCCTTCTCTTTTCGTCGGGTATTCCCAATCCAGGTCCAGTCCGTCGAATTTGTATGTACTGAAATAGTTATAAAAATGACTTATTAGTGATGACTTATTAATTTTTTAAAGCGATGATAGCTCAGTGGTAAGTGACGTCGAATACCGCGGCGAAGGTCGTGGGTTCGAATCCTACAATGAGCTTGAGCTTTCGGTGAAAGGAAACATCGTGAGGTACTTTGTAGTACCCGACTGGCTGGCTACCACCCTCAAGTTGAAAATCTGTCGCCAAACACCTATCGGTGTGTTCCGACAGCTGCACTTGAGAGCCAGTTCCCATCTAGGCTTTGTGTGCTTACCATCTTCGGCCACATCATCACTTACGATGGTGAGATTGTGGTCAAACACAAGCCTATCGAATATAAAAAAAAATAATGACTTAATAAGTTACAAAGATTGTGTGTGTTACGTTCAAAGACCGAAAACACTCATTGACTGCATTGGACGTGGAAAAACAGCGCACAACGCGTTGTGGTCGCTATAAAACATCCACATAGCTAAATTCGTGAAAATGCTCTCCTTTTTACCCAGATAAACCGCCATAGATTTACAGGGTACAACAATATAATAAATATGTTCAAAGAGGAAACGCTGCCAGTCTGCTGGGAACCCTGCCGCGCGCAACAGCGGCAGCCTCGAGGAAGTTTTTTTTATATATAGACCCCGTTGGATCTAGTGGTATGAAATATACTTTACGACCTATTCTCAGAACTACTGAATATACACAAAAACAACATAAAAATCGGTCAAGCCGTTTCGGAGGAGTTCGGTTACTAACACTGTGACTTCAGTGTACAAGCCCACGTCATGTTACCGCCTATGGACATTTGCAATATCAGGGTGATTGCCGATGTGTTGCCGACCTTGAAAAGCTCTTTTTACGCCCTTTTTGAAGAACCACATATCATAGCGCGGAGGAAATACAGTGATGGGGAGCTCATTCCACATCCTAATGGTCCGCAGAAGGAACGTCCGGCTGAATCGTTCGGTGGACGAACGAGGCGGCTCGAGGATATGAGCATGAATGGAGACATTGAAGAAAAGCCATGACGCGTGTAAAGCTATATTAAATTCGACCCACTATATGGGCCCTACAGTCACAGATTACTAAATAGTTACTACGTATAATAATTTAAAGATATCCTCGGGAAATATTTTTTGTCCTTTAATAAGTACCAGACAAACTGTGTCCTTAAAGATCCATCTTTTGCTGATTATGATGATGAAAATCTTTATGCAATAATAAAATACTTACTCTAAGAAGTACATGACACTCTGAATGAATGTGGCTCTAGTTTCACGAGTGGAAGCCATGTTGGAATACTTCGGGGAGCCTTCGTTCCAGCCTCCAATAGCGATGGTCACTTTCAGATGAGGATACCGATCTTTCATTGCGACTATACGCTTATAAGCAGCTTTGCCATAGTCTTTTTCCAGGTCTTGGAAAGGATCTGAAAAATATATTTTTAAATTTATTCCATAGGTATAGGTTATTATTCTGGAGAGGCTTGTGTTTGACTTCAATCTCACTATGGTAAGTGATGATGTGGCTGAAGTTGGTAAGCACACACAGCCTAGATGGGAACTGGCTCTCAAGTGCAACTGTCGGAACACACCGATAGGTGTTTGGCGACAGATTTCCAACTTGAGGGTGGTAGCCAGCCAGTCGGGTACTACAAAGTACCCTACCACCGTGATATGGTTTCCTCGCGATGTTTTCCTTCACCGAAAGCTCAAGCTCATTTTAAGATTCGAAGCCACGACCTTCGCCGCGGTATCCGACGTCACTTACCACTGAGCTATAATCACCTAAATTAGCTATCATCGCCTATAAGTATAAAAAAAGGAGTCCAGCTAATCAAAAAAGAGACAGCTGCTCAAAATTGCTGCCAGTTGGTAGCGTGCCCAGAATGCTGGTGGCATTGCCACGCTGTATGGCAATGCTTATTTTTGGCGAATACCTTGGTCGTGTATATATTTATGTCGCTACAAATGTAATTCACTACCATTTAAAAAAGTGGTATAAATTCTCCAGAATGATACCAGAGCTGTAAAACACGTGTAGTGCTTCTAAGAATGCTAGGTATAAGCTAGCTGTACGGCGCAAGATATATAGTGTTTGTAAATAGTAATTAGATTGTAAATAGTAATTATAGGAAATAGATTTATTGTGAAATATTTTATAGAAATAAATGATTAATAGTATTTTTGTTTAATTTGGGTAATGCTCTGATTGGTCAATTAGAATAGATAGCATCTCTTTCGCGCATTTAGTTCTCGCTCGCACACTGAGACAGCGGGTTGCTAAGTCACAGCTCGCCTCTGATTGGCGGACGGTGGCGAGGCAACTCGCTGTCTACGTTAACGTGTAGGGACCCACCGTTGGGAGATAAAGATAGACGCCTCGGGGCGTACAGCATGCTTCAATTGCTTCGATTGCTTCCGATCCAGCACATAGAAAATAGAAACAAAGCAGAGCAATACCCAAGGCAAGCATCAAGAAGACCTATATAGAAGAAAACTGGCGTGTTTTTATTCAACTTCGAAGCCCGACCTCCAGTACACGCCGTATACAGTCCCTATAGAAAGTGCGGCGTGTACACTAGCAACCACAATATCATTGTGGTAAGTAAAAATATGGTCAAAAATGGTGCACACAAAAACTTACCGAGACTTTTAATAGTGTTCTTAGTCTCATCGAGACCAGCGAAGGAATAGACGAGGTGCGTGCAGAGCGCTGGCTGCAGATCTTCAAGTGTGAAATTGGCAGGATCTGGTCGGTATATTGCCCATGATGCTATGTAGCATACTACAGCTTTGCCGTGCATTGGACCTGAGGATGAGAAAGAACAAGATCATAATGTGGACGCAATAAGCGATGGTGTGGGTAATCTGTGACCAATTTATTAAATTTTTGTCTTTTTGGCATCCATTTTTTTAGTGTCGTTGCGTTTTCGTTTTATTTTGACCTTTATTGACCATTTAGCTACCCCCTGACTACAACTTAAACATTAAATTATACATCATCGAATTGAATTAGCTGTGAAAAATACAAGAACACAACCGTTAACGACGGTGATGATAGCTCAGTGGGTCGTGGGTTCGAATCCTATAAGTTTGAGCTTTCGGTGAAGGAAAACATCCTGAGGAAACCACAGCACGGTGGTAGTGCTGTGGTTTCCTCACGATGTTTTCCTTCACTCTCTTTCCTCTGGTGGTACTTTGTAGTACTCGACTGGCTGGCTACCACCCTCAAGTTGAAACTCTGTCGCTAAGCAACTGTTGGTGTTTTTCGACAGTTGCGTGTTTTTAGCAGCGCGCCGCTCTAGCACTCATTCATATCGCGATAACTTTTTAACTATTTGCCCAAATTACTTGGTTAAAAGACAAAATTTATCTACTTTAACTATACCTTGACTTTAACCTTTGACTAGACGGATAACCTTATTTTTTAGTACCGAAATTATAAACAGGCGCCTGAGAGGCGCACATATCGTAAAACCGATGTATTTTAAATTATTCTTCTTTTTATAACTTCAATGAAGAGTTACATTATTAATAAGTAAATTATATTTTTTTTATTATAAAAGAAATACGTAGGATTTTATAAATCCTTAACATAAAGAAACAAAAATTTGAAGTATTCTGTAATATTATTTATTTACAATTTATCTACAACAAATGTACAAAATATATAAAAAAAACTTCTTCGAGGCTGCCGGTAGGCAAGGTTCCCAGTAGCAGCGTTTCCTCTTTGGATGGCCAGGCTGATGCGTTGGCGGAAAAAGCTCCCCGCCCGCCGGTCTCCCGAGGTCTCGACCGCAAAAGACGTAAATTGACAATTTTGACCAATACAGGCGTATTTAAGTCTTGGACGAATAAAAAGTATGCTAGGTATATACATGCCTGAGTAGAATGTTTGAAAAATAGGTAACATTTATAGTATTTTGTATTTCGATATACTTAATCAGTCTCAAATATCAGAAAATATTAAAAAAAAAACAATAGTTAGAGAGAGACATCTGTTGCAAAAATAACTTTTATTTTAATTTATATGGTCATGTCCGGGATTTTCATGGGAGGTGCAATTTATGTTTTCGTCGATTACTCCATCTATTAGTATGTACTCATATTTCTTTAGATAAACTGATAAACATTTCATACATTGTTTTTATGCAAGTTATCAACTAAGTAATTATTTAACCAATTATTACTAACCTAAATAGTATCATATTAATTAACATTTCTGACCCAGTTAACAGGTGTGGAACCAGTAATTGTAATTATGAATGATATTATATTTAATATTTATAATGGTTACTATAAATGTGAAAATTAATGCTTTTTAAATAATACCTAGTTCTTTCAGAACGCGGCATATTGTTGAGGGTACACGTACAATATATTTTAATTTACATCTGTTTAAAATCCAACTAATAATGATTTTTGGATTTTATTCTACTTGTTTAATAAAAACTCTCACAATTTTGATGCGATCACTATTAAAATTGCGATACGTTGCGTGCGATGTAACGTTTTCTTTTGAACGCAAGTATAACTGCAAAGAGGTTGCAACTAACTACTAAGTAGAGAAAAGGTAGAGAAGCAATGTTTTGACATGTTAAAATTAAAATGATACAATTAAATCGATAAGTTATGATATTAATCGGTAAAGTACCTAATGGGAGAATCGATTACAATATCACGACATCTTTCAGAGGCGAGTAGCATACTGATTGAGAAAGCTGACCTTGATTTTATGCTCTGCTTTTTGCTATACAAAGAGATATGTTGCAATTAGAAACTAAATAATCACAGATGAGTATAATGAACTCATCGACTGGCACCACAAAAAAGGTATCTTACAAATCATCTGATATTACGAAATAATCGATTTAAACATTTACTGTTGGAATCAAAGTATGGTTTGAATTGAAGCAGAAATCGATACACGGAAATATTATTAAGATAAATGATAAAAAAAAGCTTCAATAAAAACGTATGCTTTGTTCCCACTGTATGTTATTCGATTATGGATATGGAGCTGAGTTTCTTGCCGGAGTCTTCTCAGTTTAAGTGTATTCCGAACCGGTGGTGCCTTATCCTAAACTGAATAAATGAGGTTTGAGTTTGAGTTTGAGGATATTTGTATTACCAATATTATACTAGTTTCAGATGCAGGTACGGATAATAATAATTTCGGATTATCCTATAGTTTCGGATAGTTTCAGATATTAGATTTTTAACTAAGAAAGATTTTTAGAGATTCAACCATAAGGTAGTGAAATGGGAACGCGGTTAAAACAAAGGCCGAAATCTAGTTGAATGTATTCTGTATTATTTGGAGTACGTAGGTAGGTATATGCTTTGATAAACAATTACTCAGAAACTCAGAGCAACGGCCGCGGCGAGTGACAATGCCATTATTTCCTTAATATACTAAAAACAATGGCATTAAACAGTTACATGGTCACGGTCGTGGGATGTTTATAGTTCAGTGAGTTGGTAAAATTAGTTCAAAGGACTACCAGGCAGGCGGCTCACCTGATAGTAAGTGAATACCGTCGCCTATAGACATTAGAAATACCATGGGGATTGCCAATATGTTGTACACTTTAAAATGCCGTAAAGGTAATTAAGGCTCTTAAGTGCAATTCTCGAAACACACCAACAGGTGCTGGCGACAGATTTTCAACTTGTGTCTGGTAGCCAGCCAATCGGTACTGTACTCTGGTACTCTACCACCATTCTGTGGTTTCCTCACGATGTTTTCGCGGTATCGCCAATCTATCTCTATACCAAAATTCATCAAAATTGGTTCAGCGGTTTAAGCGTGAAAAGGTAATACAGATAGTAAGAATAATAGTATGTTTTTTTTAAATCTAAAGTTACATATTCGTAATTCTAAAATACCGTGCTCGTCTAATTTTCTATTGCCAAAGGTCAGAGATGCTTTAAAATCATGTAAGCAGATGTATTTGTTCTCAAATCAAGTTTCTTTGCCAGTGGTTCACCTTCAACATTCCCGAATCGCTTACAAATGTGAAGAATTAATGATTAAATTTTTATTTGAATGTCATGTCGATTACTTTTTGACACTCTGTGAGAAATGGAGACAAAGGGTAAAGGGACAATTGATGGTGCATACTTATGAAGTCATAAGCCAGTATTTACTATTAAGGACAATCAAATACCTATAAGTTACGACCACAAAAATGTCGCCAGTTACATAGATAACGTTAGCATGAATATTACTGAATCAAATGTCAATTAAACATTAAATTGGGGTTTTCCTCAGGTCTAATTGTAGGGTAATGAAACCATATTTTTACAAGAACAACTTAGAATGTGCATTTTAACTGCTTTTAACTGTACAACCTACAAATAATTATTAATGTTCTTTATATACTTTACATAACTTTTTTTTAATGTCACAAGTGATAACGAGGCAGGCGGGTCACCTGATGATAAGTGACTACCGTCGCCTATAGATATCAGCAACACCAGAAAGATTGCTAATGTGTTTTACACCTTATTACAATGCCTTAAAGACAAACTGGCTCTCTAGTTCAATTGCCAGAACACACCAACAGGTGCTTGGCGACAGATTTTCAACTTGAGGGTGGTAGCCAGCCATTCGAGTACTACAAAGTACCCTATCACCGAGCTGTGGTTTCCTTACGATGTTTTCCTTCACCGAAAGCTCAAGCTCATTGTAGGATTCGAACCCACGACCTTCGCCGCAGTATCATCGCTTCACGAGTCGATTGATGACTCAAAAAATATTCTGTCCCCTTGACTCATTACGGAATGAGTCAAGGGACAGCTCAATTACAGTAATATACATATAGACATAAAGGACCGCCTTTGAGGGGCTTTAATATTACAGATTTTATGGCGATAATAGCTCAGTGGTTATCTAAGCTTAAACAAACTTTTTAGAACCCAACTGTGTGGCTACCACCCTCAAGTTGAAAATTTGTCGCCTAGCACCTTTCGGTGTGTTCCGATTGTAAACTATGCGCACATCCACGGCACCACGTGGGTGTAACCTCTGTGGATTCGTGTATGACTTTTACAAATCCATAACAACTTTGTTCGAATTAAAATAAAACTAGAAAAAAAACATGCGCAATGTCAACCTCCTTAGACCTTGATCTACCCACAATCAAGCGATTCTAACGATTAGCGATTCGAAAAATGTTGCAAATTTTTCAAGCCATCACGTATATGTCATACTAGCTGTCCTCCGTGGGATCTTATCTTTTCCCGGGCTAAAAATATAGCCTATCGCACTCACAAATAACGTGGCTTTCTATTGGTAAAAGAATTTTCAAAATCGGTTCAGTAGATCCAGAGATTACCCCCTACAACCTCACAAAATTAACCTCTTTATAATATTAGTATAGATATCGTGACTAAAGTCCGTAGGACAAGGTTCGCCATGTGATCCGGATGACCCATAAAGTACAAATCTCGAAAGAGTCTCACGCAGCTCTCAAAACATCACAAAATCGCTGGAGACTCCGGTATACTCAGATCCAGTATCGCGTAAGGGTGTAAGGTGTATGGAGGAGCGAGATGTTAGACTCCTCAATTGAAAAGGGAAGAACTTCCTCCAGGCTAGGTCATCGTGCCTGGGGACCGCGATGGACTGTAGTTGTTGGAAGCTTGTATATATCCAGATCGCTTGGAAAACTTCGATAGCGCGATGTAGATCACTGGAGCGCCATCTATCTAGGAGTCGTGCGAACTATAACTGTTTGTAGATAGATGTCGCTACAGGTGTAATGGCCGTCATCTTGTCCGTCAAAATGTCTACTTCAGGGCACTATCACCAAGTCTCATTGCGGTTCATTACCTAAACTGCATTGTTTTTTAGGCCGAGTTGAATCTAAATGAGAGATGGTGGTAACTCCACTGATAGTTTGATTGACTGAACGAGTATTTAATAACAAGTTTGGTATTTTGGTTCGACCTTGGCTGCCGCATACCTACTTCATTTGCAACCAAAAAGTATCAATGATTGTAGGTTCATATAATTTTATTTTAGTTCCTGTCTCTCAGCCGATGTCATCGAGGAACCAGAATAGTTATGGACTGACATACCAAATCAGCATCTTTTTATTATGCAAACACTAAATGTTTTGAATGAAGAGTCGATACATTCAAGCTATGTGGAGTATACACCATCAGAAGATCTTCTCTTTGTCGTTAAATTGGTTATTAAATATCATAAAAATTATGAATTTTAGAGTATTTTTAGATGTTTTATACTTGTTAGTGGCAGATATTTTTTCTAAAATAAAGGTAAAATTCCTTATTCGTATCTCCGACTAATTCAGTGATACACAATATATGCATACATACAATATAATAATATGGGCAAGCTTGCATTATGACTGAAAAGTCTAGGCGGAGTTCTAAAGTTATTTATCCTACTACACAAAAGCTAGCTAGATATAGTATAAAGAAAGAAAAACATTGGAATTAAACTTTGGAATACTGTGGTAGACCACAGGTCGATCTATTTACCCACTATTTACCAATCGAGTGAGAAATTGATTGAAAGTCGCGGTAGGTAAAATTTCATAAATCGAATTTGCAGTACCTATTACAGTGGAACCCCGGTAATCCGACAAATGTTTTGCAGGGCAGTGTCGGACTATCGAATTTGTCGGATTATAGAGTACTGCCTAAGACCCCCTATAGTCCGGATTTTTTTACAAAAGAGTGCCTTGTAATCCGACAAACTACAGATCCAATGATAAGATTCTATATGTTATGTTGTATGTCAAATTTAGTACATTTATTAACAACACAATAGAGAGCTTACGTTTTATTATAAAATTATGTACTTACAAAAAATATGCAATAACTTAACGTTAGACGAAAGAGGTACATACATACTAAAATAATCAAAAATTATGAATCAATCAATTTAAGAAGCATGAAAAGACTATGTCGGATTACAGGGGGTGACGGATTAGACAGGGGCCGGATTACCGGGGGTCCACTGTAATTAGATAGGTATCTACATAATTTGGAGTGAACAATTTAAGGTTGGAGTCAAGCGGTTTCAATGCCAGTTCATTCGGACATGCAATTTAGGACGTGAGAAAATGCCTTTACTTCAATGAGTTAGCTATTGATACAGCGATCGTAAGGTCGTAATTTTAAACCGTTTCATTTCACCACTTTATGTTACATTTCATTAAGTAAGTATATTTAAAACGTTTTATTAATTAAGGGACCAGTCAGTGGAATCAGTTAATTACACGACGCATTAACTTTATTCTTAAATTGGATATTTAATTAAAATTCGTATCACGTTTTGAGTATAACCTTCAGTTAAGATGACAACTACGTCTGAGCCCAGAAAACCTGTTGAATGCATCGCAACGGGTAACTATGAGTCACAATAACTACACGCTTGCAAGCATGCGAACTTTCTCTTTACATTACGAAAACTTATCAAATAAACTAACAATGAAACATACATTTTAAAATTAAATAAAATCACCTTTCACTATGTACTCACCACCAACGGTTTGTCCATTTATAACCGACGCCATTTTCGAAACAAAGAGAAAATAAAACAAACTTTTAAATTCCACCATTTTTGTACACTTTAAAAAAAATTAGACAGTTCTCATTTGTTAATTTAAAAGTTATAACGTAACTGGCTGATAAAACGCACATTAAAAGTCGAAGTTTTAAATTAGGAATACGTGTTCCCGCCACCACTACATTCTTGTCGACTGAACGTTTGACATTTACTGCACGTTTCACTTGGTTACCGGTTGGTTTTTTCATTCAATATAAACTCAACTGTATTCCCGTGTCATAAGCTATAGATTCCTATGCGTATAAATGAGTCAGAGTCAAATTATCCTCACGCAATAGCCAGGCTATTTTCGATCTTAATTCACTTTGGGTAAAGTTTAAAATAAATTGTAACGGTTTGTAGACTAGTTTGATTAAAAGCATGTCCAATATTACGTTTTTCCAGTTATGAAGCCGGTAAATAAATCAAGCGTGAATAGTGAGACAGTACTTTAAAGAAAATACTCTTGAGATTATAGATGGCGCTGCTTTTAGCATAAAAGCACAACAATACCTTTTTTTTTCTGGTGCATGAAATATTTCAACGTCTATTAATTAATTCGACGTCATTGATTGCGAATCTACCGTTTTTGAGACACAGCTCAGCGGTAGTGACGTCGGATACCGCGGCGAAGGTCGTGAGTTCGAATCCTACAATGAGCTTAAGCTTTCGGTGAAGGAAGACATCGTGAGGAAACCATAGCACGGTGGTAGGGTACTTTGTAGTACCCGACTGGCTGGCTACCACCCTCAAGTTGAAAATCTGTCGCCATGCACCTATTGGTGTCTTCCGACAGCTGCACTTGAGAGCCAGGTCCCATGTAGGCTTTGTGTGCTTACCACCAGCTCCTACATAGGTACTGGCATACTAGACTGTTTACATCAACTTTAGTCTATTCCAATGGTGTTTCAAATATATCTTTGTAATTTCTATCATAGCATCATCAAGAAAGCTCAGCATTAACGGTCAAAATAGATTTTGTAATAGCTGTGCTCACAACAAACAAAAAAAAAGGTACTTAATAGTGCACGAAATTGTGTGCGTGCCCTGCACATACGTTATCTCGCGTGACTCGCGTCGCACAGGAACGCGATCGGCTTCCTTTTTCAAATTCGGCTTCCTTTACTATGCTTCACTTTAAGTGCACTTTAAGTAAATGTGGTGAATGATCGTTTAACAATATTGAAAGTACTTTCCTTCTGAGTCCCATTGCTATGGGACATCCTGTACGTAACTAATTACAAAATGACTGCAGAATGAATAACGCAAAACAACATGTAACCCAATAGGAAACAAAATGATAATTACACTAATTAAGAATCATAATAATATAATAAGGAATATGCAGCAATGTCGATACAGGTGTTCTTATAAATAATATTATTTTTCCTCAAGTAATACACTACTTAAGATGTAGGTATTACTTGAGGAAAAAATAGTAGTACCTAACACTATATAACGAAATGAAATTATTATTCATCTAAATAGGCCTTCACAGGCGCTTATAAATAGACTTCTAGACGTCTAGACTTCAATGCACGGTTCGTTCAGAAGGTTGTTTTTGCTGAGAAGAGCCGGCAATAAACACAGAAATTAAACTACTTTGTTGCAATCTCGACACAAAAGACACGAAAGTATTGACATGCTAAAACGGATTGTGTTTAAATGTTTGTTACTCAAACACGCAAAATGAGCTGTATGGAGTTGTATAATATCTGGCACACAGGTAGATTATATCCTGATACTTCTTATTCTGGGAAAAGATAAGATCACCGGGAACGCCGGTGAAACCGCAAGGAACATTTATATTATAAAGAGGTAAAGTTTATGAGGGGGATTCTTTTACCAAAAGAAAGCCACGTTATTCGTAAGTGTCATAGGCTATATTTTATCCGGGGAAAAGATAAGATCCCACGGGAACGCTGGTGACACCGAGGGGGAAAGCTAGTGCTATGTAAGTTTATTTATAAATAAAACAACACATTTGTTTCTCAAAATTTATTTAAAAAAATTGCACAGTTAATAGTAAATAAATTAAAAGGGAGATCAAATCTAAAAGATAATTTAAAATTAATACATCATAGAAAGTACGAGAGGACCTAAAACAAAATGGCCGAATACTCACAAATCAAAGGTTAGGTGTGATTGAAGTAAAAACCATTGCCTCAATTACAAATCTTCAAGAAAACAATGTAGGTATCTAACAATTTGTAATCGGCCTGTTATAAATTAATGGCAAGATTGCACTTTGACGACATTTGCGAAAGCTTTATTTAACAATATCTAAATTAAGAATTTCCACTGGTGGGAATCGTCGCTCATCGGTTATTGCTGAAAATTAGCGCTGCAGATATTAGGTTCGTCCTAAGTCTCAGTAATATGCTGAGCAATGACCCTATTTTTGCGCACATACGACGCACAAACTTCAAACACTAGTGTTTAATTTCCTCCTTTATTTAAAAATAATGGAAAATTGTATATTCATTTCATTATAACCTTAATTAAGTATTTTTATTATCATAGTTAAATGAAAGGCATAAAGCAGTGTTGCCCTTATATTACTTCTCTCTATGGCGGTAGCTATAAAAAAAGGATATTTTTGTTTTTTGTAGTTTGTGTTGCTATTTGGTTTGCGTCGGATGGCGCGCATTAATAAAATATTTTTTTTTCTTTAATAAAATACATCACGTAAGTATTTACAGTAATTAACTTACTTATTTAAAGACAAGACGAAATCAACCTTTATTGTACAAAGATAAAAAAATAATTACGAGGCAAGATCAATTAACAAACCATTTCAAATCTAGGCTTTGAGTTCCAAATTTAACACCTCATTAATCTGCCCAATAGGGATGTTGACTGAAATATCAAATCAGCTTCTTTTAATGAAATAAATAAATAATAAATAAATAAATATCCTCGGACATTTTTCACACACGGTTATCTGATCCCAAACTAAGCAAAGCTTGTAATATGGAAACCAGATGACTGATATACTACATAGACTACTTTTTTTTTGTAAATACATACTTAAATAGATAATTACACCCAGACTCAGGACAAAAAGACATGTTCAGGCACACAAATGTGTGTCCTGGATGGGAATCGAACCCACGACCTGCGACGTGATAGGCAATGTATTAACCAACCACGTTTATATGGAGGTTTGTATAAAAAACTGTCTTGTGACGTCATAAATATACACCATCAAAAGATCAACTCTTTGTTGTTAAATTGGTTATTAAAAATCATAAAATATGTAGTTGTATTTTACAGTGTTCCCTATTTACAAGTGTTTTAGTTAGATCTCTATTACCTCTTGTGAAGATTTCACTATCCTAACATCTGAATAAAGATTTAATTGAACCTGCAATTTTTCTTACCGTTGTACATGGGAACGATCATCGGTCGATTTCGGGTAAATTCGGACAACCGTCTCGGGCATTCATCAGCATTCACTGCACTGCTGCAGTTTTCGGACGATGTCGGTGCTGACTTTATACTCCGAATATATTTTTAAGATTTTATTGGAATGTAGGTACTTACCAGTAGGTACTTACACTCGAAAAAAGCGAATATGAATATATCTTTTGATGGTGTATGTTTATGACGTCACAAGCTAGTATTTCATATAAAACACGATAATAAACTATAATTTTCATATTAAAATGAAGCTGACTCAGACTTATTTTGTTCGGTAATTATCGGGTATCATCGGCCCGAGTAGACTTCGGCCGATGACGGATAAGGTGAAATGGATATTGGCAGAACAGTATTTTTGATTCTACATTTGGTAACATGAACTGCAGATGCCAAACTTAAAACTCTAGTAAATCCTTCAAAAGTCGATATAATTAAGTGAAGGAGATATGATTCCTTTAATCCAGTTGCTGGTGACTTTAACGTTATGGTAGATGCCAGGCTGGTGGTCCACCCCGCAGCCAAAACCAGCTGATGTGATGCCGACCAGGTAGTACCGACCGTTGTCCATTACTATGAGAGGACCTCCAGAATCACCTGAGAATATAAGAAAGGATTTCAAAACTTTTTGCAACATATAAAAAAAAACATCGACATTGATTTTCTTTGTTTATGATTTTATGATCCCCATGAGTTTTAGTATGGTCACAGTTTTTTATTACGTACTAACCTGATCCAATACCTGAATTTTGACTTGAGGGTGATAGCCAGCCAGTCAAGTACCCCTAAGACGGTGCTATGGTTTCCTCACGATGTTTTCCTTCACCGTAAGCTCAAGCTCATTGTAGGATTCTTCGTCGCGGTATCCAACGTCACTACCACTGAGCTATCATCGCCTAGTGGTTGACCTAGTCAAGTGGTTCATACCTAAACAAGCATCCTGGTGCCCGTCAGAATGTCCAGCGCAGATCATCTCTGAGTGTATCTCTACTGAGATCTGTTTGATTTGATGCCAGTTGATGCATTGTTCTTTACCTGAAGAAAAATAATTTTATAAATACATTACAATACCGGGATATTCTTCATCAGGCGGGTCACCCGATAGTAAGTGACTACCGTTGCCTATAGACATTTGGAATACCAGGGGGATGTTTTTACTCCATGTTGTTTAGGTTCACTGAAAGCTTCTTGAAAGAAAAGAAAATTGTAGGATTAAAGGTGATGAAAGCTACGGAGCTACCGAGGTATCAGGCATGGGCGAAGTTCGTGGTTTCATTCAGTGAGCTTGAGTTTTCTATGAACGAAATATCGTGAGGAAACCTTAGCATGCTGGTAGAGTACCTTGTAGAACTCGACTGGCTCTCGCCAAAACACATATCAGTGTGTTCCAGCAGTTGCAAATGACAGCCAGTTCCCTTCAAGGCGTTGTAAAAATATCGACAATATAATGGGAATGCCTCTGGTATTGCTAAGTGACAGTAGTCTTGTAACTTTAGCCTTGAGATTTAAATAAAAACCAGTTAAGTACGAGTCGGACACGGGCACCGACAGTTCCGTACAAATATTGTAGTTTTTTTTTGTAAATTATTTTATTCTGTTTTTAGTATTTGTTGTTATAGTGGCAACAGAAATACATCATCCGTGAAATTTCAACTGTCTAGCTATCACGGTTCATGAGATACAGCCTGGTTACAGACAGACAGACGGACAGTAGAGTCTTAGTAATAGGGTTTCCGTTTTTACCCTTTGGGTACGGAACCCTAAAAAATAATTCGATAAAGCACCACGTCACAACTCGCCTTAGGTGCTTAATTTTCTTTCCTAAAAGAGCTTTAGTGGAATATCTTTACATAAACTCACTCAATATAGGCACAGTTGCAGACCTCAGCAGATTAGTTCCTGTATGTCCAGTACTGGCGTCAGTCTTACCCCAGCCCGCGATGACACCAGACTTGCCTCGAAGCTCCAGGTCGAAGTCCGGGAGACAGATGGGTAGGATATGACTCATGTAGGTGATGGGACGGGATAGCTTGAGGAGAGCGATGTCGTAACGGTCTGGTTGCGTCATACGAAATTGGAATAAGGGGTGCAGGATTTTTTGGGTTACTCTGGAATAAAAAGTAGCTAATATAGTTAGATTTTTTCAAGAACTTTTTGACTTGGTGCCATCGTCACTATTCTAGCCTCGCGAGTAGTGCGTGCCGGCGATGTGGAGCTCATCCTCATATCCTCGAGCCGCCTCGATCGTCCACCGAACGATTCAGCCTTACGTTCTTTCCGCTGACCATTAGGATGTGGAATGAGCTCTCCATTACGGTATTCCCTCCGCGCTTTGATATGGGGTTCTTCAAAGAGGGCGAAATCAAATGCCTATAGGCGGCGGTGACCACTTGCCTGTTTGTCAATCTATAGACATAAAAGTTCCATACCAGTGGTAACTTCTGTAGTTCGACCTTCATGAGTGCCTTCTAGGGCCTTAACTGAATAAATGGTTTTGACTTTGAACTAAACGGAGCTTACTATGGGAACTTGGTAACTGATATACCTACTACATTACTACTTTTTAAATATATACTTTAGATGGGAATCGAACCCACAACCTGTGTCGTGATA
Source organism: Ochropacha duplaris (assembly GCA_951361185.1). NCBI lineage: Eukaryota > Metazoa > Arthropoda > Insecta > Lepidoptera > Drepanidae > Ochropacha > Ochropacha duplaris. The sequence goes on along the minus strand of OX592718.1, from coordinate 3,930,740 downwards.
CTTAGTTTGTGTAGTGATACCTCGACGGAACAAAATACCATTAAGACGTTCATACGATTATGTATCTGGCATGCCGTATAACCGCACGTTATGCGTTCTGAATTCTGATCCAGAGATCACAGCTTTACCAAACTAGTTTATAACTTCAATTAACCTTGTGAATATTCTAGAACAGCTAGAGGGATAAAGGTCATACCCCAGTTTCCTAGCAGAGCGAGTCCCACCATTGGCGCTGGTGTCGAGAGAGCCGAGCCACACTGCGATGTCGCGAGGCCGCGCTCGAGACACGCAGTGCGCCGCTGTTGCCACATAGCGACGAGACACTGAAACATATAAGTTTGACTGACATATGAAATTAGCTTCTTAATTATATGGAGTTTTTTGGCATGATGTTATAGAGTAGAGTGAAATGACAAAAATCGTCACGTAAGAGAAAAGCGTTATGCCATGGACCAGGATCTTAGTAGTTTAAATAAGTAATTTTATAAAGGTAGGTGCACAATCGCGAAGTACTGGAAGCTTTATAGCTCACAGCCAGTAGCTTATCGTAGCGCTGTGTACAGCGCACTTGACTAATATGAAGACTCCATCTATGATCTGGTTGCCTGGTACTTTTCAGTCAATTATTTGCCTTCAATATTTTTCACTTACCTCACTGTATTGACGATGACTTTACAAAAATTCTGATAGATGATGATAATGTGGTCTTAGGTAGTAAGCATACAAAGTCTAGAAGGAAACTGGCCCTCAAGTACAGCTGTCAGATGGAACACACCGACAAGACTGTATCTTGACTACAGTCTTCCAACTTGAACATGGGAACCAGCCAGTCGAGTACTACAAAGTACCATCACCGTGATATGGTTTCCTCACGATGATTTCCTTTACTGATCGCTCAAGCTCATCGTAGGATTCGAACTCACGATCTTCGCGCGGTATCCGATATAACAGCTATTTTCTAAAAGTTATACTTGTTTTAAGTTACCAAGTACACCTCCGCACTGGAATTCTGATATCCTGACGTGAGCCTGCCACGGGAACTCAGCAAACCTGGCTTCTCTTCCACCAATAATCCTTTTCTGAAGTATTTTTGATGAGGGAAGGCCACAGTCTACCTGAAAAAAAAAATAGATATAACTGATAAGAACCGGCAATAGAGTATGTGACAAATGTAAATTTTATGTCATCATCATCTAGCCCTTCATCTAACCCTAGCCCTAGCCTATTTAAGGTCGGTGCAATTTATATATTTCTTCCACTCGGCCCTTTTATCCGTCATTTCAGAATTCATTCGTTTCTTACGCCATCTCTATCGATCTCTTTTTCGGTCTTCCTTCATATTCATAACTCTTTTGGCTACATGACTATCATCTCTCCTCATAAAATACCCATACCACGACAAACTACTTCCTCTCAACTTTTCAGTCACGGGTGCCACTTTAAAACTTCCTCAAAATGATAATTTTATGTAATTTAATGAAATGTAACGAACCTGATTGACATCATCATCGACTCTTCGCCTGAATACGTTGGTTGGCACCACGCTGCGCTGGGGCACTTGCCTCAGCTTTGGCGGCACCACTTTGTACTTCGACTCTGATGATGATATGCTGGAATCGGAAAAAGTTATTAGCAGAATTTATTAAAAATTGAAATGATAGTAACTTTTAGGGCCTACAAAATGGATAAAGGCGATGATGAGCTATCATCGCCTTTATCCTCCCTAACCATCATTAGTGGTAGTGACGTCGGATACCGCGACGTAGGTTCGAATTTTTAGCTCGCAATTTTTTTTTATACCACTAGTGACAACGATTTAGGCGTGTCACCTGATGGTAAGTGACTACCATCGCCTATAGACATTAGCAATACCGGGAAAATTGCAAATGTGTTGTACAACTACAATGCCTTAGAAGCAACTGGCTCTCAAGTGCAACTGCCGGAACACACCAACAGGCGTTTGGCGTCAGATTTCAATTTGTGTGTGGTAGCCATCCAGTCGAGTTCTACAGAGTACCCTACCACCGTGGTTTCCTCACGATTTTTTCCTTTACCGAAAGCTCAAGCTCATTGTAGGATTTGAACCCGAACACTCACCGCGGTATCCAACGTCACCACCACTGAGCTATCATCGCCTTAAATCAATCCAAAGGTTCATCGTCTAGTCAAAAAAATGTACCTATTATCAAATCCGTCGCTCCTGCTAGGTTCAGGCGGCCCACAGCATGAGAATAGCCAACTGCCCCCGCAGCCCCTCGACCTCGTGCCCCCTCGAAACCAGCACGTGAGGGACAGCATGCAGGGCCGCACTTCTGTGCCAAGGTTGCAGGTGGTCGGGTACCCTAGGATCGAAGCTAGCATCCGGCTTGTTAGAGCTGGAAATGTTTAAAAATTGTGTTTCCTTGAAATGTTGATTAAATTGTACGGCATAACTGTATGCTTTTGTGTTTTTTTTTGTCCCAAAAGTGACTACGAGGCAGGCGGGTCACCTAATGGTAAGTGACTTCTGTCGCCTGGATTGCCAATATGTAGTACACCTTATTACAATGCCTTAAAGGCAGCTATCAAGTGTAATTGCCAGAACACACCAATAGGTGATTGGTGACAGATTTCAACTTGACGGTGGTAGCCAGCCACTCGAGTACTACAAAATACCCTACCTTTATGCAAATTATTTATTAAGTCGGGCTAGTATGGACCTGTCATGCCACAAATAGTGGTATCTATTTCTACCCTGGACATATTGGAGTCCGTGAACATGTCTGTTCGTCCTGAGTCTGGGTGAAACAATCAAGTATGTATTTAAAAATTTGTATGTCAGTTATCTACCTACAAGCTCTGCTTAGGGATCAAATGGCTGTGTAGAGCTAGAAACAAAATAATGATAGCAAATAGGTACCTTCTACTGCATTCGCCTGTCCAGTAACATTCAAAATCATCAACGGAATTAAAACCGTTGAGCTCAGCGGCCATCTTGTTCGGTTCCGCCATTTTGTACAGTTCAGTTCGCCATCTTTGATTAAAACTTTATTAGTGTACGATGTGTTTGTTCTACTTTTATCTGGTTGTCTGTGTGTCCATTGTTTTGATGTGTAGTCATTCACCGTTGACATTGCGCTGGTATAAGCTGATATAGTTCTGACATATCGTGTGAGTGAGCTTTACTTGTTAGTGAATATTTTATATCTGGAAAAGTTATAGAAAATATTATATATTAGATATAAATATTAAGTAACAGAAAGTAGGTACAGTCCTTCTATTATATTGTATGCGAGCTGTCCCCCGCGGTTTCACTCGCGTTCCCGAGGGATCTTATCGTTTCCCTGGACAAAAAGGTAACAGACGGACAGATAGACAGACAGAGTAAATTTCTCATTTGTACCTAATATTAGAATGGATTTAAATCACATAATTATTCTTACTAATATTTTCAAAGTAAATATGAGTTTCTCTGTGTTTTTGTAACGTTCGGCAAAACCGGTATAGATAAAAAATTGCACAGAAATAGCTTAGTCAACGGAGATAAATCTGTCCTAATATTAACTCTGTAACCTTTTCACGCCTAAGCCCGACTGGCTGGCTACCACCTTCACGTTGAAAAGCACCAAGCACCTACCGGTGTGTTCCGACAGCTGCACTTGAGAGCCATCTCTTACCATGGTAAAATTGTGGTCAAAAACAAGCTTATCTATATCCACAGTAATGTTATAAAGAGGATAGATTTGTATTTTTGTATGTAACGAATAAACATAAAAATGACTGGACCGATTTTAAAAATTCGTTCACCATTTGAAAGCTACATTATCCCTAAGTAACATATTGTATTTTTATCCCGGGAAAAGATAAAATAGCACGGGAACGCAGGGGAAACCGCGGAGGACAGCTAGTCTAGAATAAAAAAAAGAGCCGTTGAGCATTCTGAATATCTTATTCAGAATGTTCAACATTACTCTTTCTTCAAGTTGGTATCAAGCCAGATGTACTCAGGCGTACCTATGGTGTTAGGGAACAATTAAAACAAGCGAAAGCTGCGCACGCGCCGGTGCGCTTGTGGGCCGCGACCCGCGCGCACTAAATCGCGCAATGTATCAACTGTCATTTAGACATTTACCAGATGAAAGTGATGATTTCTAATACACTTGAATGGTTCTTTCAAGAGGTACTTCATAGAGAACTATGATTAACTAGTTTTCCACCCCGCGGTTTTAGCCACGTTCCCGAGGGATCTTATCCTTTCCCGGGATAAAAAGTATCCTATGTTATTCCGGGATATGATCTACCTGTGTGCCAAGTTTCGTCAAAATCCGTTCAGCCGTTTTTGCGTGAAAGAGTAACATCTTCATATACATCTTCACACACATCCAAACATACTTTCATATTTATAATATTAGTAGGATTTCAAAGTTAACATTGGCCCAAAAATTTGTCCTAAAGTTTTTCGTTTTATTTAAAAACTAAATGGCGCCCGCCCCCGCGATTTTACAAGATATTAATATATTATAATGCAGGCCATGTTACTCATTTATAAAGTAGCTTTCTATAATTGAAAGATTTTTTAATTTTGAATAAAAGTTTTTTTTTTAAATCCATTACAAACAAAACCGGTCAAGTGCGAGGCGGACTCGCGCACCGAGAGTTCCGAACAAACTTGTAAGTATGTAAATGTTTCATTCGTCATGAGATATATTAAGATAAGTTTTTTTCCGAATATGTTGTTTTTTTCTGATGTAGCAACAAATGTATAGTAGGTATTTGGCTTTTATCCTTTACTTGTACACATTACATAAATGTCATTGTTTATTGCTTAATTTCATGGTTCTAACTTTTAGGTAAAATATGGGGCACAAACGGTCGTATCTTTTGATTGCGTTCACTTAGAAGTTTAATTTTTTAACTACTTCTAGGGTTTGCAGACCTGAGTTTTGATATAAATTTCAACTTGGTACTTATTTGCGTCCCTGAGAAGAAGGGTCTAGACAGACGGACAGACGGACGGACAGACAGACACATTACAAAGTGATCCTATAAGGGTTCCGGTTTTTCCTTTTGTGGCACGACACACTACAAAACATACAAAAAATCTTTTTCACTCCTCTTGCTCAAAAAGACGGTCTTGAACTGGACACGAAGTGTTCATACGAGAATACGTCTTACGACACCTCTCCTTACGGTAATGTTCCTTAGGTCTGCGCCGTCGCTCCCCTACCTTTCGAAAGTTTGTTACAAAGGCAGAATTAAACTGTCTTTCTTGGCTGGCACCGACTCCAAAAAGAACTGTTTATAAATATTAAATAGATATATAAATATCAATAATTTTGTTGATTGTCCTTTAAGGCTCTTGCTTTGAAATTAAAATATTATTCTTTACTTTTTAGTTTATGTTTGTACTCGTAGGTATAGGTTACAGTTTTGAAGTCGGTTTTTGTTTTTTATTTTTAAAAATAATTTTATTTTTAAAGTTTATTCCTTATTATATGTTATCCTAGGCAAAACTAGTTTGTCCTGAAATCGGGTCTGGCCGGTAAAATATAATATATGACTAGCGGGCCCGGCAGACGTCGTCCTGCCCTGAAATTAAAACAAATCTTGGAACTCGATTCCAGCGCCACCTACCGGGTCCAATTATATTTTAAAACCATCGAAGAACCCATTGAAGTATACACACAAAATTTCATCCAAATCCAAAAAGTCATGCTCAACCACTCTGTTTGATTCACTAAGGTTTATCAAACGAGATATAATTTTTTACGTTTTTGTTGATTTTCTCAAAAAGTGCTTAATTAATTTCGACAAAATTTAAATAGGACCACCTCTGAAGTATGATCTTCCAAACAAAAAAAGAATCATCAAAATCTATTCATAATTGGCAGAGAAATCGAGTAACAAACATACAAAAAAAAAAAAACATACAGACGAATTGAGAACCTCCTCCTTTTTTTTTGAAGTCGGTTAAAAGACATTATAAACTACATATTTCATATTGTATTGGATTGTTTTATTTTCTCGCAATCGTAGTGAAAAGTATAGTGTAACACACGGCGCTAAAACACATTAAAACTCGGTTTCTATTAACTACCTCGTATATAATGGGGTCATTTTAGCTCCTTGTATAACAATCTACTATTCTAATTAGATTAGTTAGATTCTAGATATTTTTCTAATTAGATCTCTTTAATTTAGATTAGACAAAGAACATAAATTACATTGATAGTGTCACAATGGGCAGCCTTATCACTATTCTATTTAAAATATGAGCATGAAATGTAGCTAATAGTGATTAAATAAAACAACCTTATTATAAAGAAATAAGATTATTTTTTCAATGACAACTTGATACTTAAACTATACCGTCCTATTTGAAATATACTTTAAAAACATCGAATCATTTTCAACATTATTTTAGATTATTCTAATTACAACCTCAAGCTGCTGTAGTTAAGGGCTAGTTTAGATCTAAGATTTATGCATTTTTTTATTGACAGGAGTGAGGAGTAGTTATAACCTAGGCTGGCTACGTATCTCTCTAATGGTAATTAACATCGATTCAGTTTAGATACTGATAAATCACTTATGAACGTAATAACTGACTTGAAGTAAGACACACAGCAAAGGAATCATTTTTCTTTGAAAATACAAATAACCATAAAAATATATCTCCTTTCCGTAAAAAAGAAAGCTAAAATTTCCTTTGAGTATATTGTCATTTAAATGAATATTCAAATTCAAAAGATGTTTTTAAACAAACTGTATATGAAAGATGTTAAGCATAAAGAAATTTCGTCACGAACGCTTTCTACAGTTTTGTAACTGGACAACTCAAATCTTCATTCATTCTTTCTTTTGTAACTCAAAACAAAGAATGAATGATTCTTATTACATAATATCTACCGCTAACACAGTACAGTATATGGAGATTTTAATTTTGATGGGAATATTCCTTGAGTACCTCAGAGAATATCCAGTCAAATCTCTGCAATATCTTTGAATGACCTGTCCAACGACATCCCATACCATGGGATAGACGAGAAAATAATTCATCCCCACTTTACATATAAAGGAAGGAAATCTAAAATAGGTATTCGCGAGTTATCTCTATTGAAACTCAAGCTAGCGAAGATCTCTAAGATTGGTTATAACATAAAATCCTGAGGGTAGCGAGGGTTTGAAAGAATCGAGACGCAAAATAGTTTTGCTGCATAGATAATTTTTCACTTCACTACACACATTTTTTCACCTCGCTACAGTGGAATTTTTTTAAGTGCAATATAGTTAATTTTTTTTTTATTTAATAAAATAATCGAAAATATGGAGAGAGAATTGAATGAATAGAAGACAACTTTAAAAAAAAACTTATGCTTTCTAAAATCCAATCTTACATTATGAAATCTCACCTACATTCATTTAAAATTCTTAATTCTGTTTTTTTGTTATTTGTAAGAATACTAATGAGGTACGATTTCAGTTTTTTTTGTGTCAAACTATCCTTTGGTCTTTGCAGTTCCTTTTAGCACAACAGTGACTACAGGAATAATGTTGTTTCCTCACGATGTTTTGCTTCACCGAAAACTCAAGCACATCATAGGATTCGACCCACCTTCGATACGGTATCCGACGTCACTACCACTGAGCTATCAAGTCTTAAGCTTCCCCCCGCGGTTCTATCGGCGTGCCCGTGGGATCTTTTCTTTTCCCGAGATAAAAAGTATGCTATCTGTTATTCCACGATATTATTATAATCTAGGTATATGTGTTCCAAGTTTCATCAAGATCAGTTTTGGAGTTTCAGTGTTAATCGCGGACAAAGAACGTGACTCGTATTTTGTATATCTATACTAATATTATAAAGAGGTAAAGTTTGTGAGGTTGTAGGTAATCTCTGGATCTACTGAACCGATTTTGAAAATTATTTTACCAATAGAAACCCACGTTATTTGTGAGTGTCATAGGCTATATTTTTATTCCGCGAAAAGATAAGATCCCACAGGAGCGCGGGTGAAACCACGGGGGGCAGCTAGTAATAGATAATTTGTTTTCATCAGGTGTTCAAAATGTGATTGTGGATTTTCTTATCTGGTTACGATGGATATTCGAAATATAATCATCAGTTACATATCTATGGTTTCTGTAAAATTACCTTTCACTCTTTGAGAAGGATCATAGGGTTCTTTTAATAATGACCCCAATGCACCTTTAGAAAAACGGCTTAAAACATAAAAGAGAATGAATTTTACTAATGAAACGATGAGTTCGATATTTGAATTAATTAATTTGTGTCTCTCCATAAAATATACTGGTTCTGTTTTCAAAAACGTACATCTCTAACTTTTTAAATGAAAGCCGATTTCTAGGTCAACGAACACGACCGATACAGCCTTCAAAACATCACCAACCTAACCCAATTAAACCAAAACAAAATATACATATACCGTAGTATGTGACAAGTTCCCCTTTCACTTTTAGATCTATAAAACACTTTCACTTAACAAAACGCACCTAAATGTCTCAATCGCGATCTAATAATTCATATAATAAATAACCTGATAAAAATCACTTCTGAATTTAAAACTGGCTTGGGATTATTTTGTACTTTGCTAAGCGTAACTCGACAGATCGTCTTTTGTTTTGAATTAGCTTGTTTGATTTTCGATAGGATTGATTTTTTGTGTTTGCGAGCCGTCTGCAGCTCATGCCGTTTGAAGACAGACTGTCTCTGCTTTTCTCAAAACCTGTCGAAGTTGAGTGCCGATTCACACTATTGTTGTGTGTATTTTTTGTCACGCTCCAGTCAGTTGAAATCTCTTGATGGCTTTGAAAGAGAAGTAAATAAATTGGCAGTTGGCGTGGTCGGTAATAGACTATCACGCCACGGATACTGATTTTACTGATTTCATTCATAATTTTTTAAATGTTTTCTCTTACTTTCCAGGAGGTTTCTTTTCATAAGATTATGGAAACATAAGAAAGAAAAAATAATAAAAATTGCGAAGAAAATTGGAAAATTTCAGAAAACCTGCATGTGCATTTTTGTAATTTTTTGTAACAAATGAATTGTCTGTGATTTTATTTTAAATGTAATAATAGAGAGCCAATGTCCTCTTAAGACTTAGTTTTTTTCGCGATCCCAGAGTTCTAAGACAAAGTTTAAAATGAAGCCATTTCAAAACATCTACCCGGAATATTGAATTGACTTTCAATTATTTATTTATGGGTTCCGATTGTGTGAATGGACGCTAAAGCTGGTATACACTACCGTTGCGCTGTCACGATTATTATAGCTCTAGTTTGATCGCGAAGCAGTGATGTTTTACCTTTTGGTCGTCGTCTCGGAAACTATGTGATTGAGGAAAAATTTAATAATCTGTCCGGCTGTCGAACTTTACAACGGGGTAACTGCCATTTTTAACCGACTTCAAAAAAAAGGAGGAGGTTCTCAATTCGTCTGTATGTTTTTTTTTTGTATGTTTGTTACTCGATTTTTATTAACAGGAATTTAGGAGTAATTTTTAAGCTTAAATATATTTAAGAATCAATGTCAAGTTCTGAATAAAAACTCATTTATTCGGCTATGGTCCTGGTAAGACGCTTATTTTAAACGACATACTAATTAATTTTAATGTAATTTTTTCGAAAAAATATTTTGTTTCTGGCTTCCTTGACTTTTACATAAACATTCCTATAATATGCTTTGAAATTATATTTTATGGTTATTAAATGCTCCAATCTGGATTGGTCTTCGTTTTTTTTAATGTGGCTTATATAGAAAGTCAGTTGGGACTTTTTGATATACGCCTTTTTTATTTTTAAAATGTTAGCAAGATGGTATAAATTCACTCGTAAAATGGGCATGTCCGCACAAATAAATCACGCATCGTTGAAATCGACCTTAAGAGATGAATCGAAAAAAAATAATTGAAGAATATAAACGAGAGAAATAACAAACAAAAAGAAAGTAAATCAAAGTCGGTTCGACCGTTCAGGAGCTATGATGCTACTGACAGACACGTCAAGCTTATACACCCTTATTTTTGCATCGGGGTTAAAAAGAAAGGATTCAAAGTTTTTTATTAACAAAACTATGCACATACTCGGTTTTTAATTAAGTAAGTCACTTCTACTTTTTTGTATTTCATTATGAGAAACGAGACGAAAGTGTTTATAAGTTTCTAAATATATTAATATATGAGTAATATTAACTTTCTTAAGGCTATGAATACTTTATATGCATTTAGAAAACAGTGATACCCAAATGGATGTCATTTGGACCAGATCCAAGATTTTTAGTGAAATATTTTGTTGCTAACTAAGTTCTACCCTTCTCCTTAGTTAGGTGAATTTCGGGATAATAAGCGCATTTAGTAGAAGGTTGTTGATTCGAATCCAACAATGAGCTTGAGCTTTCGGTGAAGGAAAACATTGTGAGAACACCACAGCACGGTGGTAGGGTACTTTGTAGTACTTGACTGCCTGGATACCACCCTCAAGTTGAAAATCGGTCGCCATCATTTATCAATCCGGTTGAGTGCCCTAAGCGCTCGCCGAACAGTGTAATGGCCCTTCTGGCCACCACAATTATTTTTTTATACCACAAGTAACAACGAAGCTGACGGGTCACCTGCTGGCAAGTTACTACCGTCGCCTATAGACATTAGCAATACCAAGGGTATTGGCAATGTGTTGTACACCTTATTACAATGCCTTAAAGGCAACTGGCTCTCAAGTGTAACTGCCGGAACATACCAATAGGTGCTTAGCGACAGATTTTCAACTTGAGGGTAGTAGCCAGCCAGTCGAGTTTTAATTTGCTGCTTGTTACGTTTTTGGTTGCCATATTAAGAGTATGTCTTAAAAATATCGTGTAAATTAGATATGCAAACGAAGGCTTCCCCCGAAGTTAAAAAGGTTAATTGGCCGCGAGATCGGTTTATATGCGGGGCCACTAAACAAGCAATTTTAAAGTTATATTTAATGCTAGCTTTCCCCCCTTTCACCCGATGGTACTTATCTTTTCTCGGGATATAAACTACCTTATATTTTATTCCACAATATGATCTACCTGTGTGCTTAGTTTCATAAAAACCCGTTCCATAGTTTTTGCATTAAAGAGTTATAAACTCACTGACTATCATTTATAATAGTAGTAAGAAGGTATGAAATTCCTCCTTTTGAATTGCCGCTCAGACTATCGTCCAAAAATACATTAAAAATAGAGTTATTAATAAGTTAATCTGTTGCCAAGCTATCGTTGCTAGGTGGAAGGGTGCTTACTATCTGGCAGTAGCAATTTAGAGCTGTTGCATATTTTAAGCGTTTTAAAAGGTTGGTAACACATAGGCAATCCCCCTGCTATTGCTTATATTCTTAGGAGACAGTAGTCACTACTTTGTCTGTTTTATCAGATTTCTGAGATAAAAGGAACTTGAGAACTTCAAAGCTTTGTGATTACCACCATCGGGCATGTTTTCACCATACCATAAGCACCTAACGGTGTGTTCAGGAAACTACATTTAAAATTTAGAACCCTTGTAGCTATTTTGAGCTGAATGATTCTTAAGAAAGTGCCACACGATTGTGGTTTTACTCAGCTGAAGTTTTTATACAAACAAACAATTAGGGTTTTTTTAATGCGTATCTCTTTAAATTCTGTTCAACACTTTAGCCCAGAAAACTATATAGGTATGTTATTGAGCCTAAGTATCTATTGTAGCGACATTTATCTACAAATATATATAGTTCGCTCGACTCCTAGATACATGGCGCAACATTAATCTACATCGCGCTATCGAAGTTTTCTATGCGATCTGCATATATACAAGATTCCAACATGTACAGATGGACCGCGGTCCCCAGCCACGATGACCAAGCCTGGCGGAAAATCTTCCCTTTTCAATGTCGGCGTCTAACACCTCGCTCCTCCATATCTATTTTACCAATATTCAATTATGATCTAACCTATAAATTTATTAAAAACCCGCTAGTTTGGTGGCCCCGAGAGTTAAGTAACGCGTCGGCGCCGGCGCATCGGAAGCGCGAAGTGAAAACGAGTCGAGGAGAAATTATAATTTGGCACATTCATCTATATTGTATACTATAATTATACCTATATTGTGTGTACAAAGTTTTCTTTTATAAATCACTAGCTGTCCCCCACGGTTTCACCCGCGTTCCCGTGGGATCTTATCTTTTCCCGAAAATATAGTCTATGATACTCACAAATAACGTGGCTTCCTATTGGTAAAAGAATTTTCAAAATCGGTTCCAGAGATTACCCCCTACAAACTCACAAACCCTACCTCTTTATAATATTTGTATAGAAGTATGATCAAGCATGTCATGATTTGTTTGGTTGGCGTAATAGTGATGATTTGGCCGTCGTATGTGAGCATGTGGTAAGATTCTTAAAATGATTATAAATATAATTTGATGCATTTAATATAAAGAATGACATCGTAAAATTTATGGTATACTATTTTTCCGCCCCGCGGTTTCATCCGCGTATCTATATATTTATCCTTTTTCCTCGTCTACATCTTAAAACAATACATGTGAAAAAAAAACAGCTTTAGCTAGGTCCAAGGCTTTAGGCTGGGCGTTGATGAGTCAGTGAGTCAGGCCTTCTCTTTTTATATATGTACCTATATAGATAATAGTAGTGGAAGTGAATTCTTCACAATTCTTTTACAAATCTTTTTTTCGTCTAGATTATTGACTGAGCGAGCGAAACGTCTCCATTTTAGCTTGGGCAAAACCGATTTTGTATGTTATCCAGCTGTCCGTCTGTCTGGCTGTTCTCCTCTACAGGTCGCATTCCTCAATCAATTATATAGTTTTTTTTGCCTATTCAGTTTTTAGATATATTTTTTTTTATCTGGATATGCTTGTGTTTCACTACAATCTCACCATGGTAAGTGATGATGTGGCCGAAGGTGGTAAGCACACAATGCCTAGATGGGAACTGGCTCTCAAGTGCAGCTGTCGGAACACACCGATAGGTGCTTGGCGACAGATTTTCAACTTGAGGGTGGTAGCCAGCCAGTCGGGTACTACAAAGTATCCTACCACCGTGCTATGGTTTCCTTCACCGAAATCTCAAGATCATTCTAGGATTCGAACCCACGACCTTCGCCGCGGTACCCGACGTCACTACCACTGAACTATCATCGCCTTGAATTTAAATGGGGGAGCCATGGGGTTCAAAACGTAAAAAAATCATAAAACTTTCCCGAGATCTCTCAGATTACAGTGCCATTATTTTTCGTCAATATTTGAGCCAATACCGCCATCTTTATATAATCTTTAGTACTATTCACAACACTAAGTAAGAGAAAGTCAATATGTGTGCGCTAACGCAATGTGAAAGGTTCTAGCGCTCTTCGCTTTCCTTTGCGTATAGATGGCGGTAATAGTATTTGGGGCACAAGCAAAGCTAATCTCAGATGGCGCCACCCTTGCTTTAACTTGTCATTGGTTTGGTTAAGTATAGTCTTTTGGTTCTAAATAAGTAGTAAGTTAAAAAAACTTTTTTTAAAACAATCTTTGGATTCAGATTGACGTCACTTTATTTTTTGAGCTATTCTCAGTAAGCCCTTTCATTTGATACCCATATTGTAGGATTGCATACAAAATAATAGTCCGCTATCTTAGGTGTTCCGCCATGTTGCATTTAGAATGACGTCACACAGCTAACGATGCACTGTCATGCTAATGTCAGCTCAATCGATTAAAGATATCTGCTTCAAAATTAAGTTGCAAGATTCCACCACGGAAAAACATACATTGCAAGTTAATATAAAGCTCATAATAAAATGGGTTACCTGGAAGTTACTGAACTTGCTTAGCTTTTTGCTCTTCGGTTTTACCGGTGATCCTCTATTTTACCCCTCATAGGTTTAATTTTAATGGATATCTCATTTGTAAATGGAATCTATGTGAAAATTTCAAGTTAGTACAATGCCTGGCTAAGGAACCGACTGTCAAGTGCAACTGCCGGAACACACCAACAGATGCTTGGCGACAGATCAACTTGAGGGTAGTAGCCAGCCAGTCGAGTACTACAAAGTACCCTACCGCCGTGCTATGGTTTCCTCACGATGTTTTCCTTGTAGAATAAGTCTTGTTATTCAACGAGGTAATGTAACCAGAATTCTGGGAACTCTACTGCAGGGTATTTTTTTTTTCTTTGGATTGGATTGGTATCAGCTCAGCCCAGGGAGAGATTGTTTCCAATTAGGTCGAGGATCTGCCGTTGGTGTAGAACTGGCTCTCAAGCGCAACTACTTCAGTACGTTGGTAGATGCTTGGCGACATATTTTCTACTTGAGGGTAGCCAGGTGGATACTACAAAGTATCCTAGCTCAAGCTCATTGTAAGATTCGAACTCACGACCTCCGTCTTAGTATTCGCCACTGAGCTATCATCGCATATGATATACCTAAATCATAAAGTGTATCCATTTCATGTTTGTCGAATAAAAAAAAACCCTTTATCTCTATAGTCATATAGAGAAAATAATAAGAATATGTCCTTCAGATAATTAAAAGAAAAATAAGATTTCTTTTTTCAAAAAATGTATCTAAGAAATTAGTTAAGTTTATAAAACATGATTTCTCTTAGATAGTTATGATTATGAATACATGACATGGTATTTAAACCTGTCAATCATAACAGCTCAAAAGAACAGCAAACAAATACTACTAAAAACGCCTGCCTCATTTAAGCCAAGGAAAAGTGGGCCATCTCTGATCCAAAACAACGGTTGCCGAGCAACGCCACTATCACCGATCATCGCCGATCGCTTGTAAGCGTTCTTACGCAAGCGATCACGTCACTGCATGCATTTTTATATAACCAAAGCCCGAGCCCCCCCAGTGGGGGCAACCAGCACGCCAGTCAACCGCCACCAACCGCCGGATAACCACGCGCGTGCAAACCAAAAATGAAAATCGAAACCATACACATTTAAAACAACAAAAACAACCAAAAAAACATGCTATAAAATTTTCTTCCAAAAGAAAATCAAGCATTAATTTAATTAAACAAACAACATAAAATGAAAGTGAAATCGACGGATCAGTGACCGAAACAACATGTTCAGCGAAAATAGATGGAAAGTGATTTTGCTCGTGGTTGCGTCCGCCGCCGCCGCCGAGCCGAGCCGGGCGTTGAGCGTTGTATATCAAAAACCTTACAGAAATGTTATGTTCGTACCTAAAAACTATTACCGTAGGACACGTTCAAAACAACGCGTATTATTCTTAGACGACGACGAAAATCACCAACCGTTCGGTAGAGGCGAAATTGACTTGACCCTAGACAAAAATTACTCGAAAATAAAATTCGACGATACAGATTATGATTTCACATCGCCCGAAGACAGCACCGAACCGCCTAAGAATCAAAACGAGGAGGTAACTGGAAACGAAAGGTTTTACGAACCATTACCAAGGTTTAGACCGCATCAAACCAATCCGCATTTTTACCAGGGACGCTTTGGTCGTCAATACGCCCCGACATTTGGTTTTGAACCTTATCAAACATTTCCGCCTGTGGTACGAAACGGGTACTACTCGGGTTGGAAAGCGAGGAGTCCTAGAGTCGTTTTTCCCTATGCGACAGATAGTGTGTCAGTGCATTCTAATTCTCACGGAGGTCCAGGTGGGCCTTACAATGACAATGTTGTGTTTCGTGATCAGAATTTCGGGTTGGCCGATATCGGAGCTGATGATCAGGCGCTACAGGATATTGCAACTGGCACGGGAGATGTTTTTGCTGAGAGAGGTGAGTTATTTCATTTATATTAATCTAATTTTAGAGTTCTAGTTCAAAGTAGGTACTCAACTTGGAGCGAAACATCTTTCAAGTGCGATTTTCTATAGGTAATTTTTATTTTAGCATTTCTTTAAATTCTTTGTATACTTTGTTATAGAAAAGCGTAAGAATCGCTAACTTAGCTGTAACATTATATCTCTCATTCACTTTAAAATCAGATAGGAACAAAAAAGACGAAAACAATTGGATGTAACGCTCGATTTTGAAGAACAAATTCTTAATTTTGGTTAAATCATTTTATGCATTTTAAAAAAAATTACCCAAAAATACGCATAAGTTATCCGAAATTTTACCCTCCATCCTATATAACTATAATATCTTAACATATTATATAATTACCCGGAACTTTATCGAGGAAGTTATTTACGACAGCTACGTCGAAGAACGAAAGGAGATAGTTGGCATTTGTTTTATTGGACTTTAATGCTTTTGCTTTCGTATTGAATACTGAAGTCTTCACAATTTAATTGTATCGAACTTGCTTCCACGGAAAAGTAGTCTATGATGATACATTACTGCGTGAGTGAAGGAAAGACTTACTTTGTAGGTTCGGAATTTAAATTAGTTAACATTAATAAAATCTTTTTTCTAGAGATTTACTTTTCATAGTTGCCAAAAAGGAGAACCAAAAAAAAATTATGCACATAGATACAGTGTATATCAAGGCTTTGTTTGCTTACCATCGTTCACATTATCATGTACGGTCAGCCAAGAAAGTTGTGTACCACCCTAAGGTTGAATGCCGCTTGCAGATTAATAGGTGAAAAAGATTAGTTTCGCTTGCAGATCAATCTGACAACTTTTGACAACTTATGTCATTATTATACATCTCTTTCAGTGATATCTTTTTAGTTTGAACCCTTAGTTTGAACCTTGTTGCAATTTTCGATGACTAGGAAACTAAATCAAAACTGGCACACCACTTTCTTGGCCGACCGTACCACCATGGTCAGATTGTTGTCAAACATAAAGGTTAAGAAAGGAAAGTGCTAATTTTTATTATATTTATTCATAATTGTTTTTATTTTGAATAAGTATTTTTCCAATCAATCATTAAACTTACTAAACGTATATAAATGCGGTAATTAATTACGTTCAAAATTCGAATAATCCCCTAGTATTTGATTATTAGATAAGAAAATCATAGTAAGAGCAAAAACATATATAGATTTACTTAAAAATTACCTAACTGCAAAGTACTTAACTCGCATAAAATCTACGTAATAGCGTAAAAACGAGGTGTCAAAAGTGAGTTGCGAAAATGTGGAAACACTGAGGCAATTTCTTTTTTCACATTACAATTTAAACTGTGAGCGAACGATGTCTTCCTTCATGCCACCTTGTCACGTTACTATCAAATACATAGATATCTGTACACTAGATGTGACTTGAGAAATATTATCTTATATCATGTATCAATAACTATAATTAATATTATACTTTACAAATTCTACAATTGATACTATTCTAATATCAAACAAAGATTATCTATCAAATACAAACTTTTGGAACGAAATTCGCGCGTTGTGAAAGGGGGCTAGACGGAAAAAAATCTTACGAAAAGTTGTCACGACACTTTTTGCTATAGTAAGCTATTGTAAGCTGTGCGGCGTGCGCATGTTTCTCTGTCTCTCTCTCTCTCTCTCTCTCTCTCTCTCTTATAGAAAGCAAGCCAGATATTTCTATTTATATATATATATATATATAAATAGAAATGTTTTTTTTTATATATATACTCTCTCGACTTATATAACTTATATAACTTCGTTCCATCCGGGTGTCCCTTGACACCTCTCAAGTTTTTATTATTTTTTTGTAATATGGCGTTGGCGTGGTTTCATATTCTACAATGAGCTTGAGCTTTCGGTGAAGGAAAACATCGTGAGGAAACCATGGCACGGTGGTAGGGTACTTTGTAGTAGGTACTCCGACTGGCTACCACCCTCAAGTTGAAAATCTGTCATCAAGCACCTATCGGTGTGTCGACAGCTGCACTTGAGAGCCAGTTCCCATTTAGCCTTTGTGTGCATACCTCCTTCGACCACATCATCACTTACCATGGTGAGATTGCGGTCAACGACAAGCGTGTCCAAAGGTAAAATACCAATTCTGTTAAGCAGGTTATTAACAGAAAATGTACTTAACGTAGTAAAGAAAGATATTAGTCTGGTTAGTAACAAACCGATTTACTATTACAAACTAAAATATAAAAAAAAAACATACGAAAAGAAACTTAATTAGCTGTCAACACAATATATAAATAAAGAAGATTTTATCTGTTTCAAATCTGATTTGGTAACACGCAACCTAACAATTCACAAGAATTAAAAAATAAGCACACACATGTAGTACGCTCAAAATAAAATCAAACGTCCGCGCTCTGACATTTAGCTAATGTTGATTTGAGAGATTTGACATGAGATTGACAGATATACAAGAGTAACCGTTTAATTCATATTAAATTTTATCATGTTTAAGCTAAAGTAACTACAATTAATTGAGTATGAATTAACAACAATTTATTCGTTATCATTTGCAAAACATCCCTGAAAATTAACGAAAATATTGATACTAAAATTAAAATACATACAAAGTTCAAATTTAAAAGTCAAATAAAAAAACCTTTTTTATCGTTAATTCGACATGGTTCGAATTTTATCAGTCATAATTTCCCTGCCCTGTTCCCAATTTATTTGTGTTTCGCAATGTGTAAATTTCTTCCATTCGGCCCTTCTATTCGTCATATCGTAATTCACTCCTTTCTTACTCATATCATCTCTCACACAATCCATTCATCTCTTTTTCGGTCTTCCTCTACCCATGTATCCATCCAGTTTCATAGTAATAACTCTTTTGGCTACATGACTATCATATCATCCCTCCTCATAACATTCCCATATCACGACTTCTTAATGACTTCTCTGCATGTATTTAAACGCACACGCGGCGAAGGTCGTGGGTTCGAATCCTACAATGAGCTTGAGCTTTCGGTGAAGGAAAACATCGTGAGGAAACCATAGCACGGTGGTAGGGTACTTTGTAGTACCCGACTGGCTGGCTACCACCCTCAAGTTGAAAATCTGTCGCCAAACACCTATCGGTGTGTTCCGACAGCTGCACTTGAGAGCCAGTTCCCATCTAGGCTTTGTGTGCTTACCATCTTCGGCCACATCATCACTTACCATGGTGAGATTGTGGTCAAACACAAGCCTATCGAATATAAAAATATATAAAAAAAAAAAAAAAAAACAATGTATTTACCTGCTTTAATGGAAGAGCGGAGTCTCCTAACACACACTCCTAACATATCATTTACTTTAGAGAAATCTTTGTAATCCAATTGTGAAGTTGCGAGTCATTCCCAACACAAGTATCTTTGATTACTTACTGGGAAGTCTCGGCGTACATTTTGTTGAAATGATTTCTGAAATAACACTATTTTTATTTATTTTATAAAAGGAGTGCGCCAGCCACTGTATTTTTTTTGATTAAGACGAGTTAATGATAATAAACATTTAATTTATTATTATTTACTAGCTGTCCCCCGCGGTTTCACCCACGTTCCCGAAGGATCTTATCTTTTCCCGGGATAAAAAGTAGCCTATGTGTTATTCCAGACTATAATCTATCTCTGTGCCAAATTTCATCCAGATCCGTTCAGCCGTTCTGGCGTGATTGAGTAACAAACATCCATCCATCCAAACTTATTTTCAGAATTTTTATTTTAGTGCGAAAAAGTTTTGAATCTCTTTCCGAACTTGAATTTACAAAGCACATCTAGTATTGTGTAATTCCTCGTCCGTCCACAATGGAACTTTTACCAATTGTGTGATAATAAGCAGCTCAAAAACTCTTGCGCACTGAACAGCGCAAGGTCTTCACGATTTCCCACAAATAATATAACGTTTGCGTGTTTGTGTGTTTGTTAATTCGTATTGTAATATGAGAATAGAATAGCTCGGATCGTGTCACGGTTTGATGGACCCTTTTGCATTGTGGTTAGTTAGTAATATTATTACATGTTTGTCAAATACGTGCGGTAACATATGATGAACTAGATTTCTGTTGGTTTCACCCGCCATCGAAAAGGGCTGAATAAAAAAAAACAAATCTAGAAAATTTGTAATCAAGTTCGCAAGCACCTATCGGTGTGTTCCGACAGCTGCACTTGAGAGCCAGAAAAATAATTTACTACATTACAATTTTTTACACTGCAATTTTTTGAGGAGACCAATCCAGAAACTCAGAGATCATCAAAATCGGTGCAGCCGTTCTTAAGTTATAAATGGTGTGAACAAAGAGCAAATGAACACTAGGTTTAAATAACCTGACTTTGCTTTATTTATATTTGAAATAGTGATAAGTTATGGTAAAACACAAGCTTATCCAATGTAAAAAAAACAAATAATAGTCTCAAAAAATTATTAGAAAATTCTAGAATTCAATGTAGGTAATACCTGAATGTAAATTGAAATCCATCGAAAGAAAGTGCAGTGATTGCAGCATACTTAGTATGCAGCGTGTAAGTAATCCTGCACATTGTACCGAGGTGGATTTAATGCTGTGCCACTTAGTTTAGCTATCATCAAAACACATTTATTCAGTTTAGGCCCTGGTAAGGCACAATTGACTTTCTTGCGGAGTCTTCTTTCTCAGCTTAAGTGTATTCCGAACCGGTGGTAGAGTCAATTGTAACGTTCATAAGTGCCTTACCAGGGCCTAAACTGAATAAATGAGATTTAGATTTGATTTGACTCTACCGCTGGTTCGGAATACACTGAAACCGTGACTCCGGCAAGAAATTCAGCAAGGCAATTTTATCTGCAGTGCATCATTCTTTTAAATTTATTTACATTTTCAAAAATACCTTTAGAGACATAATATTTGATCTAATATTTGACACGCAACGCTTTGCTGCGGCCTCGTCTGATATAATAAAGTAATAACCGTTGCCATGGTAACTGTTGTTATAACTCAACCTCTCAAAAAGATTTGAAATTCACGTGTCCGTTAAAAATTAGAAATAAAATGAATATCTCTCTCCTATTAAATCTACAAAAAAAAGGTAAAAACCGAAACACGAGCACAACAACTCAAAACTCAATTTCAAAACTCATTAATTCAGTTTAGGCCCTGGTAAGGCACTTATGAACGTTAAAATTGACTTTACCACCGGTTCGGAATACACTTAAACTGAGAAGACTTCGACAAGAAACACAGCAAGGCAATCAATCTATCAGAGCACTTGAGTCGACCTTTTCAATAATCTCATTACATACATACAATATCTTGATATGTGGTGAAATGCAAATGTTAGCTATTGAAAAGTTTAGAGGCTGAATTAGCGTAAATTAATAAGCTAAAGTTACAAATCAGCCTTAATATCGAATTGGTTGTAGGCATTTTCATTTTGTAATTATATTTCCAACTTCCTCTTCAATGAAGGAGTTTCGGACTAGATACAATCCGCCACAACAAATAAATACAGCAAAATCAGCCAATATAATAGTAAAAGTGTATTATCACCACTTTAACCAACTTTACGTACGTCATATTCTAATTTCCTTGCACGCGACATTTTGTCACGCAATCCATTTAAAAACGAGAGTATGAATAACAATGTCAGCGTGCTAAAGTATTTGAAACTGTAACGTAACGAATTTAAGGATTAAAATTGAATAAATGTTGCTTCTGATTAAGATCCCCTACTTAATTTTACTGTTAGTTTTTCTATCTTTATTATTCTTTTAGACTTCTTTCGATTTTTATCTCACCGACAGTTTCGGAAATTTTAGTTGGTTATGCCCCTGGCCACGGCAACCGCTTACCATCAGACGGGCCAAATACCTTACCACCGTGCTGTGGTTTCCTCACGATATTTTTCATCACCGAAGGCTCAAGCTTAGTAGGATTCGAACCCACGACCTTCGCCGCGTTCTCCTACGTCACCACTGATTTCTAGGGATTGTAAAAGGTCGGAAACTCATTGCCAATCCCATGGTATTGCTAATGTATATATGTCTGTCAGGTTCCTTACCCTGGCAGTTGGTGAGATTCTGGCCAAGACAAACGAAAAGAAGAAGAGCTCCAGAGGGCTAGATAGGATGTTTGTGTGCTTGCCACCTTCGGCCACATCATCACTTACCATGGTGAGATTGGGGTCAAACAAGCTTATTCTAAAGTTAAAAAAAAGGTTTTCATGCAACCTTTTTTATGCAGCTACCTCTACTTCTACTTACTACAGAATAACCGTGTCTTAATTGTCGATATCACGCAATATTTTTCAAAATATGTGTCTACATTTTTGCATATTTTTATTGTCAAAAATTATTTTCTTTCTTAATCGTTACTAGAGTGAGATATTGTATGTAATTGACATTTGTTATCTGAATTCCCGTGATTTCTATCGATCTCATCAAGTTGATCGTATCGATGACAGTTGTCGTCAACCATCTTGTCTATGACCAAGGATATTTATAAATACATTTATCAGCTTAACTAGCGAAGATACAAACTCAACCAGCTAGCCACTTGCTTTCCACTTTCGAGTACAGATTGTATAACAGCGCTGGCGCCGATAATTTCCTTGTCAAAACGGCATCGATGTAATGTTGTGATGTAACCGACCTCTTTCCCTCAATCTTGGCACCAATTCGTGTTGTTTTCTCGCTTGTTTGGTCGTCGAGTGAGAGGGACGGCTGGTTGTTTGGTTCTTGGTTCCGATTCGAGTTAGTAGAGCTAGATATATTTTGTTTGCTCATTTTTTAATTTAAATTAAATAATTTAGATGTTATGCAGTATTAAATATAGTGGTAATTATTCAATCATTATTAATCCTACTATCCTACTTCCTACTAATATTATAAATGTGAAAGTTTGTATGTTTGTTGGTCAATCACGCAAAAATGGCTGATCGGATTTTGATGAAACTTGGCACACAGATAGACTTTTTATCCCGGAAAAATATATGATCCCTCGGAAACCGCGTTGCGGAAAACTAGTATACATATAATTTAAACTCGTGCTGGATGTGTAAATATAACGACAGCAAATCTTGTAAATCACATGACATTAAATTTCACTCAAGTTTAAAACGTACATAAACAAGGCGGATAAAAACGGTAAACAATAAACTATAATTTCTACATCTCCAGATCGTGGGAGCGGACGGTGTCGGGTGAAAATGTTAGTTTCTGAGTTTCACTGATGCAAACATACAAAAAATACAGATAAACCATGAGAAGCGGTTATTGTGATTAGGGAAAGTGTTCAGTGTTTGTGAAAATATGTTATTATATAAAGTGCTTTAAATATTTTTATTCAATTGAGATCTGTGGCTGTTATACTAGTTTTCCGCCTCGCGTTTTCACTCACATTTTGGGGTGGTAGCTAATCGAGTACCATGGTTTCCTCACGATGTTTTCCTTCTCATAGAATTCGATGTCACTACCACAGCCATCATCGCCTTGAAATATTATTCAAAATCAAACTCAAAACTCATTTATACATATAAGGCCCTGGTAAGGCACTTGTGAACGTTACAATTGACTCTACTACCGGTTCGGAATACACTTAAACTGAGAAGACTCCGGCAAGAAACTCAGCAAGGCAATTTTACTCTGCAGTGGATCATTCTTTTGAATTCATTTACATACATATTCAAATATTTTACACTATTGTTTAAAACTCCTTTTCTTATGTTACTAATTTAAATTTAACTCTTTAATCTACGTAAGATCAAAATAACTTAGAAGTTAACAAGTTCAATGTCTCTTTACAAAATGCTTTTTCACCCATAGCTGGTCTTTGTGGAAACTGTTTCAAGGAAGTAGAGTCATTGACATTGCAACTAGTTGTACTGTGAATGAATCGAGAGCGTTGCTCCGTGACAAGGTCGCTTGTGAATTCCCTTTGAAGTTAGTTTCATCATAGATTGAATTGAATCAGAGATTGCTACTCATTTTGCTTTAAAGCGATTTTAACTCAGTGGTAGTGACGTCGAATACTGCGGCGAAGGTCGTGGGTTTCATTCAAGCTTAAGCTTTCGGTGAAGGACAACATCGTGAGGAAAACAGAGCATGGTAGGATACTTTGAAGTACTCGACTGGCTGGCTACCACCCTCAAGTTGAAAATCTGTTGGTGTGTTCCGGAAATTATACTTGAGAGCCAGTTGCCTTTAAGGCATTGTAATAAGGAGTACAACACATTGGCGATCTTCGTAGTATTAATAATGTCTATAGGCAACGGTATTCACTTACCATCAGGTGACTCACCTGCTTCGTTGTCACAAGTGGTATGAAAAAAAAATGGTTTGAGCTGTGTGTTGATATATCAGTCAGTCTGTCAGTCTGTAACGATTGCCTTTTATATATATATATAAAGACTAGCTGTCTTCCGCGGTTTCACCCGCGTTCCCATGGGATCTTATCTTTTCCCGGGATAAAAATACAACCTTTGTTACTCAGGGATAATGTGGCTTTCTAATGGTGAAAGAATTTTTTAAGTCGAGTAGTTTTTGTGTTAAATCGTAAGAAACAAACAAAAAATCTAATCTTTCCTCTTTATTATATAAATAAGTTTCGATGTTTAATAGCCTACATCAAACAACTACAGTTTAAGTGTCGATTGACCCCTATAGGTCACTTTGATGGGGTCACTTCCGATATTTCTCCGAGTGACGGATCAATTTGACCCATAGACTTATGTAATAGTTTCGGAAGTATGTCATCTATAGATATTCAGATTGTTATGCAGTGTTGTCAATTGTGTCAGCAAGAAAAACTTAACGGATACTTAATTAAATATAGTTAAATTACGTCTATATGTATATGGTAGAAAATTAACTCAAACTCAAATTCAGAAGGAAAAAAAACTAATCTCAAAAGATTACGGACCTCAAGTCTATAGACAACAGTTTTATATAAATAAAAACGAACAATAAATACACAAATTCAAAACTCATTTAGTCAGTTTAGTCGAAGGTTTAGGCTCTGTTAACAGGGCCTAAACTGAATATATGAGTGCCTTATGGCACTTATGAACGTTACAATTGACTCTACCACCGGTTCGAAATACACTTAAACTAGATCGTAATATCGTGGATTCAATTCCCATCCAGGACAGACATGTCTGTTTGTCCCGTGTCTGGGTATAATTATCATGCCTCGGATGACCGGCGGGCGGGGAGCTTTTTCCGCCAACGCATCAGCTTGGCCATCCAAAGAGGAAACGCTGCCAGCCTTCTGGGAACCTTGCCGATCGGCAGCAGCGGCAGCCTCGAAGAAGTTTTTTATATATTATAGTTGTACATTTGTTTGTATATTTTGTACATTTGTTGTAAATAAAATAATTATATAATAATAATATGTATTTGAAAATGTAGTATATCAGTTATCTGGTTTCCATAGCACAAGTTTCGCTAAGTTTGGGATCAGGTGGCTGTGTGTGAGGATTGTCCCAGGATATTTATTTATCCTCTCTCAATAAATAGGTTATGATAAGGTATTATATATTATAAGGTATGATTTTAAATGTTAGTCACCTTCCTTATTACGTAAAGTTTTATGAAGAAAAAAAAAAACATGTTTTTATGACATACTAGAAGCACAAAATGGCCGTTAAACCCATACGCTGAATGTTCAGCAAACGCATAGCTACGGCACTCTCTGCCGAGAAAAAAAAGAACCAACCAAAAGCCGGGTACCTTATACAAGTTTCATTCTACGTAAAATTTACATAAACTGACTTCAGTAATATTTCGTAAGTTATATTTTATTATCAAGTTACCGTTAACTATCGCTTGGACGTAGTTAAGTGCATTAACGGTTCTTATTGGTCAATGCATTCGATGCAACTTAAGGCGAATGATTTATGTTTATTTTATTTATTCATTCGTGTAGTTTAAACGACAAAATTGAGTTATGAAAGTGTTCGGAGTTATACAACCGGACAGCTCATCATTTTCAATTTATGTCACTATGCATCTTTTACACGATTTACATTCTTTATACCTAATGAAGTCAGTACGCGGTTCACGTCCGTCGAATCAATACCAACCCATTAGATATCGCGTATTCAATAACCATAACCATATAATATAGTTTAACCATTTATATATTTCTATAAGTCTAATAAACCCTTCAAATACCCAACCAACCTACTCTCAATTTCTTACCATTACCATAACCAATAAGGGGTCTCTAAGCGCCGAGAGACAAACTTCTTCAGAAAGTCTGTCGCCAAGCACCTATCTGTGTGTCCCAAGAACTGCGCTTGACAGCCAGTTTCGATCTAGGCTCTGTACTTACCACCTATGGCCACAACACTTACCATGTTGAGATTGCGATCAAACACAAGCAAAAAAATTAAAATATGAAAGTGGATACGGGAAGAGGAAAACCAAAAATGAGTTGGATGTATGGTGCGAGAGATGATATGGGGAAGAACCAGAAATGATTGGGAATAGAGCAGGCAGATGCTGATAGTTTAAATTAAATCTATTCACACATATACTCTCAGATTTTTTTTTATCATTATCCTGTTTTTATGTAGGTTATGTCTTGTATGTAGTCGGTCTTTATTTCTTTGGATAAAACATTCTTTTATTTTTTTTATATATATGATGGGCTTACGTTTGGCCACTGACCCGTCCGTGAAGGACGAAGACGAGGCCTATGGTGGAGCACGCTTGCCCAGAAATAACCTATTCACTCTGGCCTTAAAAATCCCCAGATTGTAGGATTCAGGAAACACAGACGCCGGAAGCAAGTTCCACTCCTTTGCCGTGAGGTGCATACGAGTTTTGCAGGATTAGCATGTGACAGCCCTGGTATAGCAAGCGTCTATAGGCTACGGTAACCGCTTACCATCAGGCGGGTTGTATGCTGGTTTGCCACTAAGTAACTAAAAAAATGCTAGTATTATCTATTATTCTTCTAATATCAATTTAGGTCCAAAAGTTAAATGCTGGCATATACGTCGCTCAAAGAATCTCAAAGAAAAAATGCCACGTTGGATGGCAATGCTGCCAGCATTCTGGGCACGTTGCCTACTGACAACGACTTTTTTATTTAGATTTATTTATCATTTGTTTGTCTGTTAATATTTTATTATAATATATTATACTTTTACGGTTTTGTGTGGCAATATGTGTTTTTTTTTTAATTTTTTTTTTTAATTTTATTATTTTATTTTTCTTATTTGAGCATTTTCTATGTAGTTTTATTTTTGTATAATATATATTAGTTTGATATATATAGAACGCATTTATTATATAAATATATGTTTATTGTTATTATAAAATAATATGTTTGTTATTTATATATGAGTATATATATATTTTGTAACATGTTATCTATTTAGTAAATCTTTGTATAATTATTATTATGAATAAGTATTGTGTGTGCTAAAGTAGTCTTAATTATCTGGTTCCCACTGAAAACCAGCGTCGTAGCAACAGGTCTACCCTTGTGCTGCGACATTATGCTGAGTGGGATACCTTTTCAGCTCCTTAGATATAATAAGTCTTATGTTGTTATTGAATCTCTTATGAAATTTCCTGTATTGAGCTGAATAAAAGTTTTTCTATTCTATTCTATTCTATACTTTTTTGTATGTAGTTTTGGGAAAGCTTAGAGATTGAAGTCCAAAATTTGAAAATATACATTGAAAATTACTTTATTTTATTTTTATGCATGCCAATAAATAGATCATCGCCTTAAAGAAATGTTTTCACTGTCACGCGCATAGGCGTCCAACTACACATACAAACATTCATCTGTCTCCTTCACACGTATGTGTCACACACCTTCCGTCCCTTTCCTGCTTTCTGTGTCATTGACTCCTGATGCAAGTTTGTTAATAGCGTTTTTCTATTAACCAAAAAGTAGATGAATTGTTTTTAATAAATGTCAAATGGAAATAAAACTTAGGAAAAATAGCTGGCAAAAATTACTATGTACATATACTCTCCCTCATCTATCCATTCATTTAATTTTCCTCTGTCTAGATGGTCTTTCTCCCTAACGCTGCCTGAAGGCGCTCCCAAATAGTGCACGAAGCTCTGCTCATGGCGTCGCCGGGGGTACACAAGGGGGGGGCGGCCTTCACTAAATACAATTACTTAATTAGGGGCGGTTGGATTACTATCTTCAGCTTGAGCTACTATTACAGGAGAAGACTGAATATAAGTGGAACATCGCATCGGTCCTCTCTCGAAGTAAAATTGTTGGCTGCGCGAGCGTTTTTAGCGTTGATCTCGTTTTATGAAGAAGTCCATTGCAAGCCCATACAATGTGCCAATCAAAAACCATTTAGTCAGTTTAGGCCCTCAGCAGTAGCTCAGAAGAACCGACAAGAAACTCAGCAAGGTTACATTTCTATACTAATATTATAAAGAGGAAAGATTTTTGTTGTTGGACCGATTTGATAAAATCTTTCACCATTAGAAAGCTACATTATCCTTGATTAACGTAGGCTATATTTTGTTCAGGGAAAAGATAAGATGCCAAAGGAACGCGGGTGAAATTTGATATTTCTGGACCATATGAAATTGAATAATATCGAATAATAGCGACCATCATAACCCTGCGATGTCGACAAAAGCCTATATTAGAGTAAAACATGACATTCAAACATGAATGCTATAGCATCTATTATACGGTATGTAATTGTATGATATTACAACGTACGTTCTGTCCGTAACGCACAGGGACTCGAGAAAGTGTTTGTAGAGTCAGCAGAGTAAGTTGAACTTATTTACAATAAAATTAAAAAAAAGAAACAAAAAGAAAGATGCGTACCGTAAGCACTCACCATGTATGACAACATAACTACGCCCAATATCTTAGTTGTAAGCAGATTAGATGGCATGGAAATCTTTGATCCAGTAGGAAACGGCGTGTCAGTTTGGGCATTCACCGTAGTCCAATCACATCATATGCAATCTCAAACTATAGGCAAAATGCATACTTGTTAAGGTGATACGTAAAAAACGTAAAAAAGCTTGATGGCAGGCCGACTGGGCGGAGCTACGAAAGTGACAGAGTTATTTACTTCCATATGCGAAGAAAGAGAGCGTAATTAATTAATTACGCTATTTATCAAAAAGACTTTCGCCCAGAATTTTCAAATACCTATTACCCATATTTTGAATGGAGTTAAGCTATGAAATTCGTTATGATTTTAGAATAAAATGCAAAAATAAAAGTCTTTCTTTTATTTTTGCATTTAGGTCTTTTCGGAATTAAATTCTATCGAGGCAATATAATCCAATCGTGTTTTCACGTCTACCAGAACATTAATCAAATAGTCAATAAGCATATTATCCCAAAAAATTATAAATTAATTATGCCATAGCGAAATAAAACTATTTCAAAATGCTCAATTATTTTTTAGGTATCGCCGAGTTTAATGCTCTCATACTGATCTGTTTTGTACCAGCACTAACACAATTACTAAGTCATTAGCTAATGTTTTCTTTACAGAGCCAGAAAGGCATTAGTTGTTAGTTTTATACTTACTTTTGTCCATATTTTTCTACTACGATTATTCTTATTTCATTTATATATAATACTAGCTGTCCTCCCCCGCGTTCCCGTGGGATTTTATCTTATCCCGGGATAAAAAAATAGCCTATGTTAATCTGGAATAATGTAGCATTCAAATGGTGAATTAATTTTTAAATCGGCCCAGTAGTTTTGAGTTTATTCGTTACATACAAATCTTTCCTCTTTAGAAAATTAGAAGATTTTTACAGTTACATAATAGAATTGTTATTTATATTTCTGTAAAGCTGTAAATCTTACAATAAAACATAAAATAAACTTTCGTATGTATGGACTGTTTTCCTCTAAAGGCCGCATTACTTAACCGATTTTATCAAGACGTCCTATTATATAGATTATTTTTGTCTAAAACCCCCATCCCCAGGCTCCCATGGGGGTTGAAAACGTAAAAATGCCTTTTTTTTAAATGTCACAAAACATTTGCGAGGTCAGCTCTCAGAGTCATTAGTAAAATACAAATAAGAACGTCTCACATTTTTTTCCCGACGCTACGGTCCACTTAGTGTTAAAGAAAAACGTTTCCATTGCATAACCTCGTTTGGCGATAAAGATGTTTTTATCATCGGTTACGCTACCGATGTCTATCAGTTACGTTTCTACATCTCCAAATAACCGGTTAAATGCGTCTCGTGCGTTTAACCGGTTTGTATTTGTTTATTAATTGGAGGGAATCTTTTTGAGATGGTTGATCTTCTTACACGCACATCTAATATCTAACTGAGCTGGCACTATGGAATAACTATCTCACCATGGTAAGTGATGATGTGGCCGAAGGTGGTAAGCACACAAAGCCTACATGGGAACTGGCTCTCAAGTGCAGCTTTGTGTGCTTACCACCTTCAGCCACATCATCACTTACCATGGTGATATTTTGGTCAAAACACAATCTTATCCAGAATTAAAAAAAAATTAAGTCTATACTAACCCATAGATCTCAGTAAGGTATCTGATTAAACAAATAAATTATTATTATTATTATAGTAAAAAGAGCTATGTCAACCTAATGACATAGGACTATTATTTTCCTAAACTGTGCGTTTGGTGCAGCTAAGCTACACGATGAAGAAATAACCAAATTATGAAAACAATATAAGACAAGCATCTCAAATGAAAGCGCCCAATTGAGTGCGTTCACTTTCATTTGAACACGAGACAATATTACGATAATAATGGGCCAACGTGACATCATTGCGCTGGTATGTTTATGTCATTACTAGCTTTTCTCCGCGGCTTCACTCGCGTTCCTGAGGGATACAAATTACCCTATATTTTACTCTAGGATATGATCTACCGGTGTGCTAAGTTTCATTAAAATCCCTTCAGTAGTTTTTGCGTGAAAGAGCATCAAACATCATCATTTATTTCATTTTATCAGCTGTCCTCAGTACTTTTATGGGCACTGCTGTCCTCCGCAGTTTTACGTGGGATCTTATCTTATCCCGTGATAAAAATATTGCCTATGTTATAGGAATAACGTAGCATTTTTTTTAATCGGTTCAGTAGTTTTTGAGTTTATTTGTTACATACACTTATACATACAAATCTTTCCTCTTCATAATATTAGAAAGAGAAAGATACCCTTAATAATCAGGATACCCAACGCAAAAATATTTTTTTAATCGTTCATCAGATAACTGCTTTGTAACATACATACATACAAAGAAGATACAAAGTTAAAATATCGATAAAGGTTTTAAATTTCAATTGTAAGTTTTAAATTGATTACGCTGTCGATTATTTTCACAATCCCCTGTTGGTGTAGACTTCAATAAAAAAAAACACAAATTAAAATAATAAATGGCCTAAAAGGCTCTTTTTAATTATAATCAGATTATTTCTTCCACACACAGTAGTTTAATTCCAAACTAAGTAGAGCTTGAACTATGGAAAACAGATATGTTTATGCACACTAATGTATGTCCTGGACGGGAATCAAACCCACGACCTGTGCCGTGATAAGTGGGGTGCTAACCAACCACGCCATAATTTGCATAATAATTTATAGCACAACATGTTGCTAAATAAAGTTTTCATAATTAATTACATAGTACCTTTCACAAAGCGTTAGAAAACATAATTGTGGTGTTTTTAATTCTCATACTATGTGTCATAATTATGGTTTAATTGCCGTTTTTTATGATTCCTTATATCTTTATGTGTTTACGAATTACTTACTAACATGAAATTGTATGAAACAGGGCTGTCTTTTGTACCTACTCGGCCGACCGAGGTTTTCTCAAATATACATGGCAAGTCAAAGTATTTTCCATTGAATTATAACTAGTGAGATCCATTTCCCATGGTTTAAATATCATCGAAATAGAAAGAGATGCGTCCTAAAATGATTATCTTCATTCTGTAAATATTTCAATGTTAATATTCAATTACTTTTTGTTTAATGATATGTTTTAAAAACGTGTTTTTTCAATGTATAGCACTTATTATGCTTCATAAAACTCAGATTTACTAAATAATTCTAATACTAACATTTACCTAGATTTCTCATTTTATACTAATTTTTATTGCATCTAATATTTATATATTTAATACCTGTAAATACTTAATTCATCTTTTTCTAATTTGCACAGATGCGAACGTACCACTACGAGCTCACGACAAAAGAAACGAATCCTTTAAAACATTAGAAAAACCAATGTTCATACAAACAGACAGTTTAATAAATAAGAGAAACGACTACTACGTATTCCCGAACATAACCGCCACAGAACTACCCAAATTCAGGCCAATATCTGATGCACAGATAACAAAAATAAATCAAATATTGAAAGAGTTGAATGTCAAAACGAATCGGGGAAGAAAAGGACGCCTGATTGGCGCAGAGTCAAAAGTGTCTTTAAAAACCGAAAGAGCAGACGACTGTCCGCAGAGTGGGACGTGTGAGTTCTTTTTCTACTGCTGGATGGTCGGAGGTCTTCTCGAAGGATCCTGCGGTGGGTTGCTCAAAGGCTGTTGTCACAGAGTAGCGAAAGCTGGTATTCTGGGCGTTCAGGATTCGAACAGCATAGATTACAGTAGCGAAGGCTTTAGTTATGGCCCCGTGATCAATGATGAAAGTAAGTCATGGATTTTGGAAGCAATGACGTCATGTCACACCGTTGCGTAATGATAGCACGTCTGTAGTTAGTTTTGACGATTTGGTTCGATGGATTTGAGCACGAAATATTGTGAGCACGTTTTTTGAAATTAGATTTATTTGTATTGTTATGCATGTTTTTATGATTTGTGTATTATGTAGTTGTTCTTTGTTTTTTTTTTATGATTTTAATGATGGAATTTATTACACTAACTGTCACACACATGCATACAATTGAATACAAATATAATTGACTCATTTGTAAATTATATAAACTCGTTCATTGGATTACTAGACATAATTTCAAACCATAATTTTCATCATCGTATAGTATAACTCAATATAACTAATAATATCTTATTGAAAACAACTCCAACTCAAGCTTCTTTTTTGTGTTACCTTTCGCAGTTATTTCCCTTTAAAAACATCATCATGTATAACAAATATCTCACACTACATTACGCTACGGTGTGACAGACGCCCGCATGAAGACATAAAACAAATTGACACTGACTAACAGAGCTCGGATGTGGACGTTGCGCAAGACATAGCTAGGATTCTGCTAGAATATTCTAGATTGTTCCAGAATATATCCCGGTGACGTCATCAGGTATTTGCCATTGTACAGATGTAAATATTATTACCACCTCTTTATAGAACTTCTTTCTCGCTCTATTCTAACTATGTCTTGCTTTCTCATAAGTCCTATGGATATTCATTTCTGATACTTACTAAAACACTAACCTTTTAGTATTTCTTGTGTTTTTATAGATACAGGGTGAAAAGGTAAGTGCCGTATTTACATAAAACACACATATATATATATATATATTTTAAAAGTACTCTACTTAAAGCATATTAAAGATACCATCATCCTTGTACAAAACAATTTACGTCATTAGCCTCTCGAGCCAGCTGAGGAGCGAGATTGCGCAAGTCGACTTTCACCCCGAAAAGATCGGCGCCGGCGCGGGCGCAGTCATTCAAACTGGCGGATATCTCGTGCATATTATTATAGTTAGGGATCCGTGATAACAGACAAAAGTTGAAAATCTGTCACCAATCACCTTTGTGTTTTCACTTGAGAGCCAGTTCCCATCTAAGGTTTGTGTGCTTACCATCTTCGGCTACATTATCACTTAGGTACCATTGTATAATTGCAGTCAAACATAAGCTTATTCAAAGGTTAAAACGGTGAGGGACTACCCAAGACAGGAAAACATAGTAAGTGGTCTACGAGATTTGGGACCTCTGATATACAAAGAACCAGGGCCCTTATCATCTACTCTTATTGCGGTTCAACTTGACATAAACTTGCCGTATCAAATCGCAATAAAAGTCCGTGGTAACCCCATTGTTCTAATTCGCCGGGATATTTAATAAAATCACGATGTCGACATCCCGTTTAAACGTTACTAGCTTCGCCAGCAGCTTCGCCCGCTAGATATGCCCATAGCCTGTCACTCAGTGATAACATAGCATTCTACTGATGAAACAATTTTAAACCGGTCCAGTACTTTTGAGTTTATTCATTACAAACAACACACATAAAAATACAAATCTTTTCACTTTATAATACAACTGGCTGTACCCCGCGGTTTCACCCGCGTTCCCGTGGGATCTTATCTTTTTCCGGGACTAAATATAACTTATGTTCATCAGGAATAATGTAGCTTTCTAATGGTGAAAGAATTGTTCAGATCGGTCCAGTAGTTTCAGAGCCTATTCAATGCAAACAAACAAACAATTCTTTCCTCATTATAAAAGAACAACAACAACAACAACAATAGCTGTCCCCCGCGGTTTCACCCGCGTTCCCGAGGGGTCTTATCTTTTCCCGGGATAAAAAGTAGCCTATGTGCTATTCCAGACTATAATCTATCTCTATGCCAAATTTCATCTAGATCCGTTCAGCCGTTCTGGCGTAAATGAGTAACAAACATACATCCATCTATCCATCCATCCAAACTTTCACAGTTATAATATTAGTAGGATTAGTGTAGATGTAGAAGAACAACTTTGATAACAAGCAAAACAGTAAAAAGAAGCCAGCTTGATCTCTAGTCAAGCTTTACACTGGTCAATCATTAATTCGATATAATTTAGCTCTCTCTACGGAAACCTATGTTTTAAACCTTGAGCTCAAGTAGCAAATGACCTTAATAAATAGCGAAGCTGGTTAAGATGTCTTCAAAGTACTATAATTTTCATTTTTTAAGTATTATTACCGCTATTTGGTAACACAGAAATAGTGTTACTCGTATTAGTGAAACTTCATTAGTGATGATAATTTAAATCTCTTTTCGCCTTTTTAATGTAGAGCAGCTATCGAATATTGTGCCACTATCTCACCATGGTGATGGTATGCGCACAAAGCCTTAGGGTGGTAGGATTGTATGATTGTAGGGTGGTAGATTGGTAGGGTGGTAGTATGGTAGGATTGCATACAAAATACATTTTTTAAATGAACTCATTACAAGTATTTTTAATCGAAACATGTTTGATTTAAAAAAAAATCTAACGCACGGTTCAGAAGGTTGCTTTTGAAAAAAAAAACGTTTTGCAGAAACAATAATGAATAAATTGATTCGTGGTCGAATAATTTTTCCCCCTAAATGTGGAGAGATTGTAAAACCACACCCTGTATAAGAACTAAGAGATACCTTATCACCGTAGCACCATTTCATCACCTGGGTAAAAACGTATTAACTAATTTGAAAACACACGGTAGCTAAATCCATTAATATTTCTTAACAAAAATTTCCCCTTCATCCCAAATATTACTCATTATTTACGTAACTTTAACAAATCCATCTTTTCTATTCAACCTTCAAATCATTAGACAAATTTACTTTTACTTATGACTCAGCTCGTAAGCAATCCAATAGGCTCTTATTACTTTAAGAATAAGGTTAATTTTTGTATTGTATAGTAATTTCGAAATGGTATTTTAGAATGGATGATCATGACAGTGTGTTTTCCGAAATTGCAATAAGTTCTGTGTTACAAATAATTGTTGAGCCAGCCCGGATTGTGACTCAGATCAATGTAGGTTAGTAGACGGAGATAGCGTCAGTTTCTATAGTTTAAAATTGCGTGTAGTTGAACATTTAAATGATGTTTGTCGATTGTTTAGTTAATATGTTTTCTTTTTGTGTGCAACTGATGATATAGATAATTTATCGATTCTGTTTACAAACTAAATTAATTTAATATCACTATATATCTTTATAATCGACAACTTAAGAATAGGATTGAAACAATGTAGTCCTGTCACGTTAGACTATACCTACCAATGTTGTACGGGGAAATAATCGTGCCCACTTTTGAAGACGACTCGATAATAATATTTACGTCAAAAAACCGGCCGGAGTCGGATTCGCGCACCGAGGGTTCCGTACAAATCTTGTAGTTTTTTTTTAAATTATTTTATTCTGTTTTTAGTATTTGTTGTTATAGCAGCAACAGAAATACATACATAATCTGTGAAAATTTCAACTCTCTAGCTATCACGATTCATGAGATACAGCCTAGTGATAGACAGACGGACAGTAGATACTTAGTAATAACACGTAATAGGGTTTCCGTTTTTACCCTTTGGGTACGGAGCATTTTACTACCCTTTTCTTATTAAAAAGAGATATAAAATTAGTTGAGTTATTAAATTTGTTGAGTTTGTAAATAGAATCGGCACCAATAACTCTTAAGTTAGTTCCATCTACCTTTTGTTATGATCTGACTATGCATTAAGATGTATTGTATAGATGTGATGTAAGTGATTATAGGGCCTAAACAAAGACTAGATAGGCGCTAGGAGATTTTCAACTTGAGAAATTTAACTAGTTTTATAAAGTACCCATCTACGACTTTCTTTATGAAAGACTACCTGTCCCCCGCGGTCTCACTCGCGTTCCCGTGGGATCTTTTCATTTTAATTTCGGGTTAATGACACCTATGACACTCACAAATAACGTGGCTTTCTATTGGTAAAAGTATTTCAAAATCGGTTCAGTAGATCCAGAGATTACCCCCTACAACCTCACAAACTTTACCTCTTTGTAATATTAGTTTACACTAAAAGGTGTCAGCCAAAACCCAGTTGAGAGATCCTAGAGCGCTCTTAACTGTTTTTATACTACCAGAAGTCTGACATAGGCAGGCGCGTCATCTGATGGTAAGTGACTACCATCACCTATATACATACATTAGCAATACCATGGGATATCCAATGCGTTGTCGACCTTTAAGGCAATTGGCTTATGAAGGCATATGTCT
This sequence comes from Ochropacha duplaris, assembly GCA_951361185.1. Lineage (NCBI taxonomy): Eukaryota > Metazoa > Arthropoda > Insecta > Lepidoptera > Drepanidae > Ochropacha > Ochropacha duplaris. The sequence goes on along the minus strand of OX592718.1, from coordinate 3,893,980 downwards.
ATTAAAAAATCTGGATAATTTTTGGATGTACGAGGTAATCTTTGAAACTACAAATCCGATTTTGGTAATTATTTCACTAATAGATAGCTACATTATCCTATAGACATCATCTCGAAGTGCGCTGGAAACCGCGGGGCAGAAGCAAGTGTAGGTATATATAAATCATACACATACGTAGGTAGCATTCGTATATGTAAACAGTGAAAGGAGCGTGGAATGGTTTGCGGAAACAACGCGCCGCCGCGCGCGGTGCTAGGCGATTATTATGTGGTTCAAGTTAAGAGATGTAGCGGGGATTTGTGGTAATTACAGTTCTGTTAGTAGACTAGCTTCTACCCCGCGTTTTTACTCTTGTTCCTGTTATAAAATCCACATTAAATATTATTAAGGCAATGATAGCTCAGTGGTAGTGACTTTGGTCGAGCATGAGTGTTCGGTGTAGAAAAACATCGTGACGTAACCATAGCACGGTGGTAGGGTACTTTGTAGTACCCGACTGGTTGGCTACCACCCTCAATTTGAAAATCTGTCGCCAAGCACCTATCGGTGTGTTCCGACAGCTGCACTTAAGAGCCAGTTCTAGGCTTTGTGTGCTTACGTACGGTCAATTACAAGCTTATCCAGAAATAAAAAAAAATCTTAGAGCTAAACATATTTCAGGGCAAATTCCTTATGCTCAGTCATTTACTTGGTTGGAGTATCATATGTTCACTACTCCGGAATTTCCTAGAATGTTCTTAATAACTCAAATTACTCTTTAACACTAATTGAACTTGCTTAAAAATATTTTTACACGTTTCGTTATGATAATTAGATGGTCCATCAATCAATTAGCACATTGCTTGCCAGATAAAATTAAAAACGAGCGAAGCTTACAGTAGTCGCAACATCTAGTAATACCGTCATCTACCAACCTCTTTGAGTTTGAGGCTGTATGGGCTAAAACCCTTTGCCTGCACTACTATAGAGAAATATTCATATCTGACAGCCAACTCTACCAGGCTTCCTAACAGATTGCAGATGTTCCACATCAATAAATATCACAATCTCTTCAATCTTATAACTTGTACCACATGACTAGCAGCCAGGCGAGCGTCGAATCTTCCGGTCCGTCTCTACAATACATTAATTAAGGGCGATACTCTAGCGGACTTCCTTCAGATGTATGCAAGATTCCACATCAATGTAATTGTACGGTTTGACACAAAATTATTGCCTTATGTGTTTGACATTGATGTGGGTTGTATATTTACCTGTTTTCATATAGATAGGTCTGCTTGAGTTTGTTATTTACTCAGTCAGTCATAATTATATTCTATTTATTATTATTTTGCCGCCTTAACACGCAAATATTATCAGTGAGACTAGATAAATAATGATTAAATGTAATAGGTGTAAGTTGTTTATGAAAAGAGTGATTGCTGAGTTTATTGCCGGTTATTCTCAGCATAAGTGCTTGTAAAGGCCTATTTGAATAAAAAACATTTTCAGTTTCATTAATTTTCATTTTCATATATAACTAACTCACGCTGAAAATGTTACAAAGCAACACATTCTTTTTTTTTCTGTGGATAAACTTGACCGCAATCTCATGGTAAGTGATGTGGTAAGAATACAAAGCCTAGAAGGAATCTGGCTCTCAACTGGCTGTTGCAGGTGCTTGGCGACAGACTTTCAACTTGAGGGTGGTAGCCACCGAGTTCACCGAGTACTTTGTAGTCGGGTACTACAAAGTACCCTACCACCGTGCTATGGTTTCTTCACGATATTTTCCTTCACCGATAGCACGAGCTCATTGTAAGATTCGAATACATGACCTTCACCTCGGTATTTTTAATTTATCTAGCCGTATTCAAGAATACAGGATGTTTTTTCAATTTTTTTTTTGTGAAAAGAAAAAAGATTTGGACTATACTTTTTAAATGTCTTCTTTAAAACAAAAAACTCATTACTTAAAATCGGTATAACGGTTCTTGAGATACAGCCTGGTGACAGACAGACAAACGGGGGGTTAGGGTTTAGGTTTCCGTTTTTACCCTTTATCTACGGAACCCTAAAAAAACTTTACTATCGTGAGAACTGTGTGAGAATTAAAATATAAACAATACTCCATGAATGAAAGCGCACTCTACAATCATGTGCGACCAAAATTGGGCTGCGAATAAAAAAAAGAAAGTAACATTTCGTTCATTACTTGAATCCTACGCTTCTTTATAAATGTAAATGTCGCATTTTGGGATAGTTTGGCCCACGTTAATGTGTTTTTAAGCATTCTTGTAGATTATTTCCTTAGAAAGGAAATTTCGTTAACTTTTATGTAAATCTATACTAATATTATAAAGAGATAAAGTTTGTGAGGTTGTAGGGGGTAATCTCTGGATCTATTGAACCGATTTCAAAAATTATTTTACCAATAGAAAGCCACGTTATTTGTTAGTGTCATACGCTATATTTTTATCCCGGGAAAAGATAAGATCCCACGGGAACGCGGGGGAAACCGCTTTATTACAAACAACTAGTTTGTAATAAAATGAAATCAAATACGTCTTTAAGGCACTTATGAATAGTCTAGACTCTTTCGGTACGGAATGCTACTTTTGTAGAGAAATTTTGATAAAAATCTGTTAACTGTAAATGGGTTGGCTGGCGACACAGGTAGTGGGTTCGATTCCAACCCACGAGATATTTGTATACATGAACATATCCGTTTTTCCTGAGTCTGGGTTTGATAATATGTAGTATATATAATGTATTTAAAAGAAGTGTATCACCCATGGCAAAAGCTCTGCTTAGTTGAAAATGTCCCAGGATATTTATATAATTCAAATAAAAAATCAATTACATTAAATTATTCATGGCAGGGTACTTTCTATCAACCACTTACTAATTCTTGGATGAATATGGTTATCACCTTTTTTTTTTTTATGTCACAAGTGACAACGAGGCAGGCGGGTCACCTGATGGTAAGTGACAACCGTCGCCTATAGACATTGGCAATACCAGGGGATTGCTAATGTGTTGTACACCTTATTACAATGCCTTAAAGGCGAACTGGCTCTCAAGTGCAATTGCCGGAACACACCAACAGGTGCTTGGCGACAGATTTTCAACTTGAGGGTGGTAGCCAGCCAGTCGAGTACTACAAAGTACCCTACCACCTTTGCCTACATCATCATTTACATTTAAAAAAAACAATACTCATAACTGGGACACCATAACACTAGAACAATATGAAAAAAAAAACCGGTAGGGTCACTTCCGAATTCTACTTAAACATTCGTCACGGAAAATCACTTCACCTACATAATTACGTCATCACAAAAAAAATAGTCATCGCTTATGATAAGTTGGCCACCGATGTAGGCAAGCTGCAGACTTTCTCTCTGACATAATGCATTACCGTGTGTTACTCAATATAATATGTATACATGGCACGTATATCAACATTGGTTTGTGTGTCGATCGGTTTGAACTGACCCTTTTATGGTCAAAAAGTCATTAGGCGTTCTATTTTAATTGTTTCGGGAAAAGAAATCGTTTGTGGTCAGTTTTGGATGTTATTGTATTTTAAATTGAATATAATGTGGAATAAGGTTATAATTTTATTTACAACAAATGTACAAAATATACAAAAAAATGTACAACTATAATATATGAAAAACTTCTTGGAGGCTGCCGCTGCTGCCGATCGGCAAGGTTCCCAGAAGGCTGGCAGCGTTTCCTCTTTGGATGGCCAAGCTAATGCGTTGGCGGAAAAAGCTCCCCGCCCGCCGGTCACCCGAGGCCTCGATTCATTTTTTACATAAAATATTTGCGAAACGACGAGCTTCAGACGCCCACGGACCCATGGTGTCAACCGCAAAAGGCATAAATTGATAATTTGGACCAATACAGGCGTACTTCTTGAATTTTGAATTTTCCGCACCATTCGCACCCGCTGCCGCGGAATAATAATGCAGGGAAATAGGTAGATGATAATTATAAAATAATATCTTGTGTTGATATATTTGTGCTAACTCACTTACCGGTGACTTGTAAAGCCGCGAGAGCAGCTGCGAAAATGCGGAAAATTCAAAATAAAAAAATACGCCTGTTTCGGTCCAAATTATCAATTTATTTTTTTCGCGGTTGAGACCATGGGTCCGTGGTTGTCTGAAGCTCGTCGCGAGTATTTTATGTAAAAAATTAATCGAGGCCTCGGGTGACCGGCGGGCGGGGAGCTTTTTCCGCCAACGCAACGGCTGGCCATCCAAAGAGGAAACGCTGCCAGCCTGCTGGGAACCTTGCCGATCGGCAGCAGCGGCAGCCTCGAATAAGTTTTTTATGGATTTTAGTCGTACATTTGTTTGTATATTTTGTAAATAAATAAATTATAATTTATATCTACATTCTGTATAAATAAATATTAATTTCTTTTTGTTTCGATTTTTATCAAACATCGTGGACCAATCAATACAGTGACTCGGGATTTTTATATCAAGTTAAACATAGGTAGAAACTGTTTTTCTGGTTACTTTTATCGGATCACCTAATAATCGTCAATTTCACGCCTTAAAAGGACTTCAGTTGATACAAAACTTTATATTTTAGTAGTTTTCTTCCCCGCAGTTTCACCGGCGTTCCCGTGGGATCTTATCCTTTCCTATTACAGGATATGATCTACCTATGTGCCAAGATTCATAAAAATCCGTTGTGCCATTTTTGCGTGATTGAGGCACAAACATCCATACATCCAAATATAGAAACTCACATTTATAATATTAGTAGGAAGTAGGATTATATTTTATGAAACTGATTCGAAGGTCATATCCTAATTATAAAAAATTCAAGGCCACGAAAACATATCGGTGCGGAATAAATAAATGATAATATACGTTATGTGAACTAGATTTTCCTAATTAGAATTCAATTAGTATGACGTGTTACATACTTCCCGTACCGTATTATATCTTGTGTAATATTGTATATGTGTGTGTGTGTTGTTGGAGATTATATGCTGGTAATGTACACACATCAAAAAAAGTTTGTGATCACTAGCATAAGCTGATATAATTTCTTAGATTGAACTTTATCAAGAAAACAATCTTTGTTGTGTTTTCTTTAAATATAAATAGGTACCTACCTTGTTTGATATTAAAAAAAACTCTTTTTATTTTTTATAAAAAAAAAATGAGTAGGTAATTAATCATAATGATGGTTTCGATGTTTCAAAGTGATCGCAAACTTTTTTGATGTGTGTATGTAGGTATTAGATTGGCTTGGTATGAGTATATCATGAGGAGGAATGAAAAACATTTAACGAAAAGAGTATTGAGCGTGAGTGTGGATGGATGTAGAGGTAGAGGAAGGGCGAAGAAGGTATGAATGGACTGCGTGAAGAATGATATGTTTATGAAAGGTGTGAGTAATGAGACGACTAGTGATAGAGCGGAGTTGAAGAGGAAAACATATTGTGCCGACCACACCTAGCGTGGGATAAGGACAAGGAAACCAAAAGAAAGATATGTAGGTATTAATTAAACCGGTAATATAGTAGATTATTATTTTCTTTTCCTTCTCTATCGATAACAGCACATCTACTTGTATTAGAATAAAGCGTGTTTGGTTGGACTCCAGACCTTTCGCATCTTGGCCATCTAAAATCATGTATACTAGCCTCCTCCCCGCGGTTTCGCCCCCGTTTCCGAAGAACCTTACATTTTCCTGACTTTAAAACTATCCTATAATTTATTCAATAAAATTATCTATCTCTGTGCCAAATTTCATCTAAATCCATTCAGCCGTTATTGTCCTGAAAGGTAACAAACATACAGCTTTTATATTAATAAGAACAACAATACTATGACGGAAGATTGATTTAAAATCGATCCGCTCCGGTGGACAGGCAGCCTTATGTTAAGAGTAAATGTTTATAGCTTTATAGCCAAATAAAAACAGCCTTAATCGTATAAAATTATATAAATATCTCCAAAAATACTACCTATAGTGAAAGTGACACGGATGTATTCTTGCATAACGTTTCCTTGGAGGCCGATATTTTGCGGTTTAAATTACCATTATGTTTATTGTTATTACCATTCGATTGATAATGGTATAAGTGTTTCTTACCATTGACTCATACTATGTAATTAATAGAGATTATGTTCAATTAATTTTTCATTAAGTCGAATTTTGCCTGTGACTGTGATACTTTTAATTATATCGTGGTTTTTTTTTGCGACTTTGTCCGCATTGAGTTCGTTCATTACGGAATTCTCTGATCCCTCTTTACCTAATTTGGGTTTCCCACGACCTTCATCACGGTGTCCGACGTCACTTACCACTGAGCTATCATCGCCATAAAGTTGCCTTTAAGGCATTGTAATGTCTATAGGTGACGGTAGTCACTTACCATCAGGTGACTCGCCAGCCTGGTTTTCACTTGTAGGTGACTCACCTGTGCTTGACGCACTGACATAAAACAAATATTAGATAAACCAGTATGTAATTTATTTGTCATACCTATAATTTCCTTTCCACGCTAACTTCATACATTTAGCCTTCGAAGCCCCGGCAGGTCAGGAGTTAAGGACGTTAGGCAAACATACATACATTGATGACGGATCATTACACGCAGCTTTGGTTATTGGTTACAATGCTATTGCGATTATTGCAATCTTACTTTACTGTTGCTAGGCTCGTGTTAAATAATAAATAAATATCCTCGGACATTTGTTCACACACGGTTATCTGATCCCAAACTAAGCATAGCTTGTAATATGGAAACCAGATGACTGATATACTACATATACTACTTTTTTTTTTTGTAAATACATACTTAAATAGATAATTACACCCAGACTCAGGACAAATAGACATGTTCATGCACACAAATGTGTGTCCTGGATGGGAATCGAACCCATGACCTGCGGCGTGATAGGCAGCGTGTTAACCAACCACGCCAACCGGCCCGTCTATACCAGTATTAAAACGGTGACACTTTTACTAAGGGCATTTGTTGTATATGTTGGTAGGTGACCTGTCCACCTATCTCCCCCTTCAGTTTGTCGTACTACTTAACGGACATACTTACTTACCTGTATATACAAGAAGGCCTGACTCAGTGACTCATAATCGTCCAGCCTAAACCCTTGGACCTGGAAAGCTGATGTTTTTCACAAGTGTTGTTTTTAAGACGTAGACGAGGAATATGAAAGGATTGTTCGAAATTCAACCACTTAAGGGATATGCAAGTAAAACTGCGGGGTGGAAGGCTAGTTTAAATGTATGGATGTTACATTAAATATCTAAATTAGTTCAAAAATATAAATATCTTGGGACATTTTTCACACGTCCTGATCGAAAACCAAGCAAAGCTTGTACTTGTACCATATAACTGGATGGCATTGAAAAATGGTTGACAACGCATTGGCAATTCCTGGTATTGCTAATGTCTATAGGCGACGGTAGTCAGTAGATGGATACCGCGGCGAAGGTCGTGGGTTCGAATCCTACAATGAGCTTGAGCTTTCGTTGAAGGAAAACAGCTTGAGGAAACCACAGTACGGTATACTTTGTAGTACTCGATTGGCTGGCTACAACACACAAGTTGAAAAGCTCTCGCTAAGCACCTTTTGGTGTGTTCCGGCGTTTATTTAAGGCATTGTAATAAGGTGTACAACACACTGGCAATCCCCTGCTGTTGCTAACGTCTATAGGCGACGGTAGTCACTTACCATCAGGTGAATCGTCTGCCTCATTGTCACTTGTGTCACAAAAATTGGACCCACCTGGTTGCTTGTCAAAATTGTCTTAAAAAAATACCCCCTTTTTAATACTTACTTACTTAAATAGATAATTATATACAGAGCCACAAATGCATGTCATGGCACGGGAATCAAACCAACGACCAGTGTTGTAAAAACAATCTTGTACATGCTCAAAATACCAATATTTGACAGTGTTTAACATAACAGGGAAATATGAAAAGTTCTGAACGGAATGTGTACCTACTGTTTTAACTTGACTTTCACAGTGCTGCGGTGTGCGCTGTGCGGTTGCGCGCGCGCCGGTTCCCTGACACTGTCGCTTGACAATGAACTAACATATCTACTGTATTTATATTTAATTTTCACTAATTTGCCGCCCCGCGGTTTCACCCGCGTTCCCGAAAGATCTTATCTTTTACCGGGATAAAAAGTATCCTAGTCCTTCTCCAAGGTTCCATCTATCTCTATACTGAATTAAGCATGAAGAGGTAACAAACAGACAGACAGTTAGACAGACAGACACACTTTCGAATTTTTAATATTAGTATGGATATGGATTATTATTGTAAAGTTAATATGTTTTTAAAAGCTTTTATTCTGATGTTTTTAAGTAACAAAACATTCCACTCTGTTATATTATATCTCCTCCACGGTTTCACCCGCGTTCCTTTGAGATCTTATCTTTTCCCGGGATAAAAATATAGCCTATGTTACTCAGGGATAATGTAGCTTTCTAATGGTGAAAGATTTTTTAAAATCAGTCGAGCGGTTTTTGAGTTAAATCGTATAAACAAACAAACAGTCAAATCTTTCAGATGCCTTTAAGGTATTATAATCAGTTTAACAACATAGGCATTCCCTTAGTATGGCTAATGTTTACAGGCGACTGTAGTCACTTACCATCAGGTGACCCGCAACTTTGTTGTCAATAGTGGTATAAAAAATTACTACTTAAAATCTGAGAAGAAATCACTGCTCTCTCTCAAAGAATGTCTAGAACATGTGGTGACCCATCTTCTATAAACAACAAACTAATTGTCTTGTTTAATTAAATAAACAGTTTAACTGTTTGCTAATGTTATTACGTATTCGTTTTGAGTGCTAATTACTTAAAGTCGCTTTTAATTTGCAATTGAAGTCGTGACTTGTATATAAATGGGTTTAGGTTTGTTTTAGTTACAGAAAAGGGTCGTGTAAGGCGTTTAATGTTAAATGTTATATAATGTATTTTCTTTACACTTTTTTCGAGATTCTAAAGAGGTTGGTTGTTTTATCTTGAATGTTATTTTGAATAATTATATGTTGAATTGAACGGGCTAATTGGTGTGGTTGGTTAACACACTACCTATCACGCCGCAGGTCGTGGGTTCGATTCCCATCCAGGACAAACATAAGTGTGCATGAACATGTCTGTTTGTCCTGAGTCTGGGTGTAATTATATATTTAAGTATGTATGGTGCCACTTTTACTAAGGTCATATTTTGTTTGTCGCCCTTAAGTTTGTCGTCCTACTTTATTTATTTATAAGGGAAATCAACAGCTTATTACAAAGCAAAAAAGTACAGTATGGATTTAACATATTATTAAGGCGATGATAGCTCAGTGGTAAGTGACGTCGAATACCGCGGCGAAGGTCGTGGGTTCGAATCCTACAATGAGCTTGAGCTTTCGGTGAAGGAAAACGTCGTGAGGAAACCATAGCACGGTGGTAGGGTACTTTGTAGTACCCGACTGGCTGGCTACCACCCTCAAGTTGAAAATCTGTCGCCAAAACACCTATCGGTGTGTTCCGACAGCTGCACTTGAGAGCCAGTTCCCATCTAGGCTTTGTGTGCTTACCATCTTCGGCCACATCATCACTTATCATGGTGAGATTGTGGTCAAACACAAGCCTATCCAAAATAAAAAAAATAAAAATAAAATTGTAAAGCCAATGACAGATTTCCACAAAACTAAATTAAAAGAAACGGTTGCTTATACCTAATTACAAGTTGTTACTCGTTTAAAATTTGCCTTATATTTAAACCAATGACAGATCAATACTTGCCGGACACCCTGTATATGTTTATCAGTTATCTGGCTTGTACAAGAAGCTCTGCTTAGTTTGTGATCAGATGCTACCTAATCGACGTAGAGAATTGCTACGAAATCTGCGTAGAGACATATCGCGCGTTGATGTCTTTTGTATAAAGTAGAGAATTGCTACGAAATCTGCGTAGAGACATATCGCGCGTTGATGTCTTTTGTATAAATTAGAGAAGTGCTACGAAATCAGCGTAAAGACATATCGCGCTTTGATGTCTTTTGTATAAATTAGAGAAGTGCTACGAAATCTGCGTAGAGACATATCGCGCTTTGATGTCTTTTGTATAAATTAGAGAAGTGCTACGAAATCTGCGTAGAGACATATCGCGCTTTGATGTCTTTTGTATAAAGTAGAGAATTGCTACGGATTCTGCGTAGAGATATATCGCGCGAGAGATATATAAAGAGAACACCTCTACGAAATCTGTATACTCGTAGACGGATATCGCGCGTTGATGTCTTTTAAATAGAAATAGTCCAACTAACTCTTTTTTGAAGAGCTACGATTCGTTTATATAATTCATTCTTATATAACCCTACCTTAATAAATAAATATCCTAGGTTACTAAGTTCTTCCTTGAGCCATTCATACGCCACTATCCGTTGCTTCGGTGCTGAGATAAAGAAGGACAAACTAACAAACACATTCTTATAGAACACTCCTATAGAACACAAAAGTCGTGTAACACGCGTTGAGTCTAAACTCTGACTTAATCAGACATATGAAGTGTTTACATAACTTACACGTAACGGTTTACTAAAGATTTCCTGAAGGAAACGCGTAACGCGTAAACATTTGTAATGATTGTTTAATGTAATTACTGTATTGTAATTAGTACAATTATTGCGTTGTACTAATTACAATAGTTGTGTAATCAATTATTTATTAAAGTGTTGAGGTTGGCGTGATAGGATAAATTAGCTGTCGTGACATAGGTCGTGGATTCGATTCCCATCCAGGACAGACATTAATTTATGTGCATGAATGTTTGTTTATCCTGATCTGAATCTTCTTCTTTTGTATACCTATATAAAAAGTTTTTTTATATGTTATAGTTGTACTTTCGTTATTATATTTTGTATATTTGTTGTAGATAAAATATATTATTAATGAAATTGAAAAAAAAACTAATACCTACAATGCTATAGGTATTATCCTTGAGTGTCATATACTTTTCATGTCAAAAATGCGGGTTAAGCCGTGGGATAGATGCTAGTTTTTAAATAACACTAGTAGCCCGCCCCTACTTCGCTCGGGTGATATTTATATCACTTGGGTGCCAGAGGTATTGCTGCAATTTCTTTTGGTTGTGCGTAATTTTGAATCTCTGATTATCATCTAAGACAATTATCTTAATGATATGCTTTAAAGGGCAATTATGATCTAAATTTAAAATACTAATATGAAATGTAATATGTATTTATTAAAATAGGCTTTCACAGGCACTTATGAATAGTCAGACTCTAATGCATGGTTCGGAAAGTTGGTTTTGCTGAGAAGAGCCGGCAATAAACACAGCAATGACACTTTTCAAAAACCACTTACACCTATTACATTTATCTAGTCTCACTGACAATATTTGCGTGTTATGGCGTCAAAAATGATAATCTATAGATTAGTTATGAGTGACTTAGTAAACTACAAACTCAAGCAGACCAGCTCCCACAAGCAGCACCTTTAATATATTAACTTTGATGGTTCTTCTCAGTCCATCCCACTATTTTGTGTCCCCCGACGACGCCCTGAGCCGAGGTTCGTGCCCCAACTGGGGCGCCCTCAGCGGTCAGTCGTCTAAAATTTGTAAACTCGGTTGAGAGCCCTAAGCGCTCACCGAAAAGTCCGCGTAAGGGTGTCTATGGTCCCTCAGACCTCAACCTTTAAGTCCTCCCCAAAAAAAAAAACTCAGTTGTTATCTGATTTCGGTACCGGTAGTAATTTCTGTAATTCGACCTTCATAAGTGCCCTCTTAGGGCCTAAACTGAATAAACATTTTGACTTTGAAATAAATCCTCTAAAGCGGTAAAATAGAAAGACGAAAGCAGCGACTTTGCTTCATCCTATTTATTTCTCTTTTCCAGGTTGCGGTGTAGCGGTCAGCAAGCAGACGGCGCAGCGGCGTATTGTCGGCGGAGACGACGCCGGCTTCGGGACCTTTCCATGGCAAGCATACATCAGGATAGGATCCTCCAGGTTATTTAATTATACACCTTAACTACTTATTAATAAGGTCGAATATCCTTTACATTAGGATATAGTCGTCTTTTTTGATAAGGTTCTAGGATATAGTCGTCTAGATTTTTGGTCCTTACCAATTTCGAGATACATTTTTGATAGTAATTTGTTAGGTTATTTTTGATTACCATGATTTTTGGTTCGTAACTTTAATTAGATGTGACGAACAGGATTATAAGGATCATTTCTCATTTTCTATTTTTGACATGGATATTTCAGTCATTCAGACATTAAAGGAGAACGTCAATAATTTTATTCGTATATAGCTCTTTTGTTGATAGAAAAGTGAATTATTTTAAATTTCAATTGTAGTACAATTTTAGCGGTGTTTTTGCTGATTTCACGTACTTGGTGAAATCCTGTCTATAATTTTGTATAATAATTCACACAATACACAAAATGTATATTAACTAACATACTAATCAGTGACTAATAATAACTAAAACATTTCTGTGTTAAAAACTTGATACACATTATCTTTTTTATTTAAATATTTTTTAGTTTTTAGCTATAAAATATTTTGAAAAATAAAGATAAAGCACAAACAATTGTATATTTTATTGTAAATAATAATATAAAATGGAATAAGGTGGTTTCATTTATTTAAATTGATGTCTTATTTATTTATTTGAATTAAAAATAACAGTAAAAACTTAGTTTAATCTTTCAGTCCAATTTTTTCGTCCAATCCGTTCTAGTAGTCTAGTGTCGAGTCGAATCCAATGAAAAGTAGTTAATTTTTATCCTTATTATTCCATTTTATATAAAGTGTTAATCTTATACATTACTAATATAAATATTACAAATTTTACAGATGCAACATGCTAATGTCAATATTCGAGCTAATTGGTTGGAAGCAGTGTTGGATAGAGAGGTAAATGTGCGAAAGAGATAGCATGATATACATAGTTTCACTCTTCTACATGAATGCCGTATATCTATGAAGTATATAATTAGTGTTTCTTCTTCTATGCATAGCATAAATATTGTGATTTTCATATAAATTTATTTCATTTGAAAATTCTATATACATAATTCTATTTCTATTGTTTACAAAGTAATTGAACCTAACCTAACTGGGTCTCTTTCTATCATCAAACATAGGAACAGGATAAAAAAATTAGTTCTGTCAATTTTTTTTAAACATAATATTTGCACAGACCAACTCGATAGCTTTAAATATTGTCTATCCTTTTTCATTTATATGTGTTAGAAAGAGATATGTGTAGTTTGACTAAATTAATTTAGCTTTTAGACAATAGAGTCACCAACATTTATTTAAATATACTTTAGCAATACCATTGTATATAAAAAATATTAGCATAGAAAATCACAATAATAAAATAATGTAAATTATTACTGTATAGAAATAATGCATGATTAAATGAAAATTAAATTCCATTTGTAAACATTATCTGAATAAAACTATTAGGTTCATTTTATTCATTTTCTACACTGCAGTATTTGTTGAGATGAAACCAATTTCATAATCTACAATATTTCTCACAAACTTTTTCGCACATTCTTCTCTCTATATTTTAATGAAGTATATATTAAAATTAACTAATTTAACATATTAAATAATTAACAATAGCTCATCTTTTTGGTAAGTTAAGTGCATTTTATATATGAGCTTCGCATGTATTGTATTGTATTTTTGTGTCATGTGGTGAACTGGCAACACAGCAACCCCCAATATGTATGTATGTGTAGTCACTTACCATCAGGTACCTGCATGCTTATCATCACACTTGACATAGAAAAAGCAATAAAGGTACTCCTGTTTTAATATAAAAGTATTTTATATTAATTACATAGATAATGAAATATAAGGATACTTTCATTCTGATAATAATTTTAAGGCGATGATAGCTCAGTGGTAAGTGACGTCGGATACCGCGGCGAAGGTCGTGGGTTCGAATCCTTACAATGAGCTTGAGCTTTCGGTGAAGGAAAACATCGTGAGGAAACCACAGCACGGTGGTAGGGTACTTTGTAGTACTCGACTGGCTGGCTACCACCCTCAAGTTGAAAATCTGTCGCCAAGCACCTGTTGGTGTGTTCCGGCAATTGCACTTGAGAGCCAGTTCGCCTTTAAGGCATTGTAATAAGGTGTACAACACATTAGCAATCCCCTGGTATTGCCAATGTCTATAGGCGAAGGTTGTCACTTACCATCAGGTGACCCGCCTGCCTTCGTTGTCACTTGTGACATAAAAAAAAACGTTAAAAAAAATGTATTTATTAATCAGGAATGTCCGGGAATTTGGCCTTTTCATAGCTTCATAGGTATGTAAAGATCTAAAGGCCTCAAAGGATAAGTTGGCTCGCGGAATTTTTGATTCAATTGTTATCTTATTGTTTAAGTGGGACGGTCGTACTACTTAAAAACCAACAGGCATCACCCACGTTCCCGTGGGATCTATCAACTCCTATTTTTTAATAGCGATATTAGTAATTCGATAATTTGTTACCATACTCCTCCGAAACGGTATGACCGATTTTGATGAAATTTTATATGTATATTAAGTAGGTCTGAGAATAGGTTGTTATCTATTTTTTTACTAGCTATCCCCCGCGGTTTCACCCGCGTTCCTGTAAGATTCGCGTTCCCGTGGGATCTAGCGGTACCAACATTTTGTGTGTGTATTAAAATGACTTGCTCGATGATTTAAAATTGGACCCGGTAGCTGGAATCGGGTTCTAAGTTTTGTTTTAATTTCAGAGCAGGACAACGTCGGCCGGGTCCGCTAGTAATATATAGATTTATTCAATCCAAATTGTGTAGTTACAATTGTGGCGTAATTAAATCCGAAGCCTGATGCCAAAAGTTGCATTACTTGTCTAACAGCTTGCTAGTGTCACAAATGCACTGACCATTGATTGACACCGAATTTGAAGTTAGAATAGATATCTTTTCATACATTTTGATCGAGAAAAAGTTCCAAACAAACCCAACATAGATTTTGAAAATATGCCATCTTTAAACCACCCGCATATCGAGAATTTAAACTCAAGAATAGATTAATCGAAAATAAACTTTATGTTTAAATAGTACTGGTTACAAATTCAATTATTTCTATCATAACTCAAAACGTGACTACAGCTTTTAACATTTTGCGAGTAGTGGAAAAAAACCGGTCAAGTGCGAGTCGAATTCGCGCACCGAGGGATTCTTACAAATTTTGAAAAAAAAAAAAAAAACTTGTATTTCTTGTTATAGCGGCAACAGAAATACATCATCTGTGAAAATTACAACTGTCTAGCTATCACAGTTCATGGGATACAGCTTGGTGACAGACAGACGGACAACAGAGTCTTAGTAATAGGGTTTTCGTTTTTACCCTTTGGTTTTCAAGATAGTATCGTGAGGATGTAATATATTTGCTTCCCAAATGACGCAAAACCCCATGATTTCCTCAACGAAACAATCCCATAGGTAATTAGTTTTATGCAATGTAAGTCACATACATTGCGTATGTGAAATTATGTGGTTTCATAAAATAAAACCATTGTTGTTACGGAGTATAGAGAACGTTGACAAACGATCATTAAATAATAATTTGATTGTGAAAATTGACTGCATTTCCATCATTAAGTCATCATAATTTAGACATCATTGCTGGACAATGGCTACCTTAAAGTGGGTCATGAACTTCAACTTACATTTTCTAACCTCAACATAGTTTGATTATGAAAATAGGTATTTTTTAATTAGCTTGTGTTTGACCGCAATTTCACCATGGTAAATGATGTTGTTGGCTCTCAAGGGCAGTTATAGGAACAGTTTATGGTTGTAGAATATAGACTATTGTTGATAGACTTTCAACTTGAAGGTCAGTCGAGTACTACAATGTACCCTACCACCGTGCTGTGGTTTCCTCACGATACACCTACTCCTTGAGTTCAAGCTCATTATAGGATTCAAACCCACGACCTTCGCTGCGGTATCTGTCACTATCATAACCACTATACATAGCGCCATCCATGAAGACGCTACCAACTCTTTTTCCTAATCCCTTACAGTGCAAGTGTTCCTTTTACTTGTGTTGATCATCCACTAAAACTTTTCACGGACTTTTTGAGACAACCTAAAAAGTCACGATAGACGCTTACATTTCATTTCGCTTCACTTGTGCACTTAGATTGATCTTTATTGGACAAAACACCACCGATATTATACAATAAAACTCAAAATACAGGAATTTAATGAATACGCAACGTCACTTCGCAAGTTTCCGCCACAGATCTGTGGCATATCTGAAAATGAATCCCTATTTCCCTTGGTCACGGCATCACGCGTAAATGGCTGGACCAATTTTGCTAATTCTTTTTTTGTTGTGTTTGTTATTGTAAGGAGAAGGTTCTTATGAAAGAAAAAAGTATGAAAGTTGCGCAGAACATTAGAAAATTTAAGAAAACTTAACGACCATATTCAATTTTCTAACCTTAATATAAACATGGCGTTTGACATAACTGCCAGTTGTGTGACAGTTGGCGCAAATATTATTTAAAACTGATGGTTCCAAGTTTCTTTTTATTTTCATTTCATGGCAGGACAACGTCTGCCGGGCCCACTAGTTTAAAATAAAAATCAATAATCGAATTCTAAATTCAAATCCTAAATTTTCAGATGCGGTGGCTCGCTCATATCCCGCCGGCATGTGGTCACGGCGGGTCACTGCGTGGCGCGCGCTCAGCCACGGCACGTACGCGTCACTCTCGGCGACTACGTCATCAACTCTGCCGCCGAACCTCTCCCCGCTTATACGTTCGGCGTGAGAGCCATCAAAGTTCATCCTCTGTTCAAATTCACGCCTCAAGCAGATAGATTCGATGTAGCAGTGCTGACGCTGGATAGAAATGTACATTATATGCCGCATATTGGTAGGTATTATTTTCAAAGTCTTAATTTAATAAAAGGGTCGGATGAAAGCAAAGAGATTTAAAGATAGATACAATAGAGCGGCTATCAGAAGAAAAGTCATAGAAAAACAGTGATCCCATTCCATGCCTCAGTAACGCCATCTATCTATGAGTAAACTAGACTAGACTGAGCGACTTTTGTCCGCTGGACATAAATATCGGATTACGATTTTGTTCGCAATGTCCTGTCTTTTGGTATAAGTTAAAAGTCTTTGAATGAAAGACAGATGAAAGCAGCAGGATAAGGATGTGTGGAGTAACAATGATGGTTAAGATTAGGAATTAGTTCGAAATGAAATGTTTATTAATCCAAATAGGTCTTCAACTTATGAATAATCAGACTCTAATGCTCGGTTCGGAATATTGCTTTTGGTCCGAAGAGCCGGCAATAAATAATAGTACGTAAGAGGAAGTCTGAAAGGGGCTGAAAACTTGAGAGGAAGTCGTTTGTCGTGTAAATGTTATGAGGATGTATGATAGTCATGTAGCTAAAACAGTTATAAAAATGAAAGTGGATAGATACACGGGTACAGGAAGACCGAAAAAGAGGTGGATGGATTGTGTGAGAGATGATATGAGTAAGAAAGGAGTGAATTCCAATATGACGGATAGAAGGAGCGAATGTAAGAAAAGTTCACATTGCACCGACCACTAATAATTGGGAACAGGGTGGTGATGATGAGTCTTAATTCATTTAGATAATTTAAACAACTTTTAAACAGTGGAGCTAAGAAGTAACCGATGGTTAGGAAGTCGAATATTATTCTATACTAAAATGTAAAGACGCGTGCACCTTTTTTTATTGGTACAAAAATTAGTCATTTTATTGAAGTAATATAAAATAAAATAGTCAATTAGACCATTTTTTTCTTTTAAATGTAACCTTGTTGAGTTGCTTGCCGGTTCTTCTCATTTGAGAGTTTCTTTCCCAGGGTCTTAACCGATTAGATGACTTTGAATTTGTTTGTACACTCGTCAAAAGTCTAAAAAGTGTTTTGTTAATTTAGTACCAGTTTCCCAAGAGATCTAATCTTTTCCCGAAATAAAAAGTTTCCTATATTTTATTCCTGTGTGTCAATTTTCATCAAAATCCGTTGAGTAATTTATGCGTGAAAAAGTCACAAAAGTCTTCATATCCAAAGAAACTTTCACATGTGTGGTAGTTAGATAGGTATACAATATGTCAAAATGTGCAAAGATGGCTGCCACACGCGTCATACTTGTGAACAGGTGCTGCTTGTGAGGGCCGGTCTGTGCGAGTTTGTTGTTTACTAAGTCAATCATTATTAAATTCTATTGATTACAATTTTTGCCGCCATAACACGCAAATATTGTCAGTGAGACTAGATAAATAATCATTGAATTTTGTAGGTGTAATTAGTTCTTGAAAAGAGTAATTGCTGAGTTTATTACCGGCTCTTCTCAGCAAAAGCAACCTTCCAAACCGTACATTAGAGTCTGACTATTCATAACTGCCTGTGAAGGCCTATTT
The DNA here is from genome assembly GCA_951361185.1 of Ochropacha duplaris. NCBI lineage: Eukaryota > Metazoa > Arthropoda > Insecta > Lepidoptera > Drepanidae > Ochropacha > Ochropacha duplaris. Next base: position 3,875,496 of record OX592718.1, on the reverse strand, counting down.
GGATGAATAAACATTTCATTTTAACGGGCGTGGTTGGTTAACACACTACTTATCACGCCGCAGGTTGTGGGTTCGACCCCATCCAGGACACACATTTGTGTGCATGAACATGTCTGTTTGTCCTGATTCTGGGTGTAATTATCTATTAGTATATGTAGTATACTTATTAGTCATCTGGTTTCCATATTACAAGCTATGCTTAGTTTGGGATCAGATAGCCGTGTGTGAAAAAAAAAAAAAAAATTTCAGCTCCGATCTGCTTGCCGGAGCGCGGGTCCGACTTCCTCGGTCAGTACGGCTGGGCTGCCGGGTGGGGCGCGCTCAGCCCCGGCTCGCGCACGCGGCCCCGCACGCTGCAGGCCGTCAACGTGCCAGTGTTAGACAACAGGGTGTGCGAGCGGTGGCATCGAGCTAATGGTGCGTTTCTTTTACGTTTGCCATTATTTATTTATTAATTTTGAAAACATTTTTCTCTAATTATTAAGGATAAGGACCTCTCGAAGAGTATAGGCCTCCTCCACCTCTCTCCTGTCCTGGGCTGAACTTAACCAATCCATAGTTTAAAGATAAACCATTAAACCTAACCACTTTAACATTTATTTTATTTTTTTCCAGGTATAAACGTAGTGATATACCCCGAAATGCTTTGCGCGGGCTACCGGGGCGGCGGGAAAGATAGCTGTCAAGGTGACAGCGGGGGACCATTGATGTTAGAGCGCTCTGGAAGGTGGTACCTCATAGGAGTCGTTTCAGCTGGCTACTCCTGCGCCAGTCGAGGTCAACCAGGCATTTACCATAGAGTAGCACATACTGTTGATTGGATATCACATGCAACAACCCTGTCATAGCATTCGAAATTTGAAAATCCGGTGAAAATTTAAAATTTTCGCATTGGAACGATTGTGGGGACTGAACGATTATTTAATTTGATTGGTATGCGAGTGTTGCTACAGTATAAAAAATGGGAATTCGAGTCTTATTTTCGAATAATTGAAAGGTAATTTAAAATACAATAATGCCACAATGTGCACATACAATTATGAAAATGATTTGTGATTACAAAACGTACCAGTTATTTTAACAACGAATTTAATTTTAAAATATTTTTAACCACCAAATAGTCAATAATTATTTTATGACTTCAATTGCTTAAGCATGTTTTTTCTTTACAAGTACAAGCAATGTTTTTAATTTTTATATTCTGTCAAATGGTTTTGATGACGTCTCACGTGTCTATGATTCAGTATAATTTATTTTCCCAAATTGGGAGCAAAAAGCTTTTGTCAAAGAATCGCAAAATATCTTTTAAAATTATTTTTGTAAGTGTTTTATTGTGATAGAGATAAATTCATTATAATAATGTTTTCAGAATTAATACTCGCTAAAATTGCAATACAACTGAACAATAATTACTTAATTCATAAGTGCCTTAGCATTTTGTAAATAAATAAATATTAATAGATGTAAATAATTTAATAACGAAATAAACATGAACCATATTTTTAAATAGGTTTTATAACATTTTACCAATTATAATGTAAATAAATTAAGTATTAATTAATTAATTTAAAACTTTAGTTCGGATGCCTCTAATTTATTTTTATCAATTTTGTTGGTTTTTTGTTACATTTTGCTTTATTTATTAAAATAAGGATTTGAAAACAAAATTACTTTTGTAATGCACTATTTAATGACATTTTAATTTAATAAAATTATATTTATTGTTAATTTAGTAACATTGTTTTACTGTTTTCTATATACGCCTCTCTCTCTATAAGTAACTGCAAAAAATGTTCTTTATTTAAAATCACCAGCCAATAGGAATGCGATGCGCGCGCACAATTTTTTCCAAAACGTCAGATAGAGGGCGGTAGTATCGCTCTAGAGCCGAGGCTGATATGTCACTTTCACCTATTGTCGCTTTGAGAATGACACGCCAGTGTTGTGATGTACCGCGTGACATAAAGTCCCTGGAAATAATAAAAAAACATTGTCAAAACACATTGCTTGGAATAATTTGGAATAAATAATTGTGAAAAAAACGACCAATTCAATTCTATGCGATTTCAAAATTTAATGTCCTTTGATTAAGGAAATAATGTAGGAACTAGATTTCACCCCACAGTTTCACCCGCCTTCCGGAGGTATCTTAGTTTTTCCCGGGTCAAAATATCCTTTTTTTCATTCCAGGATATGAGCTATTTGTGAGACAAGTTTTATCAAAATCGTGATTGAGCAACAAACATCCAAATATTCATATGTATAATGTAATAGTAAGATATACGATACCAAGACCACAAATCGTGATGATAGCTCAGCAGTTGGAACTATCTTCGCGTTTGCAGGCACCATTTTGGTTTAACTCTAAAATGCCTTTAATTCAATAGCTTTGCTTACAACTGAGCTCTTCAGTTGAAAGTAGTTTTATTGTCCTGGGTACGTACCGTATCTCCTATTTTTAACCGACTTCAAAAAAAAGGAGGAGGTTCTCAATTCGTCTGTATGTTTTTTTTTTATTTTTTTTTGTATGTTTGTTACTCGATTTCTCTGCCAATTATAAATAGATTTTGATGATTCTTTTTTTGTTTGGTAGATCATACTTCAGAGGTGGTCCCATTTAAATTTTGTCGAAATTGATTAAGCACTTTTTGAGAAAATCAACAAAAACGAAAAAAATTATGTCTCGTTTGATAAACCTTAGTGAATCAAACTGAGTCGTTGAGCATGACTTTTTGGATTTGGATGAAATTTCGTGTGTATACTTCAATGGGTTCTTCGATGGTTTTAAAATACAATTGGACCCGGTAGGTGGCGCTGGAATCGAGTTCCAAGATTTGTTTTAATTTCAGGGCAGGACGACGTCTGCCGGGCCCGCTAGTTATATATTATATTTTACCGACCAGACCCGATTTCAGGACAAACTAGTTTTGCCTAGGATAACATATAATAAGGAATAAACTTTAAAAATTAAAAAAATAAAATTATTTTTAAAAATAAAAAACAAAAACCGACTTCAAAACTGTAACCTATACCTACCTATGTACAAACATAAACTAAAAAGTAAAGAATAATATTTTAATTTCAAAGCAAGAGCCTTAAAGGACAATCAACAAAATTATTGATATTTATATATCTATTTAATATTTATAAACAGTTCTTTTTGGAGTCGGTGCCAGCCAAGAAGGACAGTTTAATTCTGCCTTTGTAACAAATTTTCGAAAAGTAGGGGAGCGACGGCGCAGACCTAAGGAACATTACCGTAAGGAGAGGTGTCGTAAGACGTTTTCTCGTATGAACACTTCGTGTCCAGTTCAAAACTGTCCTTCTTGGCTGGCACCGACTCCAAAAAGAACTGTTTATAAAAATTAAATAGATATATAAATATCAATAATTTTGTTGATTGTCCTTTAAGGCTCTTGCTTTGAAATTAAAATATTATTATTTACTTTTTAGTTTATGTTTGTACATAGGTATAGGTTACAGTTTTGAAGTCGGTTTTTGTTTTTTATTTTTTTCATCATCAAATTAAATATACTATATACAGGTGAGCTATTTGATGATGAAATATTAATGAGTATTTACTTTAAAATCTTCCCAGCAACTTTAGATCCGTATATATCACACTTGTTCATTGTTATGGCATCAGGTAAAGACTCTTCCACGTTGCGTCGACCGAACACTGCCGATTTGCATAAAATCTCGAATAGCTGGTGCTGCAGGAAACTGCTTAGGAAATATCTGGAAGAATTTACTATAATTTTAAGGATTTTATCAACCAACCTAATAAAATTATTAATAATAAAGTTAATAAAATATATTTATATCAATGAGTACTTCTACGTCTTAAAGCATTGCTAGTGAGTTACCAAAATCTTTGTAGATTAGAAATTAATAAATATCCTCGGACATTTGTTCACACATGGTTATCTGATCCCAAACTAAGCAGAGCTTGTAATATGGAAACCAGATGACTGATATACTACATATTATACTACATTTTTTTTTGTAAATACATACTTAAATAGATAATGACACCCAGACTCAGGACAAACAGATATGTTCAAGCACACAAATGTCTGTCCTGGATGGGAATCGAACCCATGACCTGCGGCGCGATAGGTATTGTGTTAACCAACCACGCCAACTGGCCCGTCAAGTAAATAGAAGTTTAATGTTGTTAACTCATTGATTTATCTTATGTTCTTTCATTATTACAGGAGCTATTCTAGAAACAAAGATGGAGAATTGGAGATATTCTAATCTATCGGTAATCATATTTTAATTAACCGTATTCAGTGTGGCCATTTGATTTTGGTCTACTTATTCAAATAGGTGCCTTTTTTAGTCCTCAAAATTTTACGTTAAAATGGTCAAAATTAATCGAGTATAGTTGCTTATTTTACCTTATATACGGCGTATTATCTGGAACATGGAACTTGGCTCCAATATCAAAATATTCTTCACCCCTCTCTTCACTAGGAGCAATTCCTTGCAACTCCAATGCCATTTCCCAAAACTCATTATTTAAAGCATCACCTAAACTACCTTCAAAATACTTCCATCTGTATTCATCAATGAGAAGCGAAAATGGTATTTGAGGCAGTTTATTCAGAGCTTGTTTTAGCATCAGCATTTCATCTATCGTTAAGGCTAATCTTGCATCAACAGTTACTTCATCATGCGTTAAATTTATACCAGCATGTGGTTTCTTATTTGCTTTTAAACTTTGGTTAGTAGCGTTATTGATATTTTTGTGAGAACTGAAGTAATGTTCAATAGTTTGGTGGTTTTCATTGGAGTTGTAAAGAAGTGTGTCATTGATAAGGCCAAGTCTATGTAGATGTTGAGGGGTCAGTACCCCGTACATGATAGAATCACCGATTGCCTCGTGGAATGCTGTGTTGGCTTGCTGTAATAATATAAATAAATTACCAGAATCTAACTAACGCATGGTTTAGTTAGAAGGTTGTTTTTGCTGAAGCCGGCTATAAACTCAGGAATGATTTTAAAACAAACTTAGATTTATTATTGTTGTTATTTGAATATTCAATAACTTTGTACTGAAATGGTAACTTAAAAATCAAGTGCAAGATCTTATTATAAGTAGTAGATTAATTAATTATTATTAACCCTTTGATCGTAGATCGGATTATCGACCAAATACAAAAAAATATAATTCCAGGAGTCGTGACTGAAGTTACTAATAAAAGATTGCGTTTAGAGAACATAACAAATGACTAGACCGACTGGCTGGTCTTTGCTGATTAATTTTAACACTTTTCCTCGTAAAGAACTAATCAAATAGGTACCTTAACAATCCAGTCATTATAAAAATATTGCGATAAGTGTTAATGTTTGACAATAATCCCCCTAAATGACGGAATTTACCACCTATCTATGATATTAAAAATATACTTAAAACAATTTTTTCATACCCTAAATAATGTTGGTTGATTTTCATATGCCATGTAATATTGTATATGCCCGATTTCATGGTGCATTACGTAGAAATCTTCTTTTGATGTCTCCGAACAATAAATGAGTCTGCAATAATATTAAATATTTACTTTAATAATACAAAAAAAAAACAACGACTAAAAAAGTTGTTACGGTAAATTCCAAAGCTGGGAAGATTTGCACTATTGGCAGCACTTACCTAAAATCGCCACGTTTGAACATGTCAGCCGCAGCGCCATGACACCTAACGTCTTGATGCTTTTCCCGCGCAAATACTGACTCCCGCCAAAAAGTATCTGTCATGGCCGGCAATCCTAGAGATTTGTAAAAGTCCTCGGCTCTTTTGACCTATATTTATAGCATTACAATAGTTATTTAATGTAGCAATATAGTGCTAGATAATCTAGTAATATTAATTTGTTTACCATATGAATTACAGTCCAATTTGATTGCTTGATGCTTGAATCCAAGTCTATCATATTTGGCGCTATTAAATCAGCAAGTGGTTCCCAGTTTTGTGACCATAAGTTACCTGCAAACACAAATAGCTGGCACAATTCAAACCGAGGATAACCGAGTGATAAAATTAGTTTAATTTTTAACGCTAGTTGAATCTGCCGTTAGCTCCCAGGAATAATTTCACTGCTCTGTAGTATCACGTAGTATCGACATTTGACGGGTAGGTTAGCGAAGTTGATTAAAACACACTACAAATCACGCCACGGGCAGATTAAGAATGGGTTAGAGAAAGGATTATATTTACCAAGTAAATGTGCAGGAATAGGTCCCCTCTGGGGTACGACATCACCATAGTGTCTCCTAAGATAATATCTGACAACTCCATGAAGCATAGTGTAAAGAGGTTTTATTTTATTGTACAGTTTTCGACAGAGCTGCCTCAGGTCGGGTATTTCGAGTTCGTCGCGCCAGGATTCCCCGATGTTTGTATATCCTGTGGAATATAATATTTTAAAAAATCAATAGGTATTTTAAATAGACCAAATACCTAAGTAATAAAAAGTGTAGATAGGTAAAGCGCTCCGTGAGTAGTTAAAACCTGGCTAAAACATTAACCATTTAAGGCGATGATAGCTCAGCGGTAGTGACGTCGGATACCGCAGCGAAGGTCGTGGGTTCGAATCGTACAATGGGCTTGAGCTTTCGGTGAAGGAAAACATCGTGAGGAAACCAATGCACGGTGGTAGGGTACTTTATAGTACCCGACTGGCTGGCTACCACCCTCAAGATGAAAATCTGTCGCCAAGCACCTATCGGTGTGTTCCGACAGCTGCACTTAAGAGCCAGTTCCCATTTAAGCTTTGTGTGCTTACCACCTTCGGCCACATCATCACTTACCATTGCGGTCAAACACAAGCTTATCCAGAACTAAAAAAAAACTTCTTGATATGAAATTTTGTGAGATGTTAATTACCAATAATTACTATATAATTACTTACCATTACGTCTAGAAGCTCTATTTTCAATATCCACTAGTTTCCTGTATGGTTGTTTCATTGGAGGACCCACCTTCTCCCTCCACGTGAGCCATAGCCACTTCAGAACCTCTTCGTTCCTCGAAAAAGCCATATTTTTTTCAAAATCATCTTCTCCTTTTAAACATAAACCTTTTTTCTTTATTTTACTATTGGCTGCTATTTTGGCTGCTACTAAAACTGATTCCTTTTCCAAGTTTAAAAAAGTTTTGATGTTTGACAGGTAATTCAAAATGGCCCCTTCAACAGCTGTCAGATTGTTCTTTTGTACTTTTTTGTCCGTTGGAATACAGACTTCAGCATCAGAATAAATCGATTGTAGTTGGTCGTATAATTTGCTTGATGATCTAAAAATTTCAAATACTTTAAAAGTAATGAATTTAATTTTAATAACTTAATAACATTAACCCAATCAAAGTATAATACCTCGCTCAACGAATCAGCATTGCCATCCAACGAGGCAATGCTGCCAGCATTCTGGGTACGTTGCCTACTGACAACGACGTTTTTATTTAGATTTACATATTTATCTTTAAAAGTAAATGATTTACTCAGAATATCCATTTAGCTAAAGAGCTGAGTGTGTAACATTTGAACATTCAAAATATTTAAACAAATCAATACAAACCTGGCTTCATTAAAATTATACTTGGGTCCCCTACATAATAAATAAGTCTGTCGTATTTGAGTACGATTCAACCATTGCCCTTTATCCAACATCTCCAATTGCGGACAAACTTTATCCTGCCATAGTATCCTTTTTTTCTGATATACAGCCGCCGTTTCCTCCAACTTTTCAATACCAGGGTCAATTGAGGAGTCCCAGGCTATATCAGCAGCTTCTGCATCAAACTCTGCCACTTTATCATTCACTTTTTCGAATATTTGATTGATATTTGAGTCGCAAAGATATGATTTAAAGAGTAATGCTACAGTTAGAGTTTGTATAATATGCATTATGATATTATAGCATTGCTTCGTCTGTGTTAATTAAACTGATCTGAAATAATGTATGAAAGTTATCCCACCAAAAATATTAATGTGAAAGGTCAAGTTCGTAAGAGAAGGTGATGATAGCTCAGTGGTAGTGATGTTGGACACCGCGGCAAAGGTCATGGGTTCGAATCCTACAATGCGTTTGAGCTGTCAGTGAAGGAAAACATCGTGAGGAAACCACAGCACGGTAGTAGGGTACTTTGTAGTAGTATTCGACTGGCTACCACCTTCAAGTTGAATATCTATCGCCAAGCATCTGTTGGTGTGTTCCGGCAGTTGCACTTGAGAGCCAGTTGCCTTTAAGGCATTGTAATAAGGCGGACAACACATTGGCAATTTCCCTGGTATTGCTAATGTGATGTTTTTTTTTTGATATATTTGTTCTGTGAATTCAATCAAAGTAATAATTTATGTTTTTAATTGATAAGTGGTTTTCAGGCCGTATATTTTAAAACATGCTACTAATATTATAATCCTACTAATCCTATCCTATGCGAAAGTATGTTTGGATGTGTGTGAAGATGTTTGTTACTCTTTCACGCAAAAACGGCGGAACGGATTTTGATGAAACTTGGTACATAGGTAGATCATATACTGGAATAACATATAAGAAGTTTTTTATATATTATAATTGTACATTTGCTTATATATTTTGTACATTTGTTGTAGATACTTTTTATCCCGGGAAAATATAAGGTCCCTCAGGAATGCGGGTGAAACTGCGGGGTGGAAAACTAGTTGTTGTATAAAAATTAATATCCAAATAAAATAGAGTAACCTTAAATTAAGTGTCATGTCAGGTGTGATAAAGCTCTCGAACGATAAGACGTTTTTAATGAACGTGTGCTATCAGCTCTGTGTGAGTGCTTCATGAGGGCTTGATAAATAGATAATCTCCCCGCTAAATACATACCTATTAATACAGGATGTCTGTTAAGTGGTACGACAAACTTAAGGGGGAGATAGGTGGTCGGGTCACCTACTAAATGTATAATAATTTTTTAATTTAATAATTTGCGCAATAAAATACATGTTGTGCCGACCCCACCTAGCGTGGGATAAGGAAAGGAAGAAGAAGAATTAGCGCAATAAAAAGGTCGTCTTTTGCGAGATATTTCAAATTTTTATGTATCTATTGATTTTTTTATTTAAGATTTTATATATCTCGAAAATGGTGACTCTTTTAGTATGGTCATTTTTAGGATTATTTACCCAAAGGGTAAAAATGGGCACCCTATTACTAAGACTCTGCTGTCCGTCTGTCTGTCTATCACCAGGCTGTACCTATCTCATGAACTGTGATAGCTAGATAGATGATGTAATTCTGTTGCCGCTATAACAAATACAAAAAAAATATTGTACGGGACCCTCGGAGCGCGAGTCTTGGCCGTTTTTTTTATATATATTTGGTAGGTGACCCACCCACCTATCGCCCCTATTAGTTTATCGTACCACTTAACGGACATCCTGTATATATATCAACGAAAATCACGACTTATCATTTTGGGGTTCGATTCGCGTGACAGTAATGTTTTAACTAGGATTTTTAACTTTTTGGGATTCTTAATTTTAATCTGTATTTATACTAGCGAATATTCAATAGCTCAGTGATACTGACGTTGGATACCGCGGCGAAAGTCGTGGATTCGAATCCTACAGCTTGAGCTTTCGGTGTAGGAAAATATTGTGAGGAAACCACAGCACGGTGGTAGGGTACTTTGTAGTACTCGACTGGCTGGCTACCACCCTCAAATTGAAAATCTGTCGCCAAGCACCTGTTGGTGTGTTCCGGCAATTCCACTTGAGAGCCAGTTTGCCTTTAAGGCATTGTAATAAGGTGTACAACACATTGTCGATCCCCCAGGTATTGCTAATATCTATAGGCGACGGTTGTCACTTACCATCAGGTGACCCGCCTGCCTCGTTGTCACTTGTGACATAAAAAAGAAGTACTAGCATTTTTCAGCGACCACACAATTTTATTTAACACACTTATTGGCTGTTTAATTTGTAGACTCCCATATTAAATTTAAAAAAAAACTTACCTTCAAAACATAGAAGTTTACAATACCTCGAACAAAGAGTTCATTTTAAGTTTCGCCAAAGCTTTAGGTGGCGACACTGTGCGATCTGAAACACGACTGAAATCACAGCGTCGGTACTTTTATTAGCTCAGATAAGGGACTGTCACACTGCGTGGGCGAAGCGACGTAAGCCATAAATTAAAATAAGCATCGGTATGGGATCTTGGAGAAGGACATAGTATACTTTTTAATCCAGGAAAAGATAAGTTTCCCCGGGAAAGCGGGTGAAACTGTGGGGTGGAAAAATAGTATTTTATATGGCTTTTATTGTCTCTTTATTTAGTTATATTTTCTTAGATATATTAGTTTATGAATAAAGCAAAAAATGCACAAGAAACTTTGCCTACAATTTTTTATCAGTTTCTTTCTCTTCAATGTTTTGCCTACAATGTATGTTGAAAATACGAAATCAAAATTAATTTGATTGTGGTGATGACCGAAGATTCTGAGCGTCAGGACAAAGTTATTCGTCCGAATATATTAATTTGTAGAGACCTTTATAAATGAATCAATCTCCAACATTTCTAAAGACAACACTGTCCTTAGGGAGTTTCTTGTAAATAATAATTTAATAGAAAGTAACTTTGATTTATTAATTACTAGCTTTCCCTCGCGGTTTCACCCGCGTTTCCGAGGGATCTTATCCTTTCTCGGGATAAAAAGTATCATATGTGTTATTCCAGGATATGATCCACCTGTGTGCCAATTTTCATCAAAATCCGTTTCACCGTTTTTGCGTGAAAGAGTAACAAACATCCATCCATCTATCCATCCAAATTTTCATATTTATAACTAGTTTTCCGCCCCGCGGTTTCACCCGCGTTCCTGAGGGATCTTATTCTTTCCCGGGATAAAAAGTATATATGTGTTATTTCAGGGTATGATCTACTTGTGTGCCAAGTTTTATCAAAATCCGTTCGGCCGTTTTTGCGTGAAAGAATAACAAACATCTTCACACACATCCTCACACACATCCAAACGCGGTAGTAGGAAGTAGGATATTAGTGGGATTACTTTTAATAAAATATTTATGGCACAGGCGACACAAAAATATTGTTCCAAATATTCTGACTTCCATCGGATCCCTTAGTATCTCAAAACATCCACCCAATAACAAGATTATGAGTGTAAAACAAACCGTATTAATACAATTTGTAATTGCTCTAGAAATCTCAGTAGTGTAGAACAAGCTTTATGAGAGGGATAAGCTCGGATCCGCAAACAGTCCCCCGGGGCGAAGACAATACCGTTTGTCTTAATTCGAACAACAAATAAATAAACATTCCCCCTATTTTTTATTCTGCCCACCTTTTGTTGTTTCTTAGTGTTAAAGATTATATAGCTTTGTTTTCGTTTTGGATGCGTAATTAAAATTTGTGGTTCATTTGTTTTTTTTACCGTCTGTATTAAATTCGCCTTTAAGGCATTGTAATAAGGTGTACAACACATTAGCAATCCCCTGGTATTGCCAATGTCTATAGGCGACGGTTGTCACTTACCATCAGGTGACCCGCTTGCCTCGTTGTCACTTGTGACATAAAAAAAAAAAAAAAACGGAACACAAACTCTATAAATAGGTAATATCTCTCTAATATCTATTTATATAAAATGTAAAAAAACGTTAAAAAAGAAAACTATAGTACTTAGATACCTATTAGAGGCGCCATTGTTTAAATTAAGGAATATATATTTGTTTTATTCTAGATAAGCTTGTGTTTGACCACAATCTCACCATGGTAAGTGATGATGTGGCCGAAGGTTCTCAAGAGCAGCCGTCGGAACACACCGATAGGTGCTTGGCGACAGGTTTTCAACTTGAGGGTGGTAGCCAGCCAGTCGCGTACTTCAAAGTACCCTACCACCGTGCCTGTTATTTATAAGATAAGTTGCATGATATTTATAAGTGTACCTATACCTAGCATGTAGAAAAGTGTGAAAGAGCGACGCCTCCAAACTGTGTCAGTAGTTTGGCAATGTTAAATTCTAGAAAAAATTATAGTATTTTTAAACGACTTCAAAAAAGGAGGAGGTTATATGTTCGACTGTATGTTTTTTTTTGTTGATAAAATAAAATAAATAAATTAAATTATTAGTTCCTATCCTAAGGGGCCGTTCAATTATTACGTAAGCACTATGGGGTGGGGGGGGGTCTTTGTTTTGCTTATTTTGGATGACATGGGGGGTAGGGGAGTCTAGATGATGATTACGTCATCGGTAGTTATTTACTTTTTTACACGAATGGCAATCCTCACATTATCTATGCTTGAAAACGAAACGCATTTTCGGGGATTCCCGCAAATAATGCATACGTTTAGGCACTCGCTCTAAAACCGATTAGGAGAATTATCAGTAAAATCTAATCTCTATCCTAAATCTATTTTCTTATTTTTAAAATTATAATTATAACATAATTATAATATAAAAAAATACATTTATAATTGAAAAATGTTTACGTAAGCATGGGGGGAGGGGGTAAGAGCTTTGCTTACTTTTGCTGACAAGGGGGATGGGGGGGGTAAATAATTGTAATAAATCTGCTTACGTAATATTTGAACCTAGCCGTACCGGCACCCTAAAAAATATTTTAATTTATATTTTTGTTCGTAGAGTTATTGGAGTTTGGGACCCTCAAAATCTGTCACCAGACATTTACCTGTGTGGTCCGCCACTTGAGAGCCAGTTATCTTCAAGGAATGCTAATAGATCGGCAACACATTTGCTTTCTCTGGTATTGCTAATGTCTATTATAGGCGACGGCAGCAGTCACTTAACATCACGAAATCCAAAGGGCTTTATTGTGAAGTGTTTCGATATAACGACGAGAATGCCGGGCCGGTTGGCGTGGTTGGTTAACACACTACCTATTACGCCGCAGGACGTGGGTTCGATTCCCATCCGGGACAGACATTTGTGTGCATGAACATTAGGGTGGGTCACTCTAGTATGGTAAAAAAAAAGTTAATGAATCAAATTCTAATAGTAATATTATGTTGTATTGTACTATAAAAAGTAGTTTAAGCTAAAAAAGGGATAATTAAACATAAATCTTCAGCCCGCGCATGCGCTTCAAAATTATACATTTAAAAAAAAAACACGTATTACTAAATGGCAAAGTTCTTTATAAGAAATGAAAGACATATATTAACGTTTAAAACAAAAAACATAAACAAATACACATAAAGGTTATCAAAAAAAAAATTAATTTTTATACAAAAAATCCCGCCTACTATCGAATTTCGGCCTAACTTTCCTTGAAGCAAGTTTTGCATGAATCATGTCGTCCTTTGTTTTTTTTATCACATGCCGATATTGCAGCTTCTGTCACTATCTTTACACTTCGTTCAACCACTTGTGTATGGCAAGGCAGCCTAATAAACAAGATCCTTTCGTCACCTTTTTTCTATTATCTGAATAAGTTCGTCATTCGTTTGATTTCTTAGAATAGGTGGATCAAAGTTGGTTTCTTGCCAGTTTATCAGATCAATGTAACATTTAGCATCAAAATTAAGTTTAGGCACTTCAAAAGTGCTAGTTTTCCTGTTGTAGGTGAACTACGCGCTTTTAGAATTCTTCTAGCTTCAAATTCTATTATATGCTTTTCTCTATCGGTTAACATCGTCAATAGTAAATTTTCAGGGTGAGCAAAATATAAGTTTCGTCGAATAACAGGATCTATGACTGTTTTTAATGCACTTGATAGAAATCGCGAACTTTCAATCAATATCCAAAGGTGCCGTGATCCGTCTTTGCATGATGAGTGTGTAATATTTTTTCATTTGAAATGATAAGCTTTCAGGAGCTGAATTACTCTTATATACGAGACTACAGGGATTGATGCCTTTTGCCATACTCTTTCAACTTTCTGGGTTACAATTTCGGCAATTTTGGAAAACGTGGGCTCTTTGTTACTGCTATTTTTAACTTTCACATGTAGTCTAGTCCACTCGTAACATTTCATGACATTCTGATATGTTGGTTACACGTTTTCTTTTACAACTTCTATAGTTCTAAATATAGGGCACTTGTATGACTGTCTATTATTTGACACGATGGAAAAAATTTATTTCCAAGCTCTAAAACAAAAATTACGCAATTTACAATTTCACAAGATTTCACCAGAAACTTGATTGAAACATTGATACATGAATTCTCTGAATGTACTTACCTCAAAAAATCTTCTTTTAGTAAACAACACAGTTTATATGACAAAAGTAACGTTTATTTCAATGGATACTAATTAAAATATTAAACTATACCCAACATCAAACGTGTAACTTAAGGTATAAAAGTGGGTACTTGAACTTTTTTTTTCAAAACTTCAATGGCGTTGCGCGGGCTGTTCCACTTAAAATAATTCAATAATATTTTAAAGGGTTTATAATGATACCTAACTTCAACATATTTTAGCTATTCGAAATCGATTACATAAAAAAAATATTTTTGACCCACCCTAATGAACATGTCTGTTTGTCCTGAGTCTGGGTGTAATTGTCTATTTTAAGTATGTATTTACAACAAAAAAAGTAGTACCTATAATGTAGTATATCAGTCGTCTGGTTTCCATATTACAAGCTCTGCTTAGTTTGGGATCAGATAGCCGTGTGTGAAAAAATGTCCCAGAATATTTATTGTTATTATTTATTATAAACAAATAAATAAAAATTTAAACACCTCTGATAGATGTTGTGTAGTAGTAGAGGTACTAAATGGAAATATTTCGCATGTTGAAGACTCATAGTAGGTTCAGCAAGCAAGCTGAATATTAAATTCAAGAAATTCTCGCGAGGCATTATTGTTAATATGAGACTCGTACGGTAGCGAACTTTATTCTATACTAATATTGGCTGTCCGCCGCGGTTTCACCAGCGTTCCCGTGGGATTTATTTAAAACTTAGAAGATTTTTAATGGTGATATGGTCACTATAAGATATTGTTAGGTTAGCTAATTACGTAATAACTTAAGACAGAAGAACCCTTAAGTAGGGACTGAATAAATTAACCGACTATTACATGGATCTCACAACTTTTTACGGTAGAAGAACTGAGTTGCGAGACATTTTTGGGACATCCCAAAAAATCTGCGAAATGTTTTGGAACGGTCACCAATTTCATTAAAAGGCTGGACTTGTACGGAGGAAAAATGTGAATATGAATATGGTACAACGTGACTCTAAAATATAAGAAGAATTAATAATAATAATGATTTATTTCAGACCTTGTCCATAAATTTGTTAGTATAAAACAATGTTGTTAGCCTAGTGTTAGTGAAAATACAAGTAGGTGTCAGGCGCTTGCTCTCGTGTGTAGGCCTAACCAGTGCGCCATCAGTGCCGAGTCCCATCGGCAGGCGCACACGGTCAGGATGGCGTTGGGGCCGCCGAGAACCCGCGCCAGCATCGATGCGTAACGCTTAGATACGTATGATCGCGTGGAAGCTGTCGACGTTTAAGGCAATGATATCTCTGTGGTAAGTGACGTCGAATACCGCGACGAAGGTCGTGGGTTCGAATCCTACAATGGGCTGGAGCTTTCGGTGAAGGAAAACATCGTGAGGAAACCATAGCACGGTGGTAGGGTACTTTGTAGTACCTGACTGGCTGACTACCACCCTCAAGTTGAAAATCTGTCGCCAAGCACCTATCGGTGTGTTCCGACAGCTGCACTTGGGAGCCAGTTCCCATCTAGGCTTTGTGTGCTTACCACCTTCGGCCACATCATCACTTACCATGGTGAGATTGTGGTCAAACAAAAGCTTATCCAGAATAAAAAAATAAAAACAAAAAAAAACGTGCGCCTCCGCGAACATGCCACTCGCGCGGCAGCCTCATCAAAACCCTGAACGCGTTATTATTCTGTACGCACAGGGCTTCGTAAGTCCTCTGCGTGTATTTTGAACACAAACTGCACTTGTAGAAGGTCCGGCAGAATGCCCGAAATGGCTTAAAGTTTTAGATACTTAGCCAAAAACCTTAAAAGAAACACAAATCAACTGTCATTGTCTGTCAGTGTCAAGTTGACAACGCAATTTGACAATTCGTCAAAGTACGTGCGTACAGATTTTAATTGAAAAATTGGTTAATTTCACTGTTTTTAACCATTTGCGACCTGGTATATATAATTTAATGATTAATTTAGTTGCTTAAAGTGTTTTGGAATAAAAATGAGTAACATTTACATACAAGAACCGCCTGCACTTGGCAAAGTAAGTTATTTATTGACATGTTTTCCTTTATACAAAATCATAGAATGCCGATAACTTACAGTACCTAATAAAATATTTGATGCCGCTTACATTGTACATTATCACAAGATAAACTTAAAGTCATTGAACATTTTGAATTCTAATGTATTTTGGAGAATTATAACTAACTATACTTTGTGTCACCTTCCATAGGTCCTTTTCAAGCTAGAAGCCTATTTAGTTCATGAGACAGTCAATATAAGTAAATTGTAACATTGTATGTTATTTTAGGTGCTGTTAAAAACCTCAGTTGGTGAAATCGACATAGAGTTATGGACAAAAGAGGCGCCAAAGGCTTGTCGCAATTTTATTCAGTTATGCATGGAAGGATACTACAATGGTTAGTTTTAGGTGTTTATCAACTTCAGCTACATAATTACTTACCATTGCTTATTTAAAAAAAAACTTTTACTTTTATAAAAATAGACAGAGTTGAGTTTGTTGTGAAAACCTTATAATATTTATTATTTTTATCTCTTATATCAAGGAATCAAGCTGTTGGGTATGCTCCCACTTAAACAATAAAATAACAATTGAATTTAGTATTTAAGCGACTTAAGCTATTAATGCTGCTAGTGATATTACTGAAATCCTCACATAGGCCTAGTCCAAATTAGCAGACTTCACACAAATAGGTTTGAACCAGAACACTCATGATCACAGCTTTTTATTATTAAATGCTGCCACATCTTTTACGTATTAAAAACTGCAGTACGCTTTTGCAAAATGTAATAGGATCATATACATCTCGGTTCTCCTTTCAGGAACAATATTCCATAGAGTGGTGCCCGAATTCATAGTGCAAGGAGGTGACCCTAACGGTAATGGAACTGGTGGTGATTCTATATACGGAGCACCATTTAAAGTAAGTTGTGATGGTCAAAACATGTTTCTTTCATACGGACATGACACATACAAATGTAACAGTAATAAAGCTGCACTTACACTTGTAAGTTGTACTCACGTAATTAACTTAGGATAAAGAAAATAATTAAAATTTGAAACTATTTATTGAAATTAAAATACATAAAAAACATTATAATTCTTAGGGATTCTAAAATCTTGTAAATGATAAATTTTCTAATGTAAATACACTTTGTAAGTCGCTTACCGTAATTTCTTAATACTTTTAAATGCAGCCGTAAGTTACTTACATAAAACTTACGAAAGCAACTTACAAGTGTTAGTTCTGCCTAAGAGTAAAAAGTCATTAGAGTCATAACACAGGCCAGTTGGCGTGGTTGGTTAACACACTACCTATCACGCCGCAGATCGTGGGTTCGATTCCCATCCAAGACAGACATTTGTGTGCATGAACGAACATATCTGTTTGTCCTGAGTCTGGGTGTAATCTATTTAAGTAGTAAGATTGTAGTAAGATATCAGGTATCTGGTTTCTATATTACAAGCTCTGCTCAGTTTGGAATCAGTTTTAAGGCGATGATAGCTCAGTGGTAAGTGACGTCGGATACCGCGGCGAAGGTCGTGGGTTCGAATCCTACAATGAGCTTGAGCTTTCGGTGAAGGAAAACATCTTGAGGAAACCACAGCACGGTAGTAGGGTACTATGTGGTACTCTAGTGGCTGGCTACCACCCTCAAGTTGACAATCTGTCGCCAAGCACCTATTGGTGTGTTCCGGCAGTTGCACTTGCCCTTAAGGCATTGTAATAAGGTCTATAGGCGACGGTAGTCACTTACCATCAGGTGACCCGCCTACCTCGTTGTCACTAGTGACATACAAAAAAAAAAAAAAAACCGATAGCCATGTGTGAAAAGAAGCTGACGATATGCCTGTCAACATTATTACTATTTATTATTAGGATGAGTTTCACTCACGCCTCCGTTTCAATCGGCGCGGTCTGGTGGCAATGGCCAACGCTGGGAAGGATGACAACGGCTCACAGTTTTTCTTTACCCTAGCAGCCACTCCAGAACTGCAGAATAAGCATACCATATTTGGAAAAGTCACTGGTAAGGCAAAATTTTTACCTATTACTGAATTAATTTTCTGCTCCATGGTTTTACGGGTGTACCCGATCTTCTTTTCTTGCTGTACTTATCCCACGCTAGGTGTGGTCGGCACAACATGTTTTCTTCCACTCCGCTCTATCACTAGTCGTCTCAGTACTCACAAACTCACACCTTTCATAAACATATATTTCTTCACGTAGTCCATCCATAACTTCTTTATACGGACTTCAATACGGAACAACCAGTAATTTTTCTAGATGTCGGTTGACGTCCGAAGGCAAAAACGGTCGATCCGGCCTAAATGAAGAAATTTTGACACGCGAAGTACGTATACTCGCGACGTTTAGTTAGATAATAGGTCTGTTAATTAAGCAGTAAACTTTTAATGGCGGTAAGTAGTACGACAAACTTACGTACAGTGCGGTTTGAGAGACATTTTCTCCCGCGCACGATCAGGTTGTGGAATGAGCTCCCTGTAGAGGTGTTCCCTAGAGACTACAGCATGGGGTTCTTCAAAAGAGGAGTAAGAAGGTTTATGCAAGGTCGGCAACGCGCTTGTGACGCCTCTGGAGTTGCAAGCGTCCATAGGCTACGGTAACCGCTTACCATCAGGTGGGCCGTAAGCTTGTTTGCCACCTAGTGGTATAAAAAAAAACAAAAAAAAGGGGGAGATAGGTGGTTGGGTCACCTACCAAATATATAAAAATGACCTCGGTAAAAGTATCACCATTTTCGAGATATTTAAGAAAAATCAATACATAAAATCGGAATCAGAAATATCGGAATATCTCGAAAATGGTGAACTTTTTACAGAGGTGATTTTTATATATTTAGTAGGTGACCCAACCACCTATCTCCCCCTTAAGTTTGTTGTACTACTTACCGGACACCCTGTATAATAAATATTATTTAAATAGGTGAAACAATATACAACGTGCTGAAGCTCTCCGAGGGTCTGATAGGGCCGGACGACCGACCTGAGCACCCTCACAAGATTACCAGCTCTGTGGTGTTAATCAACCCATTTACGGACATAGTGCCTCGGTTCCTAGATCATGTGGAAGAAGCACCTGTGAAGAAGAAAAAGAAAGATCGACAGGGGGTTAAGTGAGTGTTTCTTTTTTTTGTCACAACTGACTATAGACATTTGCTATACCAGGGTATTGCAGATACCATGGCGAATCCTACAATAGCTTGAGTTTTCAGTGAAGGCAAACATCGTGAGGAAACCATAGTATGGTGGTAGGGTACTTTGTAGTACCCGACTGGCTGGCTACCACCCTCGAGTTGAAAATCTGTCGCCAAGCACCTTTTGGTGTGTTCTGACAGCTGCACTTGAGAGCCAGTTCCCATCTAGGCTTTGTGTGCTTACCACCTTCGGCCACATTATCACTTACCATGGTGAGATTGCGGTCAAACACAAGCTTATCCAAAAATAAAACAAAAAATTTTTTTTTTTACTAATAAATACTTTTAGCAATTAAGGATATTTAACCGATAAATACATAGTAAATTAAACTTAATTCTAATAGTAACAAAGACTATTATTGAACCAGAAACTTTGGGCTCCTATCATTTGGTGAAGAGGCTGAAGAAGAAGAGGGCGAAGCTCAGGAGTACCGCGGCAAGCCAAAGTCAACACACGACCTGTTGGAAGACCCTAAGTTAAGCAAGAAAACTGCCGCTGGTAAGTTATTGACGCCAAGGCGACTGTCGTAGGTTTGAAAGTCAAAACCATTTATTCAGTTTATGGTAGGGGAGGCGAATAGGGGATTTCGGGATTTACTCGAGCGCGGCAGATTAACATAAGGGGGGCAACCTTGCACCTTGTGAAGTACTCTCACCAAATCTGAGCCCTCTATATAGTGTCGAAAGTCTAGGGTAGCCCGTCAGATTAGTAAAAAAAATCGATGGTTTGAAATACTCGAGCGCGTCAGATAAAGGTAAGGTAAGTTAGTTACATGCAAAATAGTGTACATTTCAATAATCTGTCAATTTGGGCGTGACGAAAGAAAATTGGAGACTCGCAAAGTTGCAAAAAAAAACGTCACCTGGATTTTCTCGAGCGCGATTAGTTTTTTTTTTATTTTGAAGGAAATTAGTCACGAATCACGGAAATATCTTAATCTGCCGATTTGCACAAGCCGAAGTAGCTAAAATCATTATTAAGTGTATAGTCCAGGAATATTATGAGTTTCACCTCAGAATGAGAGATAGTCACCTATTAACTTGTATAAACCTTTATTTTGACACCCTAAAACTTGTCTCAAAATCATAGGGTGCCCGCGACTACTGATTTTTCAAGGTCAAAGGTAAAAAAATGATTTCTTGCAAATATCTCGTTTCCTATGGGTTTTTTGGTATATGTATTCATAGTAAATATTGTAGAAAATTAAATTCTCTACAACTTTTGTACAAACATTTTTTCGATATCTTGAACCATTTTCGAGATTTCGATGTTTTTTATATATTTTTTTTTCAAACCGTCAGATTAAGGAAACTCCTTAACATAATTGTCAGATTATGGGTCAGTACAACAAGGCCATCAAGAAGAACCGCCTGTATAAAAATCTGACGCGCTCGAGTAAATCAAGGTCACGATTTTTTTTGGCATTTTCAAAAATCGGCCCTGACTGATGGTCGCGTCCAAATCGTCAGTCTTTAAAATAGGAGCTACTGGAGGGTTCACTTTACATCCCTTATCAATGTCTGACGCGCTCGAGCAAATTTTTTTTTAAAATATTTTCGACCCCTTCGTACGCCCACCCCCACCACGCAAAACGGCAGATTATTATTTTTCCGTTATCAGACAGACGTGGCGCGACTAACCTATTAATATCTGACGCGCTCGAGTATTTCTTGGTGACTGTTTTTTTTTACATTTTTGAAACCCTGTAGACGCTCCCCCCACCGCTGAAGGGGAAAATATCACATAACCTTTTTTTCTTTATTCCACCTAATCTTCAAATTCCAGTAGGTCCCAAAGACGCTCGAGTAACTACAAATTTAGCATCATTGCCTCCCCTACCATTAGGCCCTAGAAGGGCACTTATGAAGGTCGAATTACAGAAGTTACCACCGGTTCGGAAGTCAGCCTTCAACTGAGAAGAACCGGCAAGAAACTCAGCAAGGTTACATTTTTTAAATATTTTTGGACCATCTGACTACTTATATTGGCTTTGTTTTTTATATGTTTAACAATTTTATTCTTAAAGTATTACAAAAATACATAAAAAATTATAACCCGCATTAGTTATCTACATAGTAAACTAAAACAAAAAATACCAAGCTAATAACACCGTATTAAAAAGAAAAGGTAATTAACAGTAAAAAAAAACCAGTGATAGTATAATTAAAAAGGCGTAGATAGGATACCAACACAGCTTTCGTTCTGGTAACCACCGCTCCGCTACCGCAGGAACCTACTCAGTTAAGCGCTATGACTGTAGTTAGATTATGAGTTTTATAAAACTCGCCAATCAATAAGTCACCAACTCCCCAGCTCTTTATTTCCCTCTACAGAATTAGAGTTAGAAGAAGAAAAGGAGATTATGGAAGTATCAAGTAAAGAATTAGAACAGAAAAAAGAAGACACTGCCGCAGCAGTCACTAGTATAAGAGATAAGTTGACTAAGAAGAGGGAAAGGTCTCCAGATAAAGAGAGTAATAAAAAGAGAAAAGAGGAGAAAGATGATAGCGAGAGTTCGGAGGAAGAATATTATTTGGGGAAGGAGAGGGATATGGAAAGGCAGAAGGAGAAGTAAGTTTATTTTCATAATACTTTCTGCATAAAAATACACAGCAAAGAAAATTTTAATTTATGGTGTTCCAGAAGCACTAATTTAGTATTTTATAAATTTTGATGTCACCTTGATATTGGTTTTCTTACATAATTTTCCTTCACTGAAAAGCCAGTCAAAATCAAATCAAAATCAAAAACTAATTTATTCAGTTTAGGCCCTGGTAAGGCACTTATGAACGTTACAATTGACTCTACCACCGGTTCGGAATACACTTCAACTGACGAATACTCCGGTAAGAAACAGTGATAAAGTGAATAAGTAAAAACACCAAAATCTATCATCACCTTAAATTTACTTAACAATTCAAATAATGTTATGAAGAGGGATGATAATCATGTAGCCAATATAAAAGTGGATGTATATACGGTTAGAAGAAGTCTGAAAAAGACTTCTTCTAACCGTATATGGATGGACTGTGTGAGAGATGATATGAGTAAGAAAGGAGTCAATTCCGATATGACGAATAGAAGGAGTGAGTGGAAGAAAAGTACATATTGCGCCGAACACTAATAATTGAGACAAGGGTAGGCAGATGATGATGAATTTAAATAATGTTATTTCGGAAATGTCACTTATCTTTTATTAATATTTTCAGAGAAAGAATAAAGAATGAAATAAAACAACTCAAGAAAGAGATGAGAGAACCTAAAGAGGATAAAAATGAACAGAAAATTGAGACAGATGATACAAAAGAGGAGAAGTTAGAAGAAAACAATGAGATATACAAACAGTTTGTCGAAGAACAGGACAAGTATAGGAAAATAAAGGAGAAAATACCTAAGAAAGGGGCTGCAAGGTAAACATTTTGATTTATTTATTTTTACATCTTTTTATAGGAATGATTGATATTCAAGATAATATTTCTATATTAAGGTTTTATACTTTACTAACTTTCTGCCCCGTGGCTTCACCCGCGTTTCCGGGGGAATTAAAATAGTTTTTTTTTTACATAAAAAAATCTAATATTCTCTCTTTATAATATAATTGTAGCCTAATTCAGTCAAAACTACATTAGTAGCGAAAAAAACCCATACATATGTATTTTATGCTATCCTTTGATCATATTTTAGTAGAAAATCGAACTTGAACATAATGTTTATTACAATAACCTTTATCCTCTCGGTTTTAAACGTTAAAATACATCGAATTTGATTTAAAAATGAAGTGATATTAGTGACATCAAACAAGTGAACGAAGAATCTCAAGCGAAATTCAACGCTATTTTCAGAAGCCGACGAACTAAAACCATACGAAAAGTCGTCAAGAAAAAACCTTGGGTGAAGAATCTATACGAAAACCGCGACTACCCCGACAACTATACAGATTCAAAATTCCTTGTAGAATTGAGAAAAAATGTGCACGTACAAAAATCAACTTTAAACGAAGGCATTGAAGGCTCATTTCGCATCGTCCTGCGATTATGTCTATGTGTGCTATACGCTATACTTTACGTTTACATGTACAATAAATGGATTGAAACAAACACAGTGATATATATGTCTATAATAATAACTGTTATATGCTATTTAATATATTCGTTGAAAGAAAATATAGCAGTATTAAGGCATTTTAAAACAGTTTTAGTTTATTTGATATTTGGTTATTTATTATCGCCAATATTACATACATTAACGGATACAGTTAGTACAGATACTATATATGCTTGGGCAGTAATTATGTTATTAATTCATATGATTTTCTTTGATTACAACGTCCCCGTTGCTTTAGTTTCAAAGTCATTATCAGTAAACGCTGCTATTTTTGCATCAATATGCCTTGTATCTAGATTATCAACGCCATACGATGCATTCATATTATTAACTGTATCAGTGAAATTTTTCGTACTAAGCCCTCAATTGTTTAAAGTACTGCTAAACACAAAGCTATTTCGCGTGCTATTTTATATAACGTTATCAATAACGCTATTTAGCTTGTACACTGTGTCTGCTATTCTGCTATGTTATTTCGTTGTTTTAGTTGTTATTTTAAGCGTTTATTGCCCTGTTATGTTTGTTAAATGGCAAAGGTATAAGGATAATATTTATGGGCCGTGGGATGAAGCTGTTATTCATGATTCTGATGATTTGGACGAGTGTTTATTGAATGAAGTTAGGTAAAATGGCGATGATAGCTCAGTAGTAGAGACGTCGGATACCGCGGCGAAGGTCGTGTGTTCGAATCCTACAATGAGCTTGAGCTTTCGTTGAAAGAAAACATCGTGAGGAGACCATAGCACGGTGGTAGGATACTTTGTACCACCCGACTGGCTGGCTACCTAACCTACCGCCAAGCACCTATGGGTGTGTTCCGACAGCTGCACTTGAGAGCTTGTTTCCATCTAGGCTTACCACCTTCGGCCACATCATCAGATGTGGCCGATTGTGGTCAATCACAAGCTTATTCAGAATTAAAAAAATAGTTATTACTAGCTGTTCTCTGCGGTTTCACCCACGTTCCCAAGGAGCTTATCTTTCCCCGGGATAAAAAGTATCCAGTTATTTTATTCCAGGTTATGATCTACCTGTGTGCCAAGTTTCATCACAGACCGTTTACCTCTTTTTGGCTTGATTGAGGAACAAACATCCAAATATAAAAACTTTAACATTATAATATTAGTAGGGAGTAGGATAATAGGATTACAGTTAGTTTCATTAATATTAATTTTATGTAAACAATTAAATATTGCATACTTGTAAAAAACAAAGGGATATAATAGTAGCTATTTATTTATTTATTAATTAGTAGCTATTTAATTAATTAATTAGTAAATTTTAGTACGATTATAATGAAATATAATAAATAGTTATTTTTTAAATACATTATTATATTTTTATTTATTACACTAATATATCAAATTCAATGTAAACAGTTATATGTGTGTGGCAGATACAATTAATAACATAAATCAATTTTAAGGTGCTGATAGATGTGAGCATTTTCTTTACAGTTCATCGAACATTTACTAGAGCGTTCACTAGAAAGATCGTGAAAAAGTACCGACTCAGTGGTAGGACGTCGGATACCGCGGCGAAGGTCGTAGGTTCGAATCCTACAATGAGCTTGAGCTTTCGGTGAAGGAAAACATCGTACTTTGTAGTAGGTACTCAACTGGCTGTCTACCACCCTCAAGTTGAAAATCTGTCGCCAAGAACCTGATGGTATTTTCCGGCAATTGCACTTGAGAGCCAGTTTGCCTTTAAGGCATTTTAATAAAGTGTACAACACATTGGTAATCCCCCTGGTATTGCTATCAAGGCGACGGTAGTCACTTACCATCAGGTGACATAAAATCTGATATCATTATTGTTGATAATATAGGGACACCTAAAATTATCAACAATAATGATATCAGAGACTCGGCGCGACGGATTATCGCCCGGTGGATTATGGTGCCTTTAGTTTAGCCTGCTGGATCCCGCTGCACATCACAATGCGCTTGTGTGTAAAGAGGGACGTGGTTGTGGGTGAAAAACTAATATAATAAAGGGGCATTATACATCTTAAATAGGATCTAAACAGCGTCCGTGTGGCAGGTCTTGGAGTGACTGTACAGTCCGAAACGGGAGCGACAGCAGCGTCCGCATTTGCCTAAACTGAGGGCCGCTTGATGGCTGAGTTGGTGAAGCGACTCTCGCACTAATGTTTCTCTTCTTACGTAAGAAGTGAGAAGAAAAACTAATATAAGTAGGTATAGATTGTACCATCCAGGAAAACGCGCACCACTTTTTTTTTCCTATGACGATTTGCGTCACTACAGCACTAGCAAAAAGATATACACTTGCACTGCAAGGGATTAGGAAAAAGAGGGGGCGCTTCTTCGTTGGTGCACTATCTATATGTATTTATATAGAGTAAAATAGGTTTCCGTAGTAGGCTCTTGGTATGGGATCAGATGGCATGTGTGATAAATGTCGCAGTATATTTATTTGGTATCATTTGTTACAGGGAATCTTTCACTCTTGAACTATTATCTAAATTCAAGAATAAACTTCACGCTATAAAGGAGAAATCACAAACTGAAGATGAAAAGAAGGAAGGTGATGAGAAGGATGATGAGAATCATAACACGGATAATTGGTATGATATTTGATGATTTAATTAACAGTGGTAGTGACGTCGGATACCGCGGCGAAGGTCGTGGGTTCGAATCCTAGTGGCTTCCAGCAGCCCCAATTTTTTTATCGGTAAATCATATTATTATTATGTATACGCGAATAAACTTTGTATCCCTATTTCTCCTCTGCTAATCAACCATTTTTTTGTTTAGTTGTTTATTTCAACATGATTTTTTTTATTCTGTATAAGCTTGAATTTGACCACTATTTCACCAGGGTAAGTAATGATGTGGTCGAAGGTGGAAAGCACACAAGCCTAGATGGAAACTGGCTCTCAAGTGCAGCTGTCAGAACACACCTAGGTATACACAGATTGGCGACAGATTTCTAACTTGTGTGTGGTAAGTGGTACCCAGTCAGTCGGGTACTACAAAGTACCCTACCTGTTTCTAGGCTCATCGTAGGTAACTTGGCATACCTTAATACCATGTGTTTTTTATTCATAAAAGCTTCTTCTCATATAAAGGTTGGGCCACACACTCTGCTTCGAGGAGAAAGGTGCGGTGCTAGCTAAGGACGCGTCCACAAAAGGCGACGACTGGTTTGACATTTACGACCCGAGGAACCCTATTAATAAGAGAAAGAGAGAGAAGACCGATAAAAAAGCTAAGAAATAAATTTTATGTAGTTGAGCGATTTATTTTATTTTAATATCTTTGTCTTGGTTAACTTATTTGAAGATTATGCAACCCTCGTGCATCAGCGTACCTATTCTTCCGTTATGTGCAATCCGTACAAATATTATAAATGCGAAAGTGTGTCTGTCTGTCTATCTGTCTGTATGTCTGTCTGTTACCTGTTCACGCTTAAACCGTTCAACTGATTTCGATGAAATTTGCTGTAAAGATAACTGGAGCCTTGGAGAAGGACATAGGATACTTTTATCCCGAGAAAAGATAAGATCCTTCGCGAGCGCGGGTGAAACGTTTCGTCTCCGCCCCGAATAGCAGAATAACTGTAAAAAACTCGAAACTCGAACTCGCGCACGAAAGGTTCCGTAAAAACGGCAAAGAAAATCACGTTTGTTGTATGGGAGCCCCCTTAAATATTTATTTTATTTTAATTTTATTATTAAAGTAAAAATACAACTGAGTATTTTGTGAATATTTCAAGTGCCTGTTGCCATTATTGATATCGAGCAAAAAATCACGTTTTTTGTATGGGTTCAACTGTCTAGCTATCGTGGTTTTTGAGATAGGTACAGCCTCAAAACAGACAGACGGACAGACAGCGAAGTCATAGTAATAGGGTCCCGTTTTAACTCTTTGGGTACGGAACCCTAAAAAAGGAAAAAGTCACAAAAAAAAATAATAAGAAAAAATAAAAAACAAAAACCGACTTCAAAACTGTAACTCCTATACCTATGTACAAACATAAACTAAAAAGTAAAGAATAATATTTTAATTTCAAAGTAAGAGCCTTAAAGGACAATCAACAAAATTATTGATATTTATAAACAGTTCTTTTTGGAGTCGGTGCCAGCCAAGAAGAAGGTCAGTTTTGAACTGGAAGTGTTCAT
Organism: Ochropacha duplaris; assembly: GCA_951361185.1. Taxonomy (NCBI): domain Eukaryota; kingdom Metazoa; phylum Arthropoda; class Insecta; order Lepidoptera; family Drepanidae; genus Ochropacha; species Ochropacha duplaris. The sequence goes on along the minus strand of OX592718.1, from coordinate 3,847,815 downwards.
ACGAGAAAACGTCTTACGACACCTCTCCTTACGGTAATGTTCCTTAGGTCTGCGCCGTCGCTCCCCTACTTTTCGAAGTTTGTTACAAAGGCAGAATTAAACTGTTATTCTTGGCTATAGGTTACAGTTTTGAAGTCGGTTTTTGTTTTTTATTTTTAAAAATAATTTTATTTTTCAATTTTTAAAGTTTATTCCTTATTATATGTTGTCCTAGGCAAAACTAGTTTGTCCTGAAATCGTCTATCTCGAACTAGTCTGGCCGGTAAAATATAATATATGTATAACTAGCGGGCCCGGCAGTCGTCGTCGTCCTGCCCTGAAATTGAAACAAATCTTGGAACTCGATTCCAGCGCCACCTACCGGGTCCAATTGTATTTTAAAACCATCGAAGAACCCATTGAAGTATACACACAAAATTTCATCCAAATCCAAAAAGTCATGCTCAACGACTCAGTTTGATTCACTAAGGTTTATCAAACGAGATATAATTTTTTTTGTTTTTGTTGATTTTCTCAAAAAGTGGTGAATCAATTTCGATAAAAATTTAAATGGGACCACCTCTGAAGCATGATCTACCAAACAAAAAAAGAATCATCAAAATCTATTCATAATTGGCAGACAAATCGCGTAACAAACATAAAAACATACAGTCGAATTGAGAACCTCCTCCTTTTTTGAAGTCGGTTAAAAATGATTTTTGCCATAAATTTTGTATAGAACCATTTTGGACAATTACGTATCTGGAGATCGTATTGACTGATGGTTTAGATTCACTATTGGACCCGGTAGGTGGCGCTGGAATCGGGTTCCATATTTTTTCACGGCAGGACAACGTCTACTGGAAAATTTATGTAAACCGATGTACTAAAATATGGACAAAGACTTAACACATAAAAAGCCAATTAAATTTGTAAACAACTGCGTAACGAATTAACTCCACCATTGAATGGATGCTAAATTACTCATCATAAAGCATTTACATAAAACAATTATATATCAAACGGATTTCACGGTCGATGACCTTTAGGGTTCCGTACCGTAATTTTAAACGGTAAACCTATATATATATATATAAAGAGAAGGCCTAGAAGGAAACTGGCAGTCAAGTGCAGCTGTCGGAACACACCGATAGGTGCTTGGCGACAGACTTTCAACTTGAAGGTCAGTCAAGTACTACAAAGTTCCTCACGATGTTTTCCTTCACCGAAAGCTCAAGCTCACTGTAGGATTCAAACCCACTACTTTCACCGCGGTATCCGACGTCACTACTACAAGTTATCATCGTTTTAAATTAATTTACTCCCATTAGGCAGGAACATTTTTATAATTAACTATCTTTTCAACCTGCTGTTTCACCCGCAATCTCGTTTCTCCATACAAATTTTGGACCCCCGTATCATCCCCTTAGAGGGTGGGTCGAAGATCCGTTCTTAGCGAATACCTACGTCATAATAACTATCTGCGTGCCAAATTTCAGCGCAATCCGTTCAGTGGTTTGAGCTGTGTGTTGATAGATCAGTCACTCAGTCAGTCCGTAACGATTGCCTTTTATTATCCCACTAAAATTAAAAATTTGAAAGTTTGGATGGATGGATGTTTGTTTGTTACTCTTACACGCAAAAATTGCTGAACGGATTTTGATGAAACTTGGATAACACGGTTAGTCCATATTCTGGAATAAAGCATAGGATACTTTTTATCCCGGAAAAGATAAGATCCTTCGGGAATGTGGGTGAAACAGCGGGGGACAGCTAGTATTCAGATAAGTACGGAATCTTCACCTCAGAAAACATTTCGCTCCTACAGTTTTTCCATATTTCTAATTGAAAATCAAGTATACAAACGTTGAAGTTCTCTCCAACGCCTTTTTGCGTTATCCAGCTAACATCTTGGATACCGGTCAAAGTTTACGGGTCAGTGTAGCCATAGCTTTATTTAGTGTTGTAGACAGTTATCGATACATGACACCATGTTCTGAAAGATCTTTAATTAAGAAGAGAATTAGACTTATTGTCTGCCTACTTAAATATTTTTTTTTCTTTACCCAGATAAACGTTTTGTTTTTTTTTTTCAAAGACTATTTTATATTACCGTTTCGTGATACGAATTTAGTAGGCCTTTGGACGAAGTCTTTGAGAAGTTAAGTTATTATAAAGATAGTTAGAGACAGAATTAACATTTTCTTTTATTAATTTCTTGAGGTCTCTCAAATCTCAGTTTACCTCAGCTGTTTTTGATTTTGGTAGTTTTCGATGTCATCCATAGGGTATGTAATATTTGGATTCTTCTTGTTGCCAAGACGGACGTCCCAAAATTACAAAAAAAATATCGAGTTGCCGGAATTCTATTACTTAAATAATTATGGTAACATAAAACCACTCACAAGTATTTTTATCGACAAATGTTACCATCGACTCTTCCATCGATATTTTACTCCACATCCCTAAACCCGGGCACTTATTAAATTAATAATAAATTTGGCGAAGCGGTAGATCCGCCGATAAACAGAACCGTACAGCGGCTGCTAATTATCTCATACATTGAGAATATTGCGATTTCTTTGTTGTTATATCAACGACAGGATAGTGTGGCATGGCTATTAATGAACATAATGGTGCAATGTATGTGATGTTTGTTACTCTTTCACGCAAAAACTACTGATTTTGGTGAAACTGGGCACACAGGTAAATCATATTCTGGAATAAAACGTAAGATACTTTTTATTCCGGGTTTTGACGTAATCACCATTTTGACACCTCCAGCACCGATGTCATCAAAAATAAGCAAAGCTCGTCCCACCCCACTTTGGCGAATCTATGGTAGTTAATTGTAATGCACTTTGCACTTATGGACAAGTGGTTTATGGTGCAAATTAATATTAACTTTGAGTTTGTGTATTTTATAAAGAAGTAGTAAATTATATGTATAAATGCATCCGTCTATCCATATTCATGTTTCTACAAAATCCTACTTACCAAAAATATTTACTGCTAGCTATTCCCCGCGGTTTCCCCTGCGTTCCCGTGGGATCTTATCTTTTCCCGGGATAAAAATATAGCCTATGACACTCACAAATAACGTGGCTTTCTATTGGTAAAAGCATTTTCAGTAGATCCAGAGATTAACCCCTACAACCTCACAAACTTTAACTCTATAATAAGTATAGATTACTGCTCGCTCGAAACCCACAAGCAGCGTATATCAATGGTCTTGTCCATAAAATATTTCCTTGGCCCTGTGCTTTGTAATTCGTGCATTAACCCGTTCAATTTCAATGTTTCTGCAACAGTTACCATTCCAAATGTCGTGAGAATTTCATCCGCGCCGCATTTTCGGTCTTCTATTCCGAAATACCATCTAGATTGGCCATTTAGATTTCTATATTGAAAGTTAGTATTCTTTTTCTCCTCATTAACAATCGCTCTTACGAATGTTATTTAGATCTTGTTTTAACGTGGCTTTCCTTTACCTACTGTATAATAACAAAAACCTTATTTTTTGGGGAAGACTATAAGGTGGAGTTCTAAGGGGCCATAGACACGCTTACGCGGACTGTTCGGCGAGCGCTTAGGGCTCTCAACCGTGATGCAAATCTTTAGACGACTGACCGCTGAGGGCGCCCCAGTTGGGGCACGAACCTCGGCTCAGGGCGTCGTCGAGGGAGCACAAAAAGTGGGACGGACTTTGCATAAGCGATTTAGAGGAGTTTTAGGGGATGGTCAGATTACTGAATGCGGCTCGGGCCGAGGGACTAGACTAAATCTGAGTAGGATGGGCCCAACTTGACATAAACTCTGTATTCTATAAAAAACTAGGCTAGGAACCGTCCGGCCGTTTCCGCCGTCCGAACGTTCATGTGCAATTATTACGTAAACTATTCCATAATTGTTCAGAAGTATCTTTCATTAATTTAGATGTTAAAATCATTTGATGGATTTAATATTATGATGGACTTGAGTTCAATATCGCTGATCAAGTTGCACAGTAGCAGGGCATTTGAGCTATTCCTTCGAAAACTTAGCTTGTTCAGCTATAATCATGATCAGTCATGTACAGACTCAAAACAGGTGGAATATAGGTAGTAAAATAAACTATAGTTATTGGTTATGGAAAAGGCGCGGTGGTAGAGGCTTTGGAGTACCCGCCTAGCTGACTGGCACGTTTTAACATTTAATAGCCCAAAAAATTGCAATCTTTGCTCCCATGGTGGGAACAAAAGATTGCTAACTTTTTCCCTTCTACGCTAAATAATTGGTTCAATTAGTTCAAGTTCAATGAAATACCTATACCATTTTCAATGCTACCATGTAATCATCTGATAAAGATCGCACACGTTTCCTATGCTATGGTAAAAACTTAGCCAACATCGACCGTGAAATACAAAGGTCTATAAACTTTGAGCAGAAATACTGCTAATCTGAGATTATTAGGTGATGGGCGACCGCTGAAAGTATTGACTTGGTCAAATAGTTGATGTATTTAAGCTGCTTCAAGATTTTTCGCACACAAATTGATCCCTGACTCCTCACTCTTGTAACTTTCAACGTCAAGTCAATTCAATTATTTGCATGGTTTATCGCAGCAATATGATATGGGGTTTTTCATAAATTCCGTGTAAAGCCCTACAGGGCATTGGTGTTGCTAATGTTGATAGGGTTTGTTAACCATTTATTTATCACCAGACAACCGTCTGCCTCGACTGTCTTAAAAATTTAGATTTGATCGAAAATAACTTGTAAATCATAATCGTTTTTTTACACTTTAATGCAATTTTGGACACAAAGGTGCATAGCATAGTACCTACCATTTGTATTTTAACGCGTTGTTTGTTACTATATTTATTTATAGTATTCTTTTCTTATTCCATAAACTATGCTATCTCGTAAATTTCCGAAAAAATCCTTTAAATTTTCCGAATCGTAATTCCTTGCGTGTTGTTAGTAATTATAGCTTTAGTGGTACTAATTATAGCTTTTTTTCCAAGTCCATAGCTTATGTTGTCTTGCAAATTCTGCCTGTTTGCGATTTCAACCATGTAACTATCTTGTTAGGAGATACAATAATTCATAATTTATTTATAACGGAAATGGCAAAAAAAGCGGTTCGCAGAGATGACGTCAAGCCTCGTGAAGAAGTCTTTTGCTTTACCAAATAGAAGAATTTGAAAAAATATTCGAATAATTCTTATTCGCAAATGCGTTCCGCATGTATTATTCATGGCCAGTTTTGATTTGAATTATAATTATTGAAAATTAAAAAATTATTGTCATTAAGAAATACATTTTAAAGTACCTACTTTTTACTTTTTAGATAATTTTGTGCAGCTGTCGGAACACACCAATAGGTGCTTAGCGACATACTTACAACTTGGAGGCTGAAAAAAGTCTAAGTCAAAACCATTTATTCAGTTTAGGTCTTAGGAGGGCACTTATGAAGGTTGAATTACAGAAGTTACCAACGTTTCGGAAGTCAGACAACAACTGAGAAGAACCGGCAACAAACTCAGCAAGGTTACAAGTTTATAAACATTCATTGGCTTCTTTTTTTAAATTCTAAAATTAATAAAAACAAAGAAAGTCGAAACGAAGTCACGAAATATGATAATTTTGAACAGGTAACTTTTTTGTACCTGTGTCGATTAGCGAACTTTAAGGTTCACATGAGATGCCAAGGAAGTGTTCTCTGGGCATCGGACCATAAACTTGTTAGTCGGACACACCTTGCAAAGATTTGCGCCACAATATTTGCAAATCCAAAACCGTGTGCACGTCTTGCAACACAAAAATTAAAAATAAACAATTAAAAAGTTTATTGTCCGTTTGAAAGGCGCGGTGGGAAAAATGACGTGGAATTATTTCATTTTTTTATAATTAGAACGTGTTTAGAATTTCATTTAAAATAACAGTGATTTGTTTTTATTGGTTTAATTTTGTTTTTTTTTTGTGAAATCTGTCTTGTGATCTTTTTGTATAAGGGTTAAAATGTTCACAGATAAAAAAGTGCGAGTATGATAATATTTTTTTTAGTTAAAATGTTACAAATACTAGTGTTGTGTCGGGTTTTACTCGTGGTTGGTGTGCAAACGCTGACTATAGATTCACAGCTGGGAACTTCAATTGAGGGTAAGTGAATGTTTTGTTGGTAAGCAATTTTGTGGATTACAGGGTAGGTGCGAATTTAAATTTGAGTCTCAGATAATTTTTGTACCTTACAGATTTATTTTACATCTAGTTTTCTGGACCGTGGTTTCACCTGCATTCCCGAGGGATCTTATCTTTTCCCGGGATAAAAAGTGTTGTAAGAAAGTTAGTAAAATGTAGATTTTATTCCAGGATATGATTTACCTGTGTGATAAGTCTCATCAAGATCCGTTCATGCGTGATTTAGCAACAAACATCCAAACATACAAACTTTCACATCTATACTAATATACTAATAATATTATAAAGAGGAAAGATTTTCTTTGCATAGGCTCTGAAACTATTGGACTGATTTGAAAAATTATTTCACTATTAAAATGCTACATTGTACCTGATGAACATAGACTATATTTTGTTCCGGGAAAAGATAAGATCCCACGGGAACGCGGTTGAAACCGCTAGTTATCAATAAAAGTCAATCTAAACGAAATATTTATTACGACAAATGTCAAATCAGTCCAGCTAATTAAAAATCCTACCATGAGTACTTAGTTTATTAGAAGTTGATGTGAAAATACAAATAAAAACCTACTTCGCAAAGCCTGTAACTTTCTATATATTTCTATATATATCTTTCTAGTCGTAAATGTAGTTAATATCCTGCGACATTCTTCTCACACGGCTGATCCTAAACTAAGTACACACACTTGTCTGTCCTGGGTGAGAATCGAACCCACGACTTGTCAACCTCGCAAACCGGATCGATAAACTTATTAAAACTTATTTAACTACATAAAAATATTTTCTTTTTCAATTACCTATTGTAAGAAAAAATATCCTCTTTGCAGATTGTTTCGAAAGAGTTTCTATAGGCGAGCAACTCCCCAGCGACGCCATCTATCGAAATGTTTCTGAACTCACAACACGAGAATGTGAGCAAATTTGCAAACAAGACAAGCAGTGCCAAGCTTACGACTACGGGTAAGTTGTACTGTTTATGTTTACTAGATGGCGCTAATTTAAATTTTATTTCAAACCTTTGCAGTAGATGTCTCTAGTAGATCGAATAAATACTTTTTGGTGTAAAAAAATCCTAAAACTAATGTCTACGTATTTTTATAATTACAGTGTTGGGGCCAAAGGAAACGCAACATGCGACCTTAGCAATCTAAACGAAAAAGAACTAAAAGAGAAGAGTATACCCCAACGTCATCCAGATTACGACGTATATGTGCGGAGGGTCTTGTGCGAACAATCACCACCCACCCCAATTCAAGCCCAATTTGACGATCCAGGACCTGGGGACCCCCCATTACACCGTCCAGTCTTCAGACCTGACGATGACGAGGCCAAACGGCCTATATCAAACGATTACCTAGTTTCCAGCAACTTGCCGTACCAAAAGCCTCAATTTGACGAAAGACCTGATGACTATAGCAATAATAAACCAGATTTTGATAGTGGTCCAAGTTACGGAGATCACTCGCCTCAAGATATTCCCTATAGGCCAGAAAGGCCAAGTCAAAATCAATCATACAATCAGAAACCTGATCCGTATGATGTGTTGCAGTTCCAAGATCCTTATGGTAGACCAAGGCCTCCACATTATGGGAAACCAGAAACGTTTCCATATCCCGTAAATGACGCTTCTAATGTTTATGGTCCTAGACCTCACCCTTATATTCCAGAAAAGCCTGAATACCATTACATCATCAGGCCGAATAGAAAGCCTCAGAATTTAAAGCCACAGCAAGACACAGGCTACGGTCAAAGCCCAAGTCCTCAAGGAGACTCAGGCTATGGACAGCGACCTGGGCCTCAAGAAGAGTTGGGTTACGATCAGAGGCCTTCAAGGCCACAGGAAGATACAGGTTACGGGCAGAGGCCGTCAAAACCACAGGAAGATTCAGGCTACGGTCAGAGACCTTCAAGGCCGCAGGAAGATACAGGCTACGGTCAGAGGCCTTCTAGGCCGCAGGAAGGTACGGGCTACGGTCAGAGACCTTCAAGACCGCAGGAAGATACAGGCTACGGTCAGAGGCCTTCTAGGCCGCAGGAAGATACAGGGTATGGTCAGAGACCTTCAAGACCGCAGGAAGATACAGGCTACGGTCAGAGACCTTCTAGGCCGCAGGAAGATACGGGCTACGGTCAGAGACCTTCAACACCGCTGGAAGATACAGGGTACGGCCAGAGACCTTCTAGGCCGGAGGAAGATACGGGCTACGGTCAGAGGCCTTCTAGACCGCAGGAAGATACGGGCTACGGTCAGAGACCTTCTACACCGCAGGAAGATACGGGCTACGGTCAGAGACCTTCTACACCGCAGGAAGATGCGGGCTACGGTCAGAGACCTTCTAGACCGCAGGAAAATACAGGCTACGGTCAGAGACCTTCTACACCGCAGGAAGATACGGGCTACGGTCAGAGGCCTTCTAGACCGCAGGAAGATATGAGCTTCGGTCAAAAACCTTCAAAACCACAGGGAGATACAGGCTACGGTCAGAGGCCTTCAAGGCCACAAGAAGATACAGGCTACGGCCAAAGACCAACTAGGCCTCAAGATGAAACAGGTTACGGTCCAAACCCTGATCCATATCGCCCAGATCCTATTTATACCTCTGGACCTATAGGGCCTCCAGATAGGCCATATAGACCTAGTCGGCCATATGAGAAACCGAATTATAGTTACAATAGTCAGTACGCCAGTAATTATGGTCAAAATAATGATAATTATATTTACTTGGAAATTAACGACCCACCAAGACCGTATAAGCCTATTAAGGATAGGCCATATGGCCAGGAATATCCACAAGGAATATATGGATATGGAAATTATTCCAGTCAAAATTCTTATTCACAATCTCATAATAGTCAATCGCAGTATCATGGAACTATTACAGAAATTGACAACGATTATAGTCGACCACAGAATGATAATAGACCAGGATATGATAGGCCAAGCTCAAGTCACCATGATTCAGGATATGGTGCTCCATCCAGCTACGATTCACCAACGACACAAAAACCTAGCAGTAACCAGGGCTCTTATGGCAGTAACCAACAAGGTTATGGCAGTCAAGGTAGTGGTTATGGACAAGTCTCCCAAAAACCTAACGACGCTTATAAACCGGACAGTGGTTACGGATCAAAACCTACACAAAAACCTTCATACGGCAGTAACTTCAATGATCCACACAAGAAACCTGCATATGGGAGTTCCCAAGGTTCTTATAGTAGCCAAAGTGATTACAGTAGCTCTCAGTCTTCATATGGCAGCACCAGTCAATATTATGGAGCTGGTAACCGTCCAGGTCAAAGTAGTGGTTATGGTTCACAAAAACCTAATGATTATCTTAAACCGACTTATGGTAGCCAAGATGGATACGGTAGCAACCAAGGGTCATTTGGTCAGAACGACATTTCACAAGGTTCTTATGGAAGCAGTAATAGACCATCTTATGGGAGTCATAATGATTTTGATACTACCAATGATCCATATAAAAAGCCACATGGCCAAGGTTATGGCATCAACCAGAGCTCTTATAGCAGTAGTCATCAACACGATAGTCAATCTTATAACAGCCAATCTTACGGAAGCAGCCAAAGTGGTTATGGCAGCCAAGATACTAACAAGAACCAGAGACCTGGTCATGGTAACGACAGACCTGTGAATGGGTCACTTTACCCTGGTTATGCAGATGTGAAGCCAGTTTACGAGCATGAGAGTGATAGGCCAAGTGATGTGCCAAGTTATATTTCGAGGCCGGGTGGTGATGTGGTGACGTCAAGACCTATGGTGATTGGGGATTATGGTGATAAGCCTGGGTATGGACGGGAGCCGGGACACGTTTCTTATAAAGGTTAGTGATTTATGACTTTTATTATTTACTAGCTGGCCCCGCGGTTTCACCCACGTTCCTGTGAGATCTTATCTTTTCCCCGGATAAAAATATAGCCTATGTTACTCAGGGATGATGTAGCTTTCTAATGGTGAAAGATTTTTTAAAATCGGTCGAGTAGTTTTTGAGTTAAATTGCAACAAACAAACAACCAAAAAATCTTTTTTTTCCTCTTTATAATACCTATTAGTTTAGATTTGTCATTTTTTTGTGCTATTACGTGGATAGTTTATAAAGTACTAGATTATAGTAAATCTACATATCATATACCTACATTAGATTTGAGATATAAGTTCAAAAAAATATTAATATATACCAGTGTTAGAGCATACATACGAAATTTCAATTCATGTTCGGAAAAACGTCCAAAATTTTCCTAAGCGACACTCATAGCTTTAACTCCAGATATAAGCACAATCTCGCTGTGCCAGTTACTCGGGTCATCAATGTTAGGGACTCTTTTAAAGGGCAATATGACATACGTTTTTGACATATCTTTTTACTTATTGGTGACGCTGGAATCGGGTTCTAAGTTCTTTTTTAATCGAGTTCAAAAAAGGAGGAAGTTCTCAATTCGACTGTAAGTTTTTTTTTTTTTTTAAATAAAATTAGTTCAGTTCAAAACTGTCCTTCTTCTTGGCTGGCACCGACTCCAAAAAGAACTGTTTATAAATATCAATAATTTTGTTGATTGTCCTTTAAGGCTCTTACTTTGAAATTAAAATATTATTCTTTACTTTTTAGTTTATGTTTGTACATAGGTATAGGTTACAGTTTTGAAGTCGGTTTTTGTTTTTTATTTTTAAAAATAATTTCAGGGCAGGACAACGTCTGCCAGGCCCACTAGTTTATAATATTAGTAGGAAAGATAGGATTAAAAGTATCTCCATTGTGTATTAAATAGATATAGAAAGGGACAGATGTAGAGATCATCAACTATTATACTTATTTGACGTCTAAGTGCTGCCATAACAATAGTAAAACGGTTAACTTAACCGAATACTACATCATCTGTAGAATCATTCAAAAGGTCACATTGCACAAGGTCGTTCTAAACACAGAATTGCTAGTTACAAAACAATGCACAATTAATTTGTACAAATTGCATTAATTATTTGGACGCGGAAACTTGTTACCTACATGATTGTTGAAATAATTTTAACAGGTATATACCTAACTAGCTTTCCGCCCCGCGATTTCACCCGCGTATCTTTTGAGTTGGATTTCAAAAAATCTTTCTTAATCCTCGTCTACATCTTAAAAACATTACCTGTGAAAAAAAAACAGCTTTCTAGGTCTAACACTGGGCGTTGATGAGTCAGTCCTTCTCATTTTTCATGAAAGAAACGGAAATAACTCCTAACTTTGAATCCCCGTTTCACCCCTTCAGAGGTGGAATTATAAAACGAAGAAACGCTAAAACACGTGTTTCTTTATTTTTAATTGATAGTCTAAAACAAAATTTCATGATTCTAGCTTCAAAAATAACCGACTTTCATACAAACTTTCAACCCCTTTTTCACCCCCTTAAAGGAATTTCAAAAAATCCGTTCTTATTCTTCGGTCAAATTTTAAAAACAACACCTGGGAAAAAAATCAGTTTTCTAGGTCTAAGGGTTTAGGCTGGGCGTTGATACTCGTAGATCAGTCAGGACTTATCCTTTTATATATATAGATTTTATTTTTCCGTCACCTTTGTAGATGCGTTGTCGACGGTTTACAATGCAATAGGCTCTTCAAAACATTACAAATACATAAGAACATTTCAGGGGTGCTCAAAGGGTTAAATACATTTTAGTTTTATTATGAGATATGGTAGATGTAAGTACATAGAACCCTCCGTGAACAACTAGGATGACGTCATCAACACCGAGTCTCGTTGATAGACACTTGATGAGCACCGTAAACATTTTGACAAGTATCTTCATGCGATCGCGTAAGCATAGTGGACATCAAATCCCACTAATATTATAAATGTGAAAGTTTAGATGGATGTTTGTTACTCCATCACGCAAAAACGGCTCAACGTTTTTCAATGAAACTTGGCACACAGGTAGATCATATCCTGGAATAGCACATAGGGTAGGTAATTTTTATTCCGGGAAAAGATAAGATCCCTCGGGGATCAGCTAGTTAATATATATTTGATGATCACTCCATTTCGTTCTGGTTTCTATAGCACAAGCTCTGCTTAGTTTGGGATCAGATAGCCGTGTGTTAAGAATGTCCCAGAATATTATGTAGTTAAAGAGTTAGTTCTTTTCTAATCTTAGTGCTTGCCACTTTCACTTGACCACACTCAATCAAACTAAATTGTCAACATTTTTCGAGGAGATTGGCGCTGATAACGGAAATAGCCTGTATTTCCGTGCCTAGTTCGGATACAGATGCTTAACTCATTTGTACTTAGAATAATATAGCCTTTGTATTTTTTGTTACGTAAATAAGTTGACGTTTGAACACCAACTCGCCTGTTGGTAAGCGACGATGTGGCCAAAGATGAAGCACGCAAACTTATAAGATACCTATTCACTCTGACCTTGTATAGATCCAGATTGTATCTCACAGGAAACAAGGATGTAAGTATAATTGAAACACTACGCTAAGTTCTTTTTGATATAAACGTTATTATTATTATTATTATAAACAATCTGACCATGAGTACGTGGTCAAAAATACCGAGAAATACTTAACAGAATGCTAGCCATAATAATGCGCTGGTATAATAAGGTCATGCCCTATCTACAGACCGTTGCCCATTATGATACAAATAATGAACTTGTCCGTCCGTGCATTAATTAAATATGTTGAATTTTGGACAAAGCCGCTCGAGGTCGATGTATTATCCTTTTAATTTGCTGTCACATTGTTACTACGTTAATTTTTGATGTTATTTAAATTTTCACTTGGATTATTTGGAGTAATTCGTGAAGTGACGTGGCGTTTTTGTTTTATTTTCAATTACTAGTGGTAGGGGAGGCGAATAGGGGATTTCGGGATTTACTCGAGCGCGGCAGATTAACATAAGGGGGGCAACCTTGCACCTTGTGAAGTACTCTCACCAAATCTGAGCCCTCTATGTAGTGTCGAACGCCTAGGGTAGCCCGTCAGATTAGTAAAAAAAAATCGATGGTTTGAAATACTCGAGCGCGTCAGATTAAGGTAAGGTAAGTTAGTTACATGCAAAATAGTGTACATTTCAATAATCTGACAATTTGGGCGTGACGAAAGAAAATTGGAGACTCGCAAAGTTGCAAAAAAAAAACGTCACCTGGATTTTCTCGAGCGCGATTAGTTTTTATTTTATTTTGAAGGAAATTAGTCACGAATCACGGAAATATCTTAATCTGCCGATTTGCACAAGCTAAAGTAGCTAAAATCATTATTAAGTGTATAGTCCAGGAATATTATGAGTTTCACCTCAGAATGAGAGATAGTCAGCTATTAACTTGTATGAACCTTTATTTTGACACCCTAAAACTTGTCTCAAAAGCTACTTATCTTAGGGTGCCCGCGACTACTGATTTTTCAAGGTCAAAGGTCAAAAAATCATTTATTGCAAATATCTCGTTTCCTATGGGTTTTTTGGTATATGTATTCATAATAAATATTGTAGAAGATTAAATTCTCTACAACTTTTGTACAAACATTTTTTCGATATCTTGAACCATTTTCGAGATTTCGATATTTTTTATATATTTTATTTTTCAAGCCGTCAGATTAAGGAAATCCCTCAACATAATTGTCAGATTATGGGTCAGTACAACAAGGCCATCAAGAAGAACCGCCTGTATAAAAATCTGACGCGCTCGAGTAAATCAAGGTCACGATTTTTTTTTGCATTTTCAAAAATCGGCCCTGACTGATGGTCGCGTCCAAATCGTCAGTCTTTAAAATAGGAGCTACTGGAGGGTTCACTTAACATTCCTTATCAATGTCTAACGCGCTCGAGTAATTTTTTTTTTAAATATTTTCGACCCCTTCGTACGGCCACCCCCACCACGCAAAACGGCAGATTATTATTTTTCCGTTATCAGACAGACGTGGCGCGACTACCCTATTAATATCTGACGCGCTCGAGTATATCTTGGTGACTGTTTTTTTTTACATTTTTTAAAACCTGTAGACGCTCCCCCCACCTCTGAAGGGGAAAATATCACATAACCTTTTTTTCTTTATTCCACCTAATCTTCAAATTCCAGTAGGTCCCAAAGACGCTCGAGTAACTACAAATTTAGCATCATTGCCTCCCCATAGCTGTCTGCCGCGGTTTTACCCGCGTTCCCGTGGGTTCTTTTAATTTTTTTCGGGTTAATATATAGCCTATGACACTCGATAACGTGACCTTAGATTAATAAAACGTTGCGGGGCGGAGCGAGGGCCAATTCTTAATCTAAGAACGTGGCTTTCTATAGGTAAAAGAATTTTCAAAATCAGTTCAGTAGACCAAAGTCAAAGTCAAAACCATTTTTTCAGTTTAGGCCCTAGAAGGGCACTTATGAAGGTCGAATTACAGAAGTTACCACCGGTTCGGAAGTCAGACAACAACTGAGAAGAACCGGCAAGAAACTCAGCAAGGTTACATTTTTATAATGTTTTTGGATCATCTGACTATATAACAATTTTATTCTTAAACTAATACAAAAATACATCCATGGAGATTCAAAGATTCAACAACCTCACAAACTCACAAACTTTACCTCTTTATATATTAGTATAGATAGTTCCTTATATTTACCCAGCTACATATGTTATGTGTCACAATAATGAGTTGAAGGTAGATATGAACTCGTACCTAAACGCGACTACGAGGCGTGATGGCCAAACGAAGGCTGCGGCTGCGCACGCATTATGTCATTTGAGCTTTTTTTTAAACTAAAATTGGCTATGGTTGCTTTAAATAAAACATAGGTAATATAACGTGACCTCTCTTTTTGCTCAACTCTAAAATCCAGCTTTTTTTTTTTATTCTGGATAACCTTGCGTTTGACCACAATCTCACCATGGTAAGTGATGATGTGGCCGAAGGTGGTAAGCACACAAAGCCTAGATGGGAACTGGCTCTTAAGTGCAGCTGTCGGAACACACCAATAGGTGCTTGGCTACAGTTTTTTTTTTTACCACAAGTGACAACGAAGCTGACGGGTCACCTGGTGGTAAGTGACTACCGTCGCCTATAGACATTAGCAATACCAAGGGGATTGACAAAGTGTTGTACACCTTATTACAATGCCTTAAAGGCAACTGGCTCTCAAGTGCAACTGCCGGAACACACCAACAGGTGCTTAGCGACAGATTTTCAACTTGAGGATGGTAGCCAGCCAGTCGGGTACTACAAAGTACCCTACCGACGTGCCATGGTTTCCTCACGATGTTTTCCTTTACCGAAAGTTAAACCTCATTGCAGGATTTGAACCCACGACCTTCGCCGCGGTATCTGAGGTGACTACCATCTATACTGAGCTATCATCGCCTTAAAAATGTGACAGGTTGGTGTGATCAAACACTTTTGACGCTAACTGTACCACAGACGTACATTATAAATGTTTTAGTAACCGAACACATTTTATGAATCCAAGATGGTTTCACCAAATATTAATAAACGCGCATTAACAACCCCTTGATTGCGGAGGCCGACAAAATCACCGACATTAAAAAGGAACCTACCAGGAAATGCGATTCAAGTTGGCAATGCGTTTCTGTGGGATCTTATCTTTTCCCAAGATAAAAATATAGCCTATGTTACTCAGGGATAATATACAGAATATTATGGTGATAGAATTTTTGGAATCGTCCAGTTGCGATTAAACACAATAGCTTATCCAGAAGTTAAAAAAAAAACCTTTGCGCAATTCTGTTTCAAACTTTAATGAGAATTTCAATAGATTAATTAGGGGTACGAAAGTTACCGGCTACTTTTGGGCTTATAATGTTCTTAACCTTTACGCCAACATTTCTAGGCTACTGCCAAACCTCTCTAACACCATAATCCCATACATCACACAGATCCGCCGTCAGTGGGGAGTTTCTGAGATTATTTATTCAATAAAATGCCAGCATAATGGAAGGTCTAAACAATTTCGACTGAGCCTACCGTTTGTAATTTACTGTGGTTTAAAACATTAACTGTGAGCGACTTATGTCATTGGGCAATATTTATTTTACTGTTACATTGTATAACATGGTAACTACCAATTAACTTTGAAAATCTGCCACCAAGCATCTAACTGTTCCGACAGTTGCACTAAATGTTGTAACGTTCATAAGTGCCTTACCAGGGCTTAAACTGAATAAATTACGTTTATGATATGATTTTGATATCCAGTTGCATTTTTAGCATTGCCAATAGTAGCCAATAGTAAGTTAACGTGACGTCATTCAACTACCTGCTTATCAGACTGTTAACAATAAAAAAATTGAGTATCTGGCGAGATTCTACTATGTGGCTTAGCTACTACCATTAGAAGTATAACATTATTATTGGAAGGGAAACAAGGAAAAGGAGTGCGAGTTTGGGAGTGTGCAGCTCCCGAATCGTCAAAAAGTGCCTCACGACAGCCACCTTACATGTCGGATACCAATTTAGTAAAAGTCTATTATTATCTATTCAAATGGCTTGCTTCTACCCATTTTTATTCCACCTACCTAATACAGTGTCTTTTTGAGGATAGTAAACGCAAAATATAAGTTTGGAACTTAAACCAAACATAGCTTTGATAGTGATCTGATATCAGAAAAATCTTTGAGTCATTGTATACGAAACTTTATTGTTAAGTTATATCATACTTGCAGTTGCAAGTAGTTGTTTGACCTTCGCTATTGTCTATTTTGTTATTACTGATTACTTCGTCGCACTTACTACGTTTTATTTTATAACACTAAAAATGGCAAATAAGCTTGCGGCCCGACGTTTGACATGAGTATAAATCCTATCCTTCCTACTAATATTATAAATGTTTGAATATCAAAATTTGTTTTTTTAATGCCACAAGTGACAACAAGGCAAGAGTCACGTGATGGTAAGTGACTATCGTCGCCTATAGACATTAGCAATACCAGGGGCACTGCCAATGTGTTGTACACCTTAATTGCAAACTGACTCTCAAGTGCAATTGCCAGAACAAACCAACAGGTGCTTGACGACATATTTTAAATTGTGTACCCATGGATTATACCATGTGTAAATTACAATCATCATTAGAGTTGACATATCCTTGGAAAGGGAAATTAACGTATTTCCTACCTATAATATAAACCCGAGTAACTACCGGAGATGCACGAAGGTCGAATCCGTTACAGCTTCGTTTTTGTTTGTTCGCAAAAACAAATAAATGAATTACAAAAAAGACGGAAATGTATGATTTTGTGAAATACACGACCGATCATGAAACGTCGTGAGGAAATCATGATTCAAGAAGAAAATCTGTCGCCAAACACCTATCGGTGTGTTCCAGCAGTTACACTTGAGAGCTAGTTGCCTTCTAGGCATTGTAAAACGACTGCAACGTCATTGGTAGTCGCCCCATTCAGACCCAGTCTCGTCCCCAGTAATTACCAGCCCGAGCTGTATTCAGTAATCCGACCATCCCCTAAAACTCCTCTAAATCGCTAATGAGAAGTCTGATCCCCATTTTTGTGCCCCCCGACGACGCCCTGAGCCGAGGTTCGTGCCCCAACTGGGGCGCCCTCAGCGGTCAGTCGTCTAAGATTTGCAATCACGGTTGGGAGCCCTAAGCGCTCATCCTACAGTCCACGTAAGTATGTCTATGGCCCTTCGGACATCCACCTTTCTGTCCTCCCAAAAAAAAAAAGTTGCCCTGGTACTGCTAATGTACCTATATATGCGACGGTAGTCACACACATACCTTCATGTGACCCAACGGCCTGCTTGTTTGAGTTTTGAATATTTCCATAGATTACTTCTTCTAACATGAAGCAAACTAGTTTTATGACTGGCTTCCTTTAATTTAGGATACTATATTGGAATAAAAAGTCACCGACAGCTCGCAGAATCAGCAAACTGAAGTGGTGGTGAGTTGGTCATGTCTGTCGAAGGACCGACCACCACGAAAGGTAAGCGTGGGACGCCCAGATGGACCGATGACCTAAAAAGGGTGGCCAGTGTTGGAAGGCTGCGAACTGAGAGAAATGGCGCGCCATGGAGGAGGCTTATGTCCAGCAGTAGACCTTAATAAGCTGAAATGATGATAATTACTTAGAATTATTTGGTTCTTATAATCATTTCGGTCTGTATCATAAAAAATACAGTTTCTTTTATTCCCGGCTCTTGATAAAGGTACTTTTAGTATTTCCTGGGGCTTTTTTGTTCATCCTGTACATAAATATACTACCTTCGATACGCTCTTGGTTATAACCAACCATATAATCTGACTCATATTTTAAGTGCTCGAGTTAGAACAATAAATCTATGTCCATTGTTTTTGGTGTAACCTTGATTTTCGCAAAACAATGCCTTATCTAGGAAGAATAAATGGCATTTTTGTTTTTATGTGCATAGGTCGAATGCCTCTAAATAACGTGCTGTATAGTCATCCACCTTTAAAACTTTAGAGCATGATAGAAAAAAGGTAAAAAGGCAGAAAAGTCATTGCTTGCAAGTATTGAATAGTCACTCTTACTTATTCTTGTATGGTGAGTGATTTGACAGTTTTTTTTATAAAATATATCATCTAAGGCATAATTTGAAGCATCTAATCAAAGTATCCTGCAATTTTTACAGTTGGTCTCGCGGTTTTATCCGTAATTCAGACTTTCTTATTATTTTTATGCATATGTCTTGGTATGTTTCTTTACTAAAAAAGTATTCGTATTTAAATAGAGAAACAAACTGACTGATTGACATTTCACACAACCAAAACTACTGCAAAATGTGTACAGGACTGTGGGAAAATGCAAAACTGCATTTTTTTAAAAGGTCTTTTTTGAAATTCACTACTAATACTAAAGAAGTAATGTTTCGAGCAGGTTGGCGTAATTGCTCAGATGTCACGCTACAGGTCGTGGGTTTGATGCTCACCCAGGACAGACATTTGGGTGCATTAACATATCTGTTTTCCCGAGTCTGGGTGTAATTATATATTGAAACAATTGTATTTTTATTAATTACTATCTGTCCCCCGCGGTTTTACTCGCGTTCCCGTGGGATCTTATCTTATCTTTACCCGGGATAAAAATGCCTAAGACACTCATAAATATCGTGCTTTCTATTGGTAAAAGAATTTTCAAAATCGGTTCAGTAGATCCAGAGATTACCCCCTACAACCTCACAACACTTTACCTCTTTATAATATTAGTATAGATATAATTTCTCTGGTCTCCGTAGTACAAGCTATGCTTAGTCTTTGTAAAAAATGTCCCAGGTTTTTTTTAATTTATAAGAAGCTTCATTATTCCTGAGAGTGACAAGCTACTTTTGATCTCGTATGCGAATGAAGCCGCGGGGTAAGCTAGTGAATTATTAAAGTGCAATGGCATACGCAAATGTGCTACAATGGTCGAATATTTTATGTTTTTGCTTCGAATAAATACTTTTTATTAAGAGACAATAGGCCGAGTGTCGAAGTTATCAGTTGTAATCAACGCAACGTTGGATTTGTGTGGACTGGCTAGGTGCTTTGTTAAAAAAAAATTGACAACATAAAATCAACACAATTAAGTTGAAGTCCCTGACCCTTGTGGTTGGCAAAGCCTGTATACTAATGGTCAGCTGCTTCCCTAGTTTAATTTGAAAAAAAAAAACTAAATTATAATTTTGATGTAATTTAAGTTTTTAATTGTGATATGTTTGGAAGACAATCGAACAATGTTTAAGAATTAATATTGATAATTTCATCTAAGCGCCCGTCGGTGGTTAGTTAACACACTACTTATCGTGCTACAGGTCGTGGGTTCGACTCCCATCCAGAAAAGACATTTGTGCGCATGAACTATCCTGAGTGTGGGTGTTGTCTATTTGGCATGATAGGTAGTGTGTTAAGTAACCACCAACGGGCGCTTTCAGAAATCTTGCATTATTTTCAATTAACAAATAACAAAAAGGTTCTACAAAATGGAATAGTATAATTGACCAAGCTAGCGAAGTGAGCGATACGTCTCTGTTTCAGCTTGCACAAAAATGCTTTCGTATGTTTGTCCGTCTTTCCGGCTGTTCTCCTCCACAGGTCGCAATTCTCTACCGATGCTCCTGAAATTTTATGAGCATGTTTGATAATTATATGGATTTTTTTGTACGTTCAGATTTTTTTCAAAATGGCGGAGCCATTATGGTTGAAAACTTAAAAAATGCGAAAATTTTTCCAAAATGTTACAAAATTTTCGCTAGGTCTACATCTCTCAGAGCCAATAGTAATAATATCTATATTAATAAATAAAGACTTATCCACACTTTTCTACCGTCAATTTTCTATTCACATATAAGCTAAAATCAGACAATGCTACTGTTCAGTCGCGCTGTGTTACACGCCATGACCCCACTGACCCACATATAAATAAACACATTAACTTATTTATTTATAAATTAATTTTACAAACACCACCGAATATTACAATCAATCCGAACGAAGTAAATAAAAATGACGAGTTCCATTTTCAAATTTAAAATTCTCACCACATTAAATAATTATTTATGAATTTATTCACAAAATAAATAAGTTTTGTTAAATTATCTATTGAATTATGACAAGTGAAAAGTAAATTAAAAGTGAAAATGAATATAAAAAGTGATGATTATCATTTAAAGTGAATAATGGTACTAGAGTGCAGTGAAAATGATTATACATGGATTATTTGTTTGTCTGTATGTGCATGTTGTGGTTGGATCGAGGGTGATCCTTGTGGAAAATGCGCCAAGTATGTATCCTATATTTTTTCAAAGTTCAAACCTTAACGGCCTTATTCATAATAAAATCGACGATGTTTAGCAACTGCTAAGCAGATTCTAAATTCAAATAAAATTATCTATAGAAAATTGGAATTACTAATTATATTGATGTTTAGCAAATGCTTAGCAGATTCTAAATTCAAAATCTCTATAGGCAATTTGAATTAAGAATCGGCTAAGCAGTTGCTAAAC
This sequence comes from Ochropacha duplaris, assembly GCA_951361185.1. Taxonomy (NCBI): domain Eukaryota; kingdom Metazoa; phylum Arthropoda; class Insecta; order Lepidoptera; family Drepanidae; genus Ochropacha; species Ochropacha duplaris. The sequence goes on along the minus strand of OX592718.1, from coordinate 3,826,680 downwards.
ATCGTCGATTTTATTATGAATAAGACCATTAAAGTTTGACTCTAAATAAATGACAGTGCAATCTACGAATAAGTAATAAGAATGGTCTTATTGTTTGATCTATGAAACCGTAAAGCCATAATTTTTAAACCATAGTGTTTCTAAAGTAAGGCCTTAGGAGCTTGATTTTTCCTGGTATGTCATACTTTTTTACAGCGAAAGCGTTGCTTGTGAATCTTGGCCGCCAATTTTACATTAAATATTTTTGGTGGGATCTAATTTTTTTTTCTTAGGTGCCATATATTTTTATTAATTTTCTTGTGCTATTGCGTTTCTTGAGCGTCAGCTATTGAGATTATAAATTATGATAAGTGACTATTATTTATTTTATCCATCTTACGCTCAAATCTATACGTCTTATCGTTATAATTAAACATTAGACACGTTTATTTAGCAGTATAATTTATCCTATACTACAATATGGTACTAGGAATTCTAGTATAAAATTTACTATTTTTATATACATCTGTATCCTCTCTACCCCTCCCCCTTTCTCCCTTTTATAGGGGTGGGAGGGTAAAAACTACAGATTTCTTAGTGTAATTCGGGGGCACGATAGAGCCAAGTTTAATTGATTTAGCTTCCTAGACCATCGGTCCAATCATACGGAAGCTGACATTGTATCTATACTACTAATATTATAAAGCTGAAGAGTTTGTTTGTTTGAACGCGCTAATCTCAAGAACTACTGGTTCGAATTGAAAAATTATTTTAATGCTTCACGCTATGACCAATAAGAGCACAGCATCAATGAAAACTGTTGCAAAAACGGAGAAAATTTATTCCTTTTGAGCGGAAACTCCGTTGCGTGCGCTGCGTAAACGGTTAAAGTTACGCAACAATCATGTATGATTAATCGTTTCTCTTAAAAAATTCTATAGTTTATACCCTGGAATAAGGATACCTACTTTTTATCCCGGGAAAAGATCCAAAGGGAACGCGGGTGAAACCTCGGGGGACAGCATACAGGGGAAAAGTCACTACTTAGTATAAAGATAGCCGGTTGTTTTCAATAAAAGTAGTGTTGGTGACAACCGGTGGTAGAATCGACTCTAATTTATAAGTGCCTTAAACTGAATAAATGAGTTCTGAGTTAGATTTTGAAAAATTATTCCCGACTCTTAAACGATCCTAATATTCCAAATGAGATTGTAGGGAATGAAAATATGGTATTTTTCCTGGAAAATTCATGTGTGATTTTCTAGTTTTACCATCAGTTGTAAAAAGTATTTTTAACCGTAATTTATATCATATGCACACTTTGCACACAGTTTTTATCCTTGAATTTATTCATAGGATATAAGATCCCGGAAAAAGATCCTTCAGGATCTCGGTTTCTTCGGACTAGTAGTATGTTTATACCGCGGCGAAGGTCCTGGGTTCGAATCCTACAATGAGCTTGAGCATTCGGTGAAGGAAAACATCGTGAGGAAAACAGCACGGTGGTGGCTGGCTACCTGCACCTGTTGGTGGCAATTGCACTTGAGAGCCAGTTCGCCTTTAAAGCATTGTAATAAGGTGTACAACACATTAGCAATCCCCTGGTATTGCTAATGGCTATAGGCGACGGTTGTCACTTAACATCAGGTGACCCGCCTGCCTCGTTGTCACTTGTGACGTAAATTTTTTTTATAAAAATGTTTATAAAGCTCATTTTCCCTCGACAGCATGTTTCCGCCGGGTGCTTGCCGGCCAGCGAACCCTCCGAAGCCACGTCCGCAAGGTGATCCCCTGCGAGAGACTAGAAGACTGTCGCCGAGAGTGCGCCTTAGAGGACAGATTCAACTGCGAAAGTTTCAACTATAAGTAAGTACTCAGCTCAGCAAAGATAGGGACTCTTTCAAGGGGCAATGTATACGTTTCTATAACAAGGTACCAAAGAAATTCAAGAACTATTTTTTTCTTTTTACTTCTGAACTGATCCAGTTTGTGTTTGACCGCAATCTCAATATAGTAAGTGATGATGTGGCCGAAAATGGTGAGCACACAAAGCTTAGATGGGAACCGGCTTTTAAGTGCAGCTGTCGGAACACACCGATAGGTTTTCAACTTGAGGGTCAGAGAGCCAGCCAGTCAGGTACTAAAAAGTACCCTACCATCGTGCTATGGTTTCCTCACGATGTTTTCAAGCGGCAAGCGGCTCACCTGATGGTAAGTGACAACCGTCGCCTTTAGACATTAGCAATACCAGGGTATTGCTTGTTACACCTTATTACAATGCCTTAAAGGCGAATTGGCTCTCAATTGCAATTGCCGGAACACACCAACAGGTGCTTAGCGACCGATTTTCAACTTGAGGGTGGTAGCCAGCCACCACCGTGCTGTTTTCCTCACGAAGTTTTCCTTCACCAAAAGTTCAAGCTCATTGTAGGATTCAAACCCACGACATTCGTCGCGGTATCTGACGTCATTACCACTGAGCTATCATCGACTTACGGGTATCGACTATCTGTGTACCTATAGATTTAAAAAGTTATGTTTGAAAGCCTTAATAATCAAAGGTAGGATAGACTAACTAAGGTCGGCAACACATCGGCAATCACCCTGGTATTGCAAATGTCCATAGGCGGCGGTGACCACTTACCATCATGTGGACCGTCTGCCTGTTTGTCAAATACTTGTTTTGTATTGCCATAATGTGTCTAGCATTTTATTTTTCCAAAATTCTGAGTGTGCTTTAAGATGCTTTGCATCAAAATCTTTTTTTTTTATACCCAAGTGACAACGAAGCTGACGGGTCACCTGATGGTAAGTGACTACCGTTGCCTATAGACATTAGCAATACCAGCAGGGATTACCAATGTGTTGTATACCTTATTACAATGCCTTAAAGGCATCTGGCTGTCAAGTGCAACTGCGACACTCACCAACAGGTGCTTAGCGACAGAATTTCTTTTCTTCAAATCTAAATTATTCGCATTCTCCGAAACGTTTCATCTTTGGCAGGGCCGCCTCAATGCAACGGCATACCTATATTTCACTATATGTAGTAAATATGAACTTAAATACAATACGGAATCATGTAGTAATATCTACTCCCACATAAAGTTCGCACTATTGTGCTGTGCTAGTTTCCGTATGCAAAGGCTGTACTGTGGCCTTAATTCGTGTAAAATGCTCATAATTGATATTACAAAATTGTACGCGAGATCTTGTAATAAATAAGATAAAATTGTTGACAGAAATCCTTGGTACGGCACGGTGGTAGGGTTCTTTGTAGTACTCGACTGGCCGGCTACCACTCTCAAGTTAAAAATCTGTCGTCAAGCACCAATCAGTTTATTCCGACAGCTGCACTTAGTCTTTAAGGCGCTCTAATAAGGTGTACAACACATTGTCAATCCCCCTGGTATTGCTAATGTCTATAGGCGACGGTAGTCACTTACCATCAGGTGACCCGCCTGCCTCGTTGTCAAATGTGGGATAAAAAAAACTGATTATCTATGTCACAATGTTTAGAAATTAATTAGAGGAAACTTGAAAATAGCACAAGTGACTGAAAAGTTAAAGCAATAGATTGGCTTGGAACGGCATGTCATAAGAAGGCTTGCACATTGATTTACTGTTTTACCCGTGAAGGGCACATCTGAATGACAGCTAATTCAGACCAGCTTGGCTAGACTGGCTTCCCATGACACGACTGACCCCTAAAAAGGGAAAAAAGACGTGTAACGAAAAGAGTATTGAGCATGAGTGTGGATGGATATAGAGGTAGAGGAAGGCTGAAGATATGTATGAATGGACTGCGTGAAGAATGATATGTTTATGAAAGGTGTGAGTACTGAGACGACTAGTGATAGAGCGGAGTGGAAGAAGAAAACCTGTAGTGCCGACTCAACGTGGGTTTAAGTGTTTCTGTGTACGTCATAGTCCACTTTTAAAATGAATGAAAAATGATTTATATTCAAATAGGCCTTTACAAACACTTATGAATAGTCTAGACTCTAATGCACGGTTCGGAAGGTTGCTTTAGCTGAGAAGAGCCGGCAATAAACTCGGTACTCTTTTAAAAAACAACTTACACCTATTACATTTAATCTTTATTGATTTTTAGTTTTAAAAACATATTATAATAAGATAGTATGCAACTTATTCTACTTAACACTAAAATAAAATAAATTATTAAGACTAAATAAAACTAAAAAGCTAAACTAAACTAATTACAAATAAAAAAAATGGCCCAAATCGCTGCCCGATGGAAGCGTCCCAAGAAGACTGGCATTGCCGCGCTGAATGGCAATGCCAGTTCTTTGGGCAAAGTACATGCCAGCATCCTTGTCGCGAGAGGCCTCAATAAGGCGATGGGAGATCTTTTTGAATAAAAAATGAGCTTCTGGTCCCCAAGGCCCTAAGGTTTATCATTATTTATTTAGTCTCACTGATAATATTCGCGTATTAAGTCGGCAAAATAATAATAAATAGAATTTAATAAAATTGTGACTTATAAAGATATTTATTTTATTTTTGAAAATAGTTTAGTACTCGTAGTTTAATCTTGAAAAGTTAAAAAATAGCAAGACCAGTTAAGATAAAAAGCTAAAACATAATTGTTCTGTCGTCAACTTTTAATCAAAGCGATCACATTCTCCGTTCTATTCATAAAAATAGTGTTTCCACCAAGGTATCTATGTCCAATGAAGACAATGAACTAACGCAGCCCTTCTCTGTACGCGCTTTGAGCAACTAGGTTGATATAGGGCTACCACAAGTTTATAAGGCTTTATTTTGCTGGGGAAGTGTCACGCTTCCTCCGAGATAGGCTACCTTACGTTTTCTACTTACCAGACAACTTCAGATTTGGCAGATATTTTGTGGATCAATGTAATTACTGACTGAATTACAGTCGACACAATTTTAATTTGTTTCTGAACAAAATAGATTATTGATAAATAGGTCATCAATCGCTCTGACGTAGAAGCCGCGCTCTCTTTACGTGACAGCTCTATTGATATTGAATAACTAGATAAACAATACCAAGCAAAAGTTCTCTCAAAAGTGTCCGAAATTGTGTTGGGTAATACTAGTTAATATTTTAAAGTTTTATTCACAAAGGTATGTACAAAAGTCAATAAAATTGTACGACTCATACAAATATATCTTAAATGAGCACTGAGGCATGTTTACCGTCGGAGCGTTCGAATGCTACTAGATTAAAAGACCACCCAAATGTTCGAGTGGGTAGACATTCGGTAAGGCCATTTTTTGTCGCTGATTGTGTATCTTTAGTTATTAGATATCAAAGGACAGCTCCGAAAATGCGGCAACATAGTTTAGTGTTGTATTTGCAAGGATGCTAGTGTGCATGAAAAATTGTGTCGCGGAAACACTGAATGGTGTCATATCTTCTTCATTTCTTGCAACGAGACTGGGCTCGGTTCGGTTCGGGTACGCTTCGGGTTCGATTTAGGCGTAGTATTAGTTGTAGCATTTTTCAAGTATGACGCCGGCATCTAGTCCGAGCGGCGCGCGTGGACCTATTATTATTAATCTATGTATGTCATCAACAAAATTATCTAATTGAATATCTGGAATATGACATCTATTATATTTCTGACGTTAGATCGTGTGCGGTAATTTAAAGAACATGCGACTGTAGGGTTGATTCCTTATAGATAGTTTGTAAGAAAGTATATTTGATAATTAACCCCGTGAAGGGAGTTACACGGGAACGCGGGTGAAACCTCGGGGGACAACTAGTAAATTAAATTAAACACATTTCATTGACAACCCTAACCATTAACTATTTGTATTGTAACTGATATCATATGCCTAAGTTTTTGCTATATCTAGTACAGTGTAAACAAGATATCATCAACATTGTTCGATATAAGCTTACATTTATAAAAACAAAGTTTTACACGCTAAACAACGATATTTTAAACACTTTTTGTAGTTTGGTGTTTGTTAAATTCTTACAAAAGAAACCTTTCTTGCAAAGGTTCTCTTTGCTGAACGACTTTAACTACACGAAACTCGCCTGCCTCGTTGTCACTAGGGGCAGAAAAAAAATGCGATAAAATAATTACACATTTCGGTCCTACCAGCCGGCTTCATGTTACATTCTTCCGTCCATTTTCACGAAATCACTCCCTCAGATTACAGGAAAGCGAGAGGAAAAAAGTTACAGATAACAAAATAGTACATTACGATACGCGTGACCTAAGTGCCACAAGTGACAACGAGGCAGGCGAGTCACCTGATGGTAAGTGACTACCGTCGCCTATAGACATTAGCAATACCAGGGGGATTGCCAATGTGTTGTACACCCCATTACAACAATGTCTTAAGGGCAAACTGGCTCTCAAATGCAATTGCCAGAACACACCAACTGGAGTTTGGCGACAGATTTTGTCTTTTGGTGGTATCCAGCCAGTCGAGTACTACAAAGTACCCTACCACCGTGCTATGGTTTCCTCACGATGTTTTCCTTCAACGAAATCTCAAGCTCATTGTAAGATTCGAACCCACGACCTTCGTCGCGGTATCCGACGTCACTACCACTGAGTTAACATCGCCTTAAACGCCTTATTTTAGTGCAGGCAGCTATTCTAGCCCATACAGCTTCAACCTCTTACTCAAAACTCATTTATTGATCAAGGAGCGCGAGCGGTGGTAAAGTTGGCTGATAGATGGTAACCGTGCGAAGTCAGAGCGAATCGCTATAATAGTTAGTTTATAATTTACATTTATTTATTGAATGCGTAATTTAGTTTAGGTCGCGTCATGTAAAAATAATGCTGCAAAAATGTGGAGGGTGTATGTTTTTGCATGGGAATACTCGCGCACGAAAGTACTAGGCTTATTGTTCTATTTTTGATCTAGCCTTCCCTCGCGGGTTCGTATATTGATTATTATTACATTGAAATATATATTACATAGAGTATCATTAAATATAATTAAAACATGTTTAAGGCGATGATAGCTCAGTGGTAAGTGACGTCGAATACCGCGACGAAGGTCGTGGGTTCGAATCCTACAATGAGCTTGAGCTTTCGGTGAAGGAAAACATCGTGAGGAAACCATAGCACGGTGGTAGGGTACTTTGTAGTACCCGACTGGCTGGCTACCACCCTCAAGTTGAAAATCTGTCGCCAAGCACCTATCGGTGTGTTCCGACAGCTGCACTTGAGAGCCAGTTCCCTTCTAAGCTTTGTGTGCTTACCACCTTCGGCCACATCATCACTTACCATGGTGAGATTGTGGACAAACACAAGCTTATACAGAATAAAAAAAAAAAATAAAAAAAAATTTTTTGATTTAGTATAGAATGTTTAATCTAATTACAAGAAAATTATTATATATTCCGTTTCATACATTGTTTTAAATTATCAACTGCATTATTATGAGACTCTTTCTTCATAAAACAATATACGTCATAAATAAATTTTCTCACATTTTTGTATGTAACACCATTTCGTAATTAAAAACTTTTGTAAAACTTTTTGACGAACCAATCAAGCATCGGCAAGCATGCAGCGCGTGACTCGCCCGCCCCACGCCGCACCTCATACCACCAAATAGACCGATAAATCGCCTATTGCGCGTTCTTTTTACATGACGCGACCTATACCTGACTGGCTTGCTACCACCCTCAAGTTGAAAATCTGTCGCCAAGCACCTATCGGTGTGTTTCGACAGTTGTACTTGAGAGCCAGTTCCCATCTAGGCTTTGTGTGCTTATCTCCTTCGGCCACATCATCACTTACCATGGTGAGATTGTAGTCAAACAAGCTTATCCAGAATAAAAAAAAAACGTTTGCTGTATTTAAAACTAAAAGGTAGCTAAATTGGCGGGTATTTCGAAGTACTTCATCAACATCTCAATTCACGAGCAACCCAAACGTCGCTCAACCTCGGCAGTATCAACCCAACGGATCAGCATTGTTGTTGCTACTGTAGTGCTGTAGTCGAGCGATCACCTTGCGCGAGCGCCGATACCACAGAGACGGAATAGGCGGAAATGTTTAATAATAAAATAAACAAATATGAAGTGATGGGAGAGTTGAATTTGATGGGACACTTGATATCAACATTTGAATGATATTTAGATGTATTTAGTGCGGTTTGGATGTTTAAGATGTTTACAAATACGGTGGTAAGCGAAATATGTAAAGTTTACCACATTAAATGATAGATACGGCAATTAAGCACACTAATCTGAAAAAATCTTTATGTATATCGGCCTTCACGCCTTTTCAGAATAGGGTGTTTTTTTTTTTTATAAATAAAGTGTTTAATAGCTTTTAGAAAAGTATCTAAAATTTACCATTATTTCTTAATAGATTCATTTGCAATTTGCTTATTTCTTTGTGAATTTCTCTATTTTCTTTAAAAATTACCATCAAAGTTCCTAATTCCTGCTTTATGTGGCTAAAATGTGTGTAGCATATTTGACCAAAAAGTTCCAAATACATCGCTGTAAAGTACAAAACAAACAATAATTTGCATAAAAGATGGGAACGATCTCTGCGTCGCGTAACAGTGTCCTAAATATTGTACATTATAGTGACATAATTGTATCTCTCAAGGTTGATTATATTCATCATTGACCGACTCGTTTAATAGGCTTGAAGTACTTACAAGCATTACTTGTATTCTACATAATATACTGAGTTTTATGTTAGAGGTCTTTACATACCAAAAATATATGTTTTTTTTTTTATTATTCTCGATAGGCTTGTGTTTGACCACAATCTCACCATGGTAAGTGATGATGTGGCCGAAGATGGTAAGCACACAAAGCCTAGATGGGAACTGGCTCTCAAGTGCAGCTGTCGGAACACACTGATAGGTGTTTGGCGACAGATTTTCAACTTGAGGGTGGTAGCCAGCCAGTCGGGTACTACAAAGTACCCTACCACCGTGCAAGTAGGCATTATGTGAGGTAGTTAAAAGCAGATCTAGTAAAACCTAGATTTTATATACAAGTATTTACTATTTACGAATAGTAAATATAGTGATTTACGTAAAAATATGAATACTCTTAAAGCTATAGCTAACTTTATCGAGGTGATCTTATACATTTTTACCCCATTATCATAGGTTTACTAATTTTGGGGCTTTAACAAAATTATTCACTCTCACCTAACAACTAAATAGCCGGGCCCAAAAGGCAAGGGAAGTATTAGGAAATCAGAAGAAAAGATGAGGGGACAGATCCAAGGAAAGGAAAGAAAAGGAGGGAGGTAGATTTAACCGAGGCGATGGATTGGTGAAAAGATGGGTGGCCACCCCAGGGTTAGAGTCTTCTGCCATCCAAAGTCAGAAAAATTAGCTATAATCAATAAACAAAGATAATAATAATAGATTTGGTTACTGATCCTAAACATAACGATGTAGGTAACAAAAAGAGACGGGCAATCTTAAACTATTTATTGTAATAAGACAGCTAGGAGTTTGTATATTATAAGGGAACGTCACATCATTTAAAGTTCTCAAACCAACAGTCTGGTTTACCTACAATTTACGCAATAAAAACGATACTTGATTGGCCCAAGTTGTTCCCAATTGACTGTGTATAATTCCGTTTCAGATTGGACCCATCCTTCCGCGCCAAAGGCCTCTGCGAGCTAATGACGAAACCCATTGAAGCCTTTGACCTTCGCCGCGACTTTGTTGAAGACAAAGACTATGATTTCTACGAGCGTGACCGAAATAGTTTGGAACCTAACTGCCCGGAAAGTTTAAGAGGCCCAGGGCTCTTACATTCTGGTTACCTGTCATCGAAGCCAAATAGGCCTGGGTACCAGACTGGTTGGACGGACAGATCTGATTTGAGCAGCACGCGTTACCATAGTAACCAGGATAGGTTTTACGATGAAAGGAGAGGCATGAAACATTATGGGAATAGGCGATATCAAGATGATGTTTTTGTGCCTTATCAAATAGGTAATAATAAGATATTTTTTGGATATAGCTGTTGATAGAAATACTGATCTTTTAGATTTATGATATCTTAGAGATAAGCAGAGGAAAGAAATAAATATACGTTTTTTAAAATGAACATCTAAATCAAAGACTAAAATTGTAGCATAGCCCCACTATACACATAGTTCAAAGAAGCTTATACATATGCATAGATTTTAAAACGAAATAACTCCAAAATCACAAAAAAAATAAGGGAAATGTAGCCAATAACAAACTTAATTTTACAGGAATAGGCCGAAGTAACGATGACCAACAAAACTGGGGTAAATATGGAGGCGTATATGGTGGTGATACCTATTATAAAGATCGAAACGACTACCACAAATCTATCAACCATTGGCGAATAGCCTCTGATATAACCCGCCCATCATACGGTGTCAAAACTGGCCTAAACACCAACTTTGACTACCATAGCTTAGGCAAAAATGATGGTTGGGACAATAGAAGATATGCCCACGGTTCTTGGAAGAGAGGAAGATGGAATAATTCTGGAGGGAATACATTTAACGGACTAGATTACGGAGAATCTAATTATTATAAGCCAAAACCTTTGTATGATGAACCGATTGAGAGGAGTGAAGATGTTGAGGGAAAAGGTAGGTACCAAAAAATGGCAATTATTCGGTTCTATGTAAACTTCATTGATACTTGCAATATCGGTTTTATTGCATTGGAATACGTTCCAAAATAAGTCTTCTAAAATATTTACTTCCACAAAAATCAATACATCTTCTCAATTACTATTCGGCTTATTTAGTGGTATAATAAATTAGGGACTTCGAGAATATAGAAGCCGAAGTCACTACTAAATAAAAAAAAATATTTTCAGATTGTTCCTCGCGACGTCGTCCAGGCATGTCACTAGGCTCTGGGGCCATCAGGAGATCCTTAATAGCCCGCAACGTGGTCGAGTGTGAAGCTGCCTGCTTCAGTGAAAGAGAATTCAAATGTGTGTCCTATAGCTACCGGTAAGTTTACATTTTTATCCATTTACGAGAACAATTTCCAGCTTTTTCGACAGTTATCTAGATTTCTTATGGAAGTTTTGGGTCTATTTATCATTGTGTTGTGACTAAAGAAAGCTAAAGTGACTACTTTGGAATAACAACCCGAACCGTGTGGGCTTAAGCGCAGCCATTTTCCCATAAAGGTATTAACCAACAGTCTAGTTTGCTAATACACCTGGTACCCTTAAGTAACCCTGTATTACTCGCTAGATTATTTTTTTACACCTTATTTAATGAACCGAATATGTGGTGAGAAGTGCGAGTAGCTGTGGACATCACGTCAAACAATTCTACAGACCACTGTCCTTTATACACGTGATAGAACTCCTATTAGGAAGTAAAGTCTCTCCTTAGGACTCAATAATATAAATGTGCGGCTTAATTTTTCCAGCACCGCGGTGGTAGCTAAATCATTACTATTCGTAGTCTACTAAAAATGTCCTCAAATTTATGATATAAGTTCTCTTACCAAAAGTTACTGTTATAATTACGACCTCCTCAGATACTCTAAATCCCACGGGACCGACAACTGCTTTCTAAGCGAGCGTCCATACAGAGGATTGGAGCTATCAGCTGACAGTGGTTCCGATGTATACGCCATGCCGCAAGATCAGGATTGTTCTACAGTCAACCATAAACCTTGGGTTGAGAGTGGTAAGACTCATATTACAATTATTAGGTCTTTAGCTATGAGTATTTTTGCCAGCGCAGTGGCAATTTATGAAAAAGTCACGCACGTAACGAGAGCCAACAAGCTCTTCAAAATCTTTTTTTGCCAAAAAGTTGTCCAAATTCCGGAAAACGTTGAAATATTTAGAAAATAAAAAATGTGAAGTCTTTCATGAACCATCGGACCAACCATAACGATTTTGGTGACACTTATTGTGTTGTGTATCTATTTAAGTGTTATCAGCTAGAAAATTGTCTTTTTCAGGGTTTTAAATGATTACTTATTACAGAATGCTTCTGGCATGTACGCTCCGGTGCAGCAGTGAGCAACGCCGTAGTGAGAGCAGCGCTCACAGTGGCCGGTCTGGGCGCCTGTGAGGCCGAGTGTATTAGAGCCCACGCTTTCTTCTGCAGGGGATTCAGTTTCAGGTATTTACTACCTAGGACCTTATATGCCACCATTTTGTATCACTTTAGTGTTTTTAATAAGCTCTCCATCACGGTTTTCCTTCAGTGCTACAATATACCCCAAAGGTCGAAAACACCCTTGGTATTTCCAATTTCCATAGGCAACGGTGACCATTTACCATCAGGTGCTCAACTAAAATATCGGTGATTAGGTAGCTAGAAAAATTTCGCTCAAGAATTTTTGTCGTCTCCACTGTTTTGAGACAATTAACAGTGAAGATTGCAAGTTATCAGATAGTGCTTCCGTGTGGTGGTCGCCGACATCCGATAGGATAGGGCACCCCCAAGAAGAACCCCTAGTTCCTAGTGGAACATGACTGAATCCGCAGAATATAAGCATTAACATAAAAATCCATTGACTTTGATCCAGATTCGACTCACCAACAATCGGTGATGACCTGGAGAACTGTATCCTCACGTCATCACCACCCACGTCACTGGAGACAGGCCATGGTTTGAGACCTAATAGTGGTCACGAGCTTTATGCAAGAGGGAACTACGGTCGAGGGTGTGAACCGGCTTTATATGATGATGTACAGCATCGGGATAGAGGTGAGTTCTTGAAGATTTTCTAGAATTTGTTTTCACTTTGTTCAGATGTACGACAATGTAACCGGTTTGGTTATCTCAAAGACAACATATTTAGAACGACGTTGGATTTCTCAAGGTGCAAATTTTACATTCACAACCTTTATTTTCATAATTACCAGGAGCCGATATTGGTAAATATTTCGCCTGGAATCATTGCTGAAAGTTTATCTTACATAAATCCAACTTTTCTGTCCTCATCGTCTGTTGGTTACGTTTTTGCAGCCAAACTACCAAACCGATTTCAACGAAAGATATGGATCAAGGAGATGCCTTTATCCCACAAACCCCAAAATATCTTCTATTGTTATGTTCCGGCAATTGCGTCCGAAAGCTATTTGCGTTCTTCGCTATGCAAAAAGTTGGAAACACATTGGCAATGACACCTGCCTGCTTTTCAAAGTTCCGACAGAAAATCTATTGCACGTTCTGAATTTATCTTTCCTTCCAGAATGCTATCTACAGTACGATAGTGCAGCAAAACTAACAGGCGCGGCAATTCGCGGACAAGCCCGAGTCTCGGACGAGATGTCTTGTGGCGCCGCCTGTACTGATGCCCCGTTTAGATGCTTGAGCTTCTCTTTCAAGTAATGAATTTATTTAGCTTCAAAGTTAAATAAAGGGCTATTTATTATATTACTAGCTGTTCCCCGCGGTTCGCTCGCGTTCCCGTGGGATCTTATCTTTTCCCGGGACAAAATATAGCCTATGTTCATCAGGGATAATGTAGCTTTCTAATGGTGAAAGAATTTTTAAAATAAGTTGTGTAGTTTTTTAGTTAAATCGTAACAAACAAAACATCTAATCTTTCTTCTTTATAATATTAGTATAGATGTACCAAGTACCAAACGCGATGATATCTCAGTAGTAGTGACGTCAGATACCAAAGCGAAAGTCGTGGGTTGTCAAGTTGAAACTCTGTCGCCAAGCACCTGTAACAGGTGCTTCCTGTTGGTGTGTTCCGACAGCTGTACTTGAGAGCCAGTTACCTTTAAGGCATTGTAATACGGTGTACAGCACATTGGAAGTCTCCCTGGTGTTGCTAATGTCTATAGGGGACGCTTGTCACTTACCAGCAGATAACCCGCCTGCCTAGTTATCACTTGTGGTATAAAAAAACTCAGTGAAATATTGTTTTCATATTTTTAGCAACAACGCCCCACCAGAGTCAGACAACTGCCTCCTCTCGGAGATTCGACTCTTCGATCTTCAAAAGGGAGTTGATTACGTGCATTCAACTGATGACTGGTTGTTCTCCTTTGATTTATTCAACGGACAGTGCTGGAGGAAAGTTCACGGGAAGGGGTACGAGTAAGTAACCCACCATAAACATTTCATGTAAAATTGGCGGTCAAGGCTCACAAGCATTCGCTGTAAAAAGTTATCAGATTCCAGGAACAGCCAAACCTTGACTTTACTAACCCTACACCTTGGTTTAAAAAGAATGGCTTGGCGGTTTCATAGATATTTTTATTTTTTTACGTGAGTCCATCGTGCCATCTGGCCATTATGATAAGAAAAAGTTTAAGTCTTCATATTGTGATATTTATATCTATGAAATCGCCAAGCCATACTTTTTACTATCAACATGTTTTATAAATTTATTTTCTTTCTTTCTATAAAAATGTAAGTAAAGTCAGTCGAAAAATTAAACCTTGCGTTGTTTTTCAGTACGACAAACTTAAGAGGGGGGGGGGGAGATAGGTGGGCGGGTCATTTACCAAATATCTATATATTTCTGATTTTTATATATTGATTTTTTAATTTTAGATATTAAATATCTCAAATATGGTGAGACTTTTACAAAAATCATTTTTGTATATTTGGTTGAAGACCCACAAACCTATCTCCCCCTTAAAATTTGTCGTACTACTTACCGGACACCCTGTAGGTAATAACTCTATATTACATATTTTTACTGCAGAGAACCATCCCATGAGCTGCCTCGTCCAATCTCCGGACCAGCTAACGAGCCATATCCTGAATCAGGTCCAAGTGGTTCTGGATATCTCCCTGAATCTGCAGGTAACTTGTTTTTAATTACCGGTCTACTCTCCCTCCGTCTTACGAATTTTCGATCAGGTCACGTGTCCTGACGCGAGTTCAACATTTTTTACCCATCCCAAAAAGTGCACAACGCCGCTAAAGAAATTTTCACTTCAAAAACATTTTCTTTTTCAAATATAATATGCTTTGGACACTTTTATATTATATTCCTATAAAAAGGCAATAGGAAGGCCTAAGGTGATGAGCACAGTCTGTGTGGTTGTAGTACTCGACTGACTGGCTACCACCGCATCTTAAAATCTGTCGCCAAGTACCTGTTGGTGTGTTCCGGCAGTTGCACTTGAAAGCCAGTTCCCTTTAAGGCATTGTAATGCGGTGCATAACACATTGACAATCCCAATTGATCTGCCTAACTGCTTCTGACATAAAAATAAAAAAAGCCCTAGACCATTTGTCATGGAAGAGGCATATGTTCGGCAGTCAACATCCTTGGGCTGTTTATGATGATGATATGTATTTTCCAATAAATATGTTCCTTTTTCTATGCTCAGATAGACCATACATACCTGGATCTGGACCCCCAAGTGGTCCTGGGTACATACCTCAAATATATCCGTCTGGCCCTGAAATTTCACATAGACCAGGATACCTTGAACCTAGTGGACCACCAAGTTACCCTGGACCAAGCGGTCCTGGGTATAAGCCGGGTTACCTTGATCCTAGTGGACCAGGATATAAACCTGCCTATTTGCCTGAGCCAAGTAGACCTGTGTTTAAACCTGGTTATCCTGGATCGAGTGGTCCTGGGTATAAACCTGGTTATTTACCTGAAACAAGTGGACCTGGGTATAAACCTGACTATTTACCTGAAACAAGTGGACCTAGGTATAAACCAAGCTATTCACCAGAGCCAAGTGGTCCTGGTTACAAACCTGGTTACCCAGAACCGAGTGGTCCAAGCTACAAACCAACAGGACCTAGTTATAAACCTTTCAGACCAGGTTTCAAGCCAGGTTACGAACCAAGCGGGCCCGGGTACAGACCTGAAGAAAGACCTATTTATAAACCAGGGTATAGACCTGGATCTAGTCCAGGTTATGGACCCGGAGGACCAGGTCAGAAGCCAGGAGATCCTGGTGACAGAGAAGAGGGGTTGAGTGAGTAGTTTGTTTTATTTAAAACTGTGTGTATACTAATCAATTATTATAAAGAGGTAATGTTTCTAAGTTTGGGTGTAGGAGGTAAACTCCGAAGCTAGTGAACCGATTTTAAAAAATATTTCATTAATAGGAAGATACTTTATCCCGAGTGCTATAATAGACAAATTTTAATCTCTATTACATTTGTGAAACCGTGGGGCAGAGTTAGTACTTTATATTGTTATAAATTATGTTTTTTTTTAACTTTTTGGTGCTCTTTTTTCAGTAGTTTAAATATTATTCTATATTTTTTCCTACAGGTCTTTGAAACAGAATTAAAGTAACGTTATTATATTCATTAATGTAGTTAGTTGATGTTGCCATTACGTAGTGTTTCCATATATTATAAATCATTTAATGCATTAATATCACCACTTACTAATGCTTTCACATCATATTATTTCATCGACACTGATTTAATTAATTTGTTTTTTTTTTCAGTTTTATTTATATTAGGTAATTAATTATTTTCGGTTTATTGAAATATAGAATTGTAGGTACTATTAAGATTAACTCATAAATAGAATGGGTAAATACCACTTATGAATTTAAAAAATCTCTTCAATAAATAAAACCTTCATGAATCATTCTTAAGAAAAAGTACCTACATTATGTATTCCTTACCCAATTTTTTTTTTGCAAAAAAAAACTTATATTTCTTATTCAGTCATCGAATTTTGTAAAGCAAGACTTGTTCAGTTATCAATACTAAACAACCCCCTTTTAGCTTACTAAAGGGATTTTGTTATACTCTGTATAGATCAAAATAATGAAAAACAAAGGAAAACATAACCATATAATATGTGACATTACTTGACAACAAAAACAAAATCATTCTATTAATATATTCCTAACAGTTACAGTATCTTGGCGTCACTACACAGTATCAGGGTTCCCATGTCGAATCGGAACCATGTGTGCTCAGAACCAGGTCGCTGGACATTGGGCTTGTGAACCGGAGGGTGGAGAAGTCGGTAAGAGAGAATTGAGTTTTATCATAACTACAAAAATTAGTTTTTCTTATGATGCTCAGATAACTGGGCACTTCTTTTGATCTTAGGAAGTTTTATTGCGTGAGTGTGGTAGGGTGCTTTGTAGTACCCGACTGGCCGGCTACCACTTTCAAGTTGAGAATCTGTCGCCAACCTATCGGTGTGTTCCGACAGCTGCACTTGAGAACCAGTACCCATCTAAGCTTTGTGTGCTTGCTTACCACCTTCGGCTACTTCATCAATTGCCATGGTGAGATTGCGGTCAAACATAGAAAAATGAGAAATTAGCATTTATTTAAATTCCAAAATTGAGGCTTTTAAAAATAGTTTGCTCGGCTTCACATTTTTAAGATAATATAAAATGTTTATTTATTTATTTTCTAGGATCATGGGATTACTGTTGTTCCCCATCCCATAGATGTGGATATAGCGAAGGATTCCACAAGCCTTGGTAAGACTAGAATTTCCATTCATCATCTGCCTGCCCTGTTCCCATTAGTGGTCGGCGCAATATGTACGTTTCTTCCATTCGGTCCCTCTATCCGTCATGTCAGTATTCACTCCTTTTTTACTCATATTCTCTTTTGTTTTACCTATTTTTTTCTCACTAGAATATAAATACGAGAATTCCATTGATTAGTAAATAATATAAATAAAAAATCGGAATATATTCAGAGCACAAACAACCGATTTTTATAAAGTTTATTGACTTTACAAAAGCTTTTGATTCGATATAACACTGCTACCTCTGGCAATCTCTATGGAAGTATAGAATCAACCAACAAATACATAAAATATTTTTGAAAATTCTACCCCTGAAAAGTTTCTTAGGGAACGCGGATAAAACCGCGAGGGACAGCTAGTTAAGTACATATGTTCCAGGTGCTACGTCGGTCCAACAGAAGACCAATGGCGCCCGTGCAGCGAGAAGTACTATCCTTACCACCAGCACAATGTACCACACCCTAGTCAAGGACATAGAGGTATTAATGGCTTCTTTTTAACCGTCTTAGAATTCTGCAGTGCAGAATATCTATTAGTGATATCATATTTTCATCGATAAAAGTGAAAATGCCCAAAACAAAGATATCTTCCCACAAAACATATAAGTCGATAATAGCTCAATGGTAGTGACTACAATGTACTTAGCTTTCGGTGAAGGAAAACATCATGTAGTACTCAACTGGCTGGCTACCACCCTCAAAATGAAAATCTGTCGCCAAGCACCAGTTGGTGTCTGCCAGTAGTTGCACTTGAGAGCCAGTTTCCTTCTAGGCTTTAAAGAATTGTAATAAGGTGTACAAAACATTGGCAATCCCCCTGATATTGCTAATGTCTATAGGCGACAGTATTCAAATACCATCAGTTGACCTGCTATCATTATCACTTGTGGTGTAAACATAGAAACTACTTTTTAAGATTGATTGTTGGTTGCTCCTTCTTTTATACAGCAATTTTTTAACGCTTATAAAACCTTAGGATGAACCTTTGGTACACATAGCCTAGAAGAACTGGTTTTCAAGAGCAACTGCTGGAACAAGCTCTCAAATTTATTGATTCTGTAAAACTTAACAGATGAGCCACCACGTCCTAACCGTCCATGGCAAGATCGTCCATCAAGTCCTGCCCGTCCATCTGGCCCATCTGGTCCTCCTGCGTACGTACCAAACAGGAACCCTGGACCGTACCTATCCGAAGGTGATCGCAAGTACTGGGATGACTTATACAGAAATGGACCGCAAGCTTATTATGATAAATATGAAAATCCTTTGCCAGGTACTGGATCATTCGTTTCTTATTACCACATCAAAATAATTCACATTTTTCAAAAAAAATGTAAATTTCAGGTTATTCGCGAGTACCAACAGAAGGTCGTCCGTATATAAAGTACCAGCAAAACAACCCGCGGCCAGGGTCAGGACATTGGGTGCCGGTATCTGGTACGCAATTGGACCCATCTGTACCGGGAGGTCTTGGAGCACCCAGGTAAGACGTTTGAAAAAACATCTTTGTGTCCAAATATTTATATTTACTTGCCCTGTTCCCAAATATTTGGGGTCGGCACAACGTGTACATTTCTTTCATTCGGTCCTTCTATCCGTCATATCGGAATTCACTCCTTTCTTACTTATATCATCTCTCATACCATCCATCCATCCCTTTTTCGGTCTTCCTCTACCCGTGTAGGTATCCATCCACTTTTATATATATAACTGTTTTGGCTACATGGCTATCATCCCTCCTCATAACATAACATCTTTAATGCCATCTTTTTAGCAGATTATATAAGAGCTATATTAATTTTGATGTTTCTTTTTTCAGATATTGGCCAGTAGCTTACCTCCACAAAGGTCCACCGCCCAACATGACCTACTTTAAATACAACGAGACAGATATATCTAAAACAACAACAACGGAAAAATACATGTCACGAGAACTACCAGATAATCCATCTAAAGATAATCCAGAATCTAGAAGCATAGAAAAATCAAATGGCAATAGCATAGACAAAAATCATAGAGATGAAAAAAGAAGAAATATAAGTAATGCTAATGATGATATATTTCATATTGATTTAGACAAAGTAACTACTACGGTTAAGACAGTTACAACAGAAGTTATACCAACAGAAGATAAAGAAAAAGAACTTAGAGTTAATAATTCAGAAGTAGAAACAATAAAACCTGAAAACGTTGTTATTGAAAAGGATTCTGATATAATAGAAGGTATTGATGACAAATTAGACGATTTCTCAAGATCCATAGAAGTATTGGATATAGAAGATGCGAAAGGAGATAAGATATCAGATTTAAAAACCCTTGAGGCAGAAGAGAGACAGATAGAAGCAATTGGGAGGTTATTAGCTTCTAGACGAGGCAGTAAACTCATATTAGAGAAACGATCCCAAAAAGATTTGGAATCCAAAAGTATTGCGGTCGACAAAGACTTAGTTGATTTCAATTTTGGTAATAGATTTCCAACTACAGAAAGAAGAGGGACCATCCAAAAAGTTAGCAAAGATGAAATAGACCGAGACAGAAATATAGATAAAAGCTTAGAAGTAAGCGAGACAATGTTCGTTCGACCGCCTCGTGTTTTGAGTACAACAGAGAATATAAGAAAAGCGATTGTTAATGGAAAAGTATTTTATGACGCAACGATAAGAGATCAAAGAGATTTGTTTAATAATTCTTCTAGAAAGCCAAAAAGTCTTCGTCCTTTAGAAGAAAGGGCGCCTTCTGTGATAGCTTCAGGGAATTTTGGTAAAAAGAAAGTTCTAAAGGCAAGAAATGTGAATCCTGTGAGAAGAGTTAGACGTGTGTATAGAAAAAGGTATAATCCTGAGGAAGTGAGACGGCGATTGTTAGAAAGAGAAAGAAGTTTGAAGACAGAGAGTAGTACAGAAGGAAAGAAACATTGATTTATTTTATAGGATTGATTTATCAAATAATTTCTTAGGTACAACTTTATGATTAGGGCATGTTGAGATTATTTTGATATTTTAACAAATATAAAATTAGGTTATCTATACTAATATTATAAAGATGAAAGATTTGATTGTTTGTTTTCATTGAATAGGCTCCGAAACTACTGGACCGATTTGAATAATTATTTCACTATCAGAAAACTACATTATCTCTGATGAACATAGGCTATATTTTGTCCCGGGAAAAGATAAGAACCCACGGGAACGCGGGTGAAACCGCGGGGGACTGCTAGTTTTAAATAATTACTTTCTTATTGTAAAGCTATAAGGTCCAAACTCAATTTTTCGTGTTTTATAAAAAAAGGTTTTCGATTGAATAATTGAAGAATTTGTTACCCCGAGTTTAGTTTTTAATATCTATGTTTTAAGGTAAATTTTATTATTGCTTATAATAATTGTCAGTTTGACCTAAAATCATATTTTTGGGTTGATTTGACGATGCGAACGATTTTGAAGTAGTATTGATATCTATATAATTTTAAAACTAAACTAATATTATAATATTTTAGCACTACAATAAAAAATCTTCTACAATTCGATTTCCTAATTTTGTGATATATATATTGGTTACCATTTTCATTTATAAAAAGTATTTTAGTGTGAGTATATGTTTAAGAGTAAGATTTTATAATTTGTATTTCTATGAAAATAAAGTGCATTTTGAAGTAGCGTAACATTTTTATTTAAATCGGCTTTGTGATAAATTATATTTAAATACTCAACCAATTTCAATTAAAATTTACAGAGACAAAAACACGATACCCTTTATCTATACTAATATTATAAAGCTGAAGAGTTTGTTTGAACGCGCTAATCTCGGGAACTGCTAGTTCAAATAGAAAAAATTGTTTAGTGTTGGATAGGCCGAAAAGGTATATGACATCATGCTATGCTTTTACCAGTAGGAGCGGAGCATCAATGAAAAATGTTGCTAAATTGGGGAAAATTTATTCCTTTGAGAGCTTCCGTTGCGTGCGCTGCTTAAGATCGTGTTGAAATTTGGCACACAAATAATTTATATCCTGGAATAAGGATACTTTTTATCCCGGGATAAGATAAAGAACGCGGGTGACAGCTAGTTGTAATAAATGAGAAAAGAGGATATAAAATATGTTTAAAAATTTACTTGGACCAAACATTTTTTTTCATGTCACAAGTGACAACGAGGCTGGCGGGTCACCTGATGGTAAGTGACAACCGTCGCCTATAGACATGGGCAATACCAGGGGATTGCTAATGTGCTGTAAACCTTATTACAATGCCTTAAAGGCGAACTGGCTCTCAAGTGCAATTGCCGGAACACACCAACAGGTACTTGGCGACATATTTTCAACTTGAGGGTGGTAGCCAGCCAGTCGAGTACAACAAAGAACCCTACCGCCGTACTGTGGTTCACGAACTCACATTTGAATAATATCAAGTTACTCTGACATACAAAGTGAAACCGTATGCAAATTAATATAGAGTGCATTAAATTTACCCAAGTCACCAAGATCTCAAGGGACATTACCTACTGTTCTCGAATCTAGATGCACTTTCACCAGTGAAACGTAAGTGAATTATAATACGCATGCAGGTCGTTTCTGTGTTATGTCTGTCCTGGGAATATTCACGCGTTCGCTTTTTAGTTGTGTCATTGTTTTACTTTCTATTATTTACTTATGGTACGGGACTTAGAATAGAAGGGACTTTTTGGCGGGTACTTGCGAAGTGACGTTGCGTATTTTCAATAAAACCGTGTATTTTGAGTTTTATTTTATAATATCGGTGGCGTTTAGCCCAATAAAGTTCAATCTAATTGCACTAGTGCAGTGAAGTGAAATGAAAACGTAGGTATATTCGAGTTTTCATGTAGTCTCAAGAAGTCTAGTGGAACGGCCACCAATTTTTTTTTTTTTTTATTCTGGATAAGCTTGTGTTTGACCACAATCTCACCATGGTAAGTGATGATGTGGCCGAAGGTGGTAAGCACACACAGCCTAGATGGGAACTGGCTCTCAACTGTCAGCTGTCGGAACACACCGATTGGTGCTTGGCGACAGATTTTCAACTTGATGGTGGTAGCCAGCCAGTCGGGTACTACAAAGTACCCTACCACCGTGCTATGGTTTCCTCACGATGTTTTCCTTCACCGAAAGCTCAAGCTCATTGTAGGATTCGAACGCACGACCTTCATCGCGGTATCCGACGTCACTTACCACTGAGCTATCAACGCCTTAAATTTTGCTAAAATCTGATCTGACTTGACTAACCATGACTAACTTTACTGTGAATAATATATTATATGATACTTAACATATTATAATAAGTTTAATAATAACTTGACATTGGCAGAAACTCCTAAAGGACCATTGCCAGCAAAAGAAACACAAAAAAAAGCGGCCAAGCACAGTGGTTCTATTCTTTAATGCTTCGAGTTTCATTGTGCGTAGGTACTGCGATGGAGTGGAACTCCTTGCCTGAGTCTGTTTTTCCCGATTGTTACAACCTGGGAGTCTTCAAGTCACGAGTGAATAGGTTAGCGTGTACCATCGTAGACCGCATCGTCACCTAACATCAAGTGAGGTAGTGGTCAAACGCGAACCTATACTCAATAAAAAAAATCTATAGAATGATACATTTGAACCTGTAACCAGTATGAGGTTTATTATTTTAACATATTGGTAACAGCCCAAATAAGGATTTGAGGGAAAGAATGGATCTGTAGGCTGGAAAAAATGGAATATTACGGATTTTACATTTTATAATTTTTTGAACAACCCATCAGAGGGCCAAACAAGGAAAAATAGAACGGAATCTAACCATTAATATCTATAAGTACATACATCATTAGTTAGTTCAAATTATTTACTTCTAAATTGAACCTCGTCCACCATTCTAACAACGTGGTTACAAAAACCAAATTACAGCTTCCATATTATGGAAGAAAGTTTATAAAACATTTTGCGGTTGCCGTAAATACCTTAAATTAACGCACAATGTAACGTAATGGGAAATTGACAACAATTTACATTATAGACTTTCCCTGTTAACGTTTGACCATAAGTTTTATTTACGTATTTACTATTGACTCGGTGGTCAAGCTGAATAGGCTGCTAGATACCAATATAGAATAGAATAATCATTTATTCGACGATCATACTTAACAAACAATCGGAAATCCTGCTTTATGTCAATGTGTAATCCTAAATACATGTTTCTTTTGTTGCTTAATTACACAAAAGCGGCTGAACGGATTTTGATGCTACTTGGCATTGGCACACATGTAGATAATATCTTGGAATAAAACATATAACACTTTTTATCCCGCGAAAAGATAAGATCCCTCGAAAACGCGTAAAACCGCGGGCGGCAAACTAGTACTTAATATAACATAAATAAGTTCATGCACATATCTGTCCTGGGTGGGAATCAAACCCACAACATGTAGCGTGACAGGTTGTGCTCGTACCACCACGCCATCTGCCCGTGAAAGCGCATGAGTCAGTTAGTACGGTCATGAAACAACTTTTCTACACTACTATGTTACTTAGACTACTCAGACTAAATAAAAAAGGTAGACAGAGCCCCACGCATCTAAAGTGAGGCACAGTAAGGGAAGCTCGATTTGAAAAAGGAAGCCGATCACGTTCCTGTGCGACGTGAGTCATGCGGGATAACGTACATACGTTTAGGTCACGCACACAACGTCGTGCACTTCATTGGAGACTATTGTTTACGTACCCTCAAGTTGTCGCCAAGCACCTGTTGGTCTGTTCCGGCAATTACACTTGAGAGCCAGTTTGCCTTGTAATAAGGTGTAAAACACATTGGCAATCCCCCTGGTATTGCTAATTTCTATTGATGACGGTAGTCACTTACTATCAGGTGGCCCGCCAACCTCGTTGTCACTTGTAACATAAAAAATAAGAACGCTCCTTCTACCTTTTTTATTTGTTCTGTGGGATTATTTACAGAAGATAATATGCAGCGACCCGTGATAGAGTCAAATTTCGTACCAAGTTTGTAATAACATCTGAGGGTAATACTAAAACTGTATAGTCTGCTGCGTAAAACTAAAATATTAATGTTTCATAAGGAAATCAGACTAATTTCAACAGGATCATGAAAATTTTAAATTGTTAAGTTAAAAATCTAACGCCATTACCACAGCCTATAAATCCATACAGTCGTCTAGACAGGGCGTGTGGTAAACACAGGTAGGACGAGCAGTAACTGACGTGTTAGTAGCTCGGGACACGATTGTATTTTTTTTTTCACCAAAGACGTCCACTGTTTATTCTTACAATGTGCCAATACATCAGTGTACCAGTTGCTTTCTAGACATTGTAAAGTCGGCAACATATTGGCAACCCTCGTTTAGCTAATGTATATAGGCGGCGGTAGTCACTTACCATCAGTTGTCCTTGAGTTCAGACAAAAACACTACTATACTTACTATAATTTGGATGTTATTTTATTTTAATATAGGTAATGTTAAACTGATACCTAGACTGAGGACAAACGTTCATTTTGATGTACACAAATGTCTGTCCTGGATGGGAATCGAACCCACGACCTGTGGTTGTACTATGTTCGACCATACCAACCGGCCCATCATATAAATAATATGACATCAAATAAAATAGTATACGACGGATTTCTTCTCTAGACTATAGAGTCTATGATAAACGCATATCAGTTGTCATGGCAACCGTACATTAACAGTTTTGTAGCTAGAAGTGATTGCGAGTGTACAAATATCACTTTTACTCGGTGGATAAAGTGAAAGCTACTTTCCCTCGGGGTCAATCTGGAGGATAAAATTATTGTCGATTTAACCATTTTTTTCACGCAATATTATTTATTGTTTGCTTTGAAAAATATTCTTAACAAATTCCTGGTTAGCCATCTTCAACTTATCTGTCACTTAAGCAATTACCGATGGATTGCAGTTGTTGCACTTGAGAGCCAATTGCCTTCTACATATTGTATTTTCAATCAATTCCAAGTTTAACACAATTTTACGGTTTTTAAACAGCATCATAATTAGGTAGAACTTGAAAAACGAATTTATAGTTTTTAGATTCAATTTTTTATGTAGGTACATGTGACAACCAGGCAAGTGGGTCGCCTGATGGTAAGTGAATACCGTCGCCTATAGACATTAGCAATACCAGGGTGATAGCCAATGTTGTACACCTTATTGCAATGCTTTAAAGGTAAGTTCTCAAGTGATTGCTGGAACACACCAACAGATTCTTAGTGTAGGTAGCCAGCCAGTCGAGTACTACAAAATACCCTATCACCATGCTGTGGTTTCCTCACGATGTTTGCCTTCACCGAAAGCTCAGGTCCGTTGTAGGATTCGAACCCACGACTTTCGGCGCGATTTCCGACGTCAATACCACCTTATCATCGCCTCAAGCAATATAGTTTTTTTTTCTTTAAAAGAGTCAATAAGCTAACTTCTACAATTTATAGTCCCGGGGCTACCACGGCCTCTTAAGGTATTGTTTGAAGTGAAATTGCGACAAGTTCACACAAAATGACCTCAAAAATTACGCATTCATGCACCGTGCATCTGTGCGGCGGCACCCGTGCGGCGTACGGTGCTCCGCGGTAGTTTTTGCCTGTGACTTGCGTTCATTTTATCTGGCCAAGTTTAAAAAAATACTTTCTTTAATAAGCTGTCCCCCGCGGTTTCACCCTCGTTTCCATGTGATCTTATCTTTACCCGGGATAAAATTATAGCTTGTGACACTCACAAATAACGTGGCTTTCTATTGGTAAAAGAATTTTCAAAATCGATTCAGTAGATCCAGAGATTACCCCCTACAATCTCACAAACATTACCTATTTATAATATTAGTAAATTTATTGTTCTATTAATTTTGTTCTAATTATGTCTTACTCGTATTTGATTTTCTATTTTGATATATTTTATGCTTTTAATGTTTACCTTTTATATACTTTGAAATATACATTTATTTGGGTTTAGTAATTAATTAAAATAGAGACTTGATAATTAATCTACAATAGAATAACCTAATCTAAAACTTACAAATATAATACATACCATGTAAAATATAATTAATTTTAAATATATAAATACAGAAAGAGAATAAAAATAATAACTAAGCTATAGGATATACATATACAAAACAATGTGATAAGAAAAAAAAGGGGGAGACCAGCTAATCAAAAGAAAAGAGACAGCTGGTCAAAATTGCTGCCAGTTGGTAGCGTGCCCAGAATGCTGGCGGCATTGCCAAGCTGTATGGCGATGCTTATTCTTATGCTTTGAAATTAAATATGTTAATACGAATAGTTATTTAATTTTGTTGCAATTTTTTTAATAAATGAATATTGTCCCCGCGGTTTCATCCGCGTTCCCGTAGAATCGTATCTTTCCCCGGGACAAAAACTACCCTATCTCTTATTCTAGGATTATTCTCTATTTATTTGTCAAATTACATCAAGATCGGTTTAGCAGACTCGGACCAAGTCACTCACGGGAATTCTACCTAATTAAGATTTTAATGAAAATAAATCAATAGTTTCAATATTAAATTTAAAAGGTTATTAAAAGTTCATGCAAACCTTTTCTAAAATTTTCATTTCAACCTAAAACAGCCTATTGTATTAAGACAGTGCACAACGTGGAACCATTCATGTGCTGTACAATAAATAATGTAGTATTGTACACCTGACTTTATGGGAGATGCATGACCTTCTGATACCTGCCAAGTATTGTTGTAAACAGGTAGAGTCTACAAAAAAGTTACATGTAATTATTATTGCTAAATAAATCTATATATATTATATAAAAGAAAGTCGTGTTAGTTACACTATTAATAACTCGAGAACGGCTGGACCGATTTTCATGGTTTTGATTTGTTAGATTTGTCTCCGCCCGGAATAGCAGAATACTATTAAACTATTAAAAAATAAGAAAAATGCAAAAAAAAAAAAGAAAAATGGAGAATATTATTTTTGTCATACATTTTGTGTAGAACGACTTTTTGACATGTCTCGAGATCGGGCTGACAGGTGACAGATGGTTTAGATTCACAACTTGGACACGGTAGGTGTCGCCGTAATCGGGTTCTATGTTTTGTTTTAATTTCAAGGCAGGACAACGTCTGCCGGGCCCACTAGTAATAGGCAGTGTGTTAACCAACCACGCCAACCGGCCCGTCTAAGATATTAGAATAAGAAAACATTTATTGGACAACACATTGGCATCAGATTACTACAACAAAAAATTATAATAATCAAACAAACTTAATATTATCTAATCTTAATTGTACCGTAAAGTGAAGCCGGCAGAGCAGCCACTGACGCAACGCTGATATTCTGTGGAACCCTCTATCGGTTTATGGGTGATGCAACGGCCATATTACAAAATTTTCTCTCAAAAACTTCCTCTAAACTCTGCAATTCGACGATGAGGTAAAAAAAGAAGGTAACTGGAGTCTCTCGTATTATAAAGATATATATATATTATATTTCACTAGCCCTTATTAAGGTGATGATCGCTCAGTGGTAGTGATTAAGGATGTAGCTTCGAATCCTACAATGAGCTTGAGCCTTCGGTGAAGGAAACCATAGCACGGTGGTAGGGTACTTTGTAATACTCGACTGTCTGGCTACCACCCTCAAGTTGAAAGTCGCACCTATCGGTGTGTTCCCGCAGCTGCGCTCGAGAGCTAGTTTCTTTCTAGGCATTGTATGCTTACCATCTTCGGCCACATCATCACTTACCATTGTACTATTGCGGCTTAACACAAGCTTATTCAAAAGTTTAAAAAAAACTATTGTATGTATGCTTGATACTTATGAGTTTTGATGAAACTGAGCACGTAAGTAGATCATATCCTGGAATAAAATTATTCATTCATTCATTTCATTTTGTAATGGAATTTATTATTCATTTTGTTAAATAAAGAAAAAAATGCTAAAAAAAAGTCACTTTATTTTAAAAAAACTGGGGGGAATAAGTGTTCTATTTTTGGAAATTTTTACCCTTTAATTTGTAAATCTACCGCCAAGTGCAATGTGTATTTCGGTACGGGAGAGCCTGTTCTTATCTTTTTTTGTGTGTTTATCATCTAAAATTAGCTCATCTATAGAAAAAAAAAGGATTTTAAGTACACCCACCAATTTTTCAAAGTTACGTATAAAATTTTGTTTACATTTATTTTCTCTCCAGAGGTACGTTATATCTGTAGTGAGTATGACTGACAAAATTACTTCAAACATGCATCGAGCAAATAAAAAAAGAAAAAGTAAAACAATTATTTACTTTTTTTACTGACTCTTCGAGGGAGCGAAGCACAAATAAACTTTCTATTGTGTAGAGCCGTGTCGAATAGTTTATCGATAATGGCTCGTGGGACGTTAGTGATGAATCACCATCGATAATTTGTATCGATAGAAACGACATCGAGTGATTTGTTATCGTTTTGTTACGGAGTGAAACTTTGTGAGAGTCATTTAATGTGAGTATTTTGAATTTTAATGAATATGATTTTTATGTGGTTCTCTTACCTCGATACAATTTGGATGTTGTTTATATTAAAGAAAAAATATTTAACCTTGACCAATATTAAACATAAAAAAATACTAGAAAATAGCGAATATGTTGTCTTTATCCTTCTATATGATTTTAATACCAATCTAATCACAAAAAGTTAATATTTTGCTGGTTGATATTTATGACGTCACATGCCAGTATTTTATTCTACCCCATATAAAATTTAGTTTTCACAATTAATAAAAAGTGTACCCTACCACCATGCCATGGTTTCCTCACTATGTTTTCCTTCACCGAAAGCTCAAGCTAATTGTAGGATTCGAACCCACGACCTTCGCCGCGGTATCCGACGTCAGCTAGCTATCATCGCTTTTAAAAAAATATATTTTATAATTCCACAAAACTTTCTATATCGATGCTATCCCCTCACTATAAACCACGGTTACCTAGAACGTGACCCTCAAGCGAAAGTCCAGCGTCTCCGTCAAGGTGATTAGTGTTGTACTTTATCAATAGTTATCGATACTCACCGATCGCCTACACTCGCCAAATCGGTCACACTATGTCACGTAGGTCAACGACCTTTTGACATACTTTCGGTGAGAAATTGAAAGTGCTTAAATGGTGGAAAGAAAATGATGACACAGATTAAAAACCAGATTATTAACTGACTTGGGTTTAAAAGAGAGGATTTAAGTGTAACTGTATGCGTAATGTAGGTTTTTTTATTATCTGTGTCTGATAATTTACATTCTAAGTTATCTATCCACACAAGGTCCATTATGGAGAAACATGACCTGAAACCGTTACTAGGAGTCGTTCAGCAGCGAGGAGAGTCTTTTAGGACTTCAAGAGTGCGCAGGTCATGAATAGTCTAGACTCTAACGCAAAGTTGGTGGTTGCTTTTGCTGAAGGCGGCAATAACTCAGCAATTAGGTACTCTTTTATTTTTTAGTAACACATCAAGTAGACATGGTAAATAGATCTTGAATTATATAAATAAAGTTTAAAAAATTAGTTCTCGTAACTCCACCCCAAGCATAAGGCGATGATAGCTCAGTGGTAAGTGACGTCGGATACCGCGGCGAAGGTCGTGGGTTCGAATCCTACAATGAGCTTGAGCTTTCGGTGAAGGAAAACATCGTGAGGAAACCACAGCATGGTGGTAGGACTGGTGGGGTACTATGTGGTACTTGACTGGCTGGCTACCACCCTCAAGTTGAAAATCTGTCGCCAAGCACCTGTTGGTGTATTCCGGCAGTTGCACTTGAGAGCCAGTTGCCCTTGCCCTTAAGGCATTGTAATATGGTATACAACACGTTGGCAGTCCACCTGGTCTTGCTAATGTCTATAGGTGACGGTAGTCACTTACCATCAGGTGACCCGCCTGCCTCGATGTCACTAGAGACATAAAAAAAAAAGCATGATTGTTTGGAAGAAACTTGGAAGAGATCGCTCTAAGGCTTAGAACGGTATCTGTGTGTCATTGTGAGACTTTATTTCGTAGTTCTGTGGTGTTTCAATAAAGAGTTTATCTATCTATCTAGTCCAAGGAATTTAACTTTGGAATTTAAGTATCTAATACGTGTTTGCAGCATTATTTTCGCTGATGTATAATAATAATGTAGTAGGAACAATGTAACCTCTGTATACGATTTATAGAGTTATTTTTGTGTTTTATTTTAGTAGTTGATGAAGATACTGAAGTAATTCCAATATAAATGTGAATGATAAAAAAAGCTTTCAAGTGTAGCCATTCATTATATAATTTAAATGTTACGTGATGAAAAAAGTGGAAAAAATAATTGCATTCAACAAAAGAGGTTGTATTTTGTATGTTTTATTTTTTGTCTATATTATTATGACCATGGCCTTGTATTGGTTGGAGACATTGTCTCTGACCTTCCTTTTTAATCTGTGATGATCACTAGTGCATTATGTTTTTAGGTATCGAAAACAAATAACCATTTGAAGGGTCGATTTAATGAAGAGGTTTTTAGTGAAAATAATTATGATTTTATTAATTAACCGAGGCCTCGGAAGACCGGCGGGCGGGCTGCTTTTTCCGCCAATGCATCAGCCTGGCCATCCAAAGAGGAAACGCTGCCAGCCTGCTGGAACCTTGCCGATCGGCAGGCTCGAGGAAGTTTTTTATACATTATAGTTTGTTATATTTTGAACATTTGTTGTAAATAAATTGTAAATATAATTATGATTTTTAGAATAGTATACGTGTAGGTTGGCGTGGTTGGTAGAATGCCTGTCACGCCACAGGTAGTGGATTCGATTCCCGTCTAGGACACACATACATGAGACAAAAAAATGTCTGTTTGTCCCGAGTTTGAGTAAAGTTATCTAAATAAGTATCACCCCTGTGCTATGGTTTCCTCACGATGTTTTCCTTCACCGAAAGCTCAAGTTTATTGTAGAATTCGACCTTTGCCGCGCTATCAGTAAAAGGGTATGAACAGATTTTCAAATAAAAAAATTACAAAAAAAAAAGTGGTCTAAAATCATGATAAAGAGTACAGTTAAACAGTAAAGTAAATCGATACATGAAGAGATAATTAATTTACCGTTCCCATAGAATTAACTCAATTAACGATCAATATTCACCTTCCAACTTGCGCGAGAGTTGATTCAGCCTACTTGAGAGACGGAACACGTACAACTATATCTGTCCTACTCGCACCCATTTACATCTCATTAGTGACCTATTGATAAGAGTTTGAAGCAGAAATGTTCTATTTTTTGTGTGAAATTATGTCATTCTAGTGGTTTGGAAAAAGTGAGATGCCTATTGAGTATGATGTTTGTATAAGAGACCACTCCAACTTTGGAGTTAAGAACACAAATAAGTAGATTTACGAGTATAAAAAAAATGTACACACGTAAGAAGTGTAACTCCTTTTTTTTGTTTACTATATTAACAGTCTTATAATTTAATAATTGCTAGCTGATATTTACTATCAAAAACTGAGGTTAATTTTAGAAATAAGCATGGCACGTAACAGAAAAAAGTTAAGATTTATTTTTAAAGAGATGAATATGAGGAAACCATAGCACATGGCTGTCTACCACCCTAAGTTGAAAATCTGTCGCCAAGCATCATCTATCGGTGTGTTCTGACAGCTGCACTTGAGAGCCAGTTCCCATCTAGGCTTTGTGTGCATACCACCTTCGGCCACATCATCACTTATCATGGTGAGATTGTGGTCAAACACAAGCTTATACAGAATAAAAAAAAATATTACGAGAGACGAGCAAGGACGTTAAAAATAAAGAGGTTAGAACCTGCTTTCAAACGTTTCATCAATGAGTGAGCGTTCTTTTCTTAATTTTTTTTTAACTAAAGTCCATAATTTTTGTGGTCAAATTATAAAAAGAAATGTCCACCCATCTCTTTCTGACATATGTCTGTCTCTCACAATTTCTCATTTCACCGTTCACTTGTTTAGCGAGTCGAACACTAACAGTGACAGAGTTCTAACAGCAGGTGTAGCGGTATTCTTGTGAGATTTATGATTAGGTGGATAGAGTGCATTTCCGTGTGACAGGAGAAAGTGCGATGATACTTTCTCAATGTAAATCCTAGTCCGTAATATGTATGTTTCTTATTTTACAGTGTTAAGTTGGTCAGTCGGGTAGTAGGTTCGACACTGTGACATCCGACGCACGCGACTGTAGAAAATAAAATAAAAACTATTTCGTCTGAAAATGCCGAGGAAACCATTCCGTTGTCGCGTTTAAAAACTGAACAAAATAAAAAAATATATAGAATAAAATGTGAATTTGTGATTTTAAAAACGAACGTAAAAAGGAACGTGTAATTTAGATTTAGAAGTTACATTTTAGCGGGAATAAAAACGTCAAAATGACGTTTCGAAAGTGGTTGAAATTCGGAAAACCGATACACAGTAGTGATGTGAAAGTATTGTTTATATTTTTTGTGTTTTTATCGATACTGGACAATTTGCCCTTAACATGTAAGGGTGAAGATTTTGATAGAGGTAAGATTATTTAGAACCTGATATCATTATAAAAAACCATAATTAATTGAATAAATCGGGGCAAGTGTACTGTACATACATACATAATAGATATTTAGTATTTCTTCTGTCTTTTTTTTTTATGTCATAAGTGACAACGAGGCAGGCGGGTCACCTGATGGTAAGTGACAACCGTCGCCTATAGACATTGGCAATACCAGGGGATTGCTAATGTGTTGTACACCTTATTAAGGCGAACTGGCTCTCAAGTGCAATTGCCGGAACACACCAACAGGTGCTTGGCGACAGATTTTCAACTTGAGGGTGGTAGCCAGCCAGTCGAGTACTACAAAGTACCCTACCACCGTGCTGTGGTTTCCTCACGATGTTTTCCTTCACAACATGTCGAACAAGACCTTACTAAAATATTGGTATCTACTACATAAACTATAATTTAAGATTAAAAGTAAGAACATTTTGACCGGACTTGTACGGACGAGGACTAGACTTTACAGTGAATGTGACAATAAAACGTGACTATATAACATAAAGGAAGAATATTTAAAATAAAGAAATGGCTTAAAGGTCTAGATACCAAGCCAAAAACCTCAAATTGCTCTCAAGTTCATTATTAGCACCTGTCAGTCTGTTTAGGTAGTTTAATTAATCTGTTGACTCGCGACATTAACCTGTCAAACAACTCGTCAACTCGCGCACTGTTTTCAAAATTTCAAAATTCGCGCCCAATTTCTAGTAAACGCCATCGTCCCGATTGTCCTATTTGAGAACCAAGTGGTGCGGACTCTGAAACCCCGATTGTCCCAAGAAAGAACTGACAGGTTAAGAGCCAGTAGCCCTCTAATCACCACTTGCTTACCACCTTCGGTGACTTCACATGTCATAGTAAATTTGTGATTCGTGCGTTCTTTTTGTTTTATTATTGTTTTTTATATTTAATATTTTCTATATTTAATACCTACACATGGTAGAGTATTTTTACCGTATTTTAATAGAGCTTCCCAAAACTTGTAAAGAATGTAAAAAAACACTAATCGCGATGTAATCATGGTTGGTAAGATATCTTTCATGCCACAGATCATGGGTTCGATTCCCATGCGGGACAGACTTTTGTGTCTATGAACATGTCTGCCTGTCCTGTGTCTGGGTGTAATTATCTGAATATTTAGTATTGAATATATTTAGTATATGACTTAGTTGCCATACTACAAGCTCTAGTGATACTTTATAAAATTACTCCTAACGTAACGCTTTTTCTTAAGTGACGATTTCTGTCAGTTCACTGAATTAATTTATTTATAATTTTGGAACGAAGTTCCTTATCGCGCGTTATGAAAGGGGGATAGACGGAAAAAAATCTTACGAAAAATTGTCACGACAGTTTTTATGTCACTGTCAGCTGTGCGGCGTGCGCATGTTTCTCTGTCTCTCTCTCTCTCTCTTATAGAAAGCAAGCCAGATATTTTCATTTCTATTTTATATATATATATTTTTTTTTATATATACTCTCTCGACTTATATAACTTCGTTCCATCCGGGTGTCCCTTGACACCTCTCAAGTTTTTTATGTAATACTAGCTGTCGCCCGCCGTTTCACCCGAGTTCCCGACGGATCTTATACTTTCCCGGGTTAAAAAGTATCCTATGTGTTATTCCAGCATAATAATATGATCTACCTGTGTGCCAAGTTCAAAAAATCAAACTTCTAAGTTAACGTAAAAAATGATTCAGCCGTTCATGCCGCAAAAAACGTATATTTCGACGCTCTTAAGGGAATCAAAATTTATAGGGTACTTCCCGTTGACCTAGAACCATAAAATTTGGCAATAAGCAATGTCATACAAGTAAAGTAAAATATCCGAAAACCATACATTTGTTGCTACAGATAAAAAAACAATATTATTGGAAAAAACACTGGAAAAATCTTCAGACTCGATTCCCGTGATGAACAAACTATTTACACATCTACAAGTTTGTACGGATCGCTCGGTGCGCGAGTCCGACTCACACTTGGCCGGTTTTTTCTCTCAGTTAAGTTATATAGTCCACAAAAATGTTACAGACAGATGTGCGTTCATATTTCTATGATAAATAATGTATATTCGACCATTTTATATTTCACGTCAGGTTAACAATGTGGTTAAATTAACTATAATAATCATTATATTGAGACGGCCACTTTCTCTGACCGTCTCTGTTGAACTTCACCTTGTGGTAATAGTTGTTATGCTCCTTTTAAGACTAGTGTTAGGGTGCGGCTTTGCTCGAATCCAACTTGTAATATTCTAAATGTGAATGTTGCTGAAAAGGCGATGATAGCTCAGTGGTAAGTGACGTCGGATACCGCGTCGAAGGTCGTGGGTTCGAATCCTTACAATGAGCTTGAGCTTTCGGTGAAGGAAAACATCGTGAGGAAACCACAGCACGGTGGTAGGGTACTTTGTAGTACTCGACTGGCTGGCTACCACCCTCAAGTTGAAAATCTGTCGCCAAGCACCTGTTGGTGTGTTCCGGCAATTGCACTTGAGAGCCAGTTCGCCTTAATAAGGTGTACAACACATTAGCAATCCCCTGGTATTGCCAATGTCTATAGGCGACGGTTGTCATTTACCATCAGGTGACCCGCCTGCCTCGTTGTCACTTGTGACATAAAAAAAAAAAAAAAAAGTTTGTATGTTTGTTACTCAATCACGCAAAAACTGCGCAAAGGATTTGATGAAACTTGGCACGCAGGTAGATAATATTCGGGATTAAAACATAGTATACTTCTTGTCCCGGGAAAAGATAAGACCCCTCGGGAACGTGGGGGAAACTTTTTTAGTGAAAAACTTTTTTTTTTATCAAATCTTACATTGTATTGTGCGATTGGAAGTGAGAAAATCAAAATCAACAAAATTTTAAAAGAGTACAAAATACAGACTTTCCTAACATAATGTGTATTTAAAAACTCATTTAAACTCGTACTGTAGTTTAAGTTATTAAATTACTAGCTGTTCCGCGCGGTTTCACCCGCGTTTCCAAGGGATCTTATCTTTTCCCGGGATAAAAAGTATCCTATGTGTTATTCCAGGATATCTACCTGTGCGCCAAGTTTCATCAAAATCCGTTCAGCCGTTTTTGCGTGAAAGAGAAACATCCATCCAAACTTTCACATTTATAATATTAGTGGAATTACATAAATTATTATGACATAAAAATTAAAACAAAAAGACATCAAATTCTATGATATCCACGGCTGATCATAGGGTTCAATGAATTTAAACAACCCGACTCGTGTACCAAATGTATTTATCTATTTATTTATTTGGGAAACAAACAGCTTATAAATAGTACAAATATTACTTACAAATAGATAATACAGAAGCCAAAACAGTTTCCACGATTTAATACTAACATTTATGCAGAAAACGAAAAAAGCAGTTAAAAACGGCTCAAAAAACTAAGTCTTAGCAGAATCTAATAGAATCTCAACAATTGAGTACCTGCCCTAGCTACTTTTTAAAGAGTTTACGTTCTCTTTTAATTTAATTTCGATTGATATTTCCGCGAGATCTGGTTGAATAAAACGAAGGTACCAATTAAATTTAAAAAAGCTACATTTGTCGGCGAATCTACCAAACGAGTACCGAATAAGGTCCAAGAGATGCCATTATACGGTATAGCATACTGGTTGTGGCCAAAATACGACCTGTTTCGCAGGAATTGACCCGGTTCAGATTATGCCGGAAAGTCTGTGGCACAATTAAAAAGTAAAAACGCTTTAATTATTGTCTCTAGATAAGTTGAAACGGTGAAGTTAAAAAAGATTTCGTGTTCTTTGAATTCATGTTTATGGTACTAAAGGAAAGGATTTCTGTAAAATAAAGAGATAAAAAAATCTGAAATAAAAATGACGTTGGTTTTTTTCTTATTTGATGACACACAAGTTTTTTTTTGTAATAATTGTGTTTTGTTCATATGGAATTTTATTACAATTAATGTTTATTTGTCTATAGGTACTTCTAATTAATATTATAAAGAGGTAAAGTTTGTGAGGTTGTAGGGGGTTGTGGGGGAGGTTGTGGCGGCGACCCTCACTGTGACGTTTCAGCTACCGCGAAGGCCACTCCGTTAACTTCGCTAGTAATTCGGTCATAACTTCGTCAATTTTTGTCGTAGAACAAAAATGTTTGCACTGTATGTTAAGGATTTCTTAGCTCTATAAATCTGCATTCTCAACTAAAACCGTTACGGATCCTCATTTAATTAAACAATGTAACCTTGTTTAGTGAGTATTTTCTTGTTTTTTTTTTATGCTGGATAAGCCTGTGTTTGTGTGTCACCATGGTAAGTGATGATATGGCCGAAGGTGGTAAGCACACAAAGCCTAGATGAGAACTGGCTCTCAAGTGCAACTGTCGGAACACACCGACAGGTGCTTGGCGACAGATTTTCAACTTGAGGGTGGTAACCAGACAGTCGGGTACTACAAAGTACCCCACTGTCTTATGGTTTCTTTCACTGAAAGCTCGAGCTCATTGTATGTTTCGAATCCACGACCATCGCCGCACTATCTGACGTAGTAACTTAATTTATTAAAAAATGATAGCCATGGTAGTCTATCATTTATTAATAAATGAAGTAAACCATTAACAATGTGTTTAAAACTAATTAGTCAAAATTATACAAAACCCCTTTTTATCTTAGTAAATCGTAAACTTATGACTCACTTTCGTTGAAGCCGGACAGGTTAAGAGATAGCGGAGGAATTTCAAGTCTTAATATTAGGTAGCGTTACCTACTGTTTTAAAACCTGGTTATAGAGATGATTTATATTTCTTACGCCAAAATTGGATCATGCTTTATTATAATTTTTATTCTGGATAAGCTTGTAATTTACCACAATCTCACCATGGTAAGTGATGATGTGGCCGGAGGTGGTAAGCACACAAAGCCTAGATGTGAACTAGCTCTCAAGTGCAGTTGTCGGAACACACCGATAGGTGCTTGGCGACAGATTTTAAACTTGAGGATGGTTGCCAGCCAGTCGGCTACTACAAAGTACCCTACCACCGTGCTATGGTTTCCTCACGATGTTTTCCTTCACCGAAAGCTCAAGCTCATTGTAGGATTCGAACCTATTCGAACCCACGACCTTCACCGCGGTATCCAACGTCACAGCCACTGAGCCATCATCGCCATTTCTACTGTATAACCAGCATTCCGCGGTTTCACTCGTGTACGGCAATTAAACCAACTGAAGGGTGGAATTTAATATAAAATAGTTTTTTGTAGTTGAAATGACGCTTTGGTGGAAACTTGCGAAGTGACGTTGCGTTTTCGTTATATTTTCATTAAATTGTGTAAGTACGAGTATTTTGTGTTTTATTGAATAGGTAGATAATATCGGCGTTTTGTCTAATATTACTAACAATTTCTCTAAAACCGGGCGGCATTATGCGTAGAGCAAAGGAGTGGAACTCCCTGCTTGAGACTGTATTTCCCGATAATTACAACCTGGGAGTCTTCAAGGCTCGAGTGAATAGGTTGCTTCTAGGTAAGCGTGCACCATCGTAGACCACATCATCACCTAAGATCAAGTGAGATTGTGGTCAAACGCAAACTTATTTTACAATAAAAAAAATGGAGGTTTTAGGAGGGTGCTGTATTTGAGATAACATTTTAATGTCCTACCTAATATGTATCATATACAAAAGAATTGTAAGCGATTGCAAAAGCCGTTAAGTAATATAAAAAAAAACCGTTTCCATTTCTTAGTCACCGTTTTAGCGTAATTTGTGTCTTATTCTCAACTTAAATCGTAACCGTTTGTTGAATGGCGTGATAATTAAGTATAACTCATTTCTTAACGCTAACTTAGTCATTCAAAGCGGTACATTGCATTTCATTTTACATAATTCTGTTAAGTTGCCAATACGAATACTCCCGCTGCTAGCGTCCTTATACGGAACTAGCTGTCATCCGCAGTTTCACCGGCGTTCCTGTGGGATCTTATCTTATCCCGGGATAAAAATATAGCCTATGTTAATCCGGAATAATGTAGCTTTCAAATGTAAAAGAATTTTTGAAATCGGCCCAGTAGTTTTTCAGTTTATTCGTTACATACATACCTACATACAAATCTTTCCTCTTTATAATATTATTCTGTCCTCCGCAGTTTCACCCGCGTTCCTGTGAGATGTTATCTTATCCCGGGATAAAAATATAGCCTATGTTAAGTACAACACATTGGCAATCCTCCTGGTATTGCTAATGTCTATAGGTGACGGTATTCACTTACCATCAGGTGACCTGTCTGCCTGGTTGTCAATTGTGGTATAATAAAAGTTAAATATTTAATCTGAAATGGATCCCGAACTAATGTTCGCGACTGTACAAATAAAACGGATACACTTGCAACACAATTTTCACTCTCAATAACCTGTAGGCACTTACTTTCTATACGTTAATACCTATTTGTTAAACAACCATAGAAGGTACTGTCACGATGGCGTTGAATAACAATGGTCCAAAAGCGGCGACGGACAGCGATTTCATATAATTTGTAATTCTACGGCCAGTTTTATAGCCTAGGTAGTTTCACCGGGCTGTCTCCTAATTTCTATTGTCACACTTCGGCGTCATGTTAAGTGTTGCGTTTAGTGTGTTGATACAGACGTGCTAGAAAATGTCTGGAGTCGCATTTTAAACACGTACGTAATTTCTTGGTCAAGAGGATATTGTTGTGTGATGAACTACTCTGTTGTTTAAAATTGTAATGGCTAGATTTGGTAAACTTCATTGTCTTAGTAATAAAGTTAATTTATTTCATGGATCTGGTACTCATTTCTTGTACCTCCCTGTGTTTTATGCTGTTGTGGTGTACTATACTTGTTGGTGATTCTATTAAATAAATAAATAAATGATGCAAATGACTTTATATCGCTCGTTGCTATGACAACATTTGTTAAGGAGTTATTTTTTTATAAGTTTTGGGATGATCGTTCCATTAACTAAGGGGTTAACCGATTTCAAAAAAGGAGGAGCTTCTCAATTCGACTGTGTTTTTTGATAGTTATCCTCAACGGAAGAGAGAATCGCTGAAATATAGGTATCGCGTTTAACTATAGAAAAAAACTAAACTATATGTATATAGCACGGTTTGAAAGGTTGCTTTTGCTGAATGCTGCAAACCTTCGGTCAGTTACAAATCTTAAGAGTATTAAGAAATTTAACAATTTGAAATGAAATTTTAACCTATATATTTATCATATTGTAGTAACCGAAAAAAGCTTACTTATATTTAGAATATTCTATTGAAAACTAGGGCTCATATCAATTACTGTATGTATGTAACTCATGTAGGTACTCAGGAACCATGCTAGGAATTATTTACGTAGGATTCGAATTTACGACCTTTTGCCCCTGAGCTATCATTGACATTAGCAATACCAGGGGGATTGCCAATGTGCTGTACACCTTATTACAATGACTTAAAGGCAACTGACTCTCAAGTGAAACTGCCGGAACACACCAACAAGTCCTTGACAGATTCAACTTGACGGTGGTTTTAAGGCGATGATAGCTCAGTGGTAGTGACGTCGGATACCACGGCGAAGGTCGTAGGTTCATACCCTACAAGCTTGAGCTTTCGGTGAAGGAAACCATCGTGAGGAAACCAAGCACGGTAGAGTACTTTGTAGTACCCGACTGGCTGGCTACCACCCTCATGTTGAAAATCTGTCGCAAAGCACCTATCGGTGTGTTCCCGTTGCACTTGATAGCCTGATGCATTTAAGGTATTGCAATAAGGTGTACAACACATGAGCAATCCCCCTGGTATTGCTAATGTCTATAGGCAACGGTAGTCACTTACCATCAGGTGACCCGTCAGCTTCGTTGTCACTTGTGGTATAAAAAAACCGGCCAAGTGCGAGTCCGACTCGCGCACGAAGGGTTCCGTACCATTGACTAGGTAAACAACAGTAGGTACACAAACTTATTATTAAATTAAATATACAATTGAGTATTTTGTGAATATTTCAAGTGCCTACCTGTTGCCATTATTGACATCGAGCAAAAAAGGGCAAAAAAATAGCGTTTTTTGTATGGGAACCCCCCTTTAATATTTACTTTATTTTGTTTTTAGTATTTGTTGTTATAGCGGCAACAGAAATACATAATTTGTGAAAATTTCAACTGTCTAGCTATCGTGGTTCTTAAGATACAGCCTGGTGACAGACAGACGGACAGACAGCGAAGTCTTAGTAATAGGGTCCCGTTTTTACCCTTTGGGTACGGAACCCTAAAAACGAACAGTATAGGCTACTACAAACACGCTACAAGTACATAGCCCCAACAAAGATCTCACTTCCCCGTCGACCTTGAACTAGATGTTCCACTTTCACTGATACCGACTACACAGATATTTTACGATAACGGGAATTGAATTCTTGTAATAACATTGTTTAGCTTCAAAATGGGTACTTTGTACCCCTTTTTATAAAGGTTAAAGTTTATATGGAGAAGGAGTGCAGAAAGCTAATATTTTTATAAAATATGCTTTAGAAATAAAACTTAATAAAAAAATCATTACACACACTACCATGCGTTTGACACACACACACACATATCATAATCCTCCTCTGTTTGTCAACTGAGTAACTTTTTTTATTGACAGTTATTGAAGAGACTATTTTCCTAAAAACTTTTTGGTCGAATTCCGATCGAGCGAGCACTAGTGATAATAAACATGCTGTGACAAACGGACAGACAGAGATATACATGTGAGCTGAGCCTATAAGCATTCCTTTTATTCATCAGATATACGGAACCTTAAAATGGATAAGATAAAAACTACATTGTTAATCTCATAATGAGCTGATTCAAGATTTATTATTTTATATCGTATTAGCTGTCCCCCGCGGTTTCACTCGCGTTCCCGTGGGATCTTATCTTTTCCCAGGATAGCCTACACTCACAAATAACGTGGCTTTCTATTGGTAAAAGAATTTTCAAAATCGGTTCAGTAGATCCATAGATTACTCCCTACAAGCTCACAAACTCAAAAACTTTATAATATGAAGGTTTCTAGTCCGAAAAAAAAATACCAAACACTTTTTTCTTCAGCTAGTAAATAATCATGATCAAATATCACTTTCAAAAAGTGACAGGTTCAAGAAAACAAATCTTTTTGAGTCGTATCTAGACATATCTGCACGCGTTCTTTCACTTTTAGTTAATTAAATTTGTTATAACAAATCGCACGGACATTTCTCTTGGCAACTTTCACTTGGAGTTCACTTCAAATGGTTATTTCGCTCTGTTAACTATAAAATTATTGTCAGTCAGACATAATTCTGTGTAAATTATGACATTGTAATACATACATACATATATTATATTACATATTACTTAATTGTTTCATGTGTTCATGTTGGTAGGCACTTAGTATTCTTTTGTTTTTTTAGTTTTATTTTTCATGTCGTTATGTATATTTAAAATTAGAATTTTGATATCAAGTTGGTCAAAGATCCACTGTTAAAAAAAAATTGCCTTGCTGAGTTTCTTGCCGGAGTCTTCTCAGTTTAAGTGTATTCCGAACCGGTGGTAGAGTCAATTGTAACGTTCATATGTGCCTTTTACAAATTTTTGAAGCTGAAATAAATTGTTGCACTGATTTATTGCAGTGGAGTTACACAATACGAAAAACTTCGATGCAATGCTTAATTTGAACTGTAAATTTTACGGTTTTTATCGTAAGTACGGAGAATAAAATTATTGTAAAACCAAAAATAATAAAATTGAAAAATAACCACATATAATTTTTATGCTATTATTAAAGCAATAAAACTAAAAACTCGTGATTTACTAATAGTAAAACTTTCTATGAACAAAATTACTAAATATATTGAAATATTTATATTTTTAAAGATTTTTATCTGTAGTTAAAGTGGACGGACAGCATTTAAAGTGATGATTATCTATCGAAAGCGTTGAAAAGTTACACTCCTTGATTTACTTATTCATATAAACATTTTATATCTATAGGTAGGTACTAGTCTAATAATATTATAAAAAGGTAAAGTTTTTAGGGGGTAAACTCTGGATTTACAGAACCGATTTTGAAAATTCTTTTGAAAATTTTGAGTGTCAAGGCTATAATTTTATCCCGGGAAAAGATAAGATCCCACGAGAACGCGGGTTAAACCGCGGGGGTCAGCTAGTTTTATATAATATTACTAACTTCCACCCCGCGTCTTCACTCGCGTTTCCGAGGGAATTAAAATAAAGTATAGCCAGGTTTTTCGTTCATAATGCAGTTTTCAGCAGGTGAAAGATTATTTAAAATCAATTCAAAAACTCATTTATTCAGTTTAGGCCCTTGTAAGGCACTTATGAACGTTAACGAAACTATGTTTATTTTAATTTGCAAAATAGAACTAAAAAGCGTCAAAGTCAAAACCATTTATTCAGTTTAAGTCCTAGAAGGGCACTTATGAAGGTCAAATTACAGAAGTTACCACCGGTTCGGAAGTCGGCCTTCAAGTGAGTAGAACCGGCAAGAAACTAAGCAAGGTTACATTTTTAAAATATTTTTGAACCATCTGAACTTGGGACTAGCTTAACTTATTTATAATTAAAAAATTGCCCCAAATCATTTGCCCTTGAATTGTCATTGAAACTGCTGAATTCCACTTCTTTGGGCATACTAGCCTTCTTATTACTACTATGAGCTTCTGGTCCTCACAAAGTAAAAAAAAACATAAAAATTATTAAAATAGCATGTAGAGCAAACATTACATTCAAATGAGTTCTTATCGTCAAAAAATTGTTGAAGAAGATGATCATGCAATTCGTGCAACTTTAAATATTAAGATAATGCCTATAACATTAGAATACCCAGCGATCGGAGACGGAACCCAGGCCTACATAGCAACCAGACCGTGGTAGAAACGCATACCGGGTGCATTGCATTCACTCAAATGCACCACTCTACTCTCACGATCATATCGATTGTTTTTAATTGATATGTTGGGGTTAATCACCTTTGTGAAATTACCGCGTAAATTTGCGATTGGTTGTTCGAGGGAAAGTTGGTTAAAAGTTTTTTTTACTATCTTTAAATTGATTTTTTAATACACTGTATAGTATTTCAAAATAAATACTAATTTGTGTATATATATTTAGGTTTTTTTTAAACTAAACATACCCCTACACTTTAGAGAAGTTTAGCCTTATATATGTTTAGGTTATATAAATAATTATTTCTACTATCACTATATTATTTAATCAATAAACACAGTAAAAAAATTACGATTTTATAAACTCGATAAAAAGAGCAATGACTGGATATCTATTTTGGACTGGAGCAATTGATAGTGCAGCAATTGCGCTACATTTGCTATTTGATAATTTTACGTAATAAATGCACTTACGGTCCGGTTATTTATCTAAAACACAAATATAATGCGCAGTTTAATATACTATCCATAACATTATGAAACAAAAATTGACAGAAAAGTAAGTAACAATTTTTTTTAAGTACTTACTACTGTTTGTCTGTCGACCCTTTACACTGCTTCGAATCTAGCTCTCAAGTAAAACCACCCGACATTACTTACCCGACTTACACTACCTAAACCTAATTCAGTTATCCATAAAAACACTGATCTCTTTGTTAAACTAACAACCGCCCATATGAACTTACAAATAAGACATTGAAA
Source organism: Ochropacha duplaris (assembly GCA_951361185.1). Taxonomy (NCBI): domain Eukaryota; kingdom Metazoa; phylum Arthropoda; class Insecta; order Lepidoptera; family Drepanidae; genus Ochropacha; species Ochropacha duplaris. Next base: position 3,782,067 of record OX592718.1, on the reverse strand, counting down.
GTAAAATCTCATAGGCTAATATATTCAAGTACGCCGTAAAACAATCAATTCGGCAATACATGACCACAAAATAGGTACACACAGAAGCTCACTCTCGCCAACATCACACATACACATCGACAACGTCTACATGCAGATAGACGGATTCAAATTAGTGATTAACGTTTTTTAAGGTGATGATAGCTCAGTGGTAGTGACATTGAATACCTCGGTGAAGGTCGTGTCCTACAATTAGCTTGAGCTTTCGGTAAAGGAAAACATCGTGAGGCAACCACAGCACGGTAGGAGGGTACTTTGTAGTACTCGACTGGCTGGCTAGCACCGTCATGTTGAAAATCTATCGCCAAACACCTATCGGTGTGTTCCGACAGCTGCAGTGAGAGCCAGTTCCCATCTAGGCTTTGTGTGCTTACCACCTTCGGCCACATCATCACTTACCATGGTGAGATTGTGGTCAAACACAAGCTTATAACGAATAAAAAAAATACTACTTAAAAAATACTAGTTCTAATACGGCTACTGGTCAATATTCGCCCATAATACCTACATTTGAAAAGAAAACTCGGTGTGTTCCGACAGCTGCAGTGAGAGCCAGTTCCCATCCAGGCTGTGTGTATTTGTCACCTTCGGCTATATCACTTACCATGGCGAGATTGCGGTCAAACATAAGCTACCCAAAAGTAAAAAAACAAAACAGGGATGTTTATGCCACGTTTATACACAGAATAGTGATAGATTGCCTAGAAACAGATGCTTGTAAGACAGAATAATACAATTAAAAACTTCAGATATTATAAAATAATGTTATTTGAACCCCTAATATAAACATTCTTATTTTTAGAATGATTACACGGCTACCGCTCATTTGTCTACGTGTGCGTTCATTTCTTAATGTTCCTACTGTGCATATCTATTTCGTGGCATGAGTCAGATGAAAAATAAAAGTCACTTTCTCTTTCCTACAGAGAACTGTATGACATCAACGTGTTCGGATTACGGATATGCGTCACCGTTGGAATTTGACGTATCCTTACTAAAATAAAAAAAATAAGAAAGTACGTTTTCTTATCTATGTTTGTAACATTTAACAGCTGACTAATGACTTTTTGGCGGGAACTTGCGAAGTGACGTTGCATTTTCATTTTATTTTCAATAAATTCGTGTATTTTGAATTTTATTGAATAATATCGGTGGTGTTTTGTCCAATAAAGATCAATCTATGTGCACAAGTGAAATGAAATGAAATGAAAGCGTGTATCGTGACTTTTCAGGTTGTCCCAAAAAGTCCGTGAAAAGTTTTAGTGGAATGAGGACTAGACTTTACAGTGAATGTGACAATATAACGTGACTATAACACAAAAGAAGAATATTTAAAATCAAGAAATGGCTCAAAGGTCTAGATACCAAGCCAAAAACATTTAAAAAAAACAGCTCGCCCAGAACCTGTTGGTGTGTTCCGGCAATTGCACTTGACCTGATAGCCAGTTTGTCTTTAAGGCATTGCAATAAGGTGTACAACACATTGGCAATCCCCCTGGTATCGCTAATGTCTATAGGCGGCGGTAGTCACTTACCATCAGGTGACCCGCCTGCTTCGTTGTCACCACAAACTACCAAGAGAACTAACGTGTTGTCACTTGTGGCATAAAATTATAGAATAAGCTCCCCACCGGTATTCCCTAGGGAGCAGCATGAGGTTTTTCAAGAAGGATGTAGAGTATGAACAGATAATTCAAAGTCGGCAATACACGGGTCATACACCTGATGTTGCAAGCGTCTATAGGCTTCGGTAATCGCTTACCATCAGGCGGTTTGAGGTTACCACCTTTGTAGTATAAAATACCTGTCGATGAGATCCGGTGGTTTCACTCACTTTACATCGTATTATTGTTCATCACAGTTTTAAAGTGCGGGTTCATAAATTGTACCCATATAATAATCATGACATATAAGTGTTAATTGCATGTGATATGTGTTTTAAAATACTGTAACTGTTTTTTTTTGTTGCCGTTGTCATTTAGCAAAAAATGGAACGCCTAAATAAAAATGTTTTTGGTCAAATAGACGTTGCACTTATGGCCAGGCACTTATGAGTAGTCTAGACTCTAATGCATAGGTCGGAGGGTTGTTTTTTCTGAGAAGAGCCGGCAATAAACTCAGCAATTACTTTAAAAAAACAAATTACACCTATTACATTTAATCATTATTTATCTAGTCTCACTGATAATATTTGCGTGTTAAGGCGGCAAAATAATAATAAATTTGACTAACTAAGTAAATAACAAACTCAAGCTGACCAGCCCCCACAAGCAGAACATGTTCACAAGTATGACGCGTGTGGCAGCCACCGCTCTCCTCGCCATATTGTAGCCTATTTTGTTCTCTCCATCTGTCCAATATCACAATATTATTTAGAGACTATTACAACTACAAAGATGTTTTTTTTTATTTGACCTAAAAAATAGGAGGCAATTCTCAATTCAACAGTTTGTTTTTTACGTTATAATTGCCTGTCATACGATTTTCATGTATTTTTGTGTGATAGAACAAGAAATATTCCTGCTATCCTACTAATATTATAAATGTGAAAGTTTGTATGTTTGGATGTTTGTTGCTCAATCACACAAAAACGGCTGAAAGTATTTTGATGAAACTTGGCACACAGGTAGATTATATCCTGGAATAAAATATAGGATACTTTTTATCCCGGGATAAGATAAGATCCCTCGAAAAGTTTATTATAATTCACAATTGTAAACATATCGAATAAAACACGAAAGGTCGACATTTACATCTTTATATTCCCAAAACACGGTTTCACGAATCTTAATCGATTCAAAGACCGAATTCCAATTCGAAAGTGTGTTACTTTACTCGATCAAATGTATTTAAAACGATTATTATTCGATTCACGTTACCGACAGCCTTACTGAGCTAGCATCCTGCTTAATTTTCGTACTTTTCCGGTCAAGTTCGTGATGTTATTTTGCTGGTAAGTCCACGTTAGACCGATGCCCTGGTTACAGATGAAACCTGATTGGAAAAAGTCGGGGTTGGGCTACATTTAACTAAATAACCAAACACGGTGGACCGACGATCTTGTGAGGATCGCAGGAAGCCACTGGATGCTGATAGCGCAAGACCAGCCATTGTGGAGATCCTTGGGGAAGGCCTTTGTCCAGCAGTGAACGTCTTCCAGCTTCCGAATCAGTAGTTCCTGAGATTAACGCGTTCAAACATACAAACTCCTTATATGTATATTTGTTTAGTATTATATGATCGGTAGTCATAACCTTTTCTATGTGTGGGTGTTATATATATAATTTATTTAAGTTTTATGGAACTAGGTCTATTTGATCTAGATATAAAATAGGTTTCTGTATTATATGATTCATCATCATTACCAAAAGAGTTCGGTAAAAATATTGTATGACTTATTTTTTATGTCAGAAAGTTGATAATATGCACAAACACGATGCGACATGCGACATGCGACCTTTTACTGTGCTTTTACTGCTAGTGGACCGTTAGAAATAGCTTTAAGGCGATGATAGCTCAGTGGTAGTTACATTGGATACCGCGGCGAAGGTCGTGGGTTCGTACCCTACAAGTTTGAGCTTTTGGTGAGCCGGCTGTACTGAGACTGTTAAATGCGGTTAAGGCGTACAGCATATTGGCACACCCCCCTAGTATTGGTAATATCTAAAACGACGGTAGTCACTTACCATCAGGTGACTCGCCAGCCTGGTTCTCACCTGGTACCTATAAAAAAAATATTTTCTCAATAATTCACCTACACAGTACATCCTATAATTTCTCCCACATCAGACAGAAATTGATTTCCAATTTACAGCGAGATTTAATAAGAAAATACAATTTTCTCAGGGTAAATTATGGCCGTAAATACGTCACTTTCCAAACGAATTGGTAACAGTTTCTCCTGTCACGAATATCCTCACTTAGTATTATTAGATGACTCAGCATCCGTTATATGTGACCGATATTTGCGCCCTGTGGTAAATACAGATTATAAATAATATTAGATACAGAGTATAAGCTTAGTAGGAATGAAGAGAAATGATCGTTTACTTGTGGTATTGTACAATAAAAAAATAACTATTCTAAAATTGAGACAATGGGGCCGTGGGGACCAGCTGCTCACCGCGTTTATCGTCTCATCGCGAAACGCCTCATCGAAGCGTCACGTGACCGGAGGGCTGGCGAATACTTTGCCCAACGTATTAGCATTGCCATCCAAAGAGGCAATGCTGCCAGTGTTCTGGGCACGCTACCACCTGACAGCGATCTGGACCAGTTGGCCTATTTAGTGTAGTAAAATTTTAAGTTTTTTATTTTTATTTGTGTAATTAGATTATCTGTAATATATTAGTTAGTCTTAGTTCCTAAATTAAAGCAGCTGCTATTTAATATTAAGTTAGTAAAAACCTACAAGGAGATTTTAAATTACTTTTTTATTGATGAAAACAAAAGATTACATTTATTTTTATAACTTGAAATGATCATACATTAGTCAAAATTTTGTTAAATTTTACACATTGACTTAAAATGAAACAACTTAGTTATTTTTTGAGCATAACGTACCTACTAGTTTCAAATGAAATGATTACTTGATTGTCTCAACCAACTAGGAAAACAAACTATAAGTTAGAAGTTATTTATAGCTAAAACAGGCGAAAAAAAAGACAAAAACATAGTGTATTTTTTTTTAATGGCAATATCTCGGAAACCAGAAAACTTTTACTAAGGTCATGTTGATATTATCTGATAGACCTGAAGCCAATCTATCTCCAGTGTCACTCTGGCGTGTTATTTTTGGGACACCGTGTATATTTTTAAAGACTACATTTTATTTTATTTGTAACTAATTTTCTTATTCCAGATTCAAAAAAACTCTTCGGCGGATATAGAATAACACCATCATACTGCAAAGCATCAAGAGCTGCCAAATATAATAGAGGGAATACGATATGCATGTTCAATCACGAATGTGTCCAAAGAGGTGGAGAAGTGGTCGGAGCCTGCATGGATGGATTCCTTTTCGGAGCTTGCTGCCAACTCAAATCTGACAGTCAATCTCATATACCAAAAGGCCCAGGAGTAGTTATGACCAGCTATCTAGATTACCCTGATGCAGAATCAGAAACTGATGACTACGATTCAGATCAACTCTACGCTTTACACAATAGTTATAAACCTGTAGTCACTCCTGGTTATAAGCCTGGTGAAAAAAGAGAAACTACTACATCAACTCCCATAAAAGATAAAAGTACTGAAAGTGTTCAAGCTGAAATAATTTCTGAAGGATTCAGTCAGATTACAAATACCTTATTAAGTACACCACCGAAAGATAATAACTTTGTTTATATCAAACCTGCAAAACCTGATGGATATTATTCACACAGCTCTATAAATCACGGAGGTCCTGACACTATACTTGTACATACAAATGGTTCTATTGTCGATACTGTAGTTAGACCTTCTGATTTTAATATTCAAATATCATCAATGCAAACTAAACCTACTGTTACTCCTAGTACGACTACGATTACAGCAACACCTAAAACTGTATCTACTCATCGACCAATTTATACTAAACCAGTGTTTAAGCCTAAACCAATCAAAACGACCACAGAAAATTATGTTATGGTTTCAACAGTAACAAAAGAAAATGACCTATCGTCAATTGATAGCATAATTCAGATGCTTAATGATAGCACGCCAAGTCTCAAAGATGAAGTTACGTCTCCCACATCATTCGATGTAATGGAAACCAAATCGTCACCTTCACCAACAGCTACAGTATCTCCTGTTTCATACAGCAGTACTTATCCTGATTATTATCTATCAACAGGGCATTACATAACGCTAAAACCTTCTACGCATTTAAGTACAGCGTCAACGTTTTTCTCAACTAAGAAACCTTATACAAAAAAACCAACGTATGATTATACGTATACGACTCCAAATAGTATACCACAAGGCGAGAAGACGAGTAAACCTTATTATTCATCACCCATCCCTAGTCAATCAACTAGTCAAGCTATCGATGCATTTAATAGATATCCAACGGATCCAAGCGATTTCGGAGATACAGTATCTACCTTTACCTATGTTAGTTCCACTACAGCAAAGCCAAAACCATCAACATCAACTCGAAAGCCTCCATCTACTAGCTATGTAACTGGAGCTAATCCTTCTAGACGACCAATCACTCCTCTATTACAGTCTTCCAGTATTGCACCCAGCTACGACATCGCTCCAGATACATTCTCAAGTGTAACTCCAACTGTTATAGTACTTAATAGTTACCAAACACCCAGACCTGAAGAAGAAAAGGAACCACAATTTGTTGAGATATCGCAGGAACCATTTAAGAAGCCCGTCAGCCAGATAACAGTAAATAATCATATAGCTGCAACGAATAATATTTATATGGGAAAACCACCACCGACTTATGAAAGACCATCATCACCAACCGTGGTTATAACACCTAAACCAGCACCGATAACAACTCCATATCCTATAAAAGCGTCTGCAAGACCTATTCCAGTGTTAACAAGTCCAAGTTTTGAATCAATCACTGAATTTACTCCAACAACTTTCAAACCGGAGCAGCAGACGTCACCCGATGATTCAATAAATTTCCCACCTGTGAGGAATCCAATGCTTAACGTAACTGGTTCCAATCTATCCTACAATACAAGTATCATGTCTGATAGCGAATATGATATTTTACATGACGTAGAATTCACAACACCTACGTGGCAGGAGGATGAGAAACTTAAAGAAAAAATGAGTCTTTTTGTAAATAAAATAGTTGGAAGTCTTCAAGGAACTTTCCAAGAGTTACACGACATAGTTATATTAGATAAAAAACCGAATACAAATTTGACGAGGGTGACGACGACTCAGAAGCCGAAGAAAACGATAGCGACAACGAAAAAGCCATTGGTGACGACGAAGAAGCCGATTCGGTTAACTACGACGAAAAAGCCGCTGATTAAGACTACTAAGAAACCTACAAGGCTGACTACATCGGTAAGGAGGCCTACTACTACGGCCCCACCTCCAACCACAACCACTAAGAAATCGGTGAGAGTTTTCTGTAATTTTAACAAAAGAAATACCTACTTTTATTATATCTACATCAAAGCCAGTTCTAGCAGTAAAATAACAATGACTATTTTTATTTGGACATCTGTCCTGAGCAGAAAAGTACATAGCCAAAAACTGTTATACCAAAATGCTCGTGAAAGCTTATGTGCTCGCCTTTATGAATTGTTAATTTTCTTGGGACGATTAAAAAACTATGAGCCCAAAAAAATGTTTATAGAAACATTGCTTAACAAACTTCGGTATACGTAACAATACAACATATTCTGGCACGAAATCAACATGATGATAAAGTTATTCCTTGCAGTTTTAGCAATAAAAGAGAAACTACACAAAATACCACTGATTGAGAAATCATTCCATGGTTAGTAGCTGAACTGATCACCAAACAGGAACAATCTATAATTTAGGAACTAGCTGTTCCGCGCTGTTTCACCCGCGTTCCCGAGGGATCTTATCTTTTCCCGGGATAAAAGTTCCATTCAGCCGTTCTGTCGTAAATGAGTAACATACATCCATCCATCCAAAGATTCACATTTATAATATTAGTAAGATTATAAGTTTTATTATGATATAACGATTTTTTTCAATAATTAATTATTCTTTTAGATAAATAGCGTTTTATAATATTATACTACTGTCTACAAAATTCTAAATTAATATTTACAAGTTTAGTAAATTTGGGTTTGCTGAATTGAGCTTCAGAGGAATTTCTGAACTCATCATCAATCAGACACTTGGCCTTGCCTTTAATTAATCTCCTCCTAGGTGACGACCACAAGGAAACCAAAGCCGACTAGGACCACCACCACAGTAGCACCGACTTCCACCACAGAGCTGTCTGATGAAATCACCACAGAGAACTACATTGATCAGGCGATTGACTATAATGATAAGAATTGTGAGTAGAACCTTAACTTTAAGAATACCTTTTAATTTGTATCGTCAATCAACACACTACATATTATAAAAGTTACTGTTAGTACGTTTGGATGTAGGAGGAAATCGATACTACTGAACCGATTTCAAGTCCGGTAGGTTGCTTTTGTTGAGAAGAGCCGGCGAGAAACTTAGCAATTACTCTTTTCAATTATTTTTTTCACAAACAATATTTTCGTATATTCCAGTATGCGGCGTCCGTCCGTTAGCTAAATCTGCACGTATAGTCGGTGGTAAAAACGCCAGGTTCGGTGAGTGGCCGTGGCAAGTCTTGGTGCGAGAGTCTACATGGCTTGGACTCTTCACCAAGAACAAATGCGGCGGGGTCCTGATCACCAGTCGATATGTTACTACTGCTGCGCATTGTCAGCCTGGGTAAGTATTATGTCTTGATTTAAGCGGCTAGATGATTTTTTTGTGTTAAAATTGCGTTGCGTAAAGTTTATGGGGAATAAATAAGTGGCATTGCAACACATGCAAATATTTTCAAAGAGTCATCATTAATAATAGCATAAGAATATGGGTATAGCTTCGATAAAACTAAAGTTAAAATTGTAATAATCACTAAAATGATAGTTCAGTGGGTAATGTTCCTTTAATGAGCTTGAGCTATCATTGTGAGTAAACTCTATCTGGCTCCAATTTAGTTGAAAATCTGTCGCAAAGCATAAATATGAGGTACTTTACCTTTTACTAAAAAACTAATAAACTTAAAAACCATTTGTCTATCTTTAACATCTATCCATATTTCGCCTAATATCATTAATGCGAAAGTAACTCTGTCTATCTACTTCTTTTCACAGCTACAGGGCTGAAGCGAATTAGATAAAATTTGTTATGAAGACTTTATAGAAAGACTTTTCAATCAATAATTCAAAATTAAAACGAATTCCACCGAGATAAATTCTCGGGCAATAGCCACTAAAATAATGACGCTAAACATAAAATCTTCAACCATTTCAGTTTCCTAGCATCTCTAGTAGCAGTATTCGGAGAGAATGATATATCTGGGGATAAAGAACCCAAGAATCCCGTATCAAGGAATGTACGACGAGTTATAGTTCATCGGCAATATGATGCTGCGACGTTTGAAAATGATCTAGCGCTGCTTGAGTTGGAATCACCGATTAAATTTGACGCTCATATTGGTAAGTGGATAACGATTTATTCGGGATGATTCGAAGTCGTTAGTATCAGTTACAAGGCTTGAAATTTATAAACTGTGATATCATAAAAATGTCATCTACATACATTTTGGTTGAGGTGCTATTGAACTTTTGTAAGAAATGACTTTCGTTTTCACTTGATGAGAGTTTTCATCCCTGAAGGCGTATCGGTTAGATTGCCTATTTCTTAAATAAAGTCTAGCGAATGATAAATCTGACAAATTGATTTTAATTGACTTCTATCCAAAGCCATGAACATATTTATATTGGTTACATTGGTACACCAAGATTTTTCACTGTTAAGAAAATAAAGCAAATTGAATTATTATAATTTCCAAGAATAATGAAAGTAAGAGAACCATTGACGAACTGATAAGATTGTATGACCAGTCAGGTGCTACAAATTATCCTACCACCGTCCTATGGTTTCCTCACGATGTTTTCCATTACCAAAAGCTCAAGATCATTGTAAAATTCGAACACACGTCCTTCGCGGCTGTATCCGACGTCACTACTACAGAGCTATCATCGCCTTCGGCTTTTCTCTTCCACTCCGCTCTATCACAAGTCATCTCAATACTCACACCTTTATAAACACATCATTCTTCACGCCATTCATACCTTCTTCCTCTACCTCTCGAGTAGAGCAGGCAAATGATAATGAAATTATAATTCCAGTGCCAATCTGCATGCCTCCTGATGAAGGGGAATTTACGGGACGTATGGCGACAGTGACAGGATGGGGTCGACTCAAGTACGGGGGTGGAGTACCTGCCGTACTGCAGGAAGTTCAGGTAATATCAGGACCAAAAATGTCTTGAAAACGAGTCATTATATTTCAAATTTTGATCGCAATTAACTTTTAGACTTTGTGGCCGTTAGGGTCGATGAGGTGGTTGAATAACGTAACTGCAACGTGGATTTCATTACATAAACATCTGTTTGCTTTATGATTATTGCTATTAGTATTGTTTCATGAATGTACATCTACACGAATATTATAAAGTGGTAATCTCCGAAACTAGTGATCCTATTTTGAAAATTATTTCACTAATATGAAGTTTATTATCTTTGAGTGCTAAAAACTATTTTTCATCTCAAAACGCTGGTTGCATTGTATCAGTTATCTTGCTTCCTTGGTAAAAGTTTAGTTAGTAATCGGCTAGCCGTTATGTAGAAATTTCCAAAAAATATTGATTTACTTTCGTACTTTGGAGACAATTGCACCCCGAATAGGTCTTCCGGGATGACTTTTTCTCTCCAATGTTCCTTGCTACGGCTGCTTAATTTTAAATCGGATGGCTTGTAAAGAATTTTTTATTGATATATTTTTGTATGCCAGCCATGTTCCAAAATATTCATGACTGAGTATATTGTTGATCGGATCTTTTTAACTTGTAATTAATTTCATGTTATCCTAGGTGCCTGTGATAGAGAACAGCGCTTGCCAGGAGATGTTCCAGACAGCTGGTCACGCTAAAAAAATCCTCAGCTCCTTCATTTGCGCTGGATACGCTAACGGACAGAAGGACTCTTGCGAGGTAAGATTTAAAACATGGAACAAAAATTCTTCAAAATATCTCTACGGTTACTAAAGGTGTAGTTGAAATTGGCACACAAGACTTTATGAACCTATGATATAAATAAGAAGCGTGTAATACCGATATGACGGGAGAGCCGTATGGATGAAGAGTACACATTGCGCGACCACGAATGATTAGGAACGAGGCATGCAAATGACTTTCATTCGAAATGATGATATTAGTAGGCTAATAGATGAATGGCTATTTGCCCGTTATGAAATCGTTTTGGTTTTGAAGGACTATTCTTTAAAATTGTATTGTAGTGGTACAGACGTCAAATACCATAGAGAAGTCTATGATTTCGAATCCTGCAATAAACTTGAAATTTCGGTGAATGAAACCTCGCGAGGATAACATAGAACGGCGGCAGGCTTTGTGGTCAGTGAAGATCTGCAATTAAGAGTCAGTTTCCTACTAAGCTTTGTGTGCTTACCACATACAGCCACATTATCACTTACTATGTTGAGATTGTGGTCAAACATCAGCTTATCCAAAAGCTAAAAACTTTAATAAATATCCGGGACATTCCTCACGCACAACCATCTGATCTCAAACTAAACAGAGCGTGTGCTATGGAAACCAGATAATACATATTGTAGCTTTTTTGATATGAACAGATTGGAATCGAACTAACGACCTATTGCGAACCGGCTCGTCAGATATAATAAATATAAATGTTTCCTAAATGTTTCTCAGGGTGACAGTGGAGGCCCTCTAGTTCTCCAAAGAGACGATGGTAGGTGGCAGCTCGTGGGAACTGTCTCTCATGGCATCAAGTGTGCTGCCCCCTTCCTCCCTGGAGTGTACATGAGGACCACCTTCTACAAACCCTGGCTCAAGAGTTTCACAGGGGTCCATTGAGTCAAGATAAATATTTGAAAAAATAAGTGGACACTGTATAAAAATAAAAATAAAAAAGGAAGTGATAAAAACTTTTTGGGAAATTTTGTGGAATTTTAAATTGAACCATGTGTCGTTTTAGAATTGAAAACGAGATGTAAATTATTTGATAAGTTATATAGTTTTAAAACAATTTTTACATCTTCAAAACTGTTTACTGTATAAAATAAGAAAATTACAAGCAAATAATTAATTTTTAATATAGTAGAGGTATCCCACCCTAAATCAGTGAAAAGGACGTGAATTTAATTTATTTTTCATTTAAATTTCATACTATGTATTTTAATAATAAATAGAAAAATAAATTTAAACCAACAGCTCTCTATCCATAAATATTTAACAAGTAAATTAAAATAATATCTGAAAATATCACGATGATATGCCATTTTTGTGTTGAAAAATATTGTAACATAGATACAATAGTTGTAAAATTCCTAGTTTTTAATTTGTAAATTAAAAAGGCATTTATTAACTTGTTATTGTATAGTATAATTTAGTTTTAAGACTGAAAAAATGTATAATAAATAATGTTTTATTGTTATTTAAAATAATAAAAGTGTGCATATTTTTTGCTTTGGGAGTGCATTATTTACCTTTTCATATGTACTTATTATTTAGTTAAAAATATGAAACGCTCAAATAAAAACTTTTGCAAGTGTTCAATAAAATGTTAAAGTAATATGACTGTTATGCATTTATTAAATTATTTTAAAGAAATTTTTTATTTTTTATTTTAAAATAAAACAAAAGATAATATAAATTGTTTTAAAAATATTCGATCACGTCGCGTGGTTAGGTTATGAAAATAAGAAAACATGTTTTCTTGCATCATTAAATATTTATTTCACATTAAATGCCAAGCTTTATTTATCAATTTATTATAACTACTATAATCTTTTTAATTCTATAAAATAGTAAATTGTGAGATAAAAAAAACTAGAGGAAATTCAATAATAATACAGGATTTTATAAATCAAAATTAAAAACGAACTATTATCTTTCTTTTTTCCAACGTGGCAATGCTGCCAGCATTCTGGGTACGTTGCCTACTGACAACGACTTTTTTATTTAGATTTATTTAAATTAAATGGAATAAGAAATAAGTTTTAGTTGTAGTTGTAAAACGAACTAGGTAACTTAAAATAAAAAATATTCGGACGAAGGCTGAAATACTCCTCCAAACAAACAAGTATTTAAAAATTAAAAAAAAAAACAATATGTCGATTAAATATACATTAGTGACATTTATAATTTTAAAGCCGAAACTACTTTTTTTTATATGTATTTATATAAAAGCTTTAAATGTTAGCTAGAGAAAAATATATTCCGTTATACACACTTATACATATACTTTGAATATATTGATTTTATTAGTTAAATATATGAATATGATATAACACTTGAGCATAAAAATATATACACACATCAAAAAAAGTTTGCGATCACTTTGAAAAATCGAAATCATCATTTTGATTAATTACCTACTCATATTTTTTTATAAAAAATAAAAAGAGTTTTATTTTTTTAATTTCAAACAAGGTACCTATTTCTATTTAAAGAAAACACATAACAAAGATTGTTTTCTTGATAAAGTTCAATCTAAGAAATTATATCAGCTTATGCTAGTGATCACAAACTTTTTTTGATGTGTGTAGGTACAGAATATATTTAATATAACTTACATTTTGATTTTAAACAGCAAATACACTTATTTACTACAAATACATGTTAATATTTGTTTCAAAAAGGCGAACATATTTTGGAAATTACACATTTTTATTGATAGAGCACAGCAGTATTTGATTTCATTTATTTTATCGAATATTACACCTATTATAGAACTTATATCTATCAAATCTAATATAGAACTTATATCCACAAATTATATGAGCTATAATAAACTTTAAAGATTTCAATATATGCAGACTATTCCATCACAAAAAGCTTCTAAGCACTAAATAACAATAGATGCAAGAAATATTCAGGATGCATTATTTTTTCAGCTTTTCCTTTAATTTCTGTATTTTATTTCACTTTAAAATACCAAACTTATAAATAGTACTTAGTTAATTATTAATAAAGTTCATAATCAAATAATGTCAGTTGGATACATTGTGCATAAAAAATAACCTAAAATGAAAACGCATTTAACGCCATTCAATCTATCCTAATAAAATTTACAAGAGTAAAATATATTTAATGCCATAAAAAAAATAAGAATTTTTCCATATCAGAAAGTATTTTTCATTATACCTACTACCTAACCTTCACAACGAAATAATTAAAGATTTTGAAAAGGCATAAACACCAAAAAGTAATTAAAATATGAACATTGAATATAATGACATCGGCACTACTACAATCGACATTTATAAATCCAAGCCCTATTTTATTATTGCTACAATACACATTATATGCACGGATTCACTTTGAAATTTTCCCTTTATAATGCAAACATTTCTTACATATAGCATCTGCCTTATCTTTGATCGATTGTGTTGACATCGGCCTTTCAGATTCAGGCTTCGGGTCCTCGGCTTCAAAAGGGCCTTCACTGAACTGTTGAATCAATTTCTTAATATAACTCCCTGGGCCTCTAATCGTAAGCTTTGTATTACAATCTTCAGTGGAACTTTCAACTTTATCTTCAATAGCATTGTGTCTATATTCACTAAGCATCTGCAAGCCATCTTGGAAATTTTCAAATGCTTGAGTAATTTTATCTCCGATATTTAATTTTTCTTCTATGTCACTGAAATGGACAGATTTTGATGTTTCTGGTTCATCTACAATATTTTTTGAGCCCGTAGGTGTAATAATGATTTCACTGTTTTTAATATCAATCGTTATTTTTGCGTCGTCCAATTGTAAACCACTTAGGGAGACGTCAACAGATTTCGAGCGGTATTGCCTAGATGGAGCTAGTGGTACTTGCAGTTGGTTCGAGTCTGCGCAGAGTTCCTGTTTGATTGTGCCGGTAGATGTCACTGGTGATGATGAGAGGGATGATTTTTCAGCTGGGCTGGATCCTGGAGTTTTAATTGACTTTGTAAAGGAAAAATACGATGTTATTCACTACATAATTAATATGGCAAAATGTATAGAGATGCTTATTGATGACGTATTGACTGATTTATAAGTAATGTTTATAAATACGTTTGTTAGTACCCCATCACCTCAATAAAAAATTGAATTACCTCGAGTCTAAATATGAGCTTCAATTACATCAGTTTTCGGCCCTAGAATATAACATAAAAGACAAATTAAAATTGTTTCAAAATCCGGATACCATTTTTAAACAGATCTAAACCCCATTTTTTATGAAGTATGTTGTATGAAGCCTTGTACTAAGGTCTAAAGAACCTATTTGAACTTAGAAAGCTATAATTATGAGGTGCATTATTTGGAAAGAGCAGAGGCCTTTAACCTGGGAGCGTCAACCAGAAATATGAAACATGCACGACTAAGTAAGAACAAACCAAATCCAATAAAACCTTTGTTGTTACGTTTATTTATTTTGTTATTTGTATGAATCTAGAAACAGGCAATTGTTTTTTTCCTTTTGTATCAAAAAGCAGATTAAACAAGATTGCGTTAATTACTCAATATTTGTGTGTTGATTATGTTAGACTATGATTCCATCACCTACCATTAGAAGCGTCTTCCCTCTCCTCTTCAAAGCACTGTGGGAGGGACTGCTCCACCATCATACCCTGCACCATGTCCATGCATGAGTCCAGTGAGAACTTCTTCCCACACATCTTGATGCCGCGGATGCGTCTGCGCATCTCTGTGTTTTGTTAGTTACTGGTTAGTAAGCAGGTGATTAGAAGTTGATTTGTTAGATTATTAGAACCATATTGTGATTTTTACTGTTGTGGGTATGACATTAAAGTTTTATGAGTTATAGTTGCTAAATTCTTGGAGATAAATCTTAGTCAAGCCTTTTTTAATGCACTGTGTTCTTAAAATTTCGTAGCAGTCTTATCAAAACATCATAAAACTAAATAAATCAAGTGTAATGAAAAAAGAGTCAAAGAAACACGAGATATAAAATATGACATCTTAAACAAATGAATGCCAAAATTAAAGATCTTATTGATAATTATGTTTAAGCTCCAAAGAAACTTAATAAAATAAATTAAGAATAATTTGCCCCCTTCGGCATGGTTCCGAAGATGCTGGCAGCGTTACATCGCTGTATAGTAATGCTGATACGTTGTGCGCGGAATAAATAAATATAAAGACATGCAATTTAAAGATCGACTATTAAATTCCATAAGGACTCACCAGGACTATCTTTCGGCTCCATCTTTAGCTGTGCAAAAGTCTGCGCACAAGATGTGAGGACCTGCTCGTAGTCGCAGATGGCGGCGTGGGTGCCGTTCACGATCTTTGGACTCATCGGGCTATTGGCTAAGAGGAGGCTAGTTCCAAAGGTAGCGTTTAATTCACGGGTCTCTATTGAAAAAAAAAACATTGTTAGCTCGTATAAATCTTCGTATAAATATGAATGAAAATATTTACCTTTCAAAGAGATCCTAGGTTTCTTAGCAACCACTATGTTGCCATTTTCAGAACCAAATACGTCGATGAGGATCTCCGAAGCAACAGTCTTTATCTCATTCCAGTCATCTATAAACAAAATATATTATTATAAACATTTATTATTTGATTTATTGAATTCTCGTTTAGTCGTCAAATGCACTATCAACCTATGGGTTTCTTTCCGTACAGCTACCTTTTTTCTTATTCTCCGCGATGAAATCCGAAACTACTAAACCGATCATCATGAAATTGTCACACAAATAGCACTTATAATTATCCTGGGAAAAGGAAAGATCCCTCGGAAACGCGGATGAACAAGGGGGACAGCTAGATAAATAGTTTAGAACACAAAGTATCAAAAGTGCGAACTCTAAAGATACAAAATTTTATGAAAACGTTGCTAACCCAATATATCCTGATTAGTTGTCTTCTGCGATGTAATAGTGAACCTGATCACGTAGGTGCCCTTGAAGCAAGCAGGCACAGCATGAATGTAGCCTCTACCGTTCAGTCTCTTCAGCAGTCGCTCAGTGAGAGCGTTGTCACCCTTCAAACGGAACGCTACCATGCCTGGAATGAACCAAATAAATATATTTCGAAAAGCATGTCTCATAATGTAAACCTTGGATATCACCAATATTTTCATCAAAGTTTATAAGGTCAAAATCAATTACATGGAAAGATACCTGTTCCCCAAATCATTTATTACCTCTGTACTGTCTGTATCGGGTCTTCAGAAAGAAATCTGGAAATACGCAACCTTTTGGGCCGAAGGTCAAATAGGTTAAAACAGTATAAATGCTTACCCAGATTCCTTGGCTGAGGAATCTCAAAACGTTGATCAGCAAGAACCAATGCTTCAAACTTCTGAGCCAAACGTACACCCTGTAACAAATGTTGTACTATATATCAAAAAATAGATATGAGCCAAATGAAGCATGTGACAATCAACAAAATCGACCATCTTTTTTAACAGAAATTATAGAGGAGAAGCTAGCTAGCCTTCGCTTATTTCTCTAAGTCTTACGCACCTCTCTGATATGCTTCTGGATTCCAATTACGCCGTAGTTTCTCAAAACAAACCAGAGTTTCAACGCTCTAAAACGGCGACTTAGTGGTATTTGCCAGTGCTGAAAAAAACAAGATTCAAGAAATCATTCATTAAAAATATTTATAAATACCGATTACCACCAGCTGAATACTTTGGATGCGTAGTAGATATGTATTGTAATATATTTTGCAGGTTCAAATGAAACGGTTGGAAGCATTATGTTAATAACCATAGCAAAATTTCATTAAAAATATGTCATAACAACTTTTGCTTTAGGGCTTAGCATGCTTAGGACCTCTGGCCTGATCATCACTAATACGATGAAGGTAAAAACAAGCATGTGCAATATTATTGTGTTTTATGTGAAGTCGTTACATTTTACAATTTAAAGTTATGCAATAATCCCACCAATCACCAGAAACCCATCACCGAAAGTCAAATGTCTTACAAGGAGCTCCTTCTTATCAGGGTCTTCCAGTTGTATCCTTTCACCACACCCTGGTGATATCTTGTTATATCCATGAAGATTCTCTTCAACGTCTTCGTACAAATCATCACTATTCTCAGTATTGACATTACCATTAATATCTTTCTCTAAACTTTTATGTGTCTTAACATAATCATTATCTTTATCTATTTTGGTTACTTCATCATTGTTTGAGATGATTTGAGTATTATCGTTTTCCGTAGGTTTTATTTGATTTATCTTTCTCATTGGTTTCTTTTTGTAGTTTTTTTGTTTACCACCCATCTATATGTTGATTGATTTAAGAATTTTTATATTTGTAACTCTATTCTTTAAAATAGCTTGATTAAAAGAAAATACTCTAAGGCCTAAATTAAATAAATAATTTTAAATCTTTATTTATAAACATTCGTTTAGGTTTTTCAACTATCTCCAATAAAATTTCAAATTTATTTGAACCATTAGTTAAAGTGACTAACATTTTTTTTCTTACTACAATTACATCACAATAAAAAACATTGATATATTATTTTATAGAAAAACTAACGAACTAAAATGTAAATACTCTGTGACATTATGATAAAAATACATGTGACTTACCATGTAATCAATAGCTTTGCCAGAATTCTCGTGCCTTAAGTATATGGGGTTAACGTTGAAAGTTCTGTGAAGAGCAGTACTATCTCGGACCCTAAAAAATAATAAACTTTCATAAACTGGACAAACAAAAAAATATCAATTTTGTTGGCAATAAAACTGGGCTAAGAGCCAGTGTTTTTGAGAGCAATTTCAAGTCAGATAATTGTCATAATATCAGATAACACACCATGCAGGATTTCTTATTTTGGGAAATTCTAGAGTTTTCGTACTTATTACTAAGAACTCTACCTATCTACTGGATGGATGTAATATGAAGAAAATCTTACCACATAGCAGTACAGTCAAAGTTAACCATCAACCATTTCGATGGATTAAAAGCGAACGAGTCTGCTAGTTCTACTCCATCTAGCCAATGTCTGAAAAAACCAAATAATTTTATTAGAATACCGACAATTTAACTAATATTATCATTCGAGGCTTTGGCCGCAAACGACCGTTGATTGACTTCATCATCATTTAAAGGTTATAAAGTAAAAATATCAATATCAATATTTCAATTTGAATTAAAGTCACTGAAAACCATGTTAAACAAAAGAGGATCAAAATGAGATCCCTGCGAGACACTTTTAAATAAACACAATTACATAATCATTTTTGCAAAACCACTTATCTAGTTATTATTCAGCAATCAATCGCTTTATTCAGCTACTCACCTGTACTCAGGGCAGATGAAAGCGCTGCCTGCATACGCTGCATCCACGTGTAACCATGCAGCATGCTTCTCGCAAACCGCTCCGATTTCGCGCAGATTATCGAATGCTACTGACCCTGTTGTGCCGAGGGTTGCACACACCTGGAAATAGAAGAAATTTAAGTAAGATGTGTCATACGACAAGATAAATATTTTTTTCATCTCGGAGTTTATTCATATATTACTAACTACGCCCACCGCGGTTTCACCCATATTCCTGTGGCATTTGATCTTTTCCTGGGTTAAAAAGTATCCTATCTCTTATTCCAAGATATAATATATTTGTGTGCCAAGTTTCATCATGATCGGTTCTGTAGTTTTGGAGTTAATCGTGGAACAACATCGTGACACGGGAATTTTATATTATTAAGACATTATAAAGAAGTCAGTTTGCTTTGTAGGGTATTTTTTGGAACTACTGAACTGATACTAAAAATTCTTTAACCACAGTCCTTTTACTTTACCGCGATACAGTGGACAGAAAAAAAAACATAAGAAGAGAAGTCACAAGTAAAACTAGTACCTATATCTATATCCGTAAATTAAATAAAGTAAATCGTTCGAGAACACTTCACATTTTGCAGTCTTTATTAAAAGCCAATTAAATCGAGTTTAGCTTACGCGTTGCCTTGAACGCCGTTAATACCCATTGATATAAAGCTAAGCTGGAAAAGATATGAGCACGCTTCAAAGAGGTGAGGATTTTATCAAAATATTTGTGTAAGCTAAAAAAAAGGAATCAATTATGAAATGAAATGTTTATTCGTCCATGTAGGCCTTCACAGGCACTTATGAATAGTTAGACTCTAATGCTCGGTTCGGAAGGTTGCTTTTCTGAGAAGAGCCGGCAATAAACTCAGCAATTACTCTTTTCAAGTTATTTGTTTATTTCAGAAGCCTGCCTTAATAAGTTACTATCTACCAGTTACTTAGCAATACCAGGATCATCACCAATGAGTTGTCAACGCAACTCCCAACTGAAACTAGCGATTGCAAAAGTGCAACTACCGCAAAACTCCAATAGGTACATGGCGATTTTCGAATTGAGGGACCACCATACTATGGCCGCCAATTTTTTCATCACCAAAAGATCAACCTCATTCGATTCAAACCCCCGACCATCGCCGCGATATCCGACTTCACTACAGCTATCATCTTATCTTATCTTCCTGCCAAACTTTCCTGGCAAAATTAACTGCGTTTATTTTATATAACTGTCCCGTGGGATCTTATCTTTTCCAGGGATAAAAATATAGCCTATGACACTCACAAATAACGTGGCTTTCTATTGGTAAAAGACTTCTACAACCTCACAAACTCACAAACATTACCTTTTTATAATATTAATTTAGATTATTTTCTGACTTTGTTCACTTTTCCAAAGGATTAATGGTATTACCATGATTAAAAGTACTGTGTCTTACACTCATCGCTAGAGCATTGTACCTAAGACCAAAAATCCACCAACCAAAAGCCATTGTTGTAATTAAATTTTTATTACATGAGCCTAAACATTTTTCCCAAATAATTGATAACATAAAAATACTTACATTATGAATAACCTAATATTGAAACATCAGAGTACGAAACATCTAGGTATTTTTATGATATTTACTTCTTTGTAATAATAGAACGCGCGCTCACTAGTAATTACATGGTTTATTAAGTTACAAGGGTTATTTCAGAGATCGTAGGGTTATTTTAAAAGTAACAGTTACCTTAATAATTATATAAGGGTGATCAAGTACCCAACTGGGTTTTACAAATAAACATCCGTACTTACGAACCTTGGTACTTACGAAGTGACAACCAGTCAGGATTACCTGATGGTAAGTGAAAATCGTCGCCTATAAACATTAGCTATTCCTCTATTATTAGCTTAAAGGCAACTGGCTCTCAAGTGCAACTGCCGGTACACACCAACAGGTGCTTGGCGATCCTAAAATGTTACAATGCCTAGAAACCAAATAGCAAGCAACCAAGCTGAAACCTAAGGGTTGATTCACAATATTTTAAAATTTTGAAAAAAAAATACAGCAATCCCACTAATATTTTAAATGTGAAGGATTAATTTGGAAGGATGGATGTTTGAAACTCAATCACGCCAGAACGGCTGAACGGATCTAGATGAAATTTGGCACACATATAGATTATAATCTGGAATAGCACATTGGATACTTTTTATAACGGGAACACGAGTGAAACCACGGAGTACAGCTAGTCTAAAATATAAATGACTTAATCTTTCATAGGTACCTATTGTTTTTATTGAGTACAAATATCACATAGTAATACCAAAATTTTATGTTTTAAATAAATTATCAAATACAGGATTTAAAAAATAAATATTACATCAGAACCATACCTACCAGGCCTTAATACCTAAGACTCAGCAGTGGGAGGAGATGAAACATCGAATCATTACGAGTTATTTAAATTATTTACAATATTAATGTAATGTAGCCATTTTATAATTATTAAAAGGAAGTTTCATTGGGACTATTAAATCCTGTTCGCTGTCAGCAAACAATATCATATTTCAGTTTAAAAATATATTTCATCGTACAAATAATTAAACCAACAAGTTTATGGTCCAAGTCTTAAGACCTTCCGAGACTTATTTTTATAAATTATATTATTCTTTATTGCAACTGCTGGAATACACTGAAAGGTATAGCATTTCCACAAGGAAAAAACAGTGCATTAAGTCATTGTTTTATTTATCTATTTTATATTGGCCTAAAAATCGGCTTGTAAAAATCCTACTATAATTTTGTAAGTTTGAATGTTTGTTGCTTAGTAACGCAAAAACGGCTGAACGCATTTTAATAAAACTTGGCACACAAGTAGATCACACCCTGAAATAAAACATAGGATACTTTTTATTCCAGGAAATGGTAAGATCCCTTAGGAACGTGGGAGAAACCGCGGGCGGAAAACTAGTACTGAATACGTAAATAACGTTATATTGTTTGACAATGACTGGAAGATGATCGTAAATATAAGACAACAGTATTTTGTTAAATATTATTTTATGAGTAATGTTATAACTATTTGAATTACACTAAATTATATCAGTTTATCAAATTATGACCATATGAAAATAAAGTAATTAAAGATGGGACTATTCGTTAAATGAACGTTGGCTTTCCGCTTATACCTTGTACCACAGCCAAATTCCCTTCCGCAAAATCATAATCTATTGCAAGACAGTACAAATTGGTCTCCATGGGACGAACAAAGCTTTACAGTTTAAAAATGACAGAACTAATCTTCATATAATAGGGCTGTAAAACAGAAGTGCTTTTATATTTTTCTTTATGTTCTCAGTAAGTTATTGGAAAAAGAATGGGGATGAAAAAATAACTAACACTAGTAGGTCAACATCTAAAAATACTCGAAAATAGCCGCCTTATTATGATTTTGTAGGTCTTTTGACTGTGTAAAAACTCCATATTTACTATCGTTTTGACATTTAATAAAAACTAGCTGTCCCGGCAGACCTTGTTCTGCCCTATTTCTCTAAAACGCGTCTTTGTTTTGTTTCGATTGACGTCAAATGTTTGACAGCTGGGGGTTTGAATGGGAAAAAGAAAAGGGCTGTTTTTAGGGTTTTCCCGGCAATTATTCGAATTTTTCTCGCCTTAAAAACCATCCTTGGACAACAACGAACATTTAAAAAAAAGAATTGGCCAAATTGGTCCAGGCGTTGTTGCGTTATGCGCTTACCAACACATTTTGCGATTCATTCTTATATTATAGATAATCTGATTTGATATGTCAGTCACCATCCGTAATAAATGGTGTAACAAACTTAGTAACCAGATTTTAGAGGAATACACAGCAATGATCTCCCATACAATCGTATTCTTAATTTTCCTCAGTGAGTTTTCCATGCAACAAGATAGCTTACGCAAATTCCAACTTTTTATGTACAATTTACTGTCCCCCGCGGTTTCCCTCGTGTTCCCGTTTCGAGTGATCTATTCTCGGGATAAAAAGTATTCTAAGTTTTATTCCAGGATATAATCTATCATTGTGCTAAATTGATATCTCAACTGAGATTCAGCTTTCGAGATATTCAAACTTTCTTAAAGAATAGCATTGCTGCACGATTTCTAAGTGAGTAATAGGGAATATGCACGTATTTTTTATTGTTTTAAACGTTTCTACGGGTTACCAAAAAAAAATACATCCAAAATCTTAACCACTAAGCAAATTTATTTAATTAAAATCACTATAATTTTCGGGTGATTCAAACGCGGCCATTATGGCGCGCTTATTTTGTGATGTGAGATTAGATGAGTTCGATGTTAAATTTTTTTATGTATTTTTGTATTAGTTTAAGAATAAAATTGTTAAACATTTGAAAAAAAAAGCCAATATAGTCAGATGGTCCAAAAATATTTAAAAAATGTAACCTCGCTGAGTTTCTTGCCGGTTCTTCTCAGTTGAAGGCTGACTTCCGAACCGGTGGTAACTTCTGTAATTCGACCTTCATAAGTGCCCTTCTAGGGCCTAAACTGAATAAATGGTTTTGACTTTGACTTGACTTTGACTTTGAAAAAAATCGTCCATTTTGAAGTCACGTGCCAATAGGGAATTGGTGAAAAACATCGAAGAATTGTGAGAGATACAATTTGTTCAATGCATCATTAAAATTATGCAAGTTATAAAATAGTATTATTAAGTTATTATTTGAATAACCTATGTAAGTAAAGATTAAGTAAAGGAAATCCTTTCTTAATTAAAGATGAGAATAATGGTTGACCCGAAACTAATAGCTTCATACATCATTCACAGATTATATCCAGATAATAGTTCTGAGAAGAAAATGGGAGTTTATCCTGAATTAAGAATAAAATATTTACTTGTAACTGTATTTATTTATACCAACTGAGTATAAAATTGTGAATGTTTTTTAAGGTTCCGAATTCAAAACAGTAAAACCCTTATAGTTTCGTCATGCCTGTCCCTCCGTCTGTATTTTACAGCTTATTTACTTGTTAACTACAAGGTCGATATCGGTCAAATTTAGCACATTTGTAAATTATTATAATTACTGCAATTATAATAATTACTGTATTGGTCCAAATTATCAATTTATGCCTTTTGCGGTTGAGACCATGGGTCCGTGGGGGTCTGAAGCTCGTCGCTTCGCAAATATTTTATGTAAAAAAATAATCGAGGCCTCGGGTGACCGGCGGGCGGGGAGCTTTTTCCGCCAACGCATCAGCTTGGCCATCCAAAGAGGAAACGCTGCCAGCCTTCTGGGAACCTTGCCGATCGGCAGCAGCGGCAGCCTCGAAGAAGTTTTTTTATATATTATAGTTGTACATTTGTTTGTATATTTTGTACATTTGTTGTAAATAAAGTTCTCTAAAGTATATTACTACAAATATTATTGTTAGAACAAAATTTTTCAATTGGAGCGGTGAATAGTTCTTATCAGGTTCCTCCAACAGTATTTCTATTTTAATCCCATCAAAAACATAAATGTGAAATGAGAGCCAAGTTCAATAATATGATAAATGCCTTGGTTGTAGACTTCAACGACAAAAGAAGTAAGATCTAAATGGGTGCCAAGTTCAATGGTCAGTCTTGAAATTTATTTATAACAACATAAAATATTTTACAACAACTTAAAAAAAAATTTCTTCTTATAACTTAGGATAATAGGTATATAGGAAGCCTAAGGTCTGACTTGGCTAGTTCTCATATACGACACATTCAGTTCTCATTACACACAAAACTATGTTAAAAACACTTACCCAGAATGGCACAAGACCCTTCTCCTTGTCGCTGATGATGGCTTCTTCAAGCTTGTCCCCCCTCATACTCTGATGGGCATCAGACTCGATGTACCGCATCCTGACCAAACCTGGACAAAATATTATGCAGAAAGAAAATGTTATTTACACCAATAAAATATAATTATACCCAGACTCAGGACAAACAGACATATTCATTCACACTCAATATATATATATATCCTGGGTGAGGATCCCAAATAAACTTAGTAGTTTATTTATTTGCGTTTTAGTTAAATTGCTATTAAAAAAAC
Source organism: Ochropacha duplaris (assembly GCA_951361185.1). Lineage (NCBI taxonomy): Eukaryota > Metazoa > Arthropoda > Insecta > Lepidoptera > Drepanidae > Ochropacha > Ochropacha duplaris. The sequence goes on along the minus strand of OX592718.1, from coordinate 3,756,865 downwards.
AAAATCAGGTTAGTTATAACATTTATAACTCACGAACGGCTAAATGGGTTTTGATAAAACTTGGCTTACAGGTAGATCACATCTTGGAACAAAATATAGAATACATTTCATCCCGGAAAAAGATAAGATCCCTCGGGATCGTGGGTCATTCCGCGGGGAGCAACTAGTAGTATTAAAAAAACAAATACAAGAAATAACAATCAAAATATTCTTTGCATGGGTTTTAGCATTGAAACAGCCTATAATATCAAGCAATTTGCGAAAGGAGAGTCTGTAAATTATTTTGGGAAGCCTTTTAGAATTTAGAAATCTTTATTCATCTTACAAACTATTGTTACAAGTTTCGAAGGAATATGATTTATTATTCAACTAAATAGTTTGGGATAACTAATTATGCAGATCATTAACGCTAACTTTAGGTTATCGTGAATTGGAAAATATTTGTACATTAACTTATTACATTATTTATTATCACTAAAACTCGTGAAATTTACATGTTTTATTCAAACTTTTAAACGTTTAAAAATATGGCATCAATTATACAGGCTGTTCCACGCCACGGTTATGGGACAGAAATAAGCGTACTTTAAATAGGGTTGATACGGTATTTTACTTCATTAACCAATAAACTCAAAAACTACTGGACAGATTTCAAAAATTCTTGCACCATTAGAATGCAACATTATCCCTGAGTAACATAGGCTTTATTTAAACCGCGGAGGACAGCTAGTAATTATTATGTCTATTATGTCGCTTTGATTCCCACGTGAGAAAAAGATCTTATTAAAAATCTATCAATTCAGTTTTTCTTTAAAAATTAATTGATGTCCGTGAAGCAAATTATCCTGTCAACCATATTTCCTCCGTGTCCTATAATCATTTACGCTGAACCTCCTGTATAGTAATTTAGCAGATAAAGCTCTAAGATAACTAAATTGTTATGATCACCTTAACCATCTAAGATGAGACTTTTTTTTTTATTTATTATTACTTACCAATCAATCCAGCCTTTTCTACAGAAGAATGCGCTTGATCCGAGCAATAGCAGATGAGATGCCCCAGCAACTCAGCTGACTGAACTTCAGGGTTCAGCTTCGACAGTTCCATGAGAGCCCTGGTTCGAGCTGCTAGTAGACTGACCAGGGTTGCTTCGCTGGCTGTCGTCTGATGGTGATATAATTAATAGCGTAATACGTTCAAAAAGACCCTACAATTTTGATAAATCATAATTAATATGTTTTTTACTTTATTACTAGATAATGATGTAGATCCTTTTGCTGGTGTTGTAATGCTGCATATGAACATATATATAGTCGTACCTCTGTGTTACCTGTACCCTTACTCTGTGCCCCGGGTACGGAATTATACAGGGTGTAATCGTTAAGTGTGTCATCGTTAAGTGTGTCCAGGCGATTATTCCGTAACTATTACAGATATCAAAAATCTTTAAACTGTATAAACATCTTTCGACACAAGAGGGTACCATAAAGGGGCACTTAAAATTTACTGTCGCAAAAAGTAATTACTTTAGGTACGTGTTTGTGAAAACTGACCTGAATGACTCCACCTCCAGGACTATCGTTCTTCTCGTTCAGGAAGCAATCAGGTAAACCCAGCAGTTTGCCTAGCCAATTCATCGCTATGGTTTCCAACTCTGTGCCAGCTGGTGATGACGCCTGGATAGAAACAAATGTTTTAGACCAGGTAGGAGCTTGTTAATTCCAACTCAATTTTGGCTATTGCTAGAAAAATAACAATTGCATCGGGGTTACCGTTCAACACAAACAGTATTATTTTAAAACGATTTCTTTGGCAGAAATTTGATTGTCCCTTTCAATACGTGCCACCTCTTTCATAGATGCTTTTAAATTAATAAATCAAGGAGACGAAGTCAACCTAATGGTAAGGGCTCCCGGTATCAATAGATATTAGCAATAGCGTAGCACACATCAATGTCACATTATCACTTAATATGGTGAGATTGCGGTCAAACACAAGATCTTCCTAGCAGACAAGAACATCACGAGAGCGGGGTATCTAGCCACTGTGCGACTGGCTGGCTACCACCTTCATATTGAAAATCTGTCACCAAGCACCTATGGGTGTATTTCAACAGCTGCACTTGAGAGCTAGTTTCCATCTAGGCTTTATGTGCTTACCACCTTTGGCCACATCATCACTTACCATGGTGAGATTGTGTTGACCACACAAGCTTATCTAGAATAAAAAAAAATGTAGTAAATAAGCTAAACTAAAACTTACCCAAGTAAAACACAGCACATTGAGAGCACTGGATAACATGTCTCCCATAATGGATGGATAAGATGTCAGGGCTGGGAAGTACGCGTGCATGTGAGGACTCTGCCAATGCACCAGCTGTGGGAAAACATTGCACATTTAGACGTGGCAACCTTGCCTAGAAATTGCCTATTCATTTTAAGGCGATGATAGCTTAGTGGTAGTGACGTCGGCGAAGGTTGTGGGTTCGAATCCTACAATGACCTTGAGCTTTCGGTGAAGGAAAACATAATGAGGAAACCATAGCACGGAGGTAGGGTACTTTGTAGTACCCGACTGGCTGTCTACCAACCTCAAGTTGAAAATCTGTCGCCAAGCACCTATCGGTGTGTTCAGACGGCTGCACTTGAGAGCCAGTTCCATCTAGGCTGTGTGTGCTTACCACCTTCGGCTACATGGTGAGAATGTGATCAAACACAAGCTTATCCAGGATAAAACAAAAAAAACCTCAACATTATGTGACAGAGTTATGTTGTCACAGAAGTTTGTCCCATTCCTTTGCTTTAATGTGCCTTCTTTTATTGGCTTCCCTATGATTAGTTTAGGTTTTCGGTTGATGTTTCCATGTTGAAATTTAAAGAATATTTTTGTATCACGTTTAGTACATTACACCTATAAGTCATAATCATGTGATGAAAGAGCTTTAAATGGGTTTAGGTTTTTGTTGTTTTTTGATTAGACCATAAATAATTCATACAAATATTTTTCTCTTACACAAATCATAAAATTACGTGTCACATGAAATAAAATATCCGTTTAATATTTTCTCCGCCGCAAGTTTGTTTAAAAGTTCGACTTGTCGCTATTTCAACAATACTCAGTTTATATGGAGTCACAAACTTATTCTAAAGATACTCTACTGAAGAAGTGTCCGTTAACATTTTGAATGCAGATGGTAAGCGAATGAAATAAAGTTTGAATACACATTTTAAATTGAAATAGTTGATTTTTTTTTATTTTATCCCACACAGCATCAGTTATATTAACGTTAAAGTTACACAATAAAGCTATCGACTTTTAATGTTTTTTGTTGTTGTTAAATAAAAACATGATTTAAAAAAACAAACTGTCTAATGTTCTTAAATTGGTAATTAAAATAACAAATTTCCACTAAAATAAAGTATGTAAAAAAATACTAAAATGTTTTCAGGCATAGATTAAGAATTGGTCCTCGCTCCGCTATGACGGGTGCGCCGATTTATTCATCTATGGTTTTCAGGGTTCATTTCTGATTTTAACTCTAGTAAAATGAACAATACCACGCAAGCATTTCACAAGTTGCAGTACGTAAATGCTCAATGTAACTCATGGTGCCTACTACCGATTTCAGTTCTTTATGTGACCGCTAGTGGCGCTGTGCACGTTTGCTATATATACAAATATTTTACGAAGTCGCGAGTGAGTGCGATCTTTAAAAACTCATGCTAAAGGTACGGGAGAGACACAAAACTGATTACGACTGGTGACTAACAACGATTCACGCTATGCCAGAACTATCGATTGGATAATTTTAATAACATCATTCAATGCGCGCCGTCAAAATCTACCCAATCTTCTAATCTTCTTCTTCTAATATTAAAGATTTTTATTGTATGTGTATGTAACGAATAAACTCAAAAACTACTGGGTCGATTTCAAAAGTTATTTCGCCATCTGAGTGCTAAATTATTCCAGATTAACATAGGCTATATTTTTATCCCGGTATAGGATAAGATCCCACAGGAACGCGGGTGTAACTGCGGAGGACAGCTAGTGAAGTAAGAGTATAAAACGTCACATCGCATGGCCAATTCGACTTACGCGGTATTGTTGTAATAAAATATCCGCGTCTCGTACTATAAACTTACACCAGGCATAATATGCTCTTCAACATCTTTGAAGATATCGTCCCATTTCTCTGGTGTGTGAGGCGCCTCCTTGGGCAGTAGCTTATGAAGGTACCCCGGCTGCACCCCAGGGTAGACGCGGCGCTCTCGAATGTTCTCCAGGTAGTCTGCTATGTAGTCCACCATCTCTTTTGCTGTTCAAATATCGTGAATTATTAAAATGTTAAAAGTCAGAAATAAATAAATATCCTGGGACATTTTTCAGACACGGCTGATTCCAAACTAAGCAGTTTGTAATATGGAAACTGATATACTACATTTACTACTTTTTTTTGTATGTCTATACTTAAATAGATAATTAAACCCAGACTCAGGACAAACAGACATGTTCATGCACACAAATGTCTGTCTTAGATGGGAATCGAACCCACGACCTGCGGCATAATAGGAAGTGTGTTAACCAACCACGCCAACCGGCTCGTCAAGAAAATAGTGGTCGCAAACTGATCGATATTTAACCGTAATTTTTTTAAGAGAATAAAATCCGTTTCCAATTTATTTTTATTGATAAAGCTCTTCAATTGCTACTAAACAAATAAAAAAAGAAAATCGGTTGATAAACGGAGGTGAAAAAGGGATAAAGATTTTCCTTCACGTATGAAAATTATGATTTACTAAGCTATTCTACCATAAATAGGTTAGTAAAATTGAATTATGAGTCATAAGTTTCAAAAACAGGCAGACGTGTTACCTGATGGTAAGTGAATATCGTCGCCTATTGATTAGCAATTCATGGGCAACCTTTTTTTATAAAATGAATAAAACTTCTGGTACATTTGTAGATTCTTAAAAAAATATACTTTACATACATTTTTTTTAATATGGATATCTGGTTTTGCGTTCGTATTTGGATATCACGCAAAAACGGCTGAATAGAATTTGATGAAACTTGGCACACAGCTAGATCATATCCTGGAATAGAACATAGTATAGTTTTTATCCTGATAAAAGTTACGATCCTTCGGGAACGTGGGTGAAACCGCGGGGTGGAAAACTAAACTTCAAATCAAATTAAACACAACGAAATGAGTCATTAAAATAATAATGAGAAGTACTACGCTTCCAATTGAAGTAAACTGTAAATAAATCAATTGTAAACTCAATTTACTGCACAGAATCCTATCAAGAATGTGCAACAAAGGATCTCTTTGTAAAAGGGCCACAGTTCCTTTAGCATGCAATCACTGAGGAGACTGCGGGTACGAGAAAAACACTTTTTTTTTATTTGCTCCATCGTCCTTTAGGACATTTCTGCCAATGTCAAGTTAATCTAATATATAAAATTCTCGTGTCACAGTTTTAGTTGCCGTACTCCTCTGAAACGGCTTGACCGATTTAGATGAAATTTTTTGTGCTTATCCGGTATCTATGAGAATCGGCCAACATCTATTTTCATCCCCCTAAATGTTAGGGGTAGTCCACCCCAAAAAAAATTTTTTATTTTTGAGACAAAATTTCTAATTTCTATTTTTTTATGATACAACATACAAAAATAAATACAATCCCCAATTTTCACCCTTCTACGATCAACCCTTATTTTTTAATAGCCATTTTAGTAATTTGAGTAATCGGTCAAGCCGTTTCGGAGGAGTATGGTAACAGGACCGATTTGGATGAAATTTTGTGTGTGTATTTCAATGGGTTCCTCGATGATTTGAAAACAAAATTGAACCCGGTAGATGGCGCTGGAATCGGGTTCTAAGTTTTGTTTTAATTTCAGGGCAGGACAACGTCTGCCGGGTCCACTAGTATTATTATAATTGTGTGTTATAGTCTCGATATTTCGCTTTCGAATCGAGAGAATAGCATTGCTGACCGGGCTTGTACGGACGAGGACTAGACTTTTACTTAATTATTCATAGTTAAATAAACCATGAATAAAACTTAGGAAGATTAAATATGAAAACTAAGTTTAGATTAATAGGGATATTGTCTTTATCTATACTGCTATTATAAAAAGGAAAAGTTTGTGAGTCTGTGAGGTTGTATCGGGTAATCTCTGGATCTACTGAACCGATTTTTTTAAATTATTTTACTAATTGAAAGCCACGTTATTTGTGAGTGTCATAGGCTATATTTTTATCCCGGCAAAAGATAAGATCCCTCGGGAACGCGGGTGAAACCGCGGGGGACAGCTCGTTTATTATACATTTCCTAACTAAACTCGAATTTAATATAATTAAAAATCATCAACAAATTAACTTAAAATCTAGATCTTTTGATGAAAATTAATTGAAAACGCAACGTCACTTTGCAAGGTCCCGCAAAAAAGTTTCTACTGTTTTTTTAATATAATTTGAATATTGTGACGCTTTTTGCCTGTATTCAATAAAAAATATCTAACACTAACCAGTGTATAAAACACCTAAAAATACTCGTAAATAGCGACCACACTAAAATTCAACCATTTTATGATTTTTAATAACCAATTTAACAACAAAGAGTAGATCTATTGATGACGTCACAAGACAGTATTTCATACAATCCTCCATATTGACATTTCATAAAAAGAAACTGTTTTGATATGTCAGTGAACATCCCTATTGTTTTTCAAATATCTTATTTTACAAATAGAACAATATTCTACTCAATTGTGACTTTTTATTCGAATCAACATCCATAAACAGATGGGGACCCAACAGCCTCATAAAAAGGCTTTACTTGGCCTTATTTAAATCGATATAAAACGGACAAACGATTCAATAACGCGCTACACAAAGCCTTATGTGTGAATGTTGATACCGATTTTAGTTTATTACATCGTGTTATTCGATTCTTTATTCGATTTTCCTATGTTGTAGTAAACTAGTTTTCCAACACGCGGTTTGACCCGCGTCCCGGAGGGATCTTTTCTTTTCCCGGTATGAAAAGTTTCCTATGTTTTATTCCAGGATATGATCTAGCTGTGTGCCAAGTTTCATCAAAATCCGTTCTGTTTTTGCGTGATTGAGGAATAAACATCGAAACAAACTAACTTTCACATTTATAATATTAGTAGGATTAGTAGGATGGCTTCCTTAATAATTTTGTTTATTTATTTAATCGTTTAGGAACAGTTCAGTAACAAACACACGTTCAGAAGAATTTATTATATTAATACTTACCTACATGAATAATTGTTTTAAAGCAATTTTAATTTTAAACAGTTTTTTTTTTCTTCAAAAGTAGGTATTTCGACCAATAGCCGAACAGTAGTATAAGTAAATAAATATGTTTTTATATATAAATCCTGTGGTATTATTTACACACGATCATCTGCTCCAATAAGCAAGTACTAAGCAGAGCTTGTACCATAGAAATCATAAATCCGATTTTATGCCTACTGAAATAGATAAAAAAAAATAAAAAAGATACACTCAACTGTAAACTCATTTAATATTCCGATGTTGTACTAAACAATCGTAATTACAATAAAATTGTATATTACAGAGTAATCTATGACATTAACTACTTCAATATAATTAATTTTGTACAATAATTGCCTAATAATAGTAGATTACAGCTTGCAGTAACTATGTGGATAATTCGAAGGTAAATAGATCAATAGTAACACTGCTTTTTTTTTTTTTTTTTTTGTTTTTGTTACTGGCAATCATCCTTTTAGGATATTTCTGCCAATGTCTAAGTATATGAAATGGTCTTGGTCTATTTGTCACTCCTTTAATAATTTTTAGTCAATACAAAGTCTTTCAGTCGCATAAATTTTCTTGAGTTTTAATTTCTTCTTTTATGTTATAGTCATATTCTCAAATTCACTGTAATGTCCAGTCCTCGTCCATATATGTCCAGTCAGGCTTTAGTGAAATTGGCGGTTGTTCCACTAAAACATTCACGGACTTTTTGGGACAACCTGGAAAGTCACGATACACGCTTTCATTTCATTTCACTTCACTTGTGCACTTAGATTGATCATTATTGGACAAAACACCGCCGATATTATTCAATAAAACTCAAAATACACGAATTTAATGAAAATAAAACGAAAACGCAACGTCACTCTGCAAGTTCCCGCCAAAAATTCCAGAACAATATTAAAAAAGTAATCATAACATTTAAAAATGGAACTCTTTGGCTGAAGAATAGAATTTTTTTTTTCTTTGCGGCGTCATTTTGAAGATCGCGTGTCTTTATCACCATAGATTAAACTCGTGAAAATTTACGTGCTATGATTTAATACGAGGACTCCAATGTTTTAAAAATTGGTTCCAACGTTATGCATCACTCTTTTATCTTACAGTTTTTTCTTTCAAGTGTGTATTCTTTTGCTAGTGTTGTAGAGCTGCATATATAATATATAAGGTATAATATATATCGGATACCGCGACGAAGGTCGTGGGTTCGAATCCTACAATGGGCTTGAGCTTTCGGTGAAGGAAAACATCGTGAGGAAACCATAGCACGGTGGTAGGGTACTTTGTAGTACCCGACTGGCTGGCTACCACCTGAAGTTGAAAATCTGTCGCCAAGCACCTATCGGTGTGTTCCGATAGCTGCACTTGAGAGCCAGTTCCCATCTAGGCGTTGTGTGCTTACCACCTTCGGCCACATCATCACTTACCATGGTGAGATTGTAGTCAAACATAAGTTTATCCATATTAAAAAAATAAAATAAAAATATCGATATATACGTATAGACATATCGACAGCACTACAACACTAGCGAAAAGAAGCACACTTGCACTGTAAGGGCGGCATGATTTATTCCCACATCTTCAACAATCATCGTCACATTTCAATGATTTATATACTTAAACTTTCGTCATGAAAATAGATCATTGATGAAAATAGTATTATTTCAGTAGTTTTTGAGTTTATCGCAGTCGGACAGACAGATGGAATAATTATAATTATGTAATTATCTAGCCTGCATTATTATAATAAACTAGTTTTCCGCCCGCGGTTACACCAGCGTTCAAGAGGCATCTTATCTTTTCCAGGGATAAAAAGTAGCCCATGTTTTATTCCATGATATGATCTACCTGTGTGCCAAGTTTCATCAAAATCCGTTCAGCCGTTTGTGCGTGATTCAAACATCCAAGCATACAAACTTTTACATTTAGAATATTTGTAGGATTAGTGTACGAATCATTGCCTTCAAAGATTTCAGATAAGACAAAGTTCAAAGATAAGACAAAGTTCAAAGATAAGTTCGGCGTAATATTCGAACGTTTTATACCAGTGTTTAGCAATGTTTAAAGACCGGTCAAGTGCGAGTCGGTACAAATTTTGTAGTGGTTTTTATTATTATTTTATTCTGTTTGTAGTATTTGTTGTTATAGCTGCGACAGAAATACATCATCTGTGAAAGCCTGGTGACAGACAGACGGACAGTAGAGTCTTAGTAATAGGGTTTCCGTTTTTACCCTTTGGGTACGGAACCCTAAAAAACACATCACGCTAAAGATTAATTAACAGGTTTGGCTTAATCAGAATAATAATTGTATCGCCATAGTAAAACGATTTTAGTCGTTTTAGTTAATCTAAGAACTATAAATGTGAAATGATAAATTACCTTTCACGCGAAATTCTGCATGCTCCATTCTGATAAGCGAGTACCTGAAATACAAGAAATATGAATTACTTTTGAACAGTCACTTTACACTTATGAATAGGCTAGACTACGCACGGTTCGGAAGGTTGCATTTGCTGAGCAGAGCCGGCAATAAACTCAGCAATTGCGCTTTTTAGAAAACAACACACCTATTACGTTCAATAATTATTTATTTAGTCTCACTGAAATATTTGCATGTTATGGCGGCAAAACCTATGAGTGATTTAATCTAATAAAGAGGTAAAGTTTGTGAGGTTGTAGTGTAGGGGGTAATCTCTGGATCTACTGAACCGATTTTGAAAATTCTTTTACCAATAGAAAGCCACGTTATTTGTGCATGTCCTAGGCTATATTTTGATCCCGGAAAAAGATAAGATCCCACGGGAACGCCGGTGAAACCGCGGGGGCTATAGTTAAATATAGGTATATGTACCTATTGTTTTCTGCATGTAAGAATTAAGAATGGCAAAGCGTCATGGTATCGTATGTGTGGATCGTGTAGTAATAAATTATCGACGTTTTCCGTCACTACTGTGGCTTCTTACATACAAGCATACGTCTAGTCGACGGGGATTAAAGAATTATGTGGTGTACCTCCTTGTAGTTTTGTACCCAAATTACGTTTCAAACTATGCGTTCAAACTTTTTACTGTTTGTAGTGATATGAAGCCGGTTGGATTCCACATTCAAATAAAATAAAAACAAAAGACGATCAAATATATAGTTTATCTAAAAAAATGTGTAAGTTGCGACTGAAAAAGTCATGGTCATGACTAAAGATTAAAAAAAACACAATGGTTTCCAACTTTTGCAAAACTGTGTACTTTTTTAAGGTTTTGGCTTGGTATCTGCCATACTCTGTGTGCTTTCCCCTTTTGGTCACAGCTCTACCAGAGATATAGCCAATGAAAGTTGAAGGAACTCAGCAAAGTGCGTGTCTACGCGCCGTGTACGGTTCCGTAGTCAGATATGTAACGTGAAGAGATAGGTAGCACCCAACCTATCATTTTTATTTTTATTGAAAATCGCTTTGCTCGTGAACTAAAGCCTACTCAGTGATTCTTCCTTTTCATTTTCATAATTCTTTCAGTATTCTGTTTTTTTTTTATTTCCACAATTTTATTTTATGACTTTGTAGACGTTTTAAACAGCTTTGGTCCGTGTTCATCATCTTAGGGTCTGATACAAACAGCCAATTACTTTCGAATCTATAGTAGGTAGCTGAAGAGAAGCTTTTATTGTTGGATAGCCCATTTATTGAGGAAGGCTATAGGCTTTATTATGTCACGCTATGTTGGAAAAATCCTACGGGAACGCGGGTGAAACCGCGGGGGACAGCTAGTTTTTAATATTAGTATTGATCACAGACAAACTCACATGAATGAACACTAATCCGTTGCACTACGGAACCCTGAAAAGTAAACAAAAAAAACCCCGCGACCAAACAAACCTTTCAATTTAGTTAAAACACCTCTAAGTTGAAAAGTCCCTTTGCTCAAATACTATCAATAAACGTCACGATCTATCACAACCGACCTCCTTATAGGCTAGGTGAGTTATTTATATTAAGTTCCTTTTACACTTTATGGGGTTTGCTTTAGATTCTATTCTCCGACTTCTGTTTACTTAAAATATAATAAGGTGTGTGAGGCTCTTTATTTATTTTTATATTTGTTTTAGCCCGCGGCTTTTCGCAGTAATTCTGAATGTGAATATTGCCAGCGGTATATGTATATTTATTGCAGAATAAGGCGATGATAGCTCAGTGGTAGTGACGTTGGATACCGCGGCGAAGGTTGTGGGTTCGAATCCTACAATGAGCTCGAGCTTTCGGTGAGGAAACCATAGCATGGTGGTAATTTTTTTTCATGTGTTCTTTTTGTCTGTAAATGTAAATTTAACTATTTTCAGATTTATTCCTATACTTGTGTTACATGACGTTGCTTTTTGCCTTTCATGGTTTTAAGTCAACGGAGTATAATTTGATTGCTTTGACTTAGAAGTTTGACTTTTTCAGTGCTTTTTGGGTTTGCAGACGCGTCCCTGAGAAAAAGGGTTTTGCCAAACGGACAGACGGACAATAAAGTGGATATAAGGGTTCCGTTTTTTTCTTTTGAGGTACGGAACCCTAAAAACTGACCTATTTAACTATACCAGTGTTACAATACGCGGGTATATTATAATACTCATAGTTACACTACACTTACATGTTCATAAAAAAGTTCAAAAATTCAAAATACCTATTACTGTTCAATACTAATTAATAGAAGTTACCTTACGAGTTAATCCACTCCATTAAGCCATTCAACGTGGCAATGCTGCCAGTCTTTTGGGAACGTTACCAGTCGACGGCGATGCGGAGGAATTCTTCGACGCACTTTTATAGTTTATTTTAGGTAGTTTTTAGTTTAGATTAATTTTAATTGTATTATGTTAATAGTGTAGATTATTAGTATTAGTAAAGTTACATTGACGTAGAGGACGCTCACACTTAACATTATCATGTAATCTAACCGTGAGGATCTGTTAATGGCTTTCTGTTTTTTATGTAAAATTCTACATTATTAAATTAGCTGTAGATCTTCCTTTCATAAATAACAACGCTAAATAAATAATTGAATAAAGAATATGTAAAGTTATTTTCACTCATCTTGCTCAAAAAGACCGTCATTGTGGCGTACCAGAGCGAAGAAAAAATAGCAATTCTTCCGCTAGGGGAAAAAGTTTTTATTTTTTATTTTTGTGTGTCAAATGACAATGAGCCTACAAAAACGAAAAAGTCTTTAGTCATAAGTAGAATAATCATGAATAAAGACTCGACTTATTACTGTTTCATGAAAAAAGAAATTCATTTTAATTTTGAAAATGGAACTAAAATCGGTGATCTCTGGTAGAATGCATGCAATGTGTTGCGGCTACAGAACAAACAAAAAAAAGACATTATAAACTACATATTTCATATTGTATTGGATTGTTTTATTTTCTCGTAATCGTAGTGAAAAGTATAGTGTAACACACGGCGCTAAAACCCATTAAAACTCGGTTTCTATTTATCTTTAGTGTAAAACCTCGTACATAATGGGTCATTTTAGCTCCTTGTAAAAAAAAAAAATTAAAAAAAAATATGTAAAAAAAAAAAAAAAAAATGAACCGAGGCCTCGGGTGACCGGCGGGCGGGGAGCTTTTTCCGCCAACGCATCAGCTTGGCCATCCAAAGAGGAAACGCTGCCAGCCTTCTGGGAACCTTGCCGATCGGCAGCAGCGGCAGCCTCGAAGAAGTTTTTTATGTATTGTAATTGTACATTTGCATGTATATTTTGTACATTTGTTGTAAATAATAAAATAATAATAGCTCCTTGTATAACAATCTACTATTAAATGTTAATATTACCGGTTGAAAACAAACTAAAATTACACATTATAGTAGAATATAATAATCCAGAATAAACAATAGAACGTGAACATTTACCCTACTCGCTTATCTAGAAAGAGGAAATTAAGTCTAAATGTACCAAAAAACAATAATATCTATATTGGTAAACGAACAAGGAAGTTTAGTACCGACACTGGTAAATAATCTGACGTCAAACTAAACGAAGATCTCTTTTCACCCGACTGCGGCTAAGCCAAAAAAGGGGGGTTATGTGTTTGACCTGTATGTATGTATGTCCGTCCCTATGTTCCCTCGGCTGAACCGATTTTGATGAATGATATGTCGTTAGATTCCTCTTTATTTCGCGTGACACTAAAAACATGACAGTGATCAAAATGCAATAGACGCCATAGCGCGACTAGACGCCATATTGTGACATAAAAAGAAATTAGGAGTAATTCTAAAATCAAATTTTCCACGTATTTACTATCTACGCCGCGTTCCTAAGTAGGTAATAGTTACATGTATTTTTGAAAATGTTCATAAATTTAAGAAAAATGCATAGTGCATAAAAAAAATTGCCTTGCTGAGTTTCTTGCCGGAGTCTTCGTCAGTTTAAGTGTATTCCGAACCGGTGGTAGAGTTAATTGTAACATTCATAAGTGCCTTATCCTAAACTGAATAAATGGGGTTTGAGGTTATGTAAATTTTTTGGATTTTATTTTTATACGACATTTTCGACCACGGTTTTACTCGTGACTTCCTCTTTATTTTCTCTTAGGGGTTGGTACATTAAAATGAGGAAGAAAGGTCATACTGGTGATCTAGTGCTGCTTGTGGGGGTTGGTCTGCTTGAGTTTGTTGTTTACTAAATCACTCATAATTAATCTTGACCGCCATAACACGCAAATATTATCAATGAGACTATATAAATAATTATTGAATGTAATAGATCTAGGTTGATTTTTAAAAAGAGTATTTGCTGAGTTAATTGCCGGTTCTTCTCAGCAAACGCAACGTTCCGAAACGTGCTTAGAGTCCAGATTTTCACATGTTAAGAGTAGCATTAAATTATGATAAAAGTGACGATTAAAAATACTTGTAATGATTTAATTTTAAATAATATTTTGAGTTTAGTAATTACACATATTGCCAGACTCCAAATATTATTAGTAACAAGCATAAAAAAGGCTTAATCTCTGTAGAGAGATCCCGCGATGTAAATCAGGTCACTGACTCGGTATAATAGGCCAGTATTTCTCCAAAGATTGGAATTTTATACTTGACTTTAACGTCATTATTCATGTTTTGTATAAATAAAAACTTGGTTCCTATTATCTATAAATAGCATGATCAGTAATTTTCATAATCTAAACTAATATTATAAAGAGCAAAGACGATTTAACTCAAAAACTATTCGACCGATTTTTAAAATTCTTTCACCATTAGAAAGCTACATTATCCCTGAGTAACATAGGCTATATTTTTATCCCGGGAAAAGGAACGTGGGTGAAACCACGGACTAGACCACAGCTAGTAACTATTTGTACCAATGATATTATAAAAAGGTTAAAGGTTAAAATACACAGCATTCACTCATAAAATAATTCCCAAAAATCCCAAAAATTGCATGTCATATAAATAATGTAATAATAGGATATCTATAGCATTTTTGGTTGTTTTGGGTCACTTTTACATTTAGGTACCTACGCTAAGTGCATCTGTTGACGTTGGCGACGCGATACAGGTCAAAGTTGGCTAACTATCCAGCTTTAACGTACCGCTCGCGGATCGCTTGTAACCTATCTATGCCTTTTTACTCTAATAATAATTTGTTGAAAAAATATCAGAGTTTCTTGCCGGATTTTTCTCAGTTCAAGTGTATTCCGTGCCGGTGATAGAGTCAATTGTAAACGTTCATAAGTGCTTTACCAGGGCCTAAACTGAATAAATGAGTTTTAATTTTGATTTTTTATTTTACTTTTGATTTGTACGATTAAAAAAAACCAAAATAAGATATGAAAATCCTGAAACGTTAGTAATTTTAAAGTTGCCTTCGAACCGCCTCTATTTTTTGCTGTCTTCAAAATGGTACCTAATTACGATGCGTAATAAAGTTACTTTTACCATGGTCATGGTTTTAGTTCAAACCTATATTACAAAATACAATAAAAAACTAAACGTTTATCCTTTAGTAGATTTTTACAATTTTCAATACAGTATTCGAAGCCTCCTTTTAAGTATGAAATACCTGCAGTAGAAGACATCACTCTCCAATAACATATTATATAATTTATTATTATGAAAATATATATGGTAAGTAGCCAAGCTTTAGGGCACGTTACCCATAGACAGCGACCTAAATTCAGTGTTATATTTCTAAATTAGTGTGTACGTTTTTGTTCTAGATTTAAGTAGATATTAAATATATACTTATTTCAGTTTCATTACATTATTTAATAGTAATTGTTATACATGTATCTAAGGTAAGTTGAATTTACAATTAGATTTAGAAATTATTTGAGTTTGAGTTTGAAGTTGGTTTTATTATTAACTATCTGACCCAGGACGTTATCCTATTCAAAAATCTCATGGAAAAGGCGCTTTAATGTTTTCCGGAATATTCTATTTCCATCCTCATTTCTCTTTTGGACTATTACGAACATTTCAAGACCAAAAACAGCTAAATCGGCAAAGCTTCTCAAGTGATGCGATTACCAACTAATGGCATTTAATTATTATTTATACAGATATATATTTATCCCAAAGAATTTGTTAACAAAATAAATTAAATAATATACCTAAATCAAAATATTTTTATGTATTTATCTAATAAAATAACGTTGCCCATAGAGAGCAACCTAAATTCAGTGTTTTATTTATAATCTAGTTTTATTTATAATTTAGTTTAATTTATATTTTAGTTATATTTCTTGTAATTTTAGCCTAATATTATATAATGATTCATATAATAAATTAAATTAAATTTTACTCAAATTAGAAGCACATTTTTAAATAAATTACATGTGATTTTAAATTTTAAACTTAGAATACATACCGACAAACGTTAGAAAAACTGAGCACTAGATTTAACGATCACACAAAGTTTACAAAGCGCTTCAATTTAAATTTCGAACAATATTTGTATACAGGATGTCAACGTTACACTGCAACACTGAGCCGTAGAGTTACGCTTATATAGGGGGTTGGTATTACGCGATAAATTGGTTGACTGGTCGGCGGATGAATCGGATATTGAGATTATATTGTTTAAACGGAGCGGATGGCTGAGTGAAGCGATTTTATATGTTTTAGGGTTTATTTCTGTTATTTTGACTTAATTGGTATTTTTTTATGAATCATATGATTGTTTTCCACTGGACCACTCCTGAGCAGTACATAAAATAAATGAGGAAGCAAATCGCTTCGTGCGTAAAGGTGGAATTTCTACTATATAACGTAAATCTCATAAATATCTCGAATAGGAAAAACGCTGAGTTTACCCTATTGCCTTTACGTTGCTTTATTTGTTATTATATTTTTGTTAGTTAATGAAAAAAATACTTTTAATGATTTTTATAATATGAAATTGTGCTATGAAATAAACTATGATTTATTTATCTTTATAATTTTAAGCAGTACTTATGTTTATATATACATACAGTACTTTCTAATAAACCGAAACTTAACCGAACCGGTGGTAGAGTCAAAATACTCTAAAATAGTGAACACGTAGTAAAATTCCGCGTCTATATGAGTTTTGATTACCAATTTATCGACAAAGAGTAGGTCTTTTGATGGTGTATATTTATGACGTCACATGGCAGTATTTCATACAAACCTCCATATAAACGATCGTTTTGACATTTCATTAAAAGAAGCTGATTTGATACGTCAGTCAACATCCCTATTGTAACGTTCACCAGGGCCTAAACTGAATAAATGAGTTTTATGTTGAGTTTTGAATTGAATACCTTTGTCATAGCAATTAAGGCGATGATAGCTCAGTGGTAGTGACGTCGGATACCGCGGCGAAGGTCGTGGGTTTGAATCCTACAATGAACTTGAGCTTTCGGTGTAGGAAAACATCGTGAGGTAACCATAGCACGGTGGTAGGGTACTTTGTAGTACCCGACTGGCTGGCTACCACCCTCATGTTGAAAATCTCTCACCAACACCTATCGATGTGTTCCGATAGCTGCACTTGAGAGCCAGTTCCCATCTAGGCTTTGTGTGCTTGCCACTTTCGGCTACATCATCACTTACCATTGTGAGATTGCGGTTAAACATAAGCTTATACAGAAGTAAAAAAAATATATACAAGAGCCGCCATGAAAAACGACGACAAAATCGCTCCGCTTATGCACTAAGCACACACGCCTTAGGGCAACACAAACTAGAAAAATGTTTACGTTATACTTTTAATAGATTTTCCGGGTGAACTTCAACTATTGATCATTATCTCCCGATATTATTATGTTATTAATAACGATGTTAATGATCTAAATATCGATCTTTATATGATATCATAGATCTAGCGGATGAGATAGCTCTAAGATGTATTTGACTAAGCTTCTCTCGTGGATTCACCCGCATTTCGAGGTCAGAAACTGTTATATGGAGGTCACGGGGGACGGATTTACGTTAGAATTATTATCAATGTTACCAGACATACAAACAGATTTTGTGACATTTGCGGTTGATACCATGGGTCCTAATGTCTGATGCTCACCGATTCGTGTGTTAATGCTGCCAGCCTGCTAGGAACCTTGCTGACCCAGTGGTAGTCGGAAACCTTGGAGAAATTCTCTATTATATAGGACTAGGTACCACACCGCGGTTTCACCCGCGTTCTAGAGGGAATTAAAATAATATATATCCCATGTTAAACAGTCTTAATGTAGCTTTATATAGGTGAGAGATTATAGGCGATGATAGCTCAGTGATAGTGACGTCGGATACCGCGGCGAAGGTCGTGGGTTCGAATCCTACAATGAGCTTGAGCTTTCGGTGAAGGAAAATATCGTCAGTAAACTATAGCACGGTGGTGAGTACCCATCTGGCTGGCTTGAATATCTGTCGCCAAGCACCGGTGTGTTCCGACAGCTGCACTTGAGAGCCAGTTCCCACCTAGGCTTTGTGTGCTTACCACTTTCGGCCACATCATCACTTACCAAGGTGAGATTATGGTCAAACACAAGCTTATCCAGAATTAAAAAAAAGAAAAAAAAGAGTTTTAAATGTGTCCAAATTACGCATAAAAGTGGATTATCTGTATCATGCGACATGACAGATACGAACTGCTGCAACTTATAATGATGGGCAAAGTGGCTGGGAGAAGACCAGTAGGCCGTAGAAAAACTGGTGGCTGCGCAATATTCGCGAGTAGACTGGCATCAACAGCGCCCCTGAACTGTTCCGCCTCCCTCGCGAAGAACAGACAGAAAAACTGACGGCCAACCTTCACTAGTTGGAGAGGCACTACAAGAAGAAGAGGAAGAAATATTCGTGAAAAAGTAACAAACATTTTCACATCCAGATAAACTTTCACATTTAGTTAGGTTAACTTTATTTATGAAAAGAAAGAGTCACTGTAGAACAAAAAAACCTTGCTGAGTTTCTTGCTCTCGTCTTCACAGTTTAAGTGTATCCTGAACCGGTGGTAGGGTAAATTGTAACGTTCATAAGTGCCTTATTAGGGCCTAAACTGAATAAATGAGATTTTAGTTCTAGAACGAACGGCTCTCTCTAGAATAGTTGTCAAATACACTTGCAGAAGATTTTCAACTTGAGGTTGGTAGCCAAGCCAGCCAACAGGGTTCTACAGAGTAATCTACTACTATGCGATTTTCCTTCTAAGGTTGAGTGAGAACTCAACGAGTTTAACGATTGTCCCGAGACTAACTTCTTCTTCTTTCTCTTGTCCTTATCCCACGCTAGGTGTGGTCAGCACAACATGTTTTCTTCCACTCCGCTCTATCACTATATATTTTATCCCGGGATAAGATAAGATCCTACGGGAACGCGGTGAAACCGCGCGGAACAGCTAGTCAGTATATCATTCAGATGAATCTACATAAAAATAACAGATAAAATCAGTGATAGGTATCTCCTATCAATTACCTATTAATTAAAACATATCTATGTTTATTGAAGATTACACAATTTTAACTCTCATTAAGGTTAAATTGAGGCCTGAACTTTCTTGTTATGATAAGTGATTACTAATTAATATAGAATCTTAAATAATATTATAAAGAGAAGATTTGATTCTTTTTATGTTTACATTTACAAGGCGCAAGTAACAAAATAAATTAACCGACTTAAAAAAATCTACACTAGAATGCTAAGTTAACAGCTATATTATTTTGAATGACTTCGGGAAAGCGGGTAAAACCGCGGGGCGGAAAGCTAGTAATATTACAAAGACTAATGATTAGGTTTTTTGTATGTTTATTAGAACATAGAACCTCCTCCTTTTTTGAAGTCCGTTAAGAATAAATACCAATAGAAAGCTACGTTACGTTATTTTAAATACCTCTAGAACGTGAATGAATCCGCGGGGCAGTAAGCTAGTTAATTAGAAGAATATTAATTATCATATGCTACATAACCTACAAATATTTATATAGCTATTTACCGCTACCGCACACTCTAGTGGCTGTCACCAGTTGAAGCTAGTGGCTAGGCGAACGGTGGCCACGTTCTGTGGACGCCACGTTTGGTCACAAATCTATGAAAACTAGTGCTCGCCCCTGATCGAAATTTTTGAGGAAAAAAGTATCTTCAATAAAAAAAGTTTATCGGTTGACAAACAGAGGAGGATAATGATATGTGTGTGTGTGTGTGTGTGTGTGTTTGTGTGTGTGTGTGTGTGTGTGTGTGTGTGTGTGTGTGTGTGTGTGTGTCAAACGCATGGTAGTGTGTGTAATGTTTTTTTTATTAATTTAATTTATTTCTAAAGCATATTTTATAAAAATATTAGCTTTCTGTACTCCTTCTCCATATAAACTTTAACTGTGCCAAATTTCATACTCCTCCGTCTTCGTAATTTTTGTAAAAAGGGGTACAAAGTTTTTTCTTCACGTAAGTATTATGATTATGCGCTTGTTCTCCTAGTAATTCGTGTGGACGC
Organism: Ochropacha duplaris; assembly: GCA_951361185.1. Taxonomy (NCBI): domain Eukaryota; kingdom Metazoa; phylum Arthropoda; class Insecta; order Lepidoptera; family Drepanidae; genus Ochropacha; species Ochropacha duplaris. Next base: position 3,736,622 of record OX592718.1, on the reverse strand, counting down.
CACGTTATGCATCTAAAAATATTATAGTCTCCCTATACTAGTGTTGATGGGAAGTCCGTCCCACTTTTAGTGCCCCCTCGACGACGCCCTGAGCTGAGGTTCGTGCCCCAACTGGGGCGCCCTCAGCGGTCAGTCGTCTAAATATTTGCATCTCGGTTGAGTCGCCGAATTGTCCGCGTAAGGGTGTCTATAGTCCCTCAGACCTCCACCTTTAAGTCCTCCCCAAAAAAAATATTATAATAGTGTTTATGTACTGAGTGGATATTTGGACGGACCACAAAAGTTCTACTTTTTCTATTTTAGTTAATTTATTTTAAAACTTCAGCATCATCACGTTTTATGAACTCGTCAATTCAGTTGTTTTACGTCAACGATGATTTTTACAACTTGCCATTTAAATTATTTTGAAACTTGTAATCAGTGATTAGAACTAATAAACAAATGATTAGCCAGTTTAGGCTTTTTTTTATTTGAGTTTGTAATTAGTTTTTCCTTTAATTTAGAAGAAAACTGCTATTTCATTTATTTTTAATATATTTCAGATAATTATGCCGGAGGAATATATAAAAAGAGTTATATAATTAATTACTCTGTCGCCAAGCACCTGTTGGTGTGTTCCGGCAATTATAAGGCATTGTAATAAGGTGTACAACACATTGGTAATCATATGGTATTGCTATGCTAATGTCTATAGGCAACGGTAGTCACTTACCATCAGGTGACCCGCCTGCCTAGTTGTCACTTAATTTAATAAACAAACAAAGTCATTCAAGTTTTGTTGTTCAGCACACAAACTTTTGTCAGAGATGAGAATCGAACCCGCGACCGATGACGGCTAACCCGATTTTATGTAAGATGAAAATCTGTTGCCAAGCACCTATCAGTGTGTTCCGACAGTTGCACGTAAAGCCAGTTGCCTTCCAGTTGGCAACATATTGGCGATCCCACAGGTATTTCTAATTATGTCTAGGCGACCATACTCACTTACCATCAGGTGAACTGCCTGCCTGTCACACAAAGCCCTATCCAGCGTTTAAGCTGCCGGTAACACGATGAAAAGCGAATACTAATTTTTTTTTATTTGTAATATAACATGGCAATGAAAACCTTTTTCGACACCAATAAGGTTACTCGATTTAATACTTTTTAAATTAATTTATGTAGGTCGATTACAAAGAAATTTCACAATCGATTATCTTAATAATTAACATTTCGTGTCATGTTGTTTGTCCGCCATGAACTCCTAAAGTAATGAACCGATTTTAATATTTGCACTCTGTGTGCAGTTAGTACAACTTGAGAGATTGGATTGGAAAACGGGAACGCGGGTGAAACCGTAGGTGAAAACCGTAACCAAGTTGAAAATCTGTCGCCAAGCACCTATCGGTGTGTTCCGACAGTTGCAATTGAGAGCCAGTTCCCATATAGGCTTTGTGTGCTTACCAGTACTTACCACCTTCGGCTATATCATCACTTACCATAGTGAGATTGTAGTCAAACACAAGCTTATCCAGAATAAAAAATAAAAGACAGCTACCTATATAATATGTGGATAAAAAAAACTATATTTGATGCCTAGGTATGTATATAAATAATCGTATGAAAGCATTTTTGTCTATACTAATATGAAAGAGCGAGGTTTTAGACTCCTCCATTGAAAAAGGAAGATCTTCCGCCAGGCTAGGTCATCGTGCCTGGGGACCGCAGTCCCACTGTTTATGTTGGAATCTTGTAATACGTATAATCCAGTTTTTTTTGTTTATACTTCTGGATAAAGCTTGTATTTGACCGCAATCTCACCATGTTAAGTGATGATGTGGCCGAAGGTGGTATGCACACAAAGTCTAGATGGGAATGGCTCTCAAGTGCTCGACAGATGTTCAACTTGAGGGTGGTAGCCAGCTAGTCGGGTACTACAAGTTACCCCACCACCGTGTAAAATAAAAAAACCGTGCACCAGAAAACTTCGTAGATAAACTATCAAGATTTTTCGATCGATCTAATAGTATCTAGATCATCTTAATAGTAGTAGATACTAGATAGAGTTACTACATCTTGATAATCTGAAGAGAACATAAATTTTTCAGGTTAATATACAAATAATCAACCCGCCATCTGTGGTGAAAATTTGAAACTAGGTTAGCAAATTGAAGCGGAGTAGGTCTTATTACAGCTTTGTTGGTTTAATTTTAGTTCAGCAGATTATACATAGACGTCGTGATTTTTAATTTAAAGAACTTTCGTTTGTTTTTCTCTGTGTCAAAAGATGATTTTCTTACGAGTTTGGTTTTTAGTTAATACCTAAGTACATAAACTTTTTGTTTAATGATTTAGTTAAGTTAATTATATTCACTAAATAATAGGGTATTTTACTCTATATGAAAACAATCTAAAAATATATTATTGAGATAGCTTAGGCAAAAAGCAGTCGGGAAATGTTAGTTTTAGTTCATAAATTTACAAAATAGGTTTATAAATTCAATCCAAAGTTTTCAGTACATATTTTTAATCTGTTTATAAGTGTAAATAGTATACAGTGAAATAGTAGCCGCCATGTTACATAGCGAGATGACGTACATCCGGCTCTGTAAGCAAACTTGAAGCAAGCAAACTATAACGTGCCAACATTTGTTTACCAAGCGCTCTGACGTCATGACAGCTGATTTCATAAATATATACTGCACTATATACTGCTGAGATCAGCGTTTTCGTCATATTACGCGCGAAATTTGAAAATGTCAAATTTAAATGCATTTTTATGGCACTTATCGATTGAATAAAATTTTTTTGTTTTTTTTAGTGGCTTATATTAGGACTATAGAATTTAATTGAGACACTTTTTCAAAAATGGGTGTAATACCCTATTATGTACAAGATTACCTTAACTTTACCATATTAAACTATAATAAATATATATACAATAAAATATGTGAATGGTGACCATTTACCACTACCAAATATACAAAAATTACTTCACTAAAAGTGTTACCATTTTCGAGACCCGCCCTATCTTTCTCCCCTTTAAGTTTGACGTACTCCTTACCGGACATCCTGTAGGTATATACCAAGTCTATACCCACTTATCTACTCGTGTAAATAGAAAATTTTACACAATGCAAAATGTACAGGAAGGCTTTGTGTTTTAATTTCATGATTTTATTTTCAATTTGATCATACTGACAATGAACTGAAAAAACACATTCGAGGTATTAAATTCCTTTGAAATATAATAAAAATAAACTTTATGGTAATTTCATGGGAGTGTTATTGTTATAATGATGACAAATCATTTTTTATTCTGTCCTTTAAAAATCAGTCATCAAATCCTCTAATAAAATAACCAAATATAAGATTATTGCAATGTCATCGGTCCTTGATAAGTGTGCAAAGTTTCAAATGAATCCGTCGTTTTGATAGGTGTGAAAATCACGTTCAATGCTTTTTTGCTCGAGACTTGTCGGGGGCACTGCCGCACCCCCAGATTATTGCATTGGCATCGGTCCTTGATAAGTGTGCAAAGCTTAAAACCTATCCGTCGTTTTGATAGGTGTGAAAATCACGTTCAAAGATTCCGTTACATAGATATATACCAAGCCAATAAAAGCTTATTAAAAAAATACATTGAAGGTTGGTCCGGATGTAGACCGCAGTCCGGATGCCGGTCCGCCATTAGGTGACCCCTGAGCTGAGCTAGACTCTGCTATGAATGTCTATATTGAAAACCATAGAGTAATGTGTCCATTAATGATAATTACGTCGATATGGTCACTGATTCTACCTTGACCCTAAAAAATAATACCTACTTATTATAAATGCAGTAGGTATTAATTTAATGTTACGTAAGAAAATATTGTTTTGCGTTTTGGCAAAACACAGGTTGCGGGTTCGATTCCTGTCCAGTACAAACATTTGTGTGCATGAAAGAAAATTTTGATTTATTTATATTTAACAAGTGGTATAAAAATTTCGATTACAAAAATATTTTATTCAAATAGGTCTCCACTTATACTTATGAATAGTCTAAATTCTAACGCACGGTTCGGAAGGTTGCTTTGGCTGAGAAGAGCCAGCAATATACTCAGCAATTTTAGCCTTCAAAAAGCCTATAACTTAATAGATGTGGCCAGCAAGAGCGAGCGCAAAATCCAAGTTTTATTACATTTATTAGGTGCCTTTAATTAATTGTAATTTATTTTTATAAAGTCTTAGTTCGTTGCTTAAATTTTTGAGAAGATTCTAATAACTTTTCAGATAACTATCGACACCATTACAACACTAGCAAAAGGATGTACCTACACTTGCACTGTAAAGGTCATAGCCTATTATAACGACTCTGCTCCAACGCCGCGGAGTCATGTAAAGGTCGTAGCTCACTTAAACGACTCTGCTCCCATCCGACAAATAAAATATCATTCAAATATGAGCTTCAAGTCGTGCTCTTTAGATATAGTTTATATTGGCAACATAAATTTGCAGACAGCTTGCTGTCAGCGAGCTTACCGTCATCAGACTGCTCGGTAGTTGAGTTTTAGTATAGGGCGGTGTTGGGTGGGAGCGGTGTTTTTTTTTTTTATTATTCTGGATAGGCTTGTGTTTGACCACAATCTCACCATGGTAAGTGATGATGTGGCCGAAGATGGTAAGCACACAAAGCCTAGATGGGAAGTGGCTCTCAAGTGCAGCTGTCGGAATACACCGATAGGTGTTTTGGCGATAGATTTTCAACTTGAGGGTGGTAGCCAGCCAGTCGGGTACTAGAAAGTACCCTACCACCGTGCTATGGTTTCCTCACGATGTTTTCCTTCACCGAAAGCTCAAGCTCATTGTAGGATTCGAACCCACGACCTTCGCCCCGGTATTCGACGTCACTTACCACTGACCTATCATCGCCTTAACGGTGTTGGAGCAGAGTCGTTTAAATGGGCTTATGACCTTAAGTGAGCTACAACCTTAAGGGATTAGGAAAAAGAGTGGGCGCGTCTTCTTGGATCGCACTATCAATGTTATGTACATTTATTGTGCTGATTGATCATAATATAACGTTTTCCTTCAAGTAGAAATAAAACTAAATTTTAAAAAGTGTTTTTTTTTAAACACAATTAAGTTTACGTCTGACCACCAACTCGCCTGATGGTATGTGACGGTTTCACCCGCGTTCCCGTGGGATTTATCTTTTACCGGGATAAAAAGTGCTATTCCAGACTATAATCTATCTCTGGCCACATTTCATCCAGTTCCGTTCAGCCTTTCTAGCGTAAATGAGTAACAAACATACATCCGTCCATCCATCCAAACTTTCACATTTATAATATAAGTAGGATTAAAAAACCATAATAACAATGAAATCTTAATAATTTTCACTAACTTGATGAAAAAACCTATCCTTCCCCAGCCGCCTATTCAGTATAAAACAAGAAGATAGACAGACAGACAGATACAATAGCATTTATGATATTAGTAAGGATACAATACCTACTTATCCATACAAAAACCTTGAAAATATAACAAAATTATGAAACCAACGCTAATGGAGTAGCATGTTTGCTCTCATCGTAAACGGGTTATACATATATCCTAATATAAACCTTATTATATATTACAAATAGAGTCATGATTTACATATATCATATTGTGTATTTACACGAAAATATATAGATTTAGTATTGTGTGACATTAATAAAAAATATAAGGTGAAACAGAGAAATGTTTTGAATAAATCCGTGTAATATAATAAATGTGAAAATTTTGTTACTCAATCACGCCAAAACGGATGAACGGATCTGGATGAAATTTAACACAGATATTGATTATAGTTTGGAATAGCACATAGGCTTTTTATCCCGGTAAAAGATAAGATCCCACGGGAACGCGGGTGAAACCGCGGGGGACATCTAGTATCTATAATATAAAAATAAATCGCAAAATGTGTTGGTAAGCGCATAACTCAACAACGCCTGGACCAATTTGGCCAATTCTTTTTTTTAAATGTTTGTTGAAGTCCAAGGATGGTTTTTACGGCGAGAAAAATTCGAATAATTGCCGGGAAAACCCTAAAAACAGCCCTTTTCTTTTTCCCATACAAACACCCAGCTGTCAAACATTTGACGTCAATCGAAACAAAACAAAGACGCGTTTTAGAGAAATAGGGCAGAACAAGGTCTGCCGGGACAGCTAGTTTTTTATAAATTTAACATCTGTTATTTACTGATTTTTTATTACCATACCAAAGTAATGAAAATATGTTCTATTGCTATTAATATAAAGTGTTGTTTCCTTTTCTTTGTATTATTATAATAAAAGTTATAAAAAAGTGGAAAATTGATATAATAAAAAAATCTTACTTTTCTTATTGTTACAATATAATAAAAATATTTCGAATACACATTAAATGCCTATCTAATAAAATAAAAATAGTCGTAGATGAATTAAAACTCACTATACAGGATGTTCGGTAAGTAGTAAGACAAACTTAAGGGGGAGATAGGTGGGCGGGTCACCTACCAACATATACAAAAATTCTGTGAGTAAAAGTATCTCCGTTTTGGAGATATTTAATATCTAAAATTCAAATCGAGATATCTCGAAAGAAGTATCGAGATATCTCGAAAATGGTGACGTTTTTTACTGAGCATATTTTTGTATATTTGGTAGGTGACCTAACCACCTATCTCCCCCTTAAGTCTTAAGTTTGTCGAACTACTTACCGAACATCCTGTATAATTAAAACATGTCTTGCTAGACAATACTTCTGATTATAAAGACTAATTCTAATCAAACACAGAAGCATTAGCATTAGTTAATTACAGAGAATCTATACCTATGTCGCAGCCAATATTGTCCCTACGGAGTACAACTAGCTCATTATAAAGGTAAGGTCATTTTAGAGTCACAAATACCATTATCTCCTCAAAAGGTATAAATCAACTTTTTGATCATGTCAACAGATTCATTATGTCCAGCGCTTTCAATATAAGCTGTTGCTTTCTTAGCATGATACTCATGCAACACCTTAGTTTTCTCAACAGCATCAGTCTTAAGTATACTATACTTCAAATCTTCATAATCAACGTCCTTAACATTCTTCTTAGCCTGCTCTATCATTTTATAAAGTTCCGGGTTACCTTCTAACGCGAACAGCATCGGGGCACTGGTTAAGCTGAACTGTTCTTTACTGTCTGAGCTTAGGTTATGTAATTCTGTAGCAGCCTGCCATGCTAAGCCTAAATGGCACCCGAAGTTGTATGCATAGTTCTGCATCTCCCAGCTTTGTTTATCGAGAGCCATGGCGGATTGGCAGCCTCTTCCCAATAGACTCACTCCATTGAATATTGTTCTAGTAGTCCATTCCTTCCGAGGTTTACCTAATGCATCATCATCAACGGTTATTGTTGAAGTATCAAATATGACTTCGAAATCATCATCGCTGTCCTTCGGCTTCCCAGGCAGAGGGAGATTCTGTTCATCTCTCTCTCCTAAGAACTCTGCTTCCGACAATTCTTTAACAGCGGTCGACATTATTAAAGAGACGTCAGAATTACGAAGACTTGCAAGGCTATGATTAGCAGATACTAATAAATAGTCACCGAGAAGTATAGCTAATTGATTACCAAATAATGCTGTTTCAGAATCTGATCTTTTAACGAATGGTACGTTTATAATGCCCCTGTGTATCAAATGGCCTGTCCTTATCATTTCTGTGAGTTCTGCTAGAGTTCTTGTGTGTTCTTCCTTGCGGGTTGGTGATGATACGTTTTTCATTGATTTGGAAAATAGAAGAATGAGAAGACCCCATGGTTGGACGTTTCTGGAGTCTCCATAAAGGATGTTCTTAGCCGTTTCCATTACAAGGTGATTGCTGCCGACCTGGAAATAACAATAAATAAAATGAGATGAGAGCAGCTCAGGATCGGTCCATGTGGAAAACTTTGGGGAGGTCCAGCTATGGACGTCTTTCGGCTGAAATGATGATGGGCTATTCTTTACACAAGGCTCCGATCAGGTGGGATCAGATCCCAAACTAAGCAGAGCTTGTGCTATGGAAACCAGATAACTGATATCCTACATACATGCAAATTATTTTAAAACTAGTGAGACTTTTCGGGTTCGATTCCCATCCAGGACCGTAGTTTGTGTGCTTGGACATGTATGTTTGTCCTGAGTCTGGATGTAATTACGTATTTAGAACGTATCGTTTACAAAATTAAATACATGTAAGATTCAATATACATATAACTATTTAAGGTCTATAATGCCATGTTTTAAGACAGAAGTGTGCGTTTATATCTACTTACTAGAAAATTCTATTATCGTCGTCGCAAGAAAGTCTATTAGCAACTACTCGCTTTCCAATTGACTTTTTTTTCACTGTTACGGTTTTTCTTGACGGCTTTTCAGGTCACCATAACAGATAATCAATCGTCTATTAACATCAATAACATTCAAACAATATTTATTATTAGTTTCTTACTTTTCATAAAATTATCAAGAAGGTTACAATATTGAATATAAAAAAGCAAGATATGGTATTAAAAAAGTTTCCATAATATAACTACTAACAAATAAAAACATATTGATATAATATAGGCATTTAATATAGCACAAATGCCTAGTTAAAATAGAAATAATTAAAAACTCACCAACTCCCGTAAATAAAGCGCCATATGAGCGAACTCATCGCTCAATAAACACCGTAAATTCATAAAAGAGGTCGGATAACCAACTACTTTCTCCGCTTCCCTAATTATATTACTCCAATTCGTCAAAGGAGGCCGCAATAAAATAAGCAACTCATCTTTGGTCAAGCTGGCCATCGTCGCATCGCGCCTTTTTTGAAAAAAGAACGGGGACGCGCGCCTAAAAACGCGGGAAATAGATGACAGCGACATTTTGACAGCTTGTTTTTTTTTTCACGACTATGGCAACCGGTCGTGAGTCGCCCCGGTAACCGACTGGTAGTGAAATGGTTAGATTCCTCATACATACCTGTTGCGTTGCATTACGGTGTTTAGAGATGGGATGCTGGTTTTGAGTTGCCAACATGTAAGATTAAGTTTACCCAATTTTGGTTTACTTATAAAAAAATTATCCCTATTTCCCTTGGTCACGCTATAAACTCGAGAACGACTTTACTGATTTAATTAATCTGTTTTATTTTAAAGTTTTCTAATACTTTGTAGAAGGTTCTTACGGAAAGAAAAATTGCACAGAACATTGAAAATTTTCAGGCAGTTAGGTACTTATATAAAATTCCCCTATCACGATGTTGGTCCACGATGAACTCCGAAACTATTCAACTGATCTTGATGAAAGTTGGCACAGCAATAGATTATATCTTAGAATAAGAGATAGGATCATTTTCATCCCGGGAAAAGATAAGAACCCACTGGAACGCGGGTGAAACGGGGGACAGCTACTACCTTATAACTTAACAATGAGAACTGTCTAAAATTCAAGAGAATTTTGTTTATGTACTTTAGTTTATTGTGCCCTTAAAAATAAATGATTTGTGGTTGTAAAAAATCCCTAAATATTTTAATTTCCCTAAAATCAAGTAACTAAATAATCTGGCTACACTACTGCTCTTGACCGTGAAGCGGCACGCTCGCGCTGCACTAAGCAAGCCCAGTCACAAACAAAACTATACATTAACTACAATGTTTGAATTTGAACTGTAACTGCCTCGAAATAAAAACTACAATACAATGAAATGAACTTAACTATTTTTGTTGATAATAATAACATCGTTTTTCAAAATAAGAACTTCTTTTTAAAATGAGTTCATTTGTTTCAAAATTGATCGATGTTCGATGGGAGTTTTTTCTTTAGTTGAGTTTTTTTTTCTATTAACAGAACAGGTTTGGTCCAACCTATGAATGAATCTGATACTGCCTGATAGGGATAATATCTACGTACCCCTTTGTGTGGTAATTTTGGCTAGCTTGTGATTGACCACAATCTCACCATGGTAAGTGATGATGTGGCCGAAGGTAGTTAGCACACAAAGCCTAGATGGGAACTGGCTCCTAAGTGCAGCTGTCGGAACACACCAATAGGTGCTTGGCGACAGATTTTCAACTTGAGGTTGGTAGCCAGCCAGTCGGGTACTACAAAGTACCTCACCACTGTGATCTGGTTTCCTCACGATGTTTTCCTTCACCGACAGCTCAAGAGAAGAAGAGAAGAGCTCAAGCTCATTGTAGGATTCGAACCCACGACCATCGCCGCGGTACTGACGTCACTACTCCTGAGCTATCATCGCATTTTGATCAAATACCTAAAATGCAAAATGCTTTTTTTTAAAAGGTATTTAAATACAAAATATAAAATACGTATTTTGTATTTGCATTTTAAATAAAAGTATTTCAAATAAGTCGCAACCAGTTAATAAGTAGGCAGGCGTTCAACAAATGATTAAACATACATATTTATATGTATATATTATTTATTTACAAATCAAAAACGTCATCACAAATAACAGTTATTTTAAGTTCGCAATTTCATAGATCATAACATAATTAACGTAGTCCATTCTGGTAGGTATTTCCACAGATACAAGGACTACTTTCCAATGACTTCACCCTTTGAAAAACCCCTTGAATATACTATTACATAATTTTCCAAACGCTTTGGCAAAATCAACGATTTTTTTTATACAATTCTTCTTGAGCACCATGTATAACATACGTTAGGGGCCACTGCGAATAATACCACCCTATAAATAACCCGAGAAGACCTAATAAAACCAAGAGGAAGTATATTGTGCCATCCAGAACTGCAAATAGAGGGTACAGCCATAAACCACGCTCCAAGTATGTGTACACCATTCTGGAAACAAAAGATTTCGGGCCATTATTTTTATTATTCTACGGCAAACGATTATGGAGAAATGCCACTATGACATACAGAGAAAGAGTAAGTAATAAAACTCCTCAGCCATTGTAACTTGATTAGTAACAAATATCCCATAACAAATGCCATGCGCTACAAAGGTCGTGGGTTCGAATCCTACAATGAGCTTTAGCTTTCGGTGAAGGGAAACATCGTGAGGAAACCATAGCACGGTGGTAGGTTACTTTATGTTGGTGATGTACAAGGTGTTTGGCGACAGATTTTCAACTTGAGGGTGGTAGCCAGCCAGTCGAGTACTACAAAGTACCCTACCACCGTGCAAAAAAGTGTTTATGGTCAAAGAATCTTTAATTTTTTTAGGTAATTTGTTATGCAGCTGAGCTCCCTCATATTGAAAATTATTTTTACCGTATAAAGTTCTAATAGAGGGTAGTTCTATATTATACCTATTTCTTGTATGATAGCGGTGTGATTTTTGATTGAGTGAAATCTGTGAATGTATATTTTTAGTTATTATTTTTCGTATTAATAAACATGTGTGATATGTGTATAATTGTTGTAAGTTGATTAGTTTAGTTTTATTGTAAATATCTTTAGTAGGTGTTAGGTAGTCGTAATTAAAACGAACTTTAATAACCTTATTTTGAGTTATTTGTAAGTCATGTAAGTTTGTTTTTGCAGCTTGTCCCCCGACTTGTATAAGATGCGGTTTAACCAGACTATTATAGATTGTGTGTCTTATTCGGGACGGTACACATGTCGCAATATTACGTAATTTTAATTATTTTATTCTGTTTTTAGTATTTGTTGTTATAGCGGCAACAGAAAAACATCATCTGTGTAAATTTCAACTGTGTAGCTATCACGGGTCATGAGATACAGCGTAATGACAGACAGACAGGCAGTAATGTCTTAGTAATAGGGTGTCCGTTTTTACCCTTTGAATACGGAACCCAAAAAGCATTGTGAACATACTTACACAGATAAATAAGCCAGTAAATGCAAGATCAATTGCAATATATTCCTCTTGTGTGACCTAGGTTGAGGTCTTGGCCTAAAGATCACCTCCCAGAGGACGACGGGAACAATTATTGTATGTATTATATGGTTGGATACTGGAGGAATGATTTTGTTCAGGAAATCTGGGAATATTAGTCTCCGATCGTACAAATACAGTGACCAAAATACTGAGAACACAACCTGAAAAAAATAACACCATCAACAAGACCAGCATTCTGTTCCTCAGTTTATTTGACAGTGAAAACCAGTCACCTGGTGGTAAGTGATTACAGCCTATAGACATTAATAATACCAGGGGAATAGCTAATGAGTTTTCAACCTTTTTACAACGCCTTAAAGGCGGCTCTCAAGTGCAACTGGAACACAACAGGTGCTTCGCGATAGATTTTCAACTTGAGGGTGGCCAGTAAGTCGGATACTAAAAAGTACCCTAGTTGTTCAAAGATCAAAACTTCTGACTAAAACAACGCAGCGTGTCTAGGCAATTTAACGTTTTAACCAATAAAGGAATATTTCCTCTAAATGTGTTTCATTTTATTCGTCTGTCTATTTCTTACGTACCCAAGAACAAGGCCAAACGAGGCCGGAAAACATTATGTCCCTCGAAGCTCTTATAATTTTGGGCAATCTATATTCCTTTTTTCTTGAGTTTATCAGAATTAGGACGTCGCATGTTAAGCCAAATACGGCATACGCTATTTGCAGGAACTGAAATTAAAAAAGATAATAAATAAATGGTGACAAAGCAAAAGATATTCATAATGATGAGAGCAGTAAGGTAGTTCCATCCAAGGGATTTATCTATACTCTATATTAGAGTTGTATTTTTTTTTTCGAACAAGGGCTGCTATTTATGTATCCGGAACTGGCCAGTTACAGAACAATATTTTAAAAAATCACGTTTGTTGTATGGGATGGTATTTTATTTTGTTTTTAGTATTTGTTGTTATAGCGGCAACAAAAATACATAATTAGTGAAAATTTCAACTGTCTAGTTATCGCGGTTCTTGAGATACAGCCTGGTGACAGACAGACGGGCGGACAGACAGACGGACAGACAGCGAAGTCTTAGTAATAGTTTTTACCCTTTGGGTACGGAACCCTAAAAAGTAATTATAACATTTAAAAATGGAACGCTTTGGCTGAAGAATACAAATTGTTTCATGTAACTGTCATTTGATTTTTATTTATGGCGTCATTTTGAAAATTGCGTGTCTGGACCATGGATTTAACTCGTACATGATACTTACGAAAGTCCAAGAAGTGAAGAACCTATACTCCATACTCTTGAAGATCCTCACATGAGGGTCCTTCATAGCGTCTTCGGTGACGAATTTCTGCATAGCTATAAGATTAGTGTAATGCATCACTAAGGTGATGATATACCCCAGTATACGCAAATAAATATGCTTTGACATGATTCTGGAAAGAGAAATATATACTTAGTTTAATAGATAATATTATGAATAAGTATCTATACAGGTTCGGTAAGTAGAACGATAAACTTAAGGAGGATATAGGTGGGCGGGTCACCTACCAACATATACAAAATACACCTGAATAATAAGATCACCATTTTGGAGATAGTTCGATATTTCAGAATTTTCTAAATCGGTTCAGTAGATCTATAGATAGATACCCCCTACAACCTCACAAACTTTACCTCTTTATAATGTTACGCACCGCTGCCTACCACCTTACGAGATGCGTAGATTTATACTCTGTGGAGAGGAGCGATTGACGAATGCTGGTATGGCTTAAAGGTCTAGATACCAAGCCAAAAACCTTTAAAAAATAATACGAATGCTGGTGCAACGCGTCGGTATTCTGTAACTGTCGGGAACCTGTGACGTGTTGTTCAAGAAGAAAAGGAATAACGATTCTAATTAATTAAAATGTTACATTAAGGCGATGATAGCTCAGTGGTAAGTGACGTCGGATACCGCGGCGAAGGTCGTGGGTTCGAATCCTTACAATGAGCTTGAGCTTTCGGTGAAGGAAAACATCGTGAGGAAACCACAGCACGGTGGTAGGGTACTTTGTAGTACTCGACTGGCTGGCTACCACCCTCAAGTTGAAAATCTGTCGCCAAGCACCTGTTGGTGTGTTCCGGCAATTGCACTTGAGAGCCAGTTCGCCTTAATAAGGTGTACAACACATTAGCAATCCCCTGGTATTGCCAATGTCTATAGGCGACGGTAGTCACTTACCATCAGGTGACCCGCCTGCCTCGTTGTCACTTGTGACATAAAAAAAAAAAACAAAATATTTTTTTTTTTATGTGATCTGGATTAAATACTATCTGTACAATCTAAGTTTGATTGTAACAATAATATTAGTATAGGTAGATAAGCGATACTATACTTTTTATCCCGGGAAAAGAAAAAATACCTCTGGAACATAATACCTCTGGAACAATATACCTCTGGAACATAAGTGAAACCGCTGGGGACAGATAGTTTAACATATAACACAACTGTAAGTGTGTATATTGCTATCTGCTTATCTGTTCTCGGTAATCTCCGAAAATACTGATCCAATTTTCACGTTTCTCTAACTAGGTGTTAATTGAAATCGGCTGGGGCGAAGAAAACACATTTTATGAAATCTGTGCGAGCGAAACTTCGAGTGAAATCTAGTGCATACTAAAATCAAACACTGTTAACAACTTACAACCACAAAACCGATAAGTAAGTAGTCATTTGTTCATGATAAAAAGCACCAAGATAATCCGATCCGATACAAAAAGTTAAAAAAAAACATCTACAAACCTTTTATAATATTAGCTTCAAGAAATAACAATTTATGAACAGTAACTCACACACACAAGCTCTCTACTATACTTATAAGACAGCACTGACTGAAGCAACACACCGACATGATTGCAAGAACCAGTTATTTAATAGCAGGTTGCACCGATGTTGTTGATTGTTGGTTGCATATGGTTCTGTATATGTTAAACAGCCTTTTTGCAGAGCATTGAACGTTTAGTTCTACATAATCAGCATTTTTTAAGGTGCCGTAGGTACCTCAAACGGAAAAACATAACCCTGTAACTGCCTCGAAATAAAAACTACAATACAATGAAATGAACTTAACTATTTTTGTTCATAATAATAACATCGTTTTTCAAAATAAGAACTTCTTTTTAATATGAGTAAATTCATTTGTTTCAAAATTGATCTATGTTCGACGGGAGTTTTTTCGTTAGTTGAAGTTTTTTCTTCTATTAACAGTGGCCCTAGCACGAATTTCTTTCGAAAAGTTATTCGTAACGTCATCGAGTAAAAATTGTATGAAAATTGATCAGCGCCCCTACAGGACGTAAAACGAACTAAATTTGTCAGCACGAAGGGTTTTGGTTTACTTTCGTATCGTCATCGTATCGTCACTTGACACATTTTGTATCAAATCGCGAGCACGAATTTTGTTTTGACATTTGTTCGAAGGCTGGGTATCGTCGTGCTGCCGAGAACGTACGCAAGGTTATTCACTATAAATTTGTCAGTGAGAAAAGGTTCGACAAGTTTATAAATCGATAAAATTAATACATTTGGTGTTTTTTCATAAATATAATGCAACGGAGCACTTTATATTACTATTTGCTCTCCGAAATAGCGATAAATGAGCAAAGAGATGGGTTCACAAGGTGAGTTCGTTTTTTAGGTTATAATATTTCTTGTATGTTTTTATTGTTTTATACTCGGCTAATTATTTTAATTTAATTTTGTAGAGAAATTAGGCGTAGAGCCAAAAAA
The DNA here is from genome assembly GCA_951361185.1 of Ochropacha duplaris. Lineage (NCBI taxonomy): Eukaryota > Metazoa > Arthropoda > Insecta > Lepidoptera > Drepanidae > Ochropacha > Ochropacha duplaris. The sequence goes on along the minus strand of OX592718.1, from coordinate 3,720,996 downwards.
AGGAAAGTGTTTAAACCCATGGAGCTCTTGGATATAGAATTCAAAAATAGATATCGCCTCAATAAAGTGGCATTTAAGTATATGCAACTGTGAGCAGCTGCAACTTAAAACTTCACTTCATTCCAGCGAAAGAATCCCTTTAGAACTCAAGGTATGAAGACTACGAATAATATATTTAAGGGTTTCAGTGGCCTATCGATATGTTTCTGTGTATTAAGCAATGGTTATTTCTTACAGGTTCTTTGTGACAGGGTCTTATCAAAGACTCGTTGGGGAGGCCTACGGTTGTGGAATGAGCTGCCGCGGTTTTCTCAAGGGAATACAGCATGGGGTTCTTCAAAAAGAGTGTGAATGGAAGGATGCTTGTCTGCTAATAACTGAATAACCGGTGGTAGATTCAATTTGTAACGTTTATAAGTGCCTTATTTAAATAAATAACTTTTGATTTGATGATTATGTTTGCTTGTTAATAAAATAATGTAAAACTAAAAATAAACCTACAATAAAACCATGTATGTGCATTATGATTGATAGCCTTTATTAAACAATCTTAATAAGAAACTAGAAATAAGATTTATGTATTTATTAAGATGTACGTGCATAAACACCTTTTATTATTTTATACAACAATTTTGATTACAATCATATCCTCTTTCATACTTCATTCCTTTCTTGCCTTTCCATAAAGCGAAAAAAACATTCATAGCCTCTCTCAAAAATTCCAGCCATTGCCCTTGTAACCCAAGCTCTACATCTCTCTCTCTCACTCTTTCATGCAACTCTTCTCTCAATCTTAACTCTTCCTCTCTCAATCTTAATTAATAATAATATATTTTTATGGACATGGCAGGATATTCATTACATAACTTAAAATGTATCAATAAACTTATTATTATACTTCCTATCTGCCTGTCTTGCAGTCCCAGTCTGCCAAAGTCTCATTTTTTAACTATTACAAAAGGAATATAATCATAAACTCATAAAGGCCCTTATACATGTTAAATAGATGATCTACACAGCGTCCGTGTGATAGGCCTTAGAGTGACTGTACAGTCCGATACGGAAGCGACAGCAGCGTCCACATATTTGGCACCTAAACTGAGGGCCGCTTGATGGCTGAAGTGACTCTCGTACTCATGTGTCTCTTCTCACACTTGTCCGCATGTGAAAGTTGTTTAATCTTCTTTCTTGCTTTGCGTACGACGTCCAAGTTTCAGCTCCATACAAGAGTGTGCTCACGCAAGTTTGGTACACTATCATATTTGTCCTTGTTGTGAGAGGACCCCCAGAAGGTTCGATACATCTCCATGCCTGGAAAATATATAGTGTACATTTATAAACATTGTTTATGGCATTACGAAGCCAAATAAAATTATCAAACAAATGTAATTTGCAATCACAAGATAAGGAATCAAAATATGTATATACTTACTTCTCCATAAACTCCACCATCGTCAAATACTGGAGGTGACTAGTTCTCATCATAAGCTGCTAATATAATGCTGGAAATAAACTTTTCTTCTTGTTGGGATACATGTCAAAGAGATGTCCCACTAATCAAATGTGTCAAACATGGATTGTTCATAAATCATAAACCATTTCAATGTATGCATGTGTTTTCATTGAAAAAATGTATATATTTTAACATATTGTATATTTTTACGTGGTTTTCGAACGAGTGATTCGTTCTTCGTACATTCAATTTGATAGTTTTCATTCAATCAAGCCTGTCCCTATTAACGTAGTATGACGTCATCTTCGTAATGGTATCGATTTCTCGATAGTCGACAGTAAGTGACTTGTGCTACCAACTATCGTCATCGTATGGTAAACTCGAGACGGTTACGTTACGAAATGTCAAAAAATTCGTGCTTGGGCTACAGAACAGGTTTTGTCCAACCTATGAATTATAGCCTGATACTGCCTGATAGGGATAATATCTACGTACCCCTTTGTGTGGTAATTTTGGATAGCTTGTGATTGACCACAATCTCACCATGGTAAGTGATGATGTGGCCGAAGGTGGTAAGCACACAAAGTATAGATGGGAACTGGCTCCCAAGTGCAGCTGTCGGAACACACCAATAGATGCTTGGCGATATATTTTCAACTTGAGGGTGGTAGCCAGCCAGTCGGGTACTACCCCACCACCGTGCTATGGTTTCCTCACGAAGTTTTCCTTCACCGACAGCTCAAGCTCATTGTAGGATTCAAACCCACGACCTTCGCCGCGGTATTGACGTCACTACTACTGAGCTAAATACGTATAAAATACGTATATTGTATTTGCATTTTAAATGCAAGTAAGTCACAACTCTGACAGTTAATAAGTAGGCAGGCGATCAACAAATTATTTAAAAAACATATTTATATGTATATATTATTATTTATTTACAAATCAAAAACGTCATAGTCATACACGTACTAACAAACATAGTTATTATGTTTGCGACAAATCGTAACATACCTACTAATTGACGTAGTCCATTCTGATATGTATTTCCAACAATTCAAGGACTACTTTCCAATGACTTCACCCTGTGAAAAACCCCTTGAATATACTATTACATAATTTTCCAAACGCTTTGACAAAATCATCGATTTTTTTTATACAATTCTTCTTGAGCACCATGTATAACATACGTTAGGGGCCATTGCGAATAATACCATCCTATAAATAACCCGAGAAGACCTAATAAAACCAAGAGGAAGTATATTGTGCCATCCAGAACTGCAAATAGAGGGTACAGCCATAAACCACGCTCCAAGTATGTGTACACCATTCTGGAAACAAAAGATTTCGGGCAATTATTTTTTTATTCTACGGCAAACGGTTATGGAGAAATTCGACTGTGACATACTGAGAAAGAGTAAGTACCAAAACTCCTCAGCCATTATAACTTGATTAGTAACAAATATCCAAGATAAGTTGCTGTCATGCTCTACAAAGGTCGTGGGTTCGAATCCTACAATGAGCTTAAGCTTTCGGTGAAGGAGGTGAGGAAACCACAGCACGGTGGTAGGTTACGGTATGGTACTCGACTGGCTGGCTACCCTCAAGTTGAAAGTTTGTCACCAAACACCTTGATAGACCCAGTTTCCTTCTAAGCTTTGTGTGCTTACCACCTACGGCTACAACACTTACCATGGTGAGATTGCGGTAAAAACCGGACAAGTACGAGTCGGACTCACCGAGTAGTTTTTTTATTGTTTTTTTTTTAAATTATTTTATTGTGTTTTTAGCATTTGTTGTTGTAGCGGCAACAGAAAAACATCATCTGTGAAAATTTCAACAGTCTAGCTGTCACGGTTCATGAGATACAGCCTGGTGAGAGAGAGACAGACAGTAGAATCTTAGTAATAGGGTGTCCGTTTTAACCCTTTGAATACGGAACCTAAAAAAGCATTGTGAACATACTTACACAGATAAATAAGCCAGTAAATGCAAGATCAATTGCAATATATTCCTCTTGTGTGACCTAGGTTGAGGTCTTGGTCTAAAGATCACCTCCCAGAGGACGACGGGAACAATTACTGTATGTTTTATATGGTTGGATACTGGAGGAATGATTTTGTCCAGAAAATCTGGGAATATTAGTCTCCGATCGTACAAATACAGTGACCAAAATACAGAAAACACAACCTGAAAAAGAACATAACACCATCAACAAGACACCAGCATTCTGTTCCGCAGTTTGAAAGTGAAAACCAGGCAGGTATGTCACCTGATGGTAAGTGATTACAGCCTATAGACATTAATAATACCAGGGGCATTGCTAATGAGTTTTCAACCTTTTAACAACGCCTTAAAGGCGGCTCTCAAGTGCAACTGGACCACTTCACATCCACAGGTAGATATAGATTTTCAATTTGAAGGTGGTAGCCAGTAAGTCGGATACTAAAAAGTACCCCAGTTGTTCAAAGATCAAAACTTCTGAATAAAAAGACGCAGCGTGTTTAGGCAAATACACGTTTTAGTAAACCCATAAAGGAATATTTTCTCTAATACATTTAGAATATTTCCTCCTATTCCTCTGTTTCTTTCTTACGTACCCAAGAACAAGGCCAAACGAGGCCGGAAAACATTATGTCCCTCGAAGTTCTAATAATTTTGGGCAATCTATATTCCTTTTTTCTTGAGTTTATCAGAATTAGGACGTCGCATGTTAAGCCAAATACGGCATACGCTATTTGCAGGAACTGAAATTAAAAAAGATAATAAATAAATGGTGACAAAGTAAATAATGCTGAGTTCTTAGCGTCTTCGTGGATGGGATTTATCTCTACTCTATAATTAGAATTGTATAAGAATATTAAAAAACCCGGCCAAGTGCGAGTCGGACTCGCGCACGAAGGGTTCCGTAAAAACGGCAAAAAAATCACGATTGTTGTATGGGAACCACCTTAAATATTTAGTAAAAATACAACTGAGTATTTTGTGAATATTTCAACTGTTGCCATTATTGATATCGAGCAAAAAAGGGTAAAAAAATCGCGTTTGTTGTATGGGAGCCCCACTTAAAAAATAATTTTATTATCTTTTTAGTATTTTTTGTTATAGCGGCAACAAAAATACATAATTTGTGAAAATTTCAACTGTCTAGTTATCGCGGTTCTTGAGATAAAGCCTGGTGACAGACAGACAGACAGACAGACGGACGGACAGCGAAGTCTTAGTAATAGGGTCCCGTTTTTACCCTTTGGGTACGGAACCCTAAAAACGAATTACATAATATAACATTTAAACACTCTGGCTGAAGAATACAAATTGTTTCATGTAACTGTCATTTGTTTTTTATTTATGGCGTCATTTTGAAAATTGCGTGTCTCTATCACCATGGATTTAACTCGTACATGATACTTACGAAAGTCCAAGAAGTGAAGAACCTATACTCCATACTCTTGAAGATCCTCACATGAGGGTCCTTCATAGCGTCTTCGGTGACGAATTTCTGCATAGCTATAAGATTAGTGTAATGCATCACTAAGGTGATGATATACCCCAGTATACGGAAATAAATATGCTTTGACATGATTCTGGAAAGAGAAACATAATATAGTTTAATCTAAGTGGATAATATTATGAATAAGTATCTATTTATTTACAACAAATGTAAAAACTTCCTCGAGGCTGCCGCTGCTGCCGATCGGCAAGGTTCCCAGCAGACTGGCAGCGGTTCCTCTTTGTATGGCCAAGCTGATGCGTTTGTAAGTATATTACCTATATGAAAGTCTGCGATGAACTCCGAACCTACTAAACCGGTCTTGATGAAACTTCGGAAGCAATTATACCCTGGAATAAGCAATAGGATACCTTTTTATCCGGGGAAAAGAAAAAATCCCTCGGGAACGTAGCTATGAAAACCGCTGGGGACAGTTGGTTTTAACATATAACACAACTGTAAGTGTGTATATTGCTATCTGCTTATCTGTTCTCGCTAATCTCCAAAAATACTGATCGAATTTTCACGTTTCTCTAACTAGGTGTTAATTGAAATCGGCTGGGGCGAAGAAAATACATTTAATGAAGTCTGTGCGAGCGAAACTGAGTAAAAACTAGTGCATCGTATAATAAAACACTGCTAACAACTTACATTACAACCACAAAATCGATAAGTAGGTAGTAAATAAAAAGCACCAAGATAATCCGATCCGAACCAAAAAGTTAAAAAAACATCTACAAACCTCTTACAATATTAGCTTCAAGAAATAACAATTTATGAACAGTAACTCACACACACAAGCTCTCTACTATACTTATAAGACAGCACTGACTGAAGCAACACACCGACATGATTGCAAGAACCAGTTATTTAATAGCAGGTTGCACCGATGTTGACTATGTACTATGGCTAAAGCATAATTACCGTAACTTGGGGTTCTGTATGATAAACAGCTTTTTTCTGATCTCAAACGTTTAATTTGGTTAAATTGGTATTGATATATTTAAATTGGTTTTGTTCGTGATGTCATGGATGTGGGTTCCGACTGAAAACCAGTGCGATGGTTAGTACTTTTGCTAACCCAAGCTTATGCTAAGTCGGGACCTATTCCAGGCATCAGGCAACATTGCATTATTATTGGTCCTTGTAGTTTTTTTTTCTTTCTTTCTTTCTTAATTTCTTTTTTCTAATTTATAATAAAAAATATAGTAGACTTCTTTCATTCTCTTGTCCTTATCCCACGCTCGGTGTGGTCGGCACAACATGTTTTCTTCCACTCCGCTCTATCACTAGGCGTCTCAGTAGGTACTCACATCTTCATAAACATCATTCTTCACACAGTCCATCAATACCTTCTTCGGTCTTCCTCTACGTCTATATAGTAAATAGTTGTTAATTTTCAAAATATACGGAATTAAAATCAAGTCTTTCAAAGACACCACGCGACTGAGATCGAGACGATGTTACAACAATCAGCGCGACCGACCTAGGATTCAATTTACAACATACCTCTTGAAATATTTTACTATATGCAAAAACGTATAAATAACATAAAATAGTTATATTAGAAATTATATTAATATTTAAATGAGATCTCATATACATTGTAAGAAATATAAATAATAATAATAAATAGTTTATTTCTTCCCACAAATAAATTTCTTATAATTTAGAATAAACCTAATATTAATGTAACAAAAAACGAAAAGACAAAAAAATACTATAATACGAAGAGCATATTAATTATGGGAGGACAGGAGCCCAAACTAGGTAAGCCCTGTGCTGGACTCCACCTCCTCAGAACAGGGATTATTATAAAATTAATATTACGAAATAACTACTTAAGTATATGAAAAATATCCTACGATGTAAAGCAAGAAAGAACTAGCCCTGGGTTAACCTTCGTTTAATAACATTGTTTTACCCACCATCCGTTAAGACACAGTGACACTTTAACCCGCAACATAAATAAATAATAACTTAAAAAAATACGAATTACTTCTCATGGAAATAGGTACTAAAAATTACTGTTTTGGAGGTCAGACACCACACTGTCAATTATTACATGACCTTCAATTTCTATTGTGAAGTAAAATAGCAGGGTTTAAGTTAAAATGGATATCATTTTCATTTTATATAGACCTGTCTCGATCTAGAAAAATAAATAAATTATGCTAATGATTAAGGACAAAATAAAACTAAAAAACTTGAGAGGTGTCAAGGGACACCCGGATGGAACGAAGTTATATAAGTCGAGAGAGTATATATAAAATAAAATAAAAAAACATTTCTATTTATATATATATATATATATATTAATAGTACCCACATTACAGCCTTCTTGTCACAAGAGGCCTCAAGTTGGTCTGCCTGCCCTGTAGCTGGGGCTTAGAATAGCAGCTACGGTGCTCCCCTGCCTGTCGTAAAAGGCGACTAAACGGAGACCTTCGGGGTCGTGGGCAATCGGGGTGGGGGCCCCGAGCGCCCGAAAGCGGCCCCGAGGAGGACGATGGGTCGTCGTGGTTACGACCCATCGTGTGATAGCATTAAGATTAGCCATTAAGAGTCTGGCATAACCCAGTCGCTGTCCCCCTTGAGCGGTCGGGTATCCTATGAGGATTTCCCCACGTAAAAAAAAAAAAAGGGCTTAAGTTGATCTCAAGCCATGTATTCACTGAGAAACATGTTTCAGATACAAAGTTTCTGGAACAAAACGTAGATGTTTACAGAAACAATGTTTCGGGGTCTTGGTCGTCCACATCTAAGTTGTTTCAAATATGTTGCCTGAGGAGGTATTCCGTAATATCAGCTTCGTTTGAAATAATTCTATTAATTTAAAAATGCTATTGTCTTCCCACTCTGCCGCCATGTTTATAAACAACTGAAACACTCATCCACACTTGGATACAGCTATTGCGAAACTAATTTGTTTCTGTGCTCTCCAATTCCATCGGGGAGAACAGAAACATGCTAGAAACACGTAGTGTTTACCGCAACAATTTCAAATGTTTTAGAAATATTAATTTATTTCAGAGACACGTAGATTTTGTTTCTGAAACAGTGTTTATAAACAATTGTTTCCCAGTGAATACATGGCTTTAAGTTAATATAAAGATAAATAAGACATACTGCGAGAATATCATAGGTGCGAGAATAAAGGGCAAACCAACAAACACTTTCGCTAATAGGCGATATCTAAGGCGATGATAGCTCAGTGGTAGTGACGTCGGATACCGCGGCGAAGGTCGTGGGTTCGTATCCTACAATGAGCTTGAGCTTTCTGTGAAGGAAAACATCGTGAGAGAACCACAGCACGGTGGTAGGGTACTTTCGACTCGACTGGCTTACAAGTCGAAAATCTGTCGCCAAGCACCTATCGATGTGTTACGACAGCTCTGCACTTGAGAGCCAGTTCCCATCTAAGCTTTGTGTTTACCACCTCTGGCCATATCGCTTACCATCGTGAGATTGCGGTCAAACATAGCTAATAGGAAAGTCAAAAATATTTTTTTGATGTGTAACATTTTTCGCCTTACTTTCCAGCATTCTGTGGTGGGAGTGATTTCGTGAAAAGGTAACTGAATTGTGTAATAGGAAGCCGGGATGTCAGATAGGGACGGAAGTGTGTAATGTAATTTCCTCTATTGTAGTTCAGGCAAAGGGTTTTAGACCATTCAGCCAACAATAAAATGCTGAGTTGGGGCCAATTGGTATCATTAGTCAATAGTTTAATTAAGTTTAATTAATACCTTTTTATTTATTTTTTATATGCCACAAATATATATCATATTTCATTTAATTTCATTTCATTCATCATACAAGCAAGCTTAAGTTACATTATATTAGTGATGCTCGCTCTTGCGGCCGCGGCGGTGGCTTCGTTTGGCGGGTCACTCACTGTCTTATAACATGGCAAGAAGGGCGATGACTGCCACACGCGTCATACTTGTGAACAGGTGTAGGGGCTGGTATCATATCTAAATTATATTTATTTATTCTTTTTACCGCCATAACACGCTCAAACTAAAAAAAAACTCTTTTATTTAGTTTAAACCCTGATTAGGAGGTTATTAATGTTATATTGACTCTACTGGTTCAGACTCTGGCAGAAAACTAAAATTATCCATTATCCGGTATTATCCGCTAATATAATTAGTGAGACTAGATAAATAAATTATTATGGTCTTTGCTTATGCAAGGAGTAGGCTACTTACTGAGGTTATTGCCGGCACTTCTCAGCAATAGCAATGTTCCGAGAGACTATTGCAAAAGTCTATTTTCATTTCTTTTAAAAAAATGTTTCTGCCGTTTCCCGGCCCGTAAACTGTCACACACTCACATTAATGATATTAGTATGATTACATACACATAGGTAGGTATATTAAAATGGCTGAAATATATTTTTTACGTTTACAACCACCATGGCTCCGCCATTTTTCCAAAAACTGAATCTACACTACAGTTATCGAAACTGTAATGTAAGATTTCACGAAATGAGGCGATGATAGCTCAGTGGTAGTGACGTCGGATACCGCGACGAAGGTCGTGGGTTCGAATCCTACAATGAGCTTGAGCTTTCGGTGAAGGAAAACATCATGAGGAAACCACAGCACGGTGGTAGGGTACTTTGTAGTACTCGACTGGCTGGCTACCACCCTCAAGTTGAAAATCTGTCGCCAAGCACCTGTTGGTGTGTTCCGGCAGAATTGCACTTGAGAGCAAGTTCGCCTTTAAGGCATTGTAATAAGGTGTACAACACATTAGCAATCCCCTGGTATTGCCAACGTCTATAGGCGACGGTTGTCACTTACCACCAGGTGACCCGCCTGCCTCGTTGTCACTTGTGACATAAAAAAAATAAAAAATAAAATGAAAGCGTGTATATTTCAGGTTGTCTCAAAAAGTCCGTGAAAAGTTTTAGTGGAACGGCCACTATGACTAACTGTGAATGTGATACTGTAACGTGAAAATAACATAAATGAAAAATAATAATAATAACTAGACATTGGCAGAAATATCCTAAAGGATGATTTGACAATCAAAGAGAAAAAACAATTCTAAAAAAAAACTTGAGAGGTGTCAAGGGACACCCGGATGGAACGAAGTTATATAAGTCGAGAGAGTATATAATATATACTCTTATGTTTGTTTTTTATTTTTAATATATACATATTATGTATATATTAAAAAAAAACATTTCTATTTATATATATATAAAAAAAAATAGAAATGAAAATATCTGGCTTGCTTTCTATAAGAGAGAGAGAGAGACAGACAGAGAAACATGCGCACGCCGCACAGCGGTCGGTGACTTTTGTCACCGACACAAAAAATCACCGACATCTTTAATGTCGGGGATTTTTTTTCCGTCTAGCCCCCTTTCATATTTCATAACGCGCGATAAGGAACTTCGTTCCAATACAATTAAATCCAAATATGTAATTTCTACCTAATACTTTCTCATGAAAGTATTAACTGAAACAATTTTGTCTTGCTTTGTTTCCCATCAGTATTTACGTCATGTGATGGCGTCGCGTGACGATCCACAAAGGATTTCCCTTTCTCACAAGCCTGGCATGGCTTTTTCCACTGCATGAAGCAGATAGCCCGCGATTGTTGACGGGAAATATTGTCCGCGTGGGAAATATAGATGCACATGTGAGGCAGTTTCAGTCGTTGTATTTGCCATTTATAGTTTTTAAAAAAAATTACTTCTCTCTATTTCAGAATTTAAAACACGTTATGAATTTTACACGGTTATTTTGAGAATTTTGTTTAAATGTTGAATATCATAATTATTATTCACAACATCTTTTTTGAATAACCTTATATTTAATTTTAAATGTCTCACGTTGCTTTTTTTTTGTTATCGTTTTGGCTTAGGCACCTTGACCCACGCTTCAAACCATGTCGGGCAATACTATAGCACTCTTTAAATATTTTAGGGTTCCATAGTCAAACAAGGAACCCTTTTATTTTCGACATGTCCGTCCGTATGCCACAGTAATACCACACACCGAATAAAGATGTAGTAATACTTACTTGTCTTTATATATATATATATGTATATATAAAACGCAATCGCTACTGACTGACTGACTGATATCAGGACCGATGAGATTAAGCTCTGCGATTGAAAAAAAAATTGAATGAAGTATGCGAAACCCTGTAGCCTTATGCGCACTTGACCAAATTTTACGTTTTTTTACGAAATAAAATCTTCTAATTTTAAATACTTAATTAATTAAAATCGCGAGTTTTACTACCTCTAGTAACATTATTATTTAATTTACATCATAATTACATTTTATATAACATATTAAAGGTATATGCAATAAAAAATTAAAAAATACACTAAATATATACATACTAAATTACATAATACATTAAAATCTATTGTTTTCTAATAAAAAAGCAAAATCATAAACCACGACGTTTATTCATAACAAAAACCTACAGTATTCAAATAATTTGCATTTTATCCAACTTTTGCATAAAACCGTAAATAAATATTTAAAAAAAAAACATCAAATTGATCTTAATAAACTAAAAATAGATTAGAATAAACACACATAGTTAATTTATAATGTGATATAATGTAAACATCTACATCGATCGATTCCTTATGACGTTACTTGATGACCGGTTTTCGTTAATAAAAACCGTTTGACGGGATCTTCTGATCGCCATTACTCATTCCCAAGTGGTAGGAGTAACAGTGTCTGATTAGTGATTACATAACATAATAATATGGATAATTTGTTAATCAGGTATGTTTTTTAAACTAAGTATAGTGATAAAAAAAAACAATCAAGATGGCGGCTAAGAAATTGTCATAAAAATCAGAAGGCCCAGGGAAATAGGAATTGGACATAATAATGATGGCATGGTAATATGGTGAACAACACATTGGCAATTCCGCTGGTATTGCGAATGTCTATAGGCGACGGTATTCACTTACCATCAGGTGACCTGTCTGCGTGGTCTCTTGTTGTATAAAAAGTGACTTAAATTTGGTCTAAATCTAGATATTAATAACCTGGAGCGCGATTCCTGAAATTCTATATTTGTAGGTAGTTTTGGGACATCGTCCCACAAGTCAAAGGGTTAACGAAATTAAAATGCTGTATACTTTTGATTCCAAAATACTTGCCACATCATCTTAATTACTAAAATTTAGAATATATTTTTTGATTGAATTTCTATTCTATTTCAAAAAAAAAGAAAGGGAGAAAAATCTTTGACGAGACCGCGGTCGACAAAGCTTAAATTTGTGTAAAATAAAAAAAAACAAAAATCAAACGACAATGTTTCATTTTTGTTTTTTTTTGCGATATTACTCGGAGCAATGTTATGAAAACTCAAACTCAAAACTCATTTATTCAGTTAAGGCACTTATGAACGTTACAATTGACTCTACCACCGGTTCGGAAAACACTTAAATTGACGAAGACTCCGGCAAGAAACTCAGCAAGGCATTTATTTTTCCGTAGTGGATCCTTTAAATTTATTAACATTTAAAAAAATACACAAACTCATTAAATACCTAACATCCTTCAGAATACAATGAGCCTAAACATCGTCAGAACCGAGTCCTAACTAATTTATAAATGCAAAAGTAACTCTGTCAGTCTGTTACTTTTTCACGCCAAAACCGCAAAACCAATATTTATGAATTTTGGTAAGAATAACTAAAATCCCTTGAGGATATCAATAATACATTAAAAAATTATACAAATAAATGAAATTCTTTCTATTTTTTCAGTTTAAAAGATCTTTTCTTTGTTTCTCATTCAACTGGTTTGGTAATTGCGTTGATAGGGACAACCAAATCAAATCAAAATGTTTTATTTCTATTTTTAATGCTATTGTTTTGTTACCACCATTTCCAAATAAAGACCTGTCAGGAGAAGAAACGCCGAAACAAACCTGTCTTATATATAAAACTTATCAAATAAAAATTACTGTCATTTAGCAATGCCTCGCTGGATGCTGGTGGAATTACCAAATTGGATGAAAATAACCTAACTTAGCCCGTGAAGCGAGCAATTATTTAAATCAACGCAAACCCAGCACAAAATATAAATACAACTTGATTACAGCATGTTGGTGAAGCGACCTCATAAGATTTCACCCACCCAAACATCGCCGAACGCGCCTAAAAACAACAAAAACTGTTTGACGTCATTGAACCTGCATTCATTTTTAGCGCATATAAATTAGTGTATTCTGATGCACATTTATTAAAAGTAGAGTGGAAAAATATTTTGGGTGCCGTAACTCAAAAGGAAAAAACGGAACCCATATAGGATCCTTGTTGTCCGAGTGTCCGTCTGTCCGTTAGTCAAGACCCTTTTTCTTAGGGACGCTTGGGAGTATCATGTTGAAATTATTATCAAATACTCAAGTATGCAATCCCTAAGAGCAGTGAAAAAATCAAACTTCTAAGTCAAAGCAATCAAAAGATATGGCCATTTATGCCGCAAGGGAATCAAAACCTACAGGGTACTTCCCGTTAGCCAAGTACCCTGAAATTTGGCAAAAAGCAATGTCAGGTAGTACAAATGTAAGAATAAATCCGAAAACCGTAATTTTGTAGTTGCACCATAAAAAAAACAACGAATCGGAAAAAAAACACACCTACAAGTTTGTACGGAACCCTCGATGCGCGAGTTCGACTCGCACTTGACTGGTTTTTTTATTGATAAAGATCGTCAATAGCTACTAAACAAAAAAAAGAAAATAGGTTGACAAACACAGGAGAAAAAAAAACTTATGATATTTCTACTATAAAAAAAACAAATGGTGAAATAAAAATTTCGAGGTTTCCTGTAAAATTGGAAAATATTCTTACCTAATCTTTTTTTGTTACTCGATAAGCTTGTGTTCGAACACAATCTCACCATGGTAAGTGATGATGTGGCCGAAGGTAAGCACACAAACCCTAGATGCGAACGAGGGTGGTACCCAGCCAGTCGGATACTACAAAGTGTTGAAATGAAATGTTTATTCATCCAAATAGGCCTTCACAGGCGCTTATGAATAGTCAGATTCTAATTACTCTAATGACTCTAGTGCACGGTTCGGAAGGTTGCTTTTGCTGAGAAGAGCCGGCAATAAACTCAGCAATTACTCTTTTCAAAACAATCTTAGAATTATTACATAAATGTATGTCCTGCAAGAGCGAGCGCTACACCCAAGCATTGTCGTCATTTAAATATTCGTTAATATGGTAGTACGCCTTCTGTATTAAAACATTCTTAACACGTTCCTTAAATTTATGTATAGGCAAATTTACTTTCCTTCATTCATTCGAAATTTGTTTTCCTTCACCAAAAGCTCAAGCTCATTGTAGGATTCAAACCCACGACCTTCGCCGCGGTATCCGACGTCACTACCACTGAGCTATCATCGCCTAAATATCTAATTTGGGTATCACATTCGAACAAAGAACGTTAGATAAATTACCATGTTTTACAACATCCGAATAATATTATTGATAACTAGGCCTATTTTGGAAACTTGTACATGACATAATTTGATTTAATTTACCCTTTATAGTGGTATATAATATGCAAATGTTAATTATTACCATTATTTTAACATAAATATTTACCTTTTACGATGTAGTTCAGACCAGCACGAAGCATAGTCGTGTTTCATCTCTTATTTTATATTTGCCTAATTATAAATCTTTTCCTGATTTTTAATTAGACAGTTTCGGTGGACTCCGGAACGCGCGGGGGGACAGATAGTAGTTTAAAAAGTCCTATAAATCCTACTAATATAATAAACTAGCTATCCCCGCGGTTTCACCCGTGTTCCCGTGGAAATATTTATTTTATACAAACCTTGTACTAACAATAACGAATACTAAATCAAAGAATCATCCAATTTGGTGCAGTCATTCGAAAGTTTTGTTTTTTTCTGGATAGGCTTGAGTTTGACTACAATCTCACTATGGTAAGTGATGATTTGGCCGAAGGTGGTAAGCACACAAAGCCTAGATGGGAACTGACTCTCAATTGCAGCTGTCGGAACACACCGATAGGTGCTTGGCGACAGATTTTCAACTTGAGGGTGGTAGCCAGCCAGTCGGGTACTACAAAGTACTCTACCACCGTGCTATGGTTTCCTCACGATGTTTTCCTTCACCGAAAGCTCAAGCTCACTGTAGGATTCGAACCCATAACCTTCGCCGCGGTATCCGACGTCACTTACCACTAAGCTATCATCGCCTTAAGTTATGAGCGTGCATACATTTGTGTGCAATTTTATAGCGAATGCTGTGTAACTTATCTATAACTTTTTACTTAAAATATAAAATGTAGATAACGATGACAATTTTATTGGCGACTAGCTTTCCGCCCCGCGGTTTCACCCGCGTATCCTTTGAGATTGAATTTCGAAAAATCTTTCTTAATCCTCGTCTAAATCTTAAAAACATTACCTGTGAAAAAAAACAGCTTTCTAGGTCTAACACTGGGCGTTGATGAGTCAGTCCTTCTCATTTTTCATACTAAGAAACGGAAATAACTCCCAACTTTGAACCCCCATTTCATCCCTTCAGAGGTAGAATTATAGGAAACGCTAAAAAATGTATTTCTTTATTTTTATTTGTTAGCCTAAAAACAAAGTTTCATGGTTCTAGCTTAAAAAAATCGCGGACTTCCATACAAACTTTCAACCCCCGTTTCACCACCTCAGGGGTATAAATTTAAATAACGCTGATACACGTGTTTCTTTATTTTTAATAAATAGTCTAAAAACAAAGTTTCATGATTCTAGCTTCAAAAATGACCGACTTTCAAACAAACTTTCAACCCCTTTTTCACCCCCTTAAAGGTTGAATTTCGAAAAATCCGTTCTTATTCCTCGGTCAAGTTTTAAAAACAACATCTGGAAAAAAAAACAGCTTTCTAGGTCTAAGGGTTTAGGCTGGGCGTTGATAGATCAGTCAGGACTTATCCTTTTATAAATAAATAAAATAAAATATATATATATATATAGATATCAATCTTGTCTAAGAACCTTATTGTCACAGACATTGTATTTCTATACAGAAATAGAACTGATCCAAAATGTCGCACTATTCAAAGCTATGAATTATGACCAATAAAAGTATGCCGAGTTTATTTTTATAAATGAAGATCATTGACTGCTTTTGAATGAAATTTTCCTCAAGTAATTTTAATAACTTAAAGATTATAAGCTGTCTATTAGAAAATTAATTTATTTATTAAAACTAAAACCTGAAAATAAATAGATATATATAATGCACAGTTGTGCATTATATATATCTATTCCACGATATCTTCTTCCTAATAAATGTGAAAGTTTGGATGGATGTATGTTTGTTACTCATTTACGCCAGAACGGCTGAAGGGATCTGGATGAAATTTGGCATAGAGATAGACTATAGTCTGGAATAGCACATAGGCTACTTTTTATCCCGGGAAAAGATAAGATCCCTCGGGAACGCGGGTGAAACCGCGCGGACCAGCTAGTACTATATATTTTTTCTACTCTATAAATGGTTAAACCATGTAGAGGTTAAACCTAGAAAAATACAGTGGACTCGACTCCGAAATCAGAACTAAAATAAAATACCCAAAAATACTTGCAACACTTAAATCTACATAATATGATAATTTTTATTACCAAGTCGAAACACAAAAACTAGATATTTTAATGGGGCACGTGTAACGTCACAACTCCATAAAACTATCGATTTAACATTTATTACAAAAAAAACTGATTTTATTTTGTCTATACTTAAAACAATATCAATACGTTCTACAATGCCTTGACGACAACAGAAGATGAAACTGAACTGATTTTATTTATTTAATAGATCACCAACAAGACCAAAAATACAGGTAACAGAAATAATATTTATTGCCCCAATTAAAGGTGACCCAATTAATAAAAAAATAGACAGGCAACAGAACTGAAAAGTTACCAAAATACATAAGACAAACAAATTTAATTTGGGTTTACACGATTTCCAGCAGAAAAATAAAAAAAAAACATTTAGGGTTGCAATAAAAATAATAAAAATATCAATAACAGAATTTTACATCAGAATTATTTTCTTTCTCTTATTCTCTCTTACTTACACTTACCCCGCACTTAAAATTGTAATTTTTACTCACGTAAGTAGGCTTAAGTAATTAACTTACGATCAATTTGCAAATGTAAACACGCTTTGTAATTAGCTTACCGTAATTTCTTAATACTTTAAATTACAAGTGTAAGTCCGGCCTAAGAACAGTATCTATAAAGTATCTATGAAAACCTTTTAAAACTACTGAGTAGTAAAAAACTTAACCTAAAAGTAATTGAATAAGTTTTATTACTAAAAATCTATTCGGTAGTTAATTCATTATAATTAATTACATATAAAAGTACTTAAAAACAGACCAGGAACCAATAAAAAATATATTTGTTTGTTTTTATCGTACATCTGACGTCACCCACCGTATTAAACTCATAAGAAATGTGAATCTGTTATTTTTATTCTCTCGATCATTATCGACGTATGGAATCTATTTACAGTTTTATAACAAGGCCATTGATCGCAATTTTGAATGATTAATAACAACACTAATAATTATAAATGTGAATGTAACGCTGTAACATTTTCATGACTACAACTGTGAACCTATCGCGATGAAATTTTACAGAAATGTGACCGGTATTCTACGGTGTTTGATATGTACTTTTAAATATATTTTATAAAGTAGTTCAGGACAGTTTATTGAATCCTTAGCAATTTTTACTAGATAGGTAGCTTAAATTTATAGATAATAATATTATAAAGAGGAAATATTTGTGTATATAAATGTAACGAATAAAGTTAAAAATACTGGACCAATATTAAAAATTCTTTAATCATTAGAAAGCTACATTATCCCTGAGTAACATAGGCTATATTTTTATCCCGGGAAACGATAACGCCCCTCGGGAAAGCGGGCGGAAAGCTAGTGCCACTTTAAATCTATGACATCCACAAAGAATCTATGAACCAACCTCAGAAATAACGTGGTTATTTTTTAATTTCAGAATCAGACCTAATTTAATGTACTTCCGAATGTTCGGGTACGTCACCACCATAGCTATCCACCTCAGTAACATAACTATGCTGCTGAAAACCTTCGACAATGCGGTGAAGAAGGACCCGAGTGCACTGTATTATACAGCATTTTTCCCACGCTATTTGACTTGTTGGAATGTTGTGAGTATAAAATATTTATTAGGAATATAATTCTTTTGTAGGTATGTGTGCTTGTCACTGAAGTACTCCTAAACGGCTGGACCGGATTTGTTTGTGTTTGTGTACCCTTGATCGTTTAGATTTACAATTGGACCCGGTAGGTGGTGCTGGAATCGGGTACTAGACTTTTTTATTTTCAGGGCAGGGCAACCAGGGTACCTTGAAGGTTTATTAATTAAGGTCGCCAATAATTATTGCATCCAGTCTTTGATATCTAATAACTTCAGATACACAATCAGCGATAAAAAATACCTTACCGAATGTCTACCCACTCGAACATTTGGGTGGCCTTTTAATCTAGTAGCATTCGAACGCTCCGACGGTAAACATGCCTCAGTGCTCGTTTAAGATATATTTTGGCTAGCAGGTATGAGTCGTAAAATTTGATTGCCTTTGTACATAGCTTTGTGAATACAACTTTAAAAAATAACTAGTATTACCCAACACAATTTGAGACAGTTTTGAGAGAACTTTTGCTTGGGATTGTTTATCTTTAGGTATTAGATATCAATGCATCCAGTGAAACAAAAGATGTTCAAAAAAATTGCCTTGCTGAGTTTCTTGCCGAATTCTTCTCAATTTAAGTGAATTCCAAATCGGTGGTAATAAGTATAATAATACGTACCTACATCAGATATGTAAGTAGATATATATTACAGTTCACAATTTGAAAAATAATTTGATTTTTTTTTCAGGTGGTACAAATACTGTATTCTATATTGGGACTGTATTGCGACACATCATCCTTAAATAGTGAGGGTGAAAAAAAAATGAAATATTCTCTACAATTCGCAAACTATGCCAGAACCACAATATATGCAGCTGCGGTGTTCCCATTATCGTGTGTAAGTTGTTTATGTCGCCATTTTTTCTGGATAAGCTCCTGTTTGACCACAATCTCACCATGGCGATGATGTGGCCGAAGGTGGTAACCACACAAAGTGGTTGGTAACCTTAAATCGTTATAGATCCTAAATGGTCGCTTACAATGAAAAATGATTATAGAAACCTTACAATGTTTTTTTAAGACCTATCTAATGATACCCCATTTGAAATGATACGTTGACTTTTGTTATGGCGTCTGGTTGTCGCCATCTTGAATTGTGGTTGCATTCATGTCATTCATCAAATCGGTTCAGCCGTTTTACTAGTTACGAGGAAACATAGGGACTGACATACATACTTACATACAGGCCAAACCAACACCAGCTTCACCAGCAGTCGAGTAAAAAGAATCGAATACGAGTTTTACTCGCGACTAAACCTCATGAATATTGACAAAATAAGACTAGCTAAATAACAGGACCGGATTTAAGGGAGGGCAATCGGGTCAACGGCCCGAGGCCTCCACAATATTGTATTTAATTACAAATACCATTTTTAAAAAAAACCTAATGAACTAAATATCAGATATCAATGTCACAAATAATAAAAACCGGCCAAGTGCGAGTCTGGCAATGGCAAAAAATCACGTTTATTGTATGGGAGCCCTTAAATATTTGTTTTATTCGGTTTTTAATATTTTTTGTTATAACGGCAACAGAAATACATTATCTGTGAAAATTTCAACTGCATAGCTATCGTGGTTCTTGAGATACAGCCTGGTGACAGGCAGACGGACAGATAGCGAAGTCTTAGTAGTAGGATCCCGTTTTTACCCTTTGGGTACGGAACCCTAAAAAAGATAAATCTCACAATAAATGATTAAACACTCATTTGTTGCCCCAGAGCCTCCACACCTCTAAACCCGGCCCTGCTAAATATACTTTATTTGTGACAGATGCTCATATTGTGTTTTTTAACAACAATTTATGCTTTTCAGATGGTATTCACAGTATACTGGACTCTATGTCTATATGACAGAAACTTGATAATGTATTCGTATATAGATAACATAGTTTCGAGCACTTCAAACAACATAATGCATAGTTGGGTGGTGCCCATAGCTCTGTGGGAGATGTTGTTCTTGCCTAAAACTGAGCCAGTATCACATAGAAGCAATTTGAAACTCCTTTTCACGTATACTTTTTATTATATATCTTCGTAAGTATTTTTTTTTTGTAAAATAGAAACAACCTTTTTTTAAATTATTTTATCTAAAAGTTAAATAAACAAATTATCCATAGTTTTACTACCATTATTTTGTTTGGATGTGAAGATGTTTGTTACACTTTAACGCAAAAACTACTAAAGGGATTTTAATTAAACTTAGCACACCGGTAGTCTATCCCAGAATAAAACATACTTTCTATTTTATTATTTATTACTATTCCGGGAAAAGATAAAATCCTTCGGGAACGCTAGTAATATTATAAATGAGAAAGTTACTCTGTATGATTGTCTATCAATCTATCTGTACTGTAACTTGGGGTCTCATCAAATCATTATTCCCAACGAGTCGCACTCTGTCATTGGTGTATAATCCGTTGGGAATAAACAGATTTCTATTTACAATCTTTTTTAAAACAAAAGATAAAAAGTTGTCCTATCTAGTAACAGTATGACTGGTTGGGATTTCTATTCACAATCCTTCCCAACGAGTCACATTGTGATACGTTACAGTGCGACTCGTTGGGAATAAATGATCCTTAAGGGTGGAAAAAGGGTTGAAAATACTCAATTTTTATATTTGTTTTTATTTATTACTATTACGCCGGTTGGCGTGGTTGGTTAACACACTGCCTAACACGCCGCAGGTCGTGGTTTCAATTCCCATCCAGGACAGACATTTGTGTGCATGAACATGTCTGTTTGTCCTGAGTCTGGGTGTAATTATCTATTTAAGTATGTATTTACAAACGTTGTATATGTAGTATATCAGTCATCTGGTTTCCATATTACAAGCTCTGCTTAGTTTGGGATCAGATAGCCGTGTGTGAAAAATGTCCGAGGATATTTATTTATTTATTTATTTATTTCCAGGTTGATATTCACATATTTCGAGAAGAACGCCTGGCCGTACCCAATACAGAATAAACATAACACTTTTCTATTTAATACATTATTCTTGACTATATCTTGTAGCTTGGTACCCATGTATTATTATGTGCAATGGCATATTAATAAAATAATATGGAAAAATAATTCTAAAAATGAAATGCGGGCATGAAATTATAATTTAAATTTGGAATGTGATTTTAATATTCTAGCCAGAAGTTACCTAGTAACCATAAAGAATCATAGGACTTGTAAAAACATAAATATTTTAGAGATGTTATAGGGAAGGAATAGGTTTGCATTGAAAATATAGAAAAAAAAACAATGGTTGGTATACGAACAAACACAATTATTATTGTGCAACCTTTATATTCTTTATATGTATATTATTCTCTTCTCAATGAATGTTTTTCACTGATCTCCTCCTAAACGGCTGGACCGAATTTGATGTTTTTTATGTATTTGAGTGGGTGGTTTAGATTCACAATAGGACCTGGTAGGTGGCGCCTTCAAGGTTAATACGATCGTAAAAGTTGTCATTAAGCCTAGATCGAGTAGTCGATTGTCGATGTATTCATCGATTAATGTAATATTATTTTCTGGTTTGTATTTTTTTATCTGTATATGATCGCCTTATTTTACGTTATTTAAGTATTTTATAACGTCCTTGATTTAAGTATGCTACCCGATTAGGTATTTTATTGTATAGAAGGTTTATTAGCTAATACTTGTAACCCTATATAAACCAATAATTAGTAGATACCTATGTAATAATTGTCACTTAGAATCGACAGTGTATACGTGTACCTGGGTACCTGCCCCGGTTTGTCCGTTATTAGTACTAGAACATACATTAGACTAAGATCCTTAATTACTCCTTTAAACTTCTAAGACCCTAGTACTGGCACATCGCGGTTTTCGTACGTGACGATTGAGGCCAGTTCGCCTCGTGAAAGAACTTCGTTAAAATTACAAAAACTACATGTGATACAAAAAAGCTGTCCGCCGCGGTTTCACCCGCGTTCGGGAGGGATCTTAATTTTTTCCGGGATAAAAAGTATCTTAAGTTGGACCAAACTACACTTAATCAATATCCGTTCTTTCCTTTAAGAGTACATCACGGACAAACAACGTTATACGTTGTTCTTTATTTATTAAGATGCAATTTTTATTTTTTCATTCGAAAATTATCGGTCAATCCTTGTAGACGTCAGCCATCTAGCGTTCAATAAAAAATGAGAGAATTATCTATTTATACGCCATCTAGCTTAAGATAGCGGTACCGCTTAATATTTCTATATTGTTATTTATTTGTACGTAAGTTAATGTCAGATGGCGCTAGTTGTCCATAATTGAATACGAAAGTTACGTCTGCTCACTATTTTAAATCAAAAGGGCAAAATTAAAGTGTTCTATTGTCATAATAAATGGCACTTTATTAGACATAATAAGATATTTGTGGGTTTTTTTAACAATTTATCTCAAACGCTGGAGAGAGGGGGGTGCCAGTATCAAGTTAATGCCCCGGTTCGATAAAATCTTACCTAAATCCGGAGCTGACGTGTAACGTAGCGAGTTTGTAATGGAAATTGAATTATTTGTAGTTTTTTTTTTTACTTTAAGTATAATCTATTTTTGATCTTCATATTCATTGTCAAATCCTACGATTTGTAATTTATTTTCAATGAACACAATATATTCTTGATTCTTGACCTTTTAACCGATGACTGCGCAATATTTAGACATTTGTATCAAACGTGGGCTTATGAAGAATAATAATAGTGTAAATAATTGTATAGAAAAAATAATAGCGTCGCGTTTAACTTTAGGTAAGTACTCTTGCCAAAATTATGTTATGTATATGGCAAAGACAGAGAATATAACCGCTAATGTGTAAATAAACGAATGTAATTCAATAAACATATTTTAATTTGGCCACCTGGTGTTCAAAAAAATTTTTTTTTATTATACATATAATATGGTATTATAAATTTATTATAAGTTTGTAGAATAGATTTAAAATAGTGAGCAGACGTAACTTTCGTATTCAATTATGGACAACTAGCGCCATCTGACATTAACTTACGTACAAATAAATAACAAGAAATATTAAGCTAGATGGCGTATAAATAGATAATTCTCTCATTTTTTTATTGAACGCTAGATGGCTGACGTCTACAAGGATTGACCGAAGATTTTCAGACATTTATCATTGTTGAATTAAACTCGTATTTTGTCGGATAAAAACTGGTACAAAAGCCAGTTACATATTTTGACATTCATTTTCATTTTATTCAAGGGCAGACAGATGCATTAGTTACCTACCGGTCTGTCTCACTATCCTATCCTCTGTGATCCTATCATTCTAACACCAATAATATAATTATTTAAAATGCATCATTTTGTTGGATGTTTGTTGCACAATCACGCAAAAACGACTGAACGGATTTTGATGAAACTTGGCACACAGGTAGATCATATCCTGATAAAAAACATAGGATACTTTTTATCCCGGGAAATGATAAGATCCCACGGGAACGCGGGTGAAACCGCGGAGGACAGAACCGCGAATGTGTTAGTTTGAACATTTTTCATAGATACTGATGGTCCGGAGTGTGACTGAACCTTAATTAAATTTGTTCTTTATCAGCAAACAAATAAAGTCGCAACTCCAACAAATGTTTCACACGCACCGACCGGTTTCCAAAGTACCTTTAAAATTTAAAGTTGTGATCAAACAAATCAGTTTAGCGCAAACGTCGATCGAAAGTAGACGACATGTCTGCGGCTGCTTACGGACGTACAACTTTATTAATCTGTTAATAAGTTACATTGTGGCGTGCCACAATATTGAAGTTATAACGGTTTAAATAATAAAGTGAATACAATAGCCGCCTTTGGAGTTTTGTGTTAGACGTGTTTGTATTTAATTTCAGGTAAGTTTTGTGTTTTATATTTTTTTCGGTTTTTTTTTATTCTGGATAGGCTTGTGTTTGACCACAATCTCACCATGGTAAGTGATGGTGTGTCCGAAGATGGTAAGCACACAAGGCCTAGATGGGAACTGGCTCTCAAGTCGGAACACACCGATAGGTATTTGGCGACAAATTTTCAACTTGAGGGTGGTAGCCAGCCAATCGGGTACTACAAAGTACCCTACCACCGTGCTATGGTTTCATCACGATGTTTTCCTTCACCGAAAGCTCAAGCTCATTGTAGGATTGGAACCCACGACCTTCGCGCGGGATAGACGTCACTTACCACTGAGCTATCATCGCCTTCGTAAGTTATCCATTGACACTGGATTAATTATACGTTTTTACTAAACATTAGAATTATGTTGATAATGATATCACTAACTCTATCATATTATATCTAATATATATGATATTATAAAGTACCTACTTACACATAAAATTTGATAAAAAATTTGTTGATATTCAATGAATAGATAATAAAATATTTATATTTTATTAGGTACCTACTAATATTATAAATGTGAAAGTATGTTTGGATGTATAAAAAATATATAGGATAAATAAAAAAGGAATTAAACATAGGATACTTTTTATCCCAGGAAAAGATAAGGTCCCTCGGGAAAGCAGCTGAAAAATAAGAGAATAATAAAATATTTAAATATTTTTTACTTAATATAGGTACAGCAATAATTTATTAAATTAAAATGTAAACAATAATCGTACAAGCCAAAAAAGGAAACAAAATAAAAATTTGCTAAAATTTAATTTATATTTAAAACATTTTAAATTAAGAATTAATAAAAAAGTTAACCGTATGCACGAGCCCTGTCAAAGCGAAATTGTTATTTTTGCTACATATATTTTAGTTCATTCAAAATTAGTTCGTATATCTATGTAACATAAACTATATTATCAATAACAATACACAAAAGTTTTTCAACAACCCAAGAGAAGATAAAATGTTTCCAGTTTCTTGAACCCGAATTAAACATATCCCTATGAAGTATGAACTATACTAGATAATTAGTGAAATTATCTCTTAATTAAAAACTATTAAAAGCTGATTAGGTAATAAACTACATGCGTCACGAAATAATAAAATATTTGACGTAATCTTTTAATAATTAATTGGCAAGACAATCATGTTTATTCTACTAACTAATTCCTACTAATATTAAAAATGTGAATTTTTGTACCTATGTGTGGATGTTTGTTCCTCAATCAAGCAAAAACGGCTGAACGGATTTGGATGAAACTTGACACACAGGTAGATGATATCCTGGATTAAAACATAGGATACTTTTTATCCCTGGTTAAGATAAGATCCCTCGGAAACGCGGGGCAGAAAACTAGTTATTTATATTTCTAGCGACCCGCCCGGCTTCGCACGGGTAGCAGAGCATATACGACCATTTTTTTAATCCAGCCAATATAATACAATACCGTAATTAATTATATACCGCAACCTTTCTCATGAATCCTCATCACCAGTTTGCTACCTCGCGAAAAAAAACAATTTAACTTGATTGATACTTTGCTTCTTTCAAAAGAATCTTGTTTTCTGATTTTCAAGAGTCTAACTGCAATGGTTTAGTCTCCGTTGATAAGTCAAGTCATACAGTCAGCCAAGACAAGTGTTTCTATGTATATGTATAATTACCAGTGAAAGTGGTTACAATGAGAAGTGAAAGTGATGCTAGTTCAAGGCCGAAAGACCCATATTTTAGGCCCCAAATGAAATGCCTTTGTGTATTAGTTATTTGGTTTTTGAAATGAACCGGCGATATCAGTGGCGGTTTCAGGATTTTTGTTTGGGAGAGCCTTGACCACGCTGAGGGTAGATTTAATCAATTCTAAACACTTAAATGAAATAAAATGAAATGGAATGTTTATTCATCCAAATAGGCACTTATGAATACAGCCTCTAATGCATGGTTCGGAAGGATGCTTTTGCTGAGAAGAGCCGGCAATAAGCTCATCAATTACTCTTTTAAAAAACAAGTTACACCTATCACATTCAATAATTATTTATCTAGTCTCACTGACAATATTTGCGTGTTTACTATTATCTTTATTTACAACATATGTACAAAATATGCAAACAAATGTACAACTATAATATATAAAAAACTTCTTCGAGGCTGCCGCTGCTGCCGATCGGCAAGGTTCCCAGAAGACTGGCAGCGTTTCCTCTTTGGATGGCCAAGCTGATGCGTTGGCGGAAAAAGCTCCCCGCCCGCCGGTCACCCGAGACCTCAATTAATTTTTTACATAAAATACCTGTGAAACGACGAGCTTCAGCTTCATTCTATACCATACCTACCTATCTTAATTTTTACAAGTATTTTATGTAAAAAATTAATCGAGGCCTCGGGAGACCAGCGGGTGGGGAGCTTTATCCGCCAACGCATCAGCCTGGCCATCCAAAGAGGAAACCTTGCCGATGTTTTTAATATACATATAGATTGTATATTTTGTACATTTGTTACAACTATTGTAAATGTAAAAGTTTGTTAGAATGTGAAGATGTTTATTAATCTTTCACACAAAAACTACGGAACAGATTTTGATTAACTTTTTGGCACACGAGCGAGTATCATGCTATATTTTAATCCCTCAGGAACGCAGGAGAAACCGCTGGGCGCATTATATTATAAAATAGTATCACGGGCCAGTTGGCGTGGTTGGTTAACACACTACCTATCGCGCCGCAGGTCGTGGGTTCGATTCCCATTCAGGATAAACATTTGTGTGCATGAACATGTCTGTTTGTCCTGAGTCTGGGATTAATAATCTTGTGTTTACAAAAAAAATGTAGGTATATGTAGTATATCAGTTATCTGGTTTCCATATTACAAGCTCTGCTTAGTTTGGGATCAGATAGCCGTGTGTGAACAAATGTCCGAGGATATTATATACCTAATATATAATAAACTGCACAATGGAAAGAATACCTACCTACTCAGTCAGTAAATTAAAACTATGAATGATTTATGTTGCCTAATAAGCGTAGGTATATGAACAAAAAAATAATGAGCTTGTTGATTAAATCGCAAAAACAACAGACGCTATTGTTATTCGTAAAAACGACTTTATTTTATATGTAAGTATATTCATAAGTAGGAAGCAAATAAAGTTAAGAATGTCAAATTAAATATACATAAAATTCTCGTATGAACCAGTCTTTTTATAATGCATAATCAAGTGCGCCGAATGTACAATTTTAATAAAGATATACTTCTACATTCATACAGGATTCAGGAGAAAAATATTGCAACAAGATTCTAGACGCGAAATGATGTATAATAAATATCAGTACAAACTAACCTATAACTACAATGCAGACATATACCTACCGACTTACTGAATATCTAAAATTGCATTGGTACATCTTTATAGCTCAGTGGTAAGTGACGTCGAATACCGCGGCGGAGGTCGTGGGTTCGAATCCTACAATGAGCTTGAGCTTTCGGTGAAGGAAAACATCGTGAGGAAACCATAGCACGGTGGTAGGGTACTTTGTAGTACCCGACTGGCTGGCTACCCTCAAGTTGAAAATCTGTCGCCAAGCACCTATCGGTGTGTTCCGACAGCTGCACTTGAGAGCCAGTTCCCATCTAGGCTTTGTGTGCTTACCACCTTCGGCCACATCATCACTTACCATGGTGAGATTGTGGTCAAACACAAGCTTATCCAGAATAAAAAAATATCTTCATCATTTCAGCTGAATTTCCATACTCACTACAATCACAAATTAGGCCACACATGGAATACTGTTCTCACCTCTGGGCTGGTGGATTCTAACCATTCTCGGGCAGTACTTTTAAGCTATTAGTAGTAGGTTCAGTTTTTGTTAATCATTTCTATTAATTGAAACGCCTTCTTACTTAACACATAAAAACATCGGACCCTAACAACTCTAATCCCAAAAAAATCGATAGTAAAGCAAAAAATAAAGATTATTTTTAAATAATCTTTAAAGTTGAATATCTCCGTAACGGTTAAGATTCGGACACCATATTACGGGACCAAATCCATCAGAAATGAGCTGAATAATAACGTCCTTTAATATTCAGTACGACTTACCCTGTAACCCTGTATATATAAAATTATAATAATCAGTGGCCAATGAAAATAACGGTTATCAAATTGCAAGGTACCTTGTCTCAAAAGCAAGTAAAATCACTGTGACATACGGACAGACGGACATGACGAATATATTGAAGGTCAACAAGTGCTACAAGGTTGATTCTACTACAATTTTGGTCGCAATTATGGTACAATGAACCGCCGACCGGAAAATTAGCTGCATTTATATGTACGTACATAATTTGAATTGTTTTCGTCGACAAGTGAAAGGTCATTGAAAACTTAGTGAAAATCTGTCTCCAAACATCTATCGGTGTTTACTGGCAGTTGCACTCACGACACAGTTGCTTGCAAGACATCGTGGATCGGCAACACATTGGCAATCCTCCTGGTCTAGAAATAAGAGAAGGTAGTGCCTGTCTACTTGGCTTGTTTGACTTCTGACGTAAAACAAAAGAAACACAATGCACGTTTTAGCCATTGTTTTTAAAATAATTCAAAGTAGGTAACATCATTACATGCTCACACACAAAGCATTTATTTATTTATTTATACAAAAACACCAACAGTACACATATTAACAATAGTATAGATAACATTGTTTTTTACTGTATATGGTTCCGATATGTGCACCCTTTATAGGTGTTTATAACATTCTCTACAGTGTTAAACAAATTAAAAACATATAAATACTTAGCTAAAGGCTTGAAATGTTATAAAGACAAAAATACAATTGTTAACAAAACAATAAAGTACAATACTTCATCATAATATTTTTGCGTGGGGAATGATAGAACATTATTGGTTAATGTTAATGTTACATCCATTTAAATATTTCATGAGCTTGTTTTTAAATATGTTCAGCGAATCGTGAAAAACATAGAGATCATTTAAAGAAGCGTTAAATTCATTGTAAGTGCGACATATTCTAAGTATAGGAGAATTATAAGCCAAGTTAGTTTTCGCATATTTAACATGAAAAAAGCATCTTACAAAGGAGATTGGTTCCCCTGGTCTATCATCGCCTAGAGATATTAGCAATACCAGGGGGATTGCCAATGTGTTGTACACCTTATTACAATACCTTAAAGGCAAACTGGCTCTCATGTGTAATTGCCGGAACACACCAACAGGTGCTTGGTGACAGATTTTCAACTTGAGGGTGGTAGCCAGCCAGTCGAGTACTACAAAGTACCCTACCACTGCTGTGCTATGGTTTCCTCACGTTGTTTTCCTTCACCGAAAGCTCAAGCTCATTGTAGGATTCGAACCCACGACCTTCGCCGCGGTATCCGACGTCATTTAAGTGCCCTTCTAGGGCCTAAACTGAATAAATGGTTTTGACTTTGACTTTGTTTACCACTGAGCTATCATCGCCATCTGTCGCAGGCAGCCAACTTAGGTACTTAATTTGCAGTTCAATTCACAGCCTAGCCTCTTTACTACATCGCAATACACTTTTAATCTAATCAATCCATGTCGATTGTGATTTTTTGAATAGAAAGGATTACCTACATTACCGAACGTGCATTCGATATTTTATTCTTTGCCTAGGAATCCCACTAATCCCACTAATATTATAAATGTGAAAGTTTGGATGGATGGATGTTTGTTACTCTTTCACGCAAAAACGGCTAAACGGATTTTGATGAAACTTGGCACCCAGGTAGTTCATATCCTGGAATAACACATAGGATACTTTTTATTCCGGGAAAATATAAGATCCATCGGGAACGCGGGTGAAACCGCGGGGCGAAAAACTAGCATTATAAATGTGAAAATTTGGGTGGATGTTTGTTACTCAATCACGCCAGAACGGCTAAACGGATCTGGATGAAATTTGGCACAGAGATAGATTATAGTCTAGATTAGCACATAGGCTTTTTTATTCCAGGAAAAGATAAGATCCTTCGGAAACGCGGGTGAAACCGCAGGGGACAGCTAGTTAGTAACACATATACAAAACAATAAATATTTTTTAATGTCAGTTACTTCATCTATTTTTTTCACGTGATCATCGTATTGTAGCATCAGCCAGTTCATTAAATGTGTTATTAGAGGCTACGGCTAAATATCATTCAGACTGCTAGTTGAACAGCGCCGTTTGTCAATTGAACGGCTAATTAAGCTAATCGGCTACGACATATCCACTTATTACTGATTTCACTTCAACATATTTCAGTAAAAAGACGTGCACTCGCATTATTCTCTGACAGTACACTGTGGATGTTGTCGGCAGATCTTGTTCACAATGATGATGTCGATGATTGCCGATCTAGTGAACGCGTTCTATAATAAAAAGTATTGCTAATTCGTTCGAATGTTCTTTTTAAGTGTAGTTAGGACGTCACCAGTTGTAAGTAGCTGGACTAAGCTGGAGGCAAATGTCAAGGACATCCTCGGCCTCGTTTTAACGCTCTAGTATGTGCTGTTTTTTTTTCATATTTTTATACATGACAATGGATTTGACAGTATCAGCCCAGAGCCAAACTACTAAGGCTGGAATAGTTATTTGTTATACAAGGTTGCAAAGTTGCTTTTTAACCGCGTGCTCTATTTTGATGACCGAGCAAGCTCAGGATTCAAAAATTTTAATCCTGAGCGTTAGCGAGGGAATCAAAAGAGCACGAGGTGAAAAATCTTTACACTCGAGTGCAACACGTAACTTTTCATCCCACCTCAGCGAGGAAATGACTAAATGCAAAAAAAAACATTGACAATCACAAGATACTTATATTCCAGTTTAGGCATTAACTACTACATTTAAAAGCAAACAATATGACGTGAAAAGAAAATGGCGCGCGCAAAGAAAATGGCGCGCGCAAAGCAAATAAAAAAAAAGTATATCAAGATCGTTCCGAGTCTTAAAAGAGGTTGTACTTAGACCAATAAACCACAGGTTGTATGATAAGTTCGGCACCATGGAAGGAGATGTAAATAGGTTTAATGACGTTTTGAATTCACAAACTTAGTGCGCACGATGTTCTAAATTCAATTTACTTTATCCTCTAGCGGATAAAAACGGCTTTTGCACTCAGATATCGAAGAGCAAAAATACTCTTTCCGAGTTTGGGGATGAAAAAATTATTTACGCATGGCTTCTTTTTATAATGTAGGCGACTACTAAGGGGTTTTTGGAAATTCAACCTGTAAGGGGGTGAAATGGGGTCTTTTTTTAACACGCTTTTTTTAGAAAATAACTACGATATTTATATTTAAAAAAAACCAAGAAAAAATTGTATTGAAGCTCTAATACGTGGCAAAAT
This sequence comes from Ochropacha duplaris, assembly GCA_951361185.1. Lineage (NCBI taxonomy): Eukaryota > Metazoa > Arthropoda > Insecta > Lepidoptera > Drepanidae > Ochropacha > Ochropacha duplaris. Next base: position 3,689,507 of record OX592718.1, on the reverse strand, counting down.
TTACTACAGAAATTATGATTTTCTTGTAAAATCAAAAAGTGAAAAAGTGGGAGAAGCCGCACGGTATCTTAAACCGCATAACATTCAAAGGAGCCAAGAGCATAAATATTTTTTTTTTCATAAAACGTTTTCTACACTTTCTTTTTATGCCTGGAAAGTGAAGCACTTTGTTACTTGACCATGACTTAGTTCGTTCAAGGTTACTTTCACATTTACTCATCAGTAATACTGATGGGCTATCTAAGAGATATTTTAGTGCCGATAGCCTACACATTGGCAATCCTCCTGGTATTGCTAATGTCTATAGTCACTTACCACCAGGTGACCCGCCTACCTCGTTGTCACTTGTGGCATAAAACAAGAGTGCAATTAAAAGTAAAAGTGACACAAACCCCTTTTAACTGAGTTTTATTTCTAATTTAGTATGTATATATTTAGTGCATTTTTTTATTTTTTATTGTATAGTAAAAATTAAGTGTTTCTAACCCCAAAAATACATTAAGTATTAAATTAGTGAAATACAAAAAACATAAGATATTGCATTATTAAGTTATTTTTATGGGCGTTAGAGTGAGAGTTAGCACATACGATCGAACGTTGTGTAGGTAACCTATCCACACTATTTGATTTATTTTTCTCTAGCACATATCGATAAATTTGTTAATTGTTACAGCACTATGTCATTGATATACTTCCGAATCTTGGGGTACTCCACCACGGTGGCGATGCACGGCATCAACTCACTGGTGATGCTCCTAGCGTTGCAAGACGATAGGCTAATGAAGGACCCAGACTTGAAGACTTTATCAGACATGCAGCTTCACTTTCTCACTATCTGGAATGTGGTAAGCTCCTTGGTATATCCATATTTATTAACTAGCTGTCCCCCGCGGTTTCACCCGCGTTCCCGTGTAATCTTATCTTGTCCCTTAGCCTATGACACTCACAAATAACGTGGCTTTCTATTGGTAAAAGAATTTTCAAAATCGGTTCAGTAGATCCAGAGATTACCCTATAAAACCTAACAAACTCACAAACTACCCCTTTAATATATTATAATATAGGGTATTAAAAATTCAAAAAGTACGCCTGTATTGGTCCAAATTATCAATTTATGCCTTTAGCGGTTGAGACCATGGGTCCGTGGGGGTCTGAAGCTCGTCGTTTCGCAAATATTTTATGTAAAAAATTAATCGAGGCCTCGGGTGACCGGCGGGCGGGGAGCTTTTTCCGCCAACGCATCAGCTTGGCCATCCAAAGAGGAAACGCTGCCAGCCTTCTGGGAACCTTGCCGATCGGCAGCAGCGGCAGCCTCGAAGAAGTTTTTTATATATTATAGTTGTACATTTGCTTGTATATTTTGTACATTTGTTGTAAATAAAATAATTATTTTATCATATAGGGTATATTAGTGTAAATATCGTTATCATAAGCCATTGCATAGATGTTGTGAATCAGCCAGGTGTTACCTTCCCTGTTACCAGACAGTTGGTAATTTTCCAGTAATAAATGACAGTCAATTCTATACAACTAGCTTATTGTAGGATTCGAACCCACGACCTTCGCCGCGGTATCCGACGTCTTTAAAACGTTCGCTAACTAAATTCATCGTTTGTCGAAATAATTGGTTCCTGGACTCAAAGATCAATACCACATGATCAAAACGTCGAGAATAGTCAAAATAAATGGGCGAATAGACCCCGTATATTTTACTAAAAACACCTATAAGATACAAGTTTTCTTAAAGTGTCAATCCAAACCAGATATATTTGGAACGATTAAAACTTCAATATTTTTTTGTACACAAAAAAAAACGAATTAACTTTATTAGTGTAGCCAAATAACTCGCATATTATAGACAGAAATGAAATATGAATCTAATTATTATTATCTAATAGATATTGTTTACCGTTATTTTTTAAGGTTCAGTGAATTAATCTATACTAATATTATAAAGAGGTAAAGTTTGTGAGTTTGTGGGGGGTAATCTCTATTCTTATTGCTGTTCAATTTTACTTAAACTTCATTGTTTTTCTATCAATTGTCACTTGTAAATAAATATCCTGGGACATTTTTAACACACGGTTATCTGATCCCAATGTAGGCAGAGCTTGTAATATGGAAACCAGATGACTGATATACTACATATACTAATTTTTTTGTAAATACATACTTAAATAGATAATTACACCCAGACTCAGGACAAACAGACATGTTCATGCACACAAATGTATGTACTGGATGGGAATCGAACCCACGACCTGCGGAGTGATTACTGTGATAACCAAAGACGCCAACGGGCCCGTCATCCGTTTTCAAAATCAAAATCAAAAACTCATTTATTCAGTTTAGGCCCTGGTAAGTCACTTATGAACCACCACTTTGTCCACCACAGATTCTGACGTCTTTTTTTTATTTATTTTTTATTCTGGATAAGCTTGTGTTTTGACTACAATCTCACTATGGTAAGTGATGATGTGGTCGAAGGTGGTAAGCACACAAAGCCTAGATGGGAACTGGTTCTCAAGTGCAGCTGTCGGAACACACAGATAGGTGCTTGGCGACAGATTTTCAACTTGAGGGTGGTAGCCTGCCAGTCGGGTACTACAAAGTAACCTACCACCGTGCTATGGTTTCCTCACGATGTTTTCCTTCACCGAAAGCTCAAGCTCATTGTAGGATTCGAACCCACGACCTTCGCCGCGGTATTCGACGTCACTTACCACTGAGCTATCATCGTCTTTTGACATAAACACGATTCAGACAAGTTGAATTGCTGATAACTGGTTTTCCTCGGAAACATATCAGCCTCGCTTGTCGGCGAAGTAACTTCGCCAGCATTATGAAAAACCTACGTGCGGACGGCGATTAGGTACTTTATCTAATTACCGAGTAAGTAGACATATTTTTATTTAAATGATTAGATGTTTGTTTCCATATTAAGAACCGGCCAAGTGTGAGTCGGACACGCGCACCGAGGGTTCCGTACAAACTTGTAGGTGTATAAATAGTTTGTTCATCGCGGGAATCGAGTCTGAAGATCCAATCGGATAATGTTGTGTTTTTTTGATGTAGCAACAAATTTAAGCTTATTGCCAAATTTCATGGTTCTAGTCTAAGTCAACGGGCTACCTTTAAATTTTGATTCCCTTGAGAGCTTCGAAACATACGTTTTTTGCGGCATAAAGGGCCGTATCTTTTTTTACGTTTGATATTTTCACAGCTTCAAGGGACTGTAGCCATGAGTAGGATATCGTTTTAATTTCAACTCGATACCACCACGCGAGAAAAAGGGTCTTGACAGACGGACGGACATCAAAGTGATCCTATAACGGTTCCGTTTTTTCCTTTCGGTTTTTTCGGTTTAAAGAATTTATTTTTCAAAAGAACATTACATAGTTCACTTAATATGAAAAATTTTATACAATTGCAAAATATTATTTATGAGTTACATAATTTGTTATTCGATCTGCCGGTATTATGGTTAACAGTTTTTATTTTTCTTTTTTAGGGTTCCGTACCCAAAGGGCAAAAACGGGACCCTATTACTAAGGCTTCGCTGTCTGTCCGTCTGTCCGTCCGTCTGTCTGTTACCAGGCTGTATCTCAAGAACCGCGATAGCTAGACAGTTGAAATTTTCACAAATTATGTATTTCTGTTGCCGCTATAACAACAAATACTAAAAACAAAATAAATATTTAAGGGGGGTCCGACTCGCACTTGGCCGGTTTTTTAAAATAATATATGGTAAGTGTACATCGTCTTACCTAACCTACGAGTATTAATTGTCGTGGTGTTTTTAATAATGTATTATTATTTAAAAAATATATACTATAACAAAAACAAAATCATTAATATTACAAATGATTTTGTAAAGGTATGTTTGTAAGGAAATCATAGCACAATCTTAAACCTTAGGACGTACCTTCTGCGGACTATTAGGATGTGGAATGAGCTCCGCATTAAGGTATTCCCTCCGCGCTTCTTCGGGTTCTTCAAAAAGAGCGTAAATACAGCTCTCCAAGGTCGGCTACACATCGGCAATTACCCTGGTATTGCAAATGTCCAAAGGCGGCGGTGACCACTTACCATCAGGTGGACCGTCTCCCTGCTTGTCAGACTACGGCAAGAAACTCAGCAAAGCAATTTCATTTTTTTATTTTAGTAGTACGGAATCCCTAAATAAAACAGGGATATTGGAATATTTTTATTCAATTTGGCCTTTGCAAGCACTTATGAATAGATCTAGGCTCTAACGCACGGTTCAGGAAGATGCTATTGCTGAGAAGAGCCGGCAATAAACTCATCAAATATAACTCTTTTTAAAATAGTACATTACGATACGCGTGACCTAAGTAGGCTATTATTGCACGCCGTGCATCGTGTATCGTATATCGTATAATATTTTATAGCAAGTGTGACATAAACCCGCACTTTACGCACGCTTCTCCGTGCAGAAATAGGCAACTTAGGTCACGGAAAAGCGTGCGTAAAGTGCGGGTTTAGGTCACACTGTGCTATAAACCAACTTAGACTAGACATTCAATAATGATTTATCTAATTACATTGATATTATTTGGGTGTTATGATGGCAAAAAAATTATAATTAGGCTCGCGTGGAAGTTATGTCATTGTTAGAAGGGTACGGCAGTACCACTTAAGAACCAATAGGCTAAATATATATTTTTTTTAATTTCCACGTTCCAGTTTATCTATATATATAAAAGGATAAGTCCTGACTGATCTATCAACGCCCAGCCTAAACCCTTAGACCTAGAAAGCTGTTTTTTTTTCAGGTGTTGTTTTTAAAACTTGACCGAGGAATAAGAACGGATTTTTCGAAATTCAACCTTTAAGGGGGTGAAAAGGGGGTTGAAAGTTTGTATGAAAGTCGGTAATTTTTGAAGCTAGAATCATGAAACTTTGTTTTTGGACTATCAATTAAAAATAAAGAAACATATGTATCAGTGTTATTTAAATTTCTACCCCTGAGGGGGTGAAACGGGGGTTGAAAGTTTGTATGGAAGTCCGCGATTTTTTTAAGCTAGAACCATGAAACTTTGTTTTTAGGCTAACAATTAAAAATAAAGAAACACGTGTATTAGCGTTTTTTAAATTTCTACCCCTGAGGGGGTGAAACGGGGATTCAAAGTTAGGAGTTATTTCCGTTTCTTCGTATGAAAAATGAGAAGGACTGACTCATCAACGCCCAGCCTACACACTTAGACCTAAAAAGCTGTTTTTAAGATGTAGACGAGGAATAAGAAAGGATTTTATGAAATTCAATGTCTAAATGGGTAAAAAAAGGATACGTGGGTGAAACCGCGGGGCGGAAAGCTAGTTTATGATAAAATACTAATAATAATTAAATAAATACATTTTAAAACTAAAACTAATAACTAAAATAAATTAAAATAGTTAGGCCCCCTCGGCATGGTTCCAAAGATGCTGACAGCGTTTCCTCGCTGTATGTATCGCCCATACCAGTGCCCTTCCCAAGCTCCATGAAACCCGGTTAAAATTGGATTTAGTTATGAGTGACATAGTAAGCAACAAACTCAAGCAGAATGATAACTTCGTGATCGTAGATGTTAATACCCGGCGGAGCCATTTTACTTTTTTTTCAAGCGTAATTAACATGAAGAGTCTCTTTGGCGGGAACTTGCGAAGGGACGTCGCGTTATAATATTTTTTTTTTACTGACTTTTCACTTTTCAGGTTGACCCAAAAAGTCCGTTAAAAGTTTTCGTAGAACACCCACCAATTTCATTAAAACCTTACCTGACTTGTACCTACTGATGATGACTTAACGTTACTGTGAATGTTTATGACGAGGCGACCGTTTATGATGAACGACATTTGCTGAATATACTAAAAGAATTGCTGGGAATTGGAAAAAAAAAACTTGAATTGCTAGTCGAGGTCCATTTTCAAAATGGATTAATTGTAGTGTTTTTTTTTCAGTTGTTCCAGCTCGTTTACGCCGGACTAGGTCTGTCATGCGAAGTACTGACGCTGATGAATAAGGATTATCTATTGTCGAAGTCCTTAAGGAACTTTAGACAGACATTTTTCTCTGGTGCAGTGTTCCCTATTACATTGGTAAGTTATTATGAAATTAAATTTCATTTATGAAAATGGGGGCATTTTTTACAAGATTGATGTTTTTGTACACTCCCCACCTCCCCTCCCATCTCCCCCTTAAGTTTGTCGTACTATTTACCGGACAGCGTCTATTACATTTATAATACCAAAATTAATTATAACTATTTTTCTTTTTGCATTTATCTTGTTTGAGCAGTGATCTTTGCCTCAGCAAATAATAAAACAATAAATATGCCCGACCTTTTGCTCGGCAAATAAAAGAAATATAGTTACTTATGCCATATTTTTTTCAGCTTGTATTCACGATCTTCTGGCCGCTCTACATATACGACAGGAATATTGTTTTCCCAGAATTCATAGACAAAGTGTTCTCCCAAAAATCAAATTATATAATGCATTTAGCAATATTACCTGTGGTATTTTGGGAATTGGCCTTCAATCCAAGAACTGAACCAAAATCACATAAACTAAATCTACAAGTCATTGTATCGTACTTCATTATTTATAACAGCGTGTAAGTACTATAAACTTATTTTTTCTAACACAAGTAAAGTTTCGGTTTCGGATTGGTTGGTCCTGAGATCCCAAAAGGGTCACATCATTTCCCGGGATAAAAAGTATCCTTTATTGTGTGGAAGTGTGACAAATTCCATGAAAATCCATCAAGTCCGTCAAATCCGTCATGTTGTTTTTGTGTGATTGAGTAGCTTACATTCACTTTATATAATTTAGTAGGATATCTTACTAAAAAGTGTGAAATAAAGCAAATTAATCAAACATTATTTTGATGAAACATGCCACACGGATAGATTATCTACTTTTTATCCTGCAAAAAAATAAGATCAGCTACAAGATGGGCCCTAGCACACCACCAATGAGCTATCATCGCCTAAATTGAGTTGAAACTACTGTTATATTCTTTTTTGCAACAGTTCTTAAACTTCTATAATTTAAGCTTGTAATATAATAGACTGAAACAAAAACCTTATACAAAAAGCTTCTGAAAAAAAAACTCACTGATTGCAGGAAAAGTAGGTCTGTGCAGCCAGAAAAGTGAGAAGAAAGATGTTTGCACATCAAAAAAGGTTAAATAATTGAATGATTTTTTTTTTCTTTTTTCAGAATATTCTACACTTACGCCCAGAAGGGTTTATGGCCTTATCCCTTGCTCCATAACCTCTACGGAACCATATACTTCCCGTTACTGTTTTTATTCGTGTTTATTTTGATGATTTCAAACTATTACTTACAGTGGCCCCTAGTTAAATATATTTGGGGCCCAAATGAAAAGAAAGTTGTTAAAGTGAAATGAAAAATAATGATTTATTTTTATTAAAAGGTGATTGTAATTATAATTATTATTAATAATGTTGTGTTATCTAGTCGGGCTACAAATGTGGGTCCACCACGGCACCTACGGTCGTATAAAATTGCTACTTAAATCTGTGGTTTTATTGATTTTATAAGATTTTATCCCACAAGTGACAACAAGGCAGGCGGGTCACCTGATGGTAAGTGAACGGTCTTTTAATCGTCTGATTAGGTCAGGTCAGTAAAATCATATGAATTCACGTCTCGTCCGCCTGTCTGCCTTTTTTCCTCCCTTTTCTCCCTCTTCCAAAAACGTCAGGTTCAAATTTTAAAAAACATTGTGTCTCGTCATACCAGTCAGTCTATCAAAAATAACCATGTAGGTTGGACAGCCACAACATCCCCACCTTTTTTTTTTTTTTTTACCTCCAGTATCAGAAGCCTGATACTCATGATGAGGAGTGGACGTCCAATCTACATACTTTTGTCACAGGTCGCGTGTACAGACCTTGTCCAGTCTTAACGTCAACTACTCGGATGCGGTCATCTTTCCCTCGATGTAGCTTTGTGACAAGCCCAAGAGGCCACAAGTTTCGAGGGACCAGTAGCCCAAGCACGAATTTTTTGACATTTCGTAACGTAACCGTCTCGAGTTTACCATACGATGACGATAGTTGGTAGCACAAGTCACTTACTGTCGACTATCGAGAAATCGATACCATTACGAAGATGACGTCATACTACGTTAATAGGGACAGGCTTGATTGAATGAAAACTATCAAATTGAATGTACGAAGAACGAATCACTCGTTCGAAAACCACGTAAAAATATACAATATGTTAAAATATATACATTTTTTCAATGAAAACACATGCATACATTGAAATGGTTTATGATTTATGAACGATCCATGTTTGACACATTTAATTAGTGGGACATCTCTTTGACATGTATCCCAACAAGAAGAAAAGTTTATTTCCAGCATTATATTAGCAGCCTATGATGAGAACTAGTCACCTCCAGTATTTGACGATGGTGGAGTTTATGGAGAAGTAAGTATATACATATTTTGATTCCTTATCTTGTGATTGCAAATTACATTTGTTTGATAATTTTATTTGGCTTCGTAATGCCATAAACAAACAATGTTTATAAATGTACACTATATATTTTCCAGGCATGGAGATGTATCGAACCTTCTGGGGGTCCTCTCACAACAAGGACAAATATGATAGTGTACCAAACTTGCGTGAGCACACTCTTGTATGGAGCTGAAACTTGGACGTCGTACGCAAAGCAAGAAAGAAGATTAAACAACTTTCACATGCGGACAAGTGTGAGAAGAGACACATGAGTGCGAGAGTCACTTCAGCCATCAAGCGGCCCTCAGTTTAGGTGCCAAATATGTGGACGCTGCCGTCGCTCCCGTATCGGACTGTACAGTCACTCTAAGGCCTATCACACGGACGCTGTGTAGATCATCTATTTAACATGTATAAGGGCCTTTATGAGTTTATGATTATATTCCTTTTGTAATAGTTAAAAAATGAGACTTTGGCAGACTGGGACTGCAAGACAGGCAGATAGGAAGTATAATAATAAGTTTATTGATACATTTTAAGTTATGTAATGAATATCCTGTCATGTCCATAAAAATATATTATTATCAATTAAGATTGAGAGAGGAAGAGTTAAGATTGAGAGAAGAGTTGCATGAAAGAGTGAGAGAGAGATGTAGAGCTTGGGTTACAAGGGCAATGGCTGGAATTTTTGAGAGAGGCTATGAATGTTTTTTTTCGCTTTATGGAAAGGCAAGAAAGGAATGAAGTATGAAAGAGGATATGATTGTAATCAAAATTGTTGTATAAAATAATAAAAGGTGTTTATGCATGTACATCTTAATAAATACATAAATCTTATTTCTAGTTTCTTATTAAGATTGTTTAATAAAGGCTATCAATCATAATGCACATACATGGTTTTATTGTAGGTTTATTTTTAGTTTTACATTATTTTATTAAGAAGCAAACATAATCATCAAATCAAAAGTTATTTATTTAAATAAGGCACTTATAAACGTTACAAATTGAATCTACCACCGGTTATTCAGTTATTAGCAGACAAGCATCCTTCCATTCACACTCTTTTTGAAGAACCCCATGCTGTATTCCCTTGAGAAAACCGCGGCAGCTCATTCCACAACCGTAGGCCTCCCCAACGAGTCTTTGATAAGACCCTGTCACAAAGAACCTGTAAGAAATAACCATTGCTTAATACACAGAAACATATCGATAGGCCACTGAAACCCTTAAATATATTATTCGTAGTCTTCATACCTTGAGTTCTAAAGGGATTCCGTCGCTGGAATGAAGTGAAGTTTTAAGTTGCAGCTGCTCACAGTTGCATATACTTAAATGCCACTTTATTGAGGCGATATCTATTTTTGAATTCTATATCCAAGAGCTCCATGGGTTTAAACACTTTCCTTTTTTTGGCTCTACGCCTAATTTCTCTACAAAATTAAATTAAAATAATTAGCCGAGTATAAAAGAATAAAAACATACAAGAAATATTATAACCTAAAAAACGAACTCACCTTGTGAACCCATCTCTTTGCTCATTTATCGCTATTTCGGAGAGCAAATAGTAATGTAAAGTGCTCCGTTGCATTATATTTATGAAAAAACACCAAATGTATTAATTTTATCGATTTATAAACTTGTCGAACCTTTTCTCACTGACAAATTTATAGTGAATAACCTTGCGTACGTTCTCGACAGCACGACGATACCCAGCCTTCGAACAAATGTCAAAACAAAATTCGTGCTCGCGATTTGATACAAAATGTGTCAAGTGACGATACGATGGCGATACGAAAGTAAACCAAAACCCTTCGTGCTGCCAAATTTAGTTCGTTTTACGTCCTGTAGGGGCGCTCATCAATTTTCATACAATTTTTACTCGATGACGTTACGAATAACTTTTCGAAAGAAATTCGTGCTAGGGCCACTGGTCATCTGCAATTATTACGACATCTCCTTCAGCAAGAGCGGTTGAGACAGGGTTGAACCACTTGCTTCGTCGAGTAAGAGTCGGCAGATACTCCTTTACCCAGCGTTTCCATACCAGGTCTGCTAGCCTTTGCGCTTCACGCCAGCTTCGCCGAAGAAGATCTCCATTGTCAAAGGATCCAGAAGTATAGTCTCCAAAGTCAGCTTTGGCCTGTAGGAAGTCATTAGGCGTGAGTGGAAGATCATCTGCATGGTCGATAGGCACGTAAGTCAAAGGACGTGTATTAATAATTTGTTCCACCTAAGTTAGCAGGGTAGCTAATGTTTCGTCCGAGGGTGTTCTGTCCTTGAGTGTCACCTTTAGAGCAGTCTTTACTGAGCGCACGAGGCGCTCCCAACATCCTCCCATGTGAGGGGCACATGGTGGAATGAACTTCCAAGACATGATTCTGGTGCTGCCGAACTTCAGCAGCTCGTCTTTGTCAATGGCAAGAACGGCTTGTTGAAGTTCTTTGTCTGCCCCACGGAATGTAGTTGCGTTATCTGACCACATTTCATTTGAGCATCCACGTCGGGCTATGAATCTGCGGATAGCCATGATGCGCTGCTGGTTTTGAGGCTATGTACCACCTCGATATGGATGGCCCGTACAGTCAGACAGGTAAATATGGCTACCCATCTCTTCTCTTGTCGTCTACCTACCTTTACCGTCAACGGCCCAAAATAGTCAAGACCGGTACAAGTAAAAGCCTTGTGTCCTTCTGTAAGTCTTGCAACAGGTAAGGCGGCCATTAAGGGTGTTGAAGGCTTGGCTCTCCTATTTTTGCACTCTTGGCAGGTTATCCATGTCAAGGCTGCGGATGACGCTACTCGTGACGGTTTAATTGACGATAGCTCTAGATGGCTGCTTGGACCAGAATTTCTACGTCAGCCTGATGTCCACTGGCCTAAAGAAGCAGTAAACGAGATCAAACTTGACGAAGACGATGTAGAAATTAAGGCGGTTTTAGTGATCTCACAATCTGATACCGTCCTGCCTGATGATAATCGCTTTTCAAAATATTGGAGGCTAGTAAGGAGCACAGCTTGGGTTCAGCGAGCATGCTACAACTGGCTAAACAAAGAGAGTCGACGACGAAGGGAGCTGACTTCCGACGAGATTGAGTTAGCTGAGCGACAAGTCCTCAAGGAAAGCCAACATCGAACATTTTCAACGGACATAAGAAATTTAAAAAACGCCGGATTCGTCCCCTCTGATAGTGTACTCCGACAATTGAACCCATTTTTAGATGAGAATAGCATTCTCCGTGTTTGCGGGAGGATTGGTGCGGCAGAAGTCGATGATAATATGAAGCACCCCATAATTTTAAATCCTAAAGACAGGATAACTAAACTTCTCCTGATGCACTATCATGAACAGTCTGCTCATACGGGCAGGGAACGTGTTTTAAATGAATTCACGTCTCGTCCGCCTGTCTGCCTTTTTTCCTCCCTTTTCTTCCTCTTCCAAAAACGTCAGGTTCAAATTTTAAAAAACATTTTGTCTCGTCATACCAGTCAGTCTATCAAAAATAACCATGTAGGTTGGACAGCCACAACAGTAAGTGAATACCATCGACTATAAACATCAGAATTACCAGTGGGATTACCGATGTGTTTACACCTTATTACAATGCCTTAAAGCCACTGGCTCTCAAGTGCAACTGCCGGAACATACCGATAGGTGCTTTGCGACAGACTTTCAACTTGAGGGTGGTAGCCAGCCAGTCGAGTACTACAACCCTACCACCGTGCTGTGGCTTCCTGACGATGTTTTCCTTCACCGAAAGCTCAAGCTCATTGTAGGGTTCGAACCCAAGACCATTGAGCTATCATCGCCTTAAAAATTAAAAAGCGTGTTCATTAAACCTTATTTTACGCAGCCACGAATATCAGATCCAAGTGGTGTTTACATACAAATAGTTTATGAAACGAAGAGTCATATAAAGATTTTTTATCTTATAAATAATAAAAAATAATATTTTAGACTTTAATGTTCATGCACATTTGAGTTTTTTAATATTTATTTCAAACGCTTGAGAGAGGGGGCGCCACTGTCTAGTTTGTGCCCGGTTATCTTAATTTCTCCAAAATCTTGTACCTTTTACCCCGGCTATCAGGTTCAACTCGTGGTATCTAAATTAAATAACTTTCCTCACAATAAAAAAATATTCTAGTCAAAACATAGGTATGGGTTTTAAAATAAAACACGATCCCATTGCAAGTGATTCGAGAATAATAAAAACAATAACATTTATTACTATTGGTTCTTATCTCCACCTTTGTCTACTTTTAGGTACAATGTTTTGTATTGAATTCATAAATTAACAAAGCCTACATGTATGCCGATCGAAAACTGTCTATATTCCAGTTTTTTAACAAAAAAAAACTGAAAGTATATAATTGTTGTATATTTTATTTATTTCATTGTCAACGGTATCCGATCGACACGCACATAAAAAATATGTTTTTATATATTCTGATTCTTTTTACATAGATATATTATGTTTTTTTTTTATATTTGTCCTCATCATCGATATCATCAGTTAAATGTGTAAAAATACTCAATATTTTCGTTTAACAAATCAATAATTCTGATAATATAAATTATCTCATAGAAAAAACAACAGATACAATTATTTTTATTACTCCATCTTGACTATTTATTTATGGTTCGAGATACCCGTAATCGGAGTAACCCTTGTACAAAATAGAAGCTCTTATTAAAACAATTGTACCAAAACAATATGAATTAAAATGTACCTAATTTAAACGCACACTCAAACAAATTTTAATTACCACTTATTCCCGCATTTATGTAACACCATGTTTGCATTTCCAAAATACTTATTTTTAGCTCGCTAACCACTGTGTCCAAATCTATAAATTTTTAGTGAAAATTTAGCAAAACATAGTACAAAAGTTTTAGAAATACCTACTATACTACCCAGCGATTTAACATATACCCTATATCTATCACTAATGCATTAACACCCCTCTATGTGTCAAGAGAGATATTACGCATCTCGCTTCATTCTTCGTTCTGCACCTTCAAAGTCTACGTTAAAACGAATTATTGCGACGTAAGTAAGCATATTTCAGTAGCAAATATCGCTTATGACTTTATAAATCGTAAGCAGTAACTGTTAACAGAAACGCTTATGGGGTCTTAAACCTGGAGTGGGGGTTTTAAGAGCTTATGGCCCTAAAGAAGTATAAAAATTATGAACGAATTTACCATTTTATATATATTTATCCGCTTTTGTCTTATACAGTTACTGTTTATGCTTATTTATTGTATAATGCTTATGTCGTTTATATAAGCGAACTTTGTCATTAAGCGATATTTGTCAGCGCTTAATAGCATTCAAGTCACGTCACAATTTATGGATACGGCACCCTTCCAAAGGTATCTAAGTAGAAAGTTGAATTTTAAAATAAATTCGTAAACATGGCCGGCCTCAGAAGATAAGTTGTAATGGTTTACACTATTTAAGGTTAATGAAAATGTAAAAAAATGTATTCAGGACATTTCGCGTTTTTACTGTGGAAAGTTGGTTAGATGTTTTCGGGAAAAGTATGGGTTTTTTATGTGATTTAGATTTTAGCCAATTTTCAGTCTTAGTGCTCTAAAACGTTTTACTTTTCTTTGTAATTTTTTAAAGTAAATCGTAATGGAAAATGTCCAATTACTGTTTTACGCATATATTATTAATTATAAATGATCGATAATTATTATATTATACATTTAACATTTTTTACGTTGTTATATTAGCATAAATAACCTGTTATTTTATTAGCTGTATAACTGTTATCAAGTTAATTTTCAACAGTTACGTTATTTTCTTCATAAATCAATGTGGCGTTGACTTTAATTTATTCTGCCATATATTTAGTATAAATAAATGTAATTGGACATTGCCCATAATATATCTAAATTATTTCACCTAATCCCCTAGATATAGTGCATCTACTTTAAATTTAAAACAAATCACTTGGAAATCCTGCCTGTTCTAATAGTCTTGAAATACTCTTTGAAATCAAAATATATTATACATCTGGCATTTACATAATCCCAAAATATTTAAAACAAATAAAAATGGAATGATAATTATTATATTACAGTACAATAACATGTTATTATTAAATAATAAGTGTTGAACCACCCGTATTATATTATAACTATTCTGTTCTCACTATTTATTATTTAAACCCTATTATTATAATTTCGTAAAGAACTGAAAATATATATATGTAATATATATATACGTGTGATACTGTATTTATCATGCACTGCTATTAAATATAGGAACCGAAAAATATCAACAAAACAAATAAAACAAAAAGCATAGACAATAACAAATTGCTTTATTTAACAAAAAATATATAATATATAGAAAGGGACAAAAAACTATATCTTACACATGATCTGTCAAGATTCCGTATCTCGGTAGTCCATGATGGAAAATATGTTTTTTTTTCATTAATTTTTTGTTTTTAATAGAATGTAAAAATTAAAAATAACCCATCGAACCTTATGATATTTAATATAAAATACATATGATTAATAGCTATTTACAAAATACGAGTTAAGTTTTTATACTTTTTTAACATTAATATAAACCAGTCTATAGTAAAGGCTATTCGACAAACTTAGCGTAAGTGTTAGAAAATTTGATGAATAATGAATATTTCTAAATAATTTATAGCAGGCAATTTGAATATATGTACGTATAAACGAAATATAAAGCTAAAACTTTAACGGATCGGACAAGTTGCATTGTTTGTTCAACTGGAGTGCAATTGGTAAACCGTGGGAAATTAAATATATATAATTTAAGTATTTGCTGATTATTTCAATAACAATTATTATGCATTTTCTTGTGAGTTTAATTTTATATTATTATGCAGCATGTGAAATATCCAAAATGGCACTCAAGCAGAAGAAATCGTGCAAAATCATAATGAGATCAAATTCATTCTACAAAAAAATATAATTGCCTGCTAATTGAAACAGTACAAAATGATTTGTTTATTTAATTTGTCCGTATCAATTGTTTTGCACAATTATTGTGTTCATTCGCAAGTTTGTTCACCGCTCCGAAAAGTTATTACGTAATAATCCATATTATTATTACAATATATTATTTCATGCTGTATCGCACTATTTTGACTCCTCTATCTGTGTACTTTATAATAAAAAAACCTAACAAAAAATACAAAAAACGGGCAGTATCGTGTATTTCCTATATTACAACTTAATCAAAAAAATCTACATTGAAGAGAAAAAAACATCAATAATAATAATAATCATTTGAAATAAATAACAAGTTACAATTCTCATTTAAAAAAACTGTTAAAAATAATTAAAAAAGAGCTACTTTAAAAGAGTTCCCTTCGAAAGAAACCGTTGTGTGATCTTTATCTCGCTACACCTTTATAACTTCTTTATTTATTTCTTAATAAAAACTCTATTTCTATTATTATATTGTTTACATAATAATAATTATTATTTCTTCATTCAAAGTTAAATACACTTTATAATAATAATTAATGTTACGAACACCTTTTATATGTAATACACAACAAAATAATTATGCATCATTCATTATGTATAGATATAATAGGTCTAAAAAACTCTTCTTTTTTTTCATTATATTCCCATAACTCTACATTGTTGTTACGCAAAATAAAACTCATAACAAAAACTCATAAATACGTTCTTGCTCATAATGTAAAACTAAAAGCACCTACTCACCTAGTCTCGAATTAAATAAACATTTTAAATATTAATATTGTACGTACGTACTTATACGTAAATATCATTATAACAGTCTCAGAGTACATACATACAATTTATAAATAGGTTAACAAATAACTATGTAGATGCCTTTAGTTCTACCGTGCATGGGGGCGACAGAAAATAATATATATATATAAAAATACGTAGCTGTCGTGTCTTTAAAGAAGAAAAACATAATATACAGTCTACCTCAAAACTGCCGTCAACCAGCTTTCATAGGCAAAAATGAGATCGAACTATCCGTATATCGCAACGAAACTATCCGTGGAATACAACATTTTGCTTCATATACGTAGTGATTATCCGTGCGTGTAATCTAGAACACTTTCTAAAGAAAATAGCTCTTTGTAGAGTGCTGGGAATACGTGGTGAGGGTGAGCCGCTTTGAAACGGCAGAGCGCCTCCAAATGCATCAGCGATAGATCTCTGTAACAAACAAAATCATTTAAAAATCTTCATCGCCTGCCTAACCTGATACAAGGTTACAATGCCAACAAAAAAATATGTAGCCATTCATTTAATTTCAGATAAAAATGTTCATGAAGTTACTCGCATAATTAAAATACTTGGTATAGAATGGACGTATACTCGTATTTCGTTTTGTTTAAAAAAAACCATAGAAAAGCGCTTCAGTCTTTCTCTAATTTCAGGGAAATTTTTCGTTTCCATTTTTTTTTCTATAAAAACAAACAAATGTTAATCGGTTGACAAACAGTGGAGGCAAAGGTTTTTTCTTCACGTATTGATAAAATATAATATATATTTTAAGATCTAAAATCGTTATAAGTATGTACTTACATGCAAAATTGAATATTCAAACTGTTTGACCTCCATTATTCGTTAATAATGACATTATTATAATGATGTAAAAATATGCAAAATTGAACAATAAATTTACTTTGTAATTCCTAATGTATAAATTTCATATACTTAATAACTACTCAAATTACTTTACCAATTTTTTTTTTATTTTAAAAACAAAGATGGCTGACCTTGGGTTTTTGCTATAAAATCGAGAAAGGCCTTCATCTTGACAATATTATAAATGTGAAAGTTTGTTGCTCAATCACGCAAAAACTACTGAAGAGATTTTGATAAAATTTGGCACACAAGTAGAATACCTCCTGGAAATTGGATACTTTTTATTCCCGGAAAAGACAAGATCCCTCGGAAACGCAGGTAAACCGGGACAGCTAGTTAAAATCTAAGTACTCACTTGAAGGTTGGTATCTTAGCGAGCAGAGTGTCCAACACGGTGACGTCACCCTTGAGCGGCGCGTGGTTGGTCTCGATCTCGTGACGCATTGCTGCCATCGACATGTTGAACAAACACTGAATATCTCGGTTGCCACGTACGCCTTGCCGTTCTAGTTAAACAAATAAAAAAAAGAATAAAATTCCTGAAATTGTTTACAGGAAAACTCGCACGATAGTAGGGTACTAGTACCCGACTGCGGCTACCACGTTTTTTTTTTTCTTTGGGTCAGTTTGTATTTGACCACAATCTCACCTTGGTAAGTGATGATGTGGCCGTAGGTAGTAAGTACACAAAGCCTAGAAAGGAACTAGCTCTCAAGTGCAGCTCTCGAAACACACCAATAGGTGCTTGGCGACAGATTTTATTCAGTTAGCACCGGTTCGGAAGTCAGCTGAGAAGAACCGGCAAGATATTCAGCAACATTGGCTTACTAATTATATAAAGGCAGGTGCGCAATTTCGTAGCACTGGTATCTTTGTAGCTCACAGAGCGGAGCGTGTCGTACCGCTGTGTACAGCATACTTGTGTAGTATTATATATCGTATGTTATTATTCTTCAAATGTTTAATTTATTTTTAAACTAAAAGGTAAAATAATGAATATTTAATATAAGTACATCAACTTATATTAAATACTTACCTGGCCATAGCAAAACAAGGCTTTGATATAAAGCCAATTCAGTCTCGGTAAGCTTGAGTCGCGCGATGGTTTTGGCAGCTTCAAAAATGCCCACTACTAAAGCCATATCACGTGGGTCACTGTAAACATAATAAAAATAATCGTTAATAACTGCCTTAATCTTTTTTTTTTATCAAAAACTTGTTTCTTTTCTCTCGTTTTGTTTTAATAATAAAATATATAAATCTTTGGAATTCATAATTTTTTTGGGGATAAAAATTATCATTCTCCAAAGTCTTATCTATTTCTATACCAAAATACATAAAAAACAGTTCAGCGGCCTATTCGGGAAAAGGTAACAGACAGACAGAGTTACATTCGCATTTATAATATTAGTATGGACTAGTATGGATGTTTCACAAGTCATTATGGATCTTTACGTTCTCTAGATTAAAATCGAATTATAAAATGTAACTCACCGTGCATGTAAGCTCTCTCGTATGGGCAGAACCACATCTCCGTACAAGACCTGCTCGTGGTTCACATCTATCAGTCGTGACAAACGCACAATGGCCAGCTCGAATGATCCTGAAATAAAGCCAAATAATTTAAGTCCAAGCATTTCAAATAAGTAACTTGTTGGGTCAAGTTACGTAACTATTTGTTATAATCTCGTGATTTTTTAGCAACTTTTTAACACACTTTCCTCGTGGTGATACATGGTGAGGCTGGAGACGAACCCTCCTTCCACCTATCTAAGATCACGTGTATTTTTAGTACAAAGTATCCATCTTAAAAAATATAGGAAAAAATAAACACACGTGATATCTCAATACACTCTCTGTGATATTTGGTGAAGTTTTCTGAAGCCGAAAAGGGAGGAGCCCTTTTGATCCTCACGTGATTAATAGACGAACCCTGCAACTTTTAACGTTGCAGTTACGCATATACAAACAGTACCTACTTCGAACCCAAAAATAAAAAGTGGTTTTTGAATGTTTTTTTTTAAATATAGTTACATATACTGGTAACTAAGTTTATACATATATAAACTTACCAGATTTCAATAGCAATATCTGATCGTCTTGTGTGAGTTTCATGAATCCGGGTATGAGTTTGGCAAACTCTATAATATTCTGGATCATCCCGGTCAGTTTCTCTGCGCAGTCCAGCCACGTCTCTTCGTACGTCATCGAGTTGTAAAACAGAAGTCTGTCGGAGAATAAACCTTATTATATTACATTATTAAGAATACATTTTGCTTGAAGAGTTAATGACATGCGAAGGATGAAACAACAATCTATATATATTAAAGGATAATCATAATATACTTTTGTACATTTTAAATGAAAAAATGTATCTGAAATTAAATGAAAATTAAATTACATTTAAAACTAGATACGAATGCGGATGTCAATTTAATGCAATTTAAGGCAAATATTATTCAATATTTTTTATTAGGTACATTTAAAAAAATGGATTATTTTAAAAATTACGAGACTTATGATCCTCTTGTGATGATCACGATGATGGTGGTGATGAGGGTGATGTCATGATGAGCTGTAAAACTGGACCGAGGTCAGACAATCTAGCAAATTCATGAAAAATAAAAGCTTTCGCAATGAGCGTTTTTCTTAAAACATGTATTTGTAAGTAACAACATAACTTCGTTTTTTTAAGTAAAATTTTTGAGATTCGAATAGAGAATGGAACAAGTTTTACTAATAAGCGGTTCATTTGTTTTTAAAATAATAAATGACTAAAATTATAACAACAATGAGCCTATCTGTTGCTTTATAAAAAAAAAGTATATTGATATTTATATTGATTGCTCTTCGTTTTCCTTCCAATTTTAAAAGAAGCTTGTTTCGCAAGCGTTCTAAATTTAAATATTAAATGTGTCTAGTTCTAATGAAATGAAATCAGCTAACGAATATTTTGTTAAACGGGTTGGTTAAGGCAGATCATCACGTGTCTCATATTATTAAGGACATGACGTTCCAATCGGGTCAGGAAGGTGTACAGCATAATTAGGTCAAGGTCATATGTAGGTCATGACAAAAATGATTTCAATGATGGCAAGTTTTTATTTTTTTACTCTAGCTTGTGTTTGATGAGCCTAGATGGAAACTGGCTCTTATGTCCAGCTATCGGAACACTCCGATAGGTGCTTGGCGATTATCAAAAAGAGGTTGGTAGCCAGCCAGAAGTGCTGTGGTTTCTTCACGATATTTTCCTTCACCGGATCTTCAGCTACCATCGCCTCAAATTGTTCGTAATTTTATTGTTTTTTTAAACTTACTTGGACACGTCTTGTGGCTTTCTGAACATTTCATGGATGTACTCCAATTTTTGATTTGTATTTGCGTGGGCCTCTGCTAGGCTTTTGACCAACACCTTGCTGATGTCGCCTTCCGCTATAAGAATAAGATTTCAAATTACAACGATGTACAAAGTGTAAAAAATCTAGTTGTCTTTAAAAATATTACAATCTAAATTACAACATTTATTCTACAAATATAAATAAATAAAGAATAGAATATAAAAAAAGAAAAAAAAGTAAATTAAGCTAAAAAAATTAAAAACACAAAATTGACATTTGTCATGAAAATCAAATTTTGACATATTTGACAACAATGAATTACCTACATAAGAGTACAAAAGTAACGTTTGGATACATTAATTAAAAACTTTTCAAATGGAAACTAATACATAGTCATATTAAAGAAAAGCCACATTCAAATAACGATGGCTATCGACCCCTTAACAGTTTGTCTTGTAGGATGGTGCATGTTCGCCTGCTGGCGTAAGTAACATTGAAACCCCTAACCCCTATTTATTAGTCTAAGCATCCCCCCTTCGCATCCTTTGGTTTGTATTCATGTAACCTAAATAGAAGGAATAGGTACTATACGCGTCTTTTTTTCATGAATTTTTATAACTTTATTTGTTAAGGACAACATCGGCCATAGGCAAAGAGATTTAAAGATAGATACAATAGAGCGGCTATCAGAAGAAATGTGATAGAAAAACAGTGATCCCATTCCATGCCTCAGTAACGCCATCTATCTATGAATAAACTAGACTAGACTGAGCGACTTTTGTCCACTGGACATAAATATCGGATTATGTTCGCAATGTCCTGTCTATTAGTATAAGTTAAAAGTCTTTGGCTATAGGTATAGTTTACTGTAAAGTAGCTATAGTGACGTACAGACGGTATAAACGGTTTTATAAGGGTACCCTAAATAGAACCCCCCAGGAGTCTCCTACGTCATCATTTTCGTTTAAGTTCATCATCATCATCAGCCAAAATACGTCCACAACTGGACAAAGGCCTCCCCTAAGGATCTCAACGATGGCTCGGTACTATGCGAAAGTAGCTGTCTGTATATTTCACAGATGACAACAGATTTAGATGAAATTTAAGGCGATGATAGCTCAGTGGTAAGTGACGTCGAATACCGCGGCGAAGGTCGTGGGTTCGAATCCTACAATGAGCTTGAGCTTTCGGTGAAGGAAAACATCGTGAGGAAACCATAGCACGGTGGTAGGGTACTTTGTAGTACCCGACTGGCTGGCTACCACCCTCAAGTTGAAAATCTGTCGCCAAGCACCTATCGGTGTGTTCCGACAGTTGCACTTGAGAGCCAGTTCCCATCTAGGCTGTGTGTACTTACCACCTTCGGCCACATCATCACTTACCATAGTGAGATTGTAGTCAAACACAAGCCTATCCAGAATAAAAAAAAAAAAAGCTACCTTGAACTACTTTTTTTAAATCGACCCCTAATTGAGAGAAAAAGGTACGATTCCACGCGGCCGTAGTCGCGAGCGATAGCTAGTCATGCTATATATATATATATATCTATATATATATATATATATTAATAATTTCAGCCTGTTGTCTACCATTGTGTTTACCGATCCTACCATTTCCAATACTTATATACAACTCAAAAAAAAAGGATGACTACGATCAACAGCAGCAAGAAGCGTTCATGGTTTCTGTAAGTATCAATTACTTTTATGTCTGAATGCTGAAACTGCAGATGATATAATATCCAGTTTCTTTTTATCAAATGTTGTGTTGTCAAACTACAACACTAGCGAAAGAATTCGCACTTGCACTGTAAGAGATTAGAAAGAGTTGGGCGCGTCTCCATGAATGGAAATATCTATATTATCAAAGCATGGCAATGAGTTGCTCCTCTTAAACGATATTATACAATGTATCTATTATTATATTTAAAAGAGAAAAGAGGGACTATTGTAAAAAAAAACACAGGGAGTTTGTTTCGCCGTTTCTTCTCCTGACAGGTCTGTATTTGGAAATCGTGGTAACAATAGCATTAAAAAATTTCAATAAGACGTTCAATAAGTGTTCCTTAAGTGTCCCAAAATTGAATAAAACATTTTGAGTTGAGTATCAATATTCATAAAATTTTACAAAATTATATAACGTAGATAGAGTATATTTTAATGTTTTTCAGGTAAACAGGGATATAACAATGCATCCTGGACGACACTACAGTGTGTTTTTAGCAAAACAAGGTTGGTATCATCATAAAGCAATGGATAACGTGCCATGAACTCGATACTATTAAAAAAATGTATTTATAGAAAATTCTTCATGTTGGTTAAAAAAAGTACCATCACAAAAGAGTTACGTCAAATTGAAAGGGGTGCAGAAAATGTTTTTTTTTTTTATAATTTTGTATGCAGTTCCTACCAATGTTAATGTTTGTATGTCCTAACAGACTGTATTATTTTGTTTACATATCCATATAATGTGAATGAATTTATAAAAATAAACCTAAAATCCGAATCAATTTAAAGAGTAAAAAAAATTAATAGCAATAAACAAAATTAAAACAACTACAGTACTTTTACTCACTAGCATACTTAAAAAAAAAAACAAAAATAATGCGACCACAATATAAACGTCGACCGACCATAATATCGACCACAACTTACACGGCATGTTATCATCGCTCGAACCACTGTGACTTGACCCCTGGTGTCTTCTATTCGACACAGCATTAGGGTTCACCATACCCATCCCTGACATATTCATGTTTAAAGGATCCATAAGCCGTCCATGCCCACTGCTCGACGTCAAATCATCCGGACTTAGATCATCACTAGTCAACGACACAGAGCTCTGACCACCCACCAAAACAGTATTCTGTATTTCCATCGGACTGTGTTGGATATTCGACGGACTGTGCAAAAACGTGGTCGAATCGACGTAGCTTGCGACCAGATTGTCGACGCCCATAGAAGTTTCAGGCTTTATTTCTTGTTTTATATTGATAACTCCGCTTGAAATCGAGGCCGGAGATTGGATCCGATCGGGTTCGTAGCGGTCGAAATCAGATTGTATCCGGCGTGGGATCTCATTTATGGACGTCAGACGCATGGTCGTCGATGATGTGGACGCCGTGGTGGTAGATGTTGAGCCGGTTGGTCGGACGATGGTCGTTGATTTTTGTTGTTGGTCGTCTAGTGAAAATTTATGGTTAGTATGACTGTTATTTTTTATTTAAATTAATCTCTATTAATTTAGTTAAAGCTATCTTTAATTACGGTTGGCAAATAAGCTTACGGCCCATGATGGTAAGCGGTTACCGTAGCCTATAGACGCTTGAAACACTAGGGGTGTCATGGAGTACATCCTATTTTATGAAATTACTAACGTAGGTATGTATGTTAGGTATGATAAATGATTAAACTCCCTATTCCCTTATAGTACAAAGTTTATTTCTGTTTTTCTATCGTATTGCATTCTATTCACAAATGTAATAAGGTGTTTCTTTCGTGTTTTTTTTAATAACTTACCATTGCCAATGAAGTCTGGATCTAAGAAGCTACCGGGCGGTTTCGGCTCGTACGTGGTAGAGTCTACGTAGTTAGCGGACCCGTCGTACGCTTGTTGCTGGGGCTGTGCTTGTATACCGCTCAGGTTGGATGGGAGAGCGGGGCCTGCGTTGTAACTGTACGATGATATTGGTGAACCGTAGCCGGGGTATCTGGAATGGTAAAAAAATACATAATATTAAATGAGAATAGGGTAGTGTCCTAAAAAAATCTATTTAGTCCGTCAGTTAGATTACGAAAAAATATTGGACACGTATTTTTTATTTTGTTTCGTAACCGAAAAATTACGAGGATACAGTGCGTTTAAATTTCACGTGACGTCACGCCGTGCTGCAAATTTTACCACGAAGTGACGTCACAAGCCCCACTTCTATACTTTGATGCACAATAAATAACATTGTATATTTTATTGACTTGACGAAGCAAAAAATACGTGTCCAATATTTTTTGGTAATCTTACCGACGGACTAATTAGAATTCATTTTTATTGACCCAAGACACTACCCTATGAAGGAAGATTCACATATACACTGTACGAGGCAGGCTCGTAACAGCACAGACATAAAAATATTCTTAAAGTGAGAGAGAATACCGCTTAGGTATGAATAATACCTAAGCGGTATTCTCTGCCGCTGCGGGTAGAGGTACATACCGCGCTGGTATCGCTCAGGTATTTAGTATCAAGTTCCACGGCTAGAGCGACCTGAGCGGTATTCGCTGCCGCTGTAGATAGTAGTGCAAAACTCGAACTCGGTATTCTACCCACAAGATAGCGAAATCCGTTTTGGTGTGAACAGTAATATTACCGCATACCAAAGAGATTTAAAAATAGATACAATAGAGCGGCTATCAGAAGAAATGTCATAGAAAAACTGTGATCCCATTCCATGCCTCAGTAACGCCATCTATCTATGAATAAACTAGACTAGACTAAGCGACTTTTGTCCACTGGACATAAATATCGGATTTCGATTTTGTTCGCAATGTCCTGTCTATTAGTATAAGTTAAAAGTCTTTGCCGCATACCCACTCAGTTTTCTCTACCCACAGTGGCAGCAAATACCGCTTAGATTTGAATAGATCTTTACATAGGTATATTTGCGCGTGAGGGAATCGTGTGCGCACAGAAAAATTAATGCTATTACGAGTCAGCCATGTACAGTGTCTGTAGATATGAATCCTCCTTTAAACCTTTAAATAATAAAACATGAACGAAGAAATAGTTATGGATAACAAAACTCAAGATTTATAACTACTGTTTTTTTTACTGTGGATAACCATAATCTCGCTATGTTAAGTGAAGTGGCAAAGGGTGGTGTTCACCTAAATGAAATAAATGGTTTTCAAAGGCACTAGTTGGAGGCTACGATAGGTGCTTCGATGAAATGTGAAGAGTAGAATATGTTTGTTATCGTCATATTTTTCTAAAAATTTTGCTGAGACCGTAATTTTAAGCTTATTTTTCAAATTATATTTCCAAAACCCTATTGTCTTAAAACTCAAATCTCACTGAATTGGATAGCTTTCGAACTCAGAAGAACCGGCAAAAACTATAGCCAATAATATTCAAGGATCAAATTTGACTAAAAATTTCAACTTGAGGGTGGTAGCCAGCCAGTCGGGTACTACAAAGTACCCTAACACCGTGCTATGGTTTCCTCACGATGTTTTTCTTCAACGAAAGCTCATTGTAGGATTCGAACCCACGACCTTCGCCGCGGTATCCGACGTCACTACCACTGAGCTATCATCGCCTTCTTCACACGACCTTCTTGATCCCAAAATAAGCAGAGCTTTTTTAAAAAAATTAACATAATTACACCCAGTCAGGACAAACAGACGTGTATGCACACTAATGTCTCCTAGATGGGAATCGAACCCACGACCTGTGGTTGTTTAACCAACTCGCCAGCCGGCCAGTCAAACGACTGATGTTTTCATGCTGATATGATAGCACTTCACTTGCCATTACGTATTTCATCGAGTGATTTATTTGCCTATTCGATTTAGTAGGTTCACATTTTGGCAATTTTGTGACATTTCCAAAAACGGATACGCGAGCACCTTATTCAAGATTTACTTGTAACAGAAAACTGACCTAGAGAAAATGCCTAAGGCACTTAAGGACCCGAGATGGGCTTTGAGTAGACCACCAGCTCGAAGGTCGGTAGTCTGAACTCTGCAGACAATAAGCATAAAATAATAGCACCTACCTATATTAATTTATTATTGAAATATTAGACGGATAATCTCAAAATAATACTTTTTTACAAAAAAGAATTATACAAAAATGTTTAATTATAAAGTGAGAAATAGTTAAAATACTCACAATATATATAAAACTGTATAACATAAAGTTCTATGAAAAATATCCACGCCACTTTAATTGAATACAGCAATACTACGAGCAAAAACAGCTCTATCTATCATTGCTAATGAGAAGCAGTTAGTACCGCTATCCGCTACTAGGTGGCGCTGTTCCACATACCGTTAACAGACATTCAAAGCGATGTCACGAAGAAGTTTTACCGTTCGACAGATGCAATAATGACTGTCTGTCTGTTGCACCGCGTTGACACGAATAGATTGTACGGTATTATGATTTGTACAATGGCTAATGGTAATTCCTTTTAAAGTTAGGCTTTTGAGTACTTTAAAAACAAGCACGGTTTGAAGATGTTTCTAGGTGGTTTGAGGTATAAATAGGGTTTTGTTAGGTATCTTAACATGCACGGTTTAGTAATTTTGTTTAACAATGAATAATAAATAGTCTGGTGTATTTTTAATACCTATACCACTGAGGGGAAATGGTGAAATGGTTTGCCGGTGCTTCTTATTTCAAAGGCTATCTGAACATATTATACGCAAAAACATTGTTTAGCCTTGCATTAAAATAAAATAGCATGCTTTTTTAGTGTCTAAAACTGAAATTATATAACGAGGTAGGTAGGTTGGTGCTTCATTTTGAGTTTTGCAACATTATAAGTTTTTGAAAACAAACAACAGATGGCGCTACTCACCCATTATAGTGGCCATGGAACTGGTCACTGGAGCTCGGTGTTTGTTGCTGTTCGTACACGGAGTCCGGCGCAGCATCAGTCTGAGTCTGATGCCTCATCTGAGCGCGATGGAACCGAACCTCGTCTTCGACTTTCTCACGCTGTTTCTTCGACATACGACCGAATTTTACCGCTGAAAAGAGAATGGAATGAAAGTTAGTTAAATAATTTAGTACTTAGCAAAATTTTTCATCACAATGTAAAAACGTTTCGCGTTATTAGTTCCTCTACCCGCCGCCACGAGCGCTGCGTACGCGCCTCGAAAAACTAATGAAAGCAATGACATAACAGAGAATTCGTTTCTAGCGGCGTTCCCATGGCTCCCAACTTGAAATTCACACGGCAAACGAAAAAAAACCGAGCTAAAATCGGTAAGTCGCACAATACAATGCAATTAGTATGTTCTCAATGACACCTAGCAAGCATCGCTTAGTTACTCAATACCTGCACACGTCGATGTGGCGATGTGTGCGAAATCTGTGGAGTGACGTTCGTGTGCGTGAACCGAGCATTGATTGGTTGTGTGCGTCGTACGCAGAGAATTTGTGCATGTGTGCGCTCGGGATACTTCGGACGTTGGCATACTGCCTAGTAGAACAACGAACTCGCGAACTCTGACGTATGTACTTGTATCCATACGATGTACGTACGAGTGACGTATAGCATTCTACGTAACGCGCTCAATCCCGTTGGCTGGTTACCCGGCCGATTTAAAACGCCCTTATTTATTTACAGCGAACGCGTTACATGCCTACTATCAAATTTTATTAAACAGCTTTTAAGTACACGTTCTTTTTCATGTAGTTGTAAATTTTCGGCTGTTGGTCTATGAAAAGTTTTCTTTGTTGAGAAGTTCGATGAACTTTATGCGTGACTGGCTTAAGAAGATCTCTCTGTCGATACTATTCGTACGATAAGGTAGATTTTGTACTATGGTCGATTTTTTATTTAGGTATTTTTAAGCGTCCCACATTCGATAGTTTATACAAAGACTGGTAGAAAACAATTAACACTGAACAATAGTGTTACTGTTCTGAAGGAAACAAAGAAATTGAAAGAGCTCTAACAAATTTATGTAAGAAAATTATGTTTAGCTGTCATTTTATGAGTTATGGCGGCGACTGAAGCGTGGTAAATTATTTTTAACTATAAATATTTAGTTTTAGCACTAGCCCGATAGATGGCATATAGTGTTGCCAGGGAAGCTAATTCGGAAAAAGAGAATGAAGGTTGACTTCTTTTATACCACAACCACGCAGGCGGGTCACCTGATGGTAAGTGACTACCGTCGCCTATAGTATTAGCAATACCAGAGGGATTGCCAATGTGTTGTACATCTTATTACAACTGCAAATGCCGGAGCACACACACAGGTGAATGCCACAGCCCGTTGAATACTACATATATCTATATCATACTTCTGTTTGACATAAAAGGTAGAATTTCGATTGTTAAGTAGATACTTAAAATGGATTTAGATCAGAAATATTCTCAAGTCCCATCATACGGTCACAGAATAAGTGCATAGTTTTAGCCAATCTAAAATTCCTTTAATACTTGCAAGTCGTCATTTGACACTTCAATTGTTGGAATAGGGACCTTCCCAAGTATTTAAGACGCTCCCAAATTATAAGTAGTCATCTACAAGTTGGATCATCACAGAAACCTCAGACACAATTTTCAGTCCCATCTACGCTTCGACCGCGCCCTAATTAGCTTATCGTCACAGTCATGCTGTCACGCCTCCGTTACATAAATCAATGAAACGAACTATGTATCTATGTATATTATTACGTATGACATAAAAACTTGCATATTTATGTTATGCTGCACTCATGCCACATTCATTGCACAATATGTAGTGTTGTGTGTGGAGATGTTTAATGTTATATTATCGAAATCGATATAAATTGATCATTCATTGCTAGGTTTCTTTTTGCCGGTCCTTTTTTATTTCTTATCATTCCTTATACGAAGATTTTAGTTTTCAAAGAATCAAGAAGCCAATTGAATAATTTAAAATATATTTAAGAACTCCAAATGATACCGAAAGATGGCGCTACTAGTTCTTGGCAATTATTTCTGTCTAATGATTATTTACGTTGAATGAACTGGGAACAACAATTTCTTTACTGTTCAAATAGCAGTACTGATAATATTAGTGCTCCCCTTATCATCATTTCGAAATAAACTACTTTAAAATATGCAAATATAAAACAGAAAGAGACGAAAGTTAAACGTAAATACAAATCGTATTCTCTTTTGTAATGACAGAGAATAATAGCTTACATGATATCTGTAGTACAAGTGGAACCCAGTTTTTGGCTCATTAATCATGTTAATCTTTTGTAGCAGTTTTAGGTCACGCAAACATTCACTAGGGCTTTGGTTGAAAAAAATATCTTGTCACGGGTAGCAATTAATTCAATCTTTAACAACAAAAACATTTGATTACTTTCTACAAATGTCATTTTTAAGTGACCAGCTCAGTTTTTACGTTAAATTTTTTTTTTCTAGTAGATTTAAAGCATTAACTGGTGAAAATATAGCTAGAAAGCTGTGTGTAGGTATAAACGTCAGTAATTGGTGGCAGGCAAGTAATAATGTACATAATATACATATAACACATCACAGTGGAACTCTACTTTAACATCATAATTTTAACCTGACTTGTTTCTAGTTGAAATACTCCTCGGACATTTTTCACACACGGCAATCTGATCCCAAACTAAGCGTAAAATTCGTAAAAAAGCTTGATGGCAGGGCGACTGGACGGAGCTACGAAAGTGACAGAGTTATTTACTTCCATATGCGAAGAAAGAGAGCGCAACAATGCGCTCGCTCCCAAAATAAAACAACGTAAGCGCCAAACCAAATAAAAATTGATTAAAAATGAATTACGCTATTTATCAAAATGATTTTCGACCATAATTTACAAATAGAAATAAAACTATTTCGAAAAGCTCAATTATTTTTTAGGTATGTATCGTCTTTACAGATGTTAGTCCTGGATGGAAATCAAACACACGACCTGTAGCATGAGGTAGTGTAGCAAACACGCCAACTGGCTCGCAAAAGTTATCATATGCATTTTGTTATTATACTCGTACTTTATCGTAATTATATATTATATATCGACATAATAATATATCGTGAGTGCACATCACTACACGTTACGTGGTATTGCGCAACGCATCGCCAGTGCACGGCTCGACGACGTCTCGCTATGTGCACATTGACACATAGCTCGTGTCGCGGGTGTACGGGAATTTGGACATTTTCAGGAATTACTATATTTTTTTTAAACTTGACAGAAGTAGAACAGTATCATGCGATAATTACTATATGTTTTTAAAGTAACATATCATGTGATAAAAATTGTCGTCACAAAAGAAATTGTTTCAGCTACGATAAGATGTCCTAAATTCCTTATCACATGTTTTTTATTGAGGTATTTTTATTGTTATTTAAAAGAGCCTACGCCAATCTATATGCAAATGGACAAAGACAAAACTGTAATTTTTCTCCGCTATTTATGAACCGATTTACTGTTTTTATTATTCGAATTCGTCGAATACCACGACGAAGGTCGTGGGTTCGAATCCTACAATGAGCTTGAGCTTTCGGTGAAGGAAAACATCGTGAGGAAACCATAGCACGGTGGTAGGGTACTTTGTAGTACCCGACTGGCTGGCTACCACCCTCAAGTTGAAAACCTGTCGCCAAGCACCTATCGGTGTGTTCCGACAGCTGCACTTGAGAGCCAGTTCCCATCTAGGCTTTGTGTGCTTACCACCTTCGGCCACATCATCACTTACCATGATGAGATTGTGGTCAAACACAAGCTTATCCAGAATAAAAAAAAATAAAAAATGATTAGTGTTATCATAAAAAAAACTTGGAAACAATGTTTTTTCCCTTTAAATCTAAATTCATAAAATGTTTTCCTAAATAATAATTATGTTCATATCCTTCTAAGCTATTCTGAGTCCTTACCATTTGTAAAATCAGACGCCAGTGCCTTCGAAGGCCACAAAGAAGTACAAAGGTATTTTGTATTTTCGCCAATAGATGGCGTTATGTGTTGAATATTTAAAAATATTGTAATACCAAAATCAACATTATTCTGCCAGGCCTGTTTGACCACCATCTCACGGTACGTGATGTGGTCGAAAATGGTAAGCACGCAAATCTAAGAAGGAAACTGACTCTCAAGTGCAGCTGCCGGAAAACACCGGTAAATACTTAGGAACAGGTTTTCAATTTCACACTGACAACTCATTTGTTCAGTTTAGGCCCAGGTCCTAAGGCACTTATTAATTTACAGTAGACTCTACCACAGTTTCGGAATACAATTAAACTGAGAAGACTCCGGCAAGAAACTCAGCAAGAAGCAAGGCAATTTTTTCTGCAGTGGATCTTTCTTTGCTTATTTACATTTCTGTTCAAAAATACATTTATAAATTCAAATCCATACTAATATTATAAAGAGGTAAAGTTTGTGAGGTTGTAGGCGGTAATCTCTGGATCTACTGAACCGATTTAGAAAATTCTTTTACCAATTGAAAGCCACGTTATTTTTGAGTGTCATATGCTATATGTTTATCCCGGGAAAAGATAAGATCCCACGGGAACGCGGGTGAAACGGAGGATAGCTAGTCTTTAATAAATGCAGCATCTTCAAGTACAGATTACACACATATCTAATTTAATTTTCGGTTTAGAAATCGCGCGTTCATTGAAAAATAAATACCTACACAGGATGTATTACTACACTTCCCTCATAGAGATATTTTGTGATTTTCGAACTCCCTCACCCCTTTTGAACCTCACATGATTACGATCCCTTGGAAGACTCGAACTCACTACTTTCGACGTCACTACATAAATAGGTTTTGATTCCAAATAGGTTTTATTTAACTTTCGACACAGGAAAAGAAAGAGGTTTTATTACTCGCCGCTCTCAGTTTATAACTTAGCCACCGCCGCGCGATACTATAAACATAACATTGCGTTATCAGTACTGATAGGAGGCCGTTGACCCCTGGCTCGCTTCCTCATCGCAGCCAGCCACGTGTGGTATGGGCATTAAGCGGGTACCACCGTGTGCGGAGGGCACAATGATATTTGTAATATGGAATACTTATTCTTGGATATTATAAAGAGTTTGTTTGTTTGGACGCGCTAATCTCAGGAACTACGGGTGCGAATTGAAAAATTATTTTATTGTTGGATAGCCCATTTATCGAGGAAGACTATAGGCTTTATAATTTCGCGATATGTTGCGAAAATCCCACGGAAACGCGGGGGACAGATATCATAGAATAAAGTTTTAATTCAAACGTAACAAAATCAATTCTTGGTTGGTAATTGAAAGTATCTATTTATGTGACCAAATATTTTAAGTATCATATTCATGACAACTCTAAATCTATTTTTTCTGAGTCTCAATACCCCCTTCTAATCCTGAATGAAGACTGTTCAAAATAGGACGTAATTCTTGTAAAATTTACGGTATATTTTTCTAAAACAAAGTGGAACTATTAATCAAGAAATATTTGTGCCGACCCTATTTTTAATAGCACTATCGAATGCATAATAATTAAATAACTTACAGTATGAAAGTCTTAAGCCAAAATTGTAACAATCGAATTTGAATTTTATAACTACAATGTAGTAATCATTTTCGAAGAACAATCTATTTTTAGTACTGACATCTCGTAACAATGTACGTCTTCTGAAAGTGCGGTTCCAAATTTAAATTACTGTGCTATAAAATATAGTGCAAAATAAAGAAGTCACTCACCGTCGCGACTCATGCCAAGTTTGAGACACTTCTGCAGTCGGCAGTACTGGCATCGGTTCCTATTAACCCGATCTACCACGCAGGCTTTGTTGCGGGGGCACTGGTAGTTCACCACTGAAAAAAACAACTGTATTAATAATTTATACCACCGTCTCATACGGATAACAAACTACATAGTAATTTTTGACTTGGATGGGAACGTCCTGTAGTTTTGTCAGGATAATCCGCGTATCTGGGTCCCAATTCTCGTCTGACATCGATGTCTAATTTAAAGCCTGTATCGACGGCCCTAAAGAAAATGACTATTGACAATGATTATCTTGGTTATTAGACGAACAACTTTTGTATGGAATGTCGTAAAAACCATACAATATTATAATCACGTAGAAAAATAGAATATTACTGACGAAAACAATTCAAAATCAAAAAATCTAAACTCGTTTATTCAGTTTAGGCAATTATCAACGTTAGAATTGACTCTCTAGTTTGGCTAGAATTGTCTTACCTACATCTTGTCTAGGCTCAGTTAAAGTCCTAAAAGATGAATATTAACGTAAAGGATCCCAGGAGTGACAATAAGGAGAGGTTGGTTAGACCCGAGCGACGTGACGTATATATCCGAAAGAGGACAGAAAGAAAGATATAGGAGCTAGCTACATACAGCCCCACATGTGCCCCAGATTGTAGCCCCAAGATAGCACATATGAAAATCAATACTAAAGCACCTTTTACAAAGGAACTTGAAGAGAAGAAATAGTCCAGACGTATGAAAACATCACCAACCAGGATTTTCACGCTTTCGAATTTAAATAGAGATTAAATCACATGACAGCCATGTTGTAAAAAAAAATCATTACACAACATGACTGTCATGTGTTTTGACAGCTGCATTTGTGTGTTCTCATGCTTTTTCTCTTACCCCTATAGTCACATCATTATCTAAGTTAAAGTAAAGCACAAGCCTACACGCATGAACAACTCTTATATACGTAGTACCTCCCCTAAAGAGGGGGTTTATTATACCACACATAGCCCCAACGTAAGCCAGCGGCCTTAATACCCCTTCGAACATTTTCATTCACGATGTTGTCCTTCACCCAAGAGCCAGTGATGAATTCGTACTCGTTGGTATTTGTCCCCAAGATAGCACACTATTAATAAGCTTATTAAAAATTATATAGCAGTGGTAAAGAAGCCGACCTGTGCTCTGCGATCGTCTGAAGAACCCCTTGCATCCTTCACAGGTGATCACTCCATAATGTACGCCAGATGACTTGTCTCCGCACACTTTGCATGGTATTATTTCAATCTGGGCTGTAACAAGAGAAAAAAAAACATGTTTAGTTTATGTCTATGGTCAATATATTTTTTAATTCGAAAATCGAACTAACGTTCTATTGGAATGTTTTTTTTATAACACTGAGGTAGCAAACAAGCATACCGCCTGATGGTAAGCGATTACCGTAGCCTATCTATAGAATAAGACGGTTGCTTTATAATATAATTTCAAATAAATGAATTTATTTAATCGCTCACCGCTTAGTTTCTAGACAAATAGAATAACGATACAAGTAATTAAAAAAAACAAGGACTTATATTTTATAGATATTTATTTATCAAAAATTATTGTGTAATACCTATAAAGTACCTTTAATCGAATGGGTATCGATTTTTTATCGAGATAAAAATACGTCCCAATAGGCAAAATTGGAAACAGAAAATTCGAAAAAGGAATTTCATCCTACAACCGTTTTCGGTCGGAGTTCATCAACCCCGGCAAGGTCGGAGCGCGGCCGATGACTGCCGGTTTGTGGGTGTGTGCGTAACCATTACATTAGTGTTAGTGTAAGGACTAGAGCACACGATCGATTGTCACGAATAAACAATTTGGACATAATGGTTGAATGGTAACCGCATAGTTGAAAGGATGGTATGCACTATAAAGTCTGTATTTAGTACACCTATTATGTGTTTGCGGTTTTCGAGCGTTTAGTTCAACTTGAAGCTGTTAGTTTTTTTTTAAGGTTTTTGGCTTGGTATCTAAACCCTAAAAGCCATTTCTTTATTTTAAATGTTCTTCTTTTATGCTATAGTCAACTTATATTGTCAAATTCACTGTAAAGTCTAGTCCTATTTAGTGAAATTGGCGGCTGTTCCACGGAATTTTTGGGACAACCTGAAAAGTCACGATACACGCTTTCATTTCATTTCAGTTCACTAGTGAACTTAGATTGAACTTTATTGGACAAAACACCACTGATATTATTCAATAAAACTCAAAATACACGGATTTAATTAAAATAAAACATAAACGCAATGTCACTTCGCAAGTTCCCGCCAAAAAGTCCAAGCTGTTAGTGTGTGCCTAGCTTTAGAGTAGGGATGGGAGTGATGGATTATGTTCCGAGGTTCGTTACTCAACTTAAGGAGTGACTCACACTTTTCTTATGTCAGTGAGTTTTGTAATACTACTAATTATTATAAATGTGAAAGTTTGGATGTTTGTTACTATATCACGCAGAAGCGGCTTTACGGATTTTAATTAAACTTGTCACACAGGTAGATCATATCCTGGAATAAAATATAGGATACTTTATCACAGTAAAAGATAAGAATCCTCATGTACATCAACCGAAATTTCGGATAATCAAACATGATTAAAAAAAATATCCAGGAAATTCCTTTCCTACCAGTACCAAAAAAACGGGCCAAAAATACCTAGAAGTAAATTGAAAATAAAAACTGAGTTGTAGACTTAAATACAGCACTTTAATTTCTCGCTGTCTGCACCAGATGGTGGCTCTTACGTCTTGAGGCTAGACGCCTGAATAATCTAGTCAGCATTAATAAAGGCTGACGTCAGACAGAGGTCAAAAGTTCACCTCTTAACTTAGAGTTAGCACCGGTAGTTAATGCAGTCCACAGATGGTTCGAAATTTGAAATTTCAAAAAAAGAATCATTGTTCGCCGAGTCTAGAATCATCACACCAAAAAGGTATCTAAAGTAAGTAGTAACCATTGGTAGTTCAACATAATGTTTTTAAATCTTTACAAATTATCAAAGAGATCGGTTTAATTTATATTTAATGATTTAATGACATACATAATTAAATGGTCAATATGTTGCCACGAGTAGAGATTACCTCAAATTTTCCAATTAAATATAGATAAATGAGAAAATGCTCTTCATTGCATATTATACATATAAAGTACGTGTAATTTTGAGCACATCAAAAAAATCTTAACAGATACATAATACATTTTAAGTCAGTCAGACGCAAGTCAACTTATGTATGACAGATTCGTTTAATAAAAAAAGCTTTGGATTTAGAGTGAAGTCACTTTATTTTTCGAGTTATTCTCAGCATGCCCTTTCATTTGATACCCATATTGTAGGATTGCATTAAAAAATAATAGTCCGCTATCTTAGGTGTTCCGCCATGTTGGATTTAGAATGACGTCACACAGCTAACCATGCATTGGCATCCAAACTAAACGTGTATACGGCATTTCAGATATCTGCTTCAATATTGAGTTGCAAGATTCCACCCGAACAAACATGGTTACACACATACATTGCAAGTTGAATAAAAGCTTGTAATAAAACATTAATTTACTGATAAAGGATGTTTCCCAATAAAACAATGACAGACTAATTAAAAAGTGCCATTCTCAACTCGAGGTTTCGTGGAATGGAACGTAAAACAATAGTTTTGAAAACGTTCCGTATTACGTAATGAAATTAGCAGCTATTGAAGTTCATGCGTTTTAACGCGCTAACAAAAGTACATTGTTTTGCAATGTCCTTTATTTAATAAACTGTCAAGTAATCTTTGGAGCAGAGCTTGCGTTTTGTTTAATGAACTTTTAAATTAATTTTATACATCTCTTATTTAAATTATACAAAGTACAGTTAAAAATACAGACAACAACTATTATTTGCTGGTTTTTTTTTCAATATTAATTACCTATCTGTGTATATTCTGACTAAAATTAACTCATTATTATTTCTGTATGCCCAAATATAGGTACATAATATATTACATTACCTTAAATGTTAATTCTAAATTCAAATATTAAAATTCTCACCATACAAGTGAACATCACTACCAAACCTGTATATGGGAACCAATCACGACATGCCATCGATAAAAAAAAGTAGCAATGCCATAATATTACGACTATCCCGACTTGCCCCGCTGCACTCGACCAGCTGATTGTGACGTCACGAGGCCGACGACCCCCGACCACCGTTCAAACGTTCGGACAGTTCAGATTTCGAGCGTTCCACGACTTCCAAGTTCGAAATTGTATCACGGACGTGTGACGTCACACCACACCACGGGGTTTGAAGATTAGGAATGTTTGAAAATGCCGTTCCGCAGTTTACGCAACGATGGGTCGTAATTTACATGTGTGCGTGTGGCGGTCGCACTTATAATGTATTCTAAATTTGAACGCGATTCAAATATTGTTCTAATTTCGTATCCAGATGGCCAACATGTAGGCATGTACCTTATCTATGAAGGAAGATGTTTAGTTTTGCTAAAATTGTTTATGTCTCGATTTATTAGTGGACCTAAAACGAAATGACAAGAAAAGGGAAATACCTACTAAAAATTATTCAATTATTTAAAGTGTCAACTAACTATGTAAAGGACAAAATAACTTACATGGCTTTTAACGCTCACATCTAAAAAAATGACAGCTCAGATCCAATGTAACACAATGTATAAAATTAAGCCTGGAATATGGCAATGATCCTGTGAGACGTGATAAACGGAGGGACAAGCCAAAAATGTGAGGATTTCAGCTACGGATCCCTAAATATAGACATTTATTTTTGTACCTATTTGATTCAAACTTGTACATTCATCAAGGTTATCAACGTACCTACGTCTTAATCACTACCTCGTAGTTATCACGGCCGTAAACCAAAAGCCTCCTAGAATCTGAATAAAATAGGCACCTAACCTTCCCACATTATCACCAGAAATAACTATTACGTAATAAAATGACATAAAATTATCATTGGCATTTGAAATAAATTGAAATGACAATCCTGGCCGGCCACAAAACCTACATCGGCAAAAAAACCTTAAAAAAAAGGTCACACCCACAAAACGTCACAGTTCAACGTCCTTTGAGCTACTGAAGTACTGGCTGCCTCAAAATACGAGGTTCTAGTTCCAAATTTGAATTTTAATCTAACGGCTTGCGTACGTCATGGGTGAATGACCGCAGTTGTCCGAACTAACGTTACAACACCAAGTTAACTCCATCATCCTTTAACACTGACTTAGATGCTATTTCAATGGTATAGAACTTAATTTTGGACAGCAATTAAATTCCTGACTGATATTGAAAGTTTGCCGGAGGTATTCTTCAGTTGTGGTCGAAATTCGAATTATTTCAAATGTGAATAGTTCCAGGAATAGTTTTTTGTAGGTCCTAACTAACTGGAGGAAGATTTTTTTTAAGGAATCGCCGAACTTTTTATTTTAATTATTTACTTTTTTGCTAAATTAGTTTTTTACTTCTCATGAAGTGTTTTACAACTCTAATTAGGAACAAGGAACAGCTATTATCTATTTAAATATAAAAAGCAGTAGTTATTTAAGGAAAACACAACTTATGACAATACGAAAAGGTCAATCTACTCACAGACATGTTAGCTAAATCTAGACTAAGCCAAGATCGGGACGATTCTAAAATAATGTCACCCTCATTCCATTAAACTAGATTCCGAGATTTCCGAGGGATCATTGAGTAATCTCTACTATTTCTAGAAAACTTAGCAACGTACCGGAGTTTTTACAACTAAGACGTGTAAAGGTTCTTATGATAGGCCTTAGGACATCACATCACCTCATATGCACCCCTAATTCAGGGAAATAACCCACCCCTTATTAGAAGAGGGATTGAACCCATAGTCCACTAACCGGACTGGATTAACATTTCAAACACTTTGAATTTTATGTCCCGGGCAAGCGATATTTTCATCCTCCAAATGTTATTTATGTATAACAACCAGGCAGACGGCTCACCTGATGGTAAGTGACTACCGTCGCCTTATAGACATTAGCAATACCAGAAGAATTGCCAATGTATTGTGCACCTTATTACAATGCCCGATCTCAAGGCAACTGCCGGAACACACCAACAGGTGCTTGGCGACAGATTTTCAACTTGGGGGTTGTAGCCAGCGCTGTGGTGTCCTTCAGGGATCTTTTTTTTTTAATTCTGTACATTCTACAGTGTTTTTTTAAAAGTTCTTCGTAGTTGCATGTTTTTTATGTTCTATTCTTTGGAGGTTGATGTTTTGAATTTAGAAATTTATTAGACAAGATTTGACTTATCTGCAGTAACATAGTCTATCCATAAACAATATTGAATTATAAATCTATGACAGGCGCCTATAAAGACCGAAATTAAAATGAGTCATTGAGAATAAAGAATACAAAAAACTTTTTTTTATATTATGTGTATTAACAGGTGTGGATTAAATATACTTTTGGCTTAAGATCAGCTGTACTGTACTGTACGTAGCGCGGTTATTGACCCGGCTTTATTGTATTGTATTGTATTGTTTTATTATTGTATTGTAATTACAAGCTTGGGTGATTTGTTTTAATTGCACAACTTACTGTATTTTAGGTTAACACAACAAATAAAAGAGGTAGAAGGAGCGTACGTAAAAAATAGTCTCCAATGAAGTGAAGCAACGTGCAAGTTGTGTGCGTGACTCGCGTCGCACAGGAACGCTATCTGCTTCCTTTCTCAAATTCGGCTTCCGTTATTGTGCTTTAATTTAAGTGCGCAGGTCTCTGTCTACCTTTTTTATTTGCTCTGAGGTTGGGACATTGTTTTTCATATAGGGCTAGGATTTTAGTGTTCGTGAAATAGTAGATTTTGGTACGCCATAAGTATTGGAATCGGATGTCATCAAATTTTTTAAATAAAAAATTGGATAATATTAATTTCAGTCACTCACAAATAACGTGGCTTTCTATTGATAAAATATTTTTTTTAAATCGGTTCAGTAGATCCAGAGATTACCCAATACAACCTCACAAAAGTACAAACTTTATCTCTTTATAAGTAGGTACCTAATATAAGTATAGATTTTGTTAAAATGTATTATCTATGGCAAACTCCGCGCCTTAGTCGGACATCTTTTTTTTTTTTTTTCTCACTTCCTGTCATCTCTAGTGAACATCGCTGTATTATAAGTCGTATATTTAATAAATCAATAATCTCACATCAAAGAAATAAATATTTCATTACATACTCCAATAGGTTATGGGCCCAGGAAGCCTGTATAAGTGTAATATTCCAAATAAGTGAAATCGTCGCATGCCGGTATAAATATAGGTACCTAACCTCCAAGTGCACGCCGGTTGAAATATCAATTAGTTCATCAAATTTTCGCCGGAAAAATGTCGTCTAGCAATCCTCTCGTCATGATCGAAAAGTTAACGGGTCGGGAAAACTATTCCACATGGAGATTCGCTGTTAAAACATATCTCCAACACGAAGAACTGTGGGACTGTGTTGAACATGTGCCCGGCGTAGCTGTCGACTCAAAACGTGACATTAAAGCCAAATCTAAAATAGTTTTGCTCGTGGATTCGGTTAATTATGTCCACATACAAGATGCAAAGTCTGCAAAGGAGGTCTGGGACTGCTTGGCAAGCGCTTTTGACGACTCGGGGCTTACACGCCGCGTGGGTTTACTTCGAGACTTATGTACGACAAATCTCGCTGGATGTTCAAGCATTGAAGAATATGTCAGTAAAATTATGACCACAGCTCACAAACTCCGCAATATTGGCTTTAAAGTGGACGACGAGTGGCTCGGTACTCTGCTTCTCTCCGGTCTACCAGAAAAATACAAGCCTATGATTATTGCAATAGAAAGTTCAGGCATGAAAATAAGTGCGGATTCAGTTAAGTCAAAAATTCTACAAGATGTCAAAATGAGTGAAAATAACACATCTGCTTTTGCAACAAATTATAATAAAGGGAATATAGGTTCTAAGAAGCACTTTAGAA
The DNA here is from genome assembly GCA_951361185.1 of Ochropacha duplaris. Classification (NCBI taxonomy): domain Eukaryota; kingdom Metazoa; phylum Arthropoda; class Insecta; order Lepidoptera; family Drepanidae; genus Ochropacha; species Ochropacha duplaris. Next base: position 3,648,561 of record OX592718.1, on the reverse strand, counting down.
AGGGACCTCGTTGCTATAGCTGCAATAAATATGGCCATGTTGCCACTGAGTGCAAGTCAAAGCCTAAAAAGAAGAATCAGGAGAGTTCAAGCTATGCTGCTGCTTTCATAGCTTCTACGATTAACCCGGAAGAAGTTCTGTGGTTTATAGACTCGGGCGCTTCAGTACATATGACCAAACACAAGAATTTATTGCAAGAGGAGAAAGTGTCACTTATCAAGACAATAAAGGTAGCAAATGACAAGTCATTATCTGTTCATAGTACTGGACAGTTGAGCTTAGATGTGTGCAATGATAAAGGTCAGTACAACAAAATTCTGTTTCAAAATGTATTGTATGTACCAGAGCTGGCAACAAATCTACTATCAGTCAGTCAGATCATTAAAAATGGAGGTCAGGTTAAATTCAACAGTAAAGGCTGTGTGATATTGAATAAAAATAATTTGGTTGTTGCAACGGCAAGCTTAGTCAACAATATGTACAGGCTGAATGTTAAAAGTGAACATGCATACTTATCTGATGTTGACAAGCAAGATACTTACCTCTGGCATCAACGCATGGGCCACATGAATTTTCAAGATCTGGAAAAATTAGTAGATAACACTGAAGGTGTAAAATTATCAAAGAAACATGATAAATTAACATGTGTAACATGTTTACAAGGAAAACAAACACGCTTACCTCTGAAACAAAGTACAACTAAATCTACAAAGTTACTCGAACTGGTGCATTCTGATATCTGCGGACCAATGGAGACGAGCTCACTGGGTGGTGCAAAATATTTTATGACTCTAATAGATGACTACTCAAAGAAAGTTTTTGTTTACTTTTTACATAAGAAATCTGATGTTTTAGAAAAATTCAAAGAATTCAAAAACCAAGTAGAAAATCAACTGGAATGCAACATAAAGTGCTTACGCTCTGACAATGGTCTTGAGTATGTCAACTCCAGTTTTTCTGAGTTCTGTAAAACCGCTGGAATAGTTCATCAGACCACCACTCCATATACTCCTGAGCAAAATGGGGTTGCTGAGCGAATGAACAGAACACTGGTAGAAAAAGCAAAGTGCATGTTAATTAATGCCAACTTACCTAAACAATATTGGGCTGAATCTGTACACACTGCTGCTTATCTAATAAATAGAACTCCAACTCGATCACTGAAATACAAGACACCAGAAGAGATGTGGTTCGGGCAGAAACCAAATGTAAACCACTTAAGAATATTTGGATGCAAAGCAATGATTCATCTTCCTAAAGAAAAGAGAAGGAAATGGGATCCAAAAGCACAAGAAGCAATATTTATTGGTTATTGTGATCATACAAAAGGATTCAGATTTGTATTACCTGGTTCCAGAACAACAATAAAAAGTAGAGATGCAGTCTTCCTTGAATCTACAGTTAAAGGAAATTATGTTCCGGTGGATTTGATAAAAGATAGCTCTATGTGTGACTCATCATCTGAACCAATTGACAAGCACACATCTGAGAGCTCCGACTCTAATAGCACTTTACAATCCACAAACACCGAATATTACTCTGAACCAGATAACAGTACTGACAGTGAATACCTACCTAGTGTAAATGTTGAAACACCATCTCCCTCAAATATTACTCTGAGACCTAGAAATCAACATATGTTTTCAAAGTCTATAGATGATCAAGGAAAAGGTTACCTGTGCTGCAGTGAAGATACTCCTGTGCCACTGAACTACAATGAGGCAATCACATCAGCTGACTCTGAAAAATGGAAAACATCAATAGAGAAAGAACTAGAATCTCATTGTCAGAATGAAACTTGGATATTGGTAGAAAAACCTCAAAATGCAAAGCCAATTGGAAGCAAATGGGTGTTTCGCATTAAAGATGAACCAACAGGTCCTCGCTACAAAGCCCGACTGTGTGCAAAAGGTTATGCACAAAAAGAAGGCATTGACTATGATGAAACATTCTCACCAACAGTTAGGTATGATTCTATTCGTGTTTTATTGTCCATTGCAGCTCAAGAAAAGTTAGAAATAATTCAGTTTGATGTAACCACAGCTTTTCTGTATGGCGAGTTAAAGGAAAACATATTGATGACAGCACCTGAGGGACTAGACTGCAAGCCTAACATGGTATGTAAACTTGTTAAATCATTGTATGGATTAAAGCAGGCACCCAGATGCTGGAACACTAAATTTAGTTCAGTCCTTAATAAATTTGGCTTTGAGAAAAGTAAAGCAGACCAGTGTGTCTATATTGGCATAATAAAAGGTTTCAAATGTTACTTATGCCTCTATGTTGATGATGGACTTTTACTCTGTAGAGATAAATCCACTATGATGGAAGTTGTTAATGATTTACAAACAAACTTTGATCTTAAAGTATGTCCTGCAGTAACTAATTTTGTTGGTATGCAAATTGAAAAGCATAAAGACTATATTTTGGTACATCAGACTAAATACATTGATCAGTTGTTGAGAAAATTTAATATGCAGGATGCTAACCCCAACTCTGTTCCCGCTGATCCGAATTTAAAGTTGCAGAAGGCTGATGATGCACCAAAGAAAAACTATCCTTACAGAGAAGCAGTAGGATCACTAATCCATGCAGCTACTGTAAGCAGACCTGACATTATGTTTGCTGTGAGCCAGGTGAGTCGATACTTACATTCTTATGATGACTCCCACTGGAACGCTGTAAAGAAAATACTAAAATACCTGAAAGAAACAAAAAGCTATGCATTATGCTACACATCTAAATGTGACAGTACTGATTTAATTGGATATAGTGATGCTGATTTTGCTAATGATATAGTAACCAGGCGTTCGATAACTGGCTATGTATTTCTTAAAAATGGAGCTGCTGTTACTTGGTCATCTCAACGTCAGCAAACCGTGGCCTTATCTACGACAGAGGCCGAATTCATGGCTGCCTGTGCAGCTACTAAGGAAGCTATTTGGTTAAGACAGCTACTCCATGATATCAGTGAATTTCATCAGAAATCTGTGTGCATAAACATTGACAATCAAAGTGCTATAAGTGTGATTAAAAATAGTGAATTTCATAAGCGATGTAAACACATTGACATTAAGTATAATTTTGTTAAAGAAAAATACTATCAAAATATTATTGATTTAAACTATGTACACACTAATGATCAGTATGCTGATATTTTTACAAAAGCTCTACCTAAAGATAAATTCAAATATTTCAGAAATAATATTGGTATGTTAAAACTTATCTAATTTTGTAGTATTATAGTAGAGTGTTAGAGCTGTGTAATAAACGTTTTTATTGCTGTATAATTAATGTAAATTTCAACTTCATAAGCTTATATGGAAGGCTCGAATTTGGTAGGAGTGTTAAAATGTATTATCTATGGCAAACTCCGCGCCTTAGTCGGACATCTTTTTTTTTTTTTTTCTCACTTCCTGTCATCTCTAGTGAACATCGCTGTATTATAAGTCGTATATTTAATAAATCAATAATCTCACATCAAAGAAATAAATATTTCATTACATACTCCAATAGATTTAATTGAAATTAGAACCTGTAATCAAATTCTATAACATAACATTCCATAATCAAAACAAAAACAAATTCTATTAAAAATGTTACGCAAATAAAATAAAATAGAAACTGTTCCAAATTTGAAAAAGTCGTTAAATTAAATGACAATCGCTGTATCGAGGTCATTGGCCCGGTGACGTCATGCACATTTCACGTCACTTGTGTTACGGTTAGCCCGTGAATGCGTTACGTGAACGGTATTGCGAACACCGATAACGGAATTGCGGTGCGTTTGTGACCGATATTAGGTCATTGTCACTTCAATCTGACCGATAAATGGTATTTTTATCATTTGATGGATATGTTGCCAACTGTCATAAATGTGTACCTATCATTTTTATCGTATTTTTTTTTGCACTTTTTTCAAAAGTGTACAACGATTTGCCTTTGTCCGGTCATGGAAGAATTATGTTGCCATGCACTTGAGATACAGTTTTATCTGAGACTTCAGACTTATACTGTATAATACATGACTTATTCTTTTACAAAAATACCTATATTAGCCGCAGTATGACTCTACAAAATATATTTATGACTAAAACCTTTGCTTCAACAAAATTCGTTCAGTCCCAACATTTTTCCCTAAACATTGTAGTAACGGGTCATTGACCTAATGATTCATATTACTTAGTAATTATTTTATAATTTAATACATATCATCACCGTACTAAGGTATGCAATGCAATATCCGGAGCATCGAACTTATGTACTTGCAAATTGATCAAAAATTATTTTGATATTTATGAACTAAAGATTCTGGAGTTATCTAAACAGGATGCAATCACTTTTAATGAGTGAGTAATTCTTTTTTCTATATTCCAATCAATGGAATGATTTTGACATCGGGATCGCATAAAAATATTAGTTTTATTACTAACCAGCCAGAAAAAAATCAGCTTTCTAGGTCCAAGGGTTTAGGCTGAGCGTTAATGAGTCAGTGAGCCAGGACTTCTCTTTTTGATAGACGAAATTTAATATGGTAGGATTTGTACAAAAAATATAATGATTAGAGAAGGATTGAAATTACTTGATCCTTCGTGTATCAGGAATAATATTGTGACACCTTTTTTAGATCAAATACTACTCGTTCTTTTTAAATAAAGAACACGTAGGTATTTTAGTTGTGCGGATACTTTCAAATATTTCATGTACCTACCTATATTTTTCGCGTTGCTCATTGGATGACTTCCAAAATCCTCTATTTTTTTTACTTTTTGCTGACAGATTTTCAACTTGAAGGTGCTATGAGTTGCCTCATTATAATTATTGACGCCAAATATCCTTTTACGTGCCACAATCAAATAGGAATTTATAATTATAATTAAAAACCATTACAGCGTTTATTTATAACAAGCATAGAGCTCTATCTTCCTCAACACTAATTTGTTTATGTTAAAATTGAGTGGCGAGATATAAACGAGCGTTTAAAGTTTAAAAAAAAAACACGCCACTTAACAAAGTGCCGTGTCGTTCGTCAGTTAATTCAGGACGCACCCTAAAATAAAAGTGACAGCCACGTGTGACGTCACCATGACGTCACTGGTCGATGAACTCGAGCACGCGTCGCATTTGATATTTTTTTAGAATATTCCAAATTCGCATAATTAACCGGAGAAAGTAGCTAAGAACAATTAAAGATATAGTGATTGAAGCATATATTTCCAATTTTTTTTTTATATGGCAAATAAGCTTACTGCCCACCTAACCGGAGAAAGTAGCTAAGAACAATTAAAGATATAGTGATTGAAGCATTTATTTCCAATTTTTTTTTTATATGGCAAATAAGCTTACTGCCCACCTGATGGTAAGCGGTTACCGTAGCCTATGGACGCTTCCAACACCAGAGGCGTCACGAGCGCGGTGCCGACCTGGCATAAACCTTCTTACTGAAACTATGAAGTTAACTAACCAAAAGGATGTTTCAGCTCTTGACTTGCAGTAAGAAATGAGTCATTATTTAATTCAAATTATCTAGCTTCAAATTACTCAGCTAGCTACCAGTTACCTACCTACGTGTAGGTGAACGTTTCATTAAATTAATGATAAACGGCCTTGAACTCCAGAGTTTGAACCAATTTACTAATTTGTTAGTAATGTGGGATGACTCTAACGAAAATTGTTTGTATGACATTTTAACTGGCATGATACGACAAGTAAAAAGATTAGACTTTGAAAAAACTGCCTTTGTGTTGTCTGTGCTGGTCATTATACCCAGGAATTAAGGTCATATGAATTTTCAGAATTATTGAGGGAAACATTCAATAGAATATAAGAAAGTGACATAACTATTAAAAAAGACGTTGATTACTAAGAATAATTAAAAATTTTACTGTAATTTATTAAAATAATTTTGGAATTTATTTACAACAAATGTACAAAATATACAAACAAAATACAAACAAAATACAAACAAAAAAAGCAAATATACAAAAACTTCTTTATACAAGTTCCAAAAATATCAAGTCTAACAAACAACCAATAGTTCACATAGCAACGGAAAACCGTAAGTAATCAATTAGAAAAAGAAAACAATGGCCCAAGTCACACACAAGTCAAAGTGCAGAGGCAGTATGTCAAGTGCGTTCACCTCGTCCCGAAACTGGCACGTGTATGGTACGGTTAATTCATAAACGTTATAAATGGATTACGGCTCCAATGAAAAGTGCATCTTAATTACAATCACATAAAGTGGGTTTTGAATTGATGTCCACGTGCGATGTTATCGATGAGTTTATTTATAAAAACAAGGAATGCAATAAAGATGTGTAAAGAAAAATACCTAATGAATTTTTTGTACTTTAATTTCGTAACATCGAAAGTTGAGTTATGAACGAAGAGCTGACTTACTCACCTACAATTGATTAACATACCTTAGTTAATATACATAGGCATGAGTTTAGGTTATAGTGGTGAAAATATGTGCTAAAAAGGACTACTTGGTTAACGGATTTTGTACTTTTTAACAAGACGTTAACGTGCAAAATTGTACAAATTTACCGTGATTGCATGCGAGCCTGAAATGTGTTGTTTTAACCCAAATTTATCGACAATTAACACGGATATCCAAACAAAGAAAAAAACCTAGGTTAATAGTGGAAAATTATTATGTGGGACACAAACATTTAAATGCAATTGGGACCATTTGAGATAATTTAAACTAATTTGTAAATAAGCAATTTAAGATTTTAGGGCACCTGAAATTATGTTGCAATTCTGAGTAAATATTAAAAAACATCTTTAAAATAGATATATTAACAAATTGCTTTGTTGGAGTACTGAAAGTAAATACACACTATTTCCTGATCACGTAACATGCGACACAAAACAGATGAACACAACTAAAATCGGTATGTGAAAAAGCATACATTCATGATCAGATACATTTATAAAATAAACAGATTGTAGAAAATAAATAAAGGAAAATGTCAAAATATAACAATGACATATATCACATGTAACAGTGTTGCACATAAAACGACAGCAAATTGTGATCAATCGAAGTGTTAAAACCAATAGATTTGAAATAGGTGACCCACAAACAAGTAGAGTATTTGGGGCATATATATCATTTGCAAACGTCGACGATAATCGATTAATTTAACGGTCATCGGTCAATGATTCTACAAAATATAATACCGGAAGGGTCGTTTTTGGGTCGATGTTGCGCAATTTACCAAAAAAAAAACGCCGTGTCATAGATATTCAACCCAGGTTAACCTATGACGGTCAAATAAAGCTACAATATGCAGTTATTTTTAAATTTTGATTTTAGAATGTCATATTCGAATTTTAAATACAGTTTAATCCCGTCCGCTCATTACCGCGTGACTTATTAAACAAACATAAATTATCGATTGAATTTTATTTGCCCAACGCATGTATGTAGGTACTGAGTCATATCTATGTAAGGTGACCACAGAAGCGTTTATTTATAAAATCCAAAGTCCTTACAATCAAACATTGTTTTTGTTTCTAATGATAAAACACATGAGTGCTTTTTTATTGATTATGCACCTCATTAATTCACTATCACTAATTTAGTGGGGTTCAAATGTTATAACTCGACATTTTGTCGTTTTCAAACATTGAATATTTTTCTGTCCAACGTAAATGGACTTTAGTAGATTGAGAAAATGTTGTTTTATATTATATAAAATCAGATCAGACTCTGTATCCTGTACTGGGAAGTCTGCCAAGATATTAAAGACGCCTCAGACACAACGTCTGCGCAAGACTTAAAACGTCATAGATAAGGCGATTAAGTAACTATATCAAGAATCTTAAAATTTTATTCCCTCGCAAAACATATCAGATATTATACTGTATGTATTTTCTTTATAACACATGACAGGGCATCTGATGATAAGTGACTACCGTCGCATAGAGATGAGCAATACCAGGGGGATACCAGCCGAAGCATACCGATAGGTGGCTAGGTGACATATTTTAAAAAATCCGTGGGAGTGCTTTCGTAAAAAGAAAACCCGTAACAAAACAAGAAAACACATGGATGTATGTTCCAGGAAGCCGGGTTGTCAGATAGAGGCGGAAGTGTATAATTTTGTTTCCTCTATTGCAGGCAAAGGGTTTTTGCCCATACAGCCTCAAACTCAAAACTCATTTATTGACCAAGGAGAACGCGCGGTGGTAGAGTTAGCTGTCAGATGGTACCAACCCATTTTCCGAGAGGTTGGTACATGTATTCCAAGGTGAGATGCGTTCGTTTTATTTTACTGTATTCCATTCAAGAAATCAAAGTACGCAACACCGTACAAAGATACCGTTATTTCACACTGATAATACCTAGGTTGCAAAAATAAAGAAACGCGTTATTCTCTAACCGTTAACTCATCGGTTATTTAACGGTGGTTAAATGAATAAATAAAAAATAGATACCTCGTATAGAGTTTGCTGCTTTCTTATCCATAAACATGCCAGTTATTGAGGAACCGAACATCCCGTCGCTGCTGCCAGGCGGTGGTGATGTACTATCGGCCACTGATCCTGATGTGATGTCCATCCCCATTTGACTGTGCATCCCCACCCCTTGGACATCCGTAAGGGGCTCTCTCTTCATCTGCATGCCCTGAAGCTGCGACTGTGCTGGATGCAGCATAGTGGGGGCCGATGAATGACCTCCATGCTGGTCCGGAGGCCACTGCGACCCGAACAGCTCGTGGAATTGATTGTTGTTCATCATTTGTTTCGAAATTTGAAAAAGTTTTTTTTTTGTTTTTGTTTTTCTCTTTAGGTAATTTTCGGCCAATGATTTTGTGAGCGCGCGAATTGAATTCGCATTGCGGCTATGCACTACTATCACTGTACGATTTGGTGTGTTTTTGTGTTTTTTAAACGACTTTGTCGGTTTTATTTAAGGCAGCGGTTTATTTATGTTGATGATTATTCCGAATAACCATAAGATTTTTTCTTGGAAAAAATTGATGGCACTCACAAATGTAATTGTTTCTTCAACTTGGTTGATTTATTAAGCACCAGTTGTTAATTTTAGCTGATAAATATATTCCGACCGAGCGGTGAAGTGAGATTTCTTTTAGCGAAGTTCAATTCAGGTATTAACTTTTTGAAGAGTAACAAGTTTTTTGGCATTTTGTCTCCGTGATTTTGTTTTATTTTCTTCCTTTCGTCTTAAATAAACAATCTACATAAGGCACTATTTTGTTTTATTGTAATTTTATTTTTATTCACTTGTTCCCTTACACTAACTGCTTCCGTATTTCCGTTATCAAAAAAACAATATGTAAAATCACAAAAATCTGTAAAAAGAAAATCAGAGCAGGAAGAAGAATTTATTTGATTTTACAAAATAGTTTTAAGGAAAGAGATTTTAATGCCAATTGTGTTTTTATTTTAATTTAAAGATTTTAGTTAACCGAACATTTAGCTCAATTATCTAAAATCCCGCTATCCGAATTTACTTCGAACATAAACAAGATTTCAATTTTAAATTTAGAAGTCGTTAAACGCCACGTTCCATTTTCCAAGTTTGAAAAAATAATTCAGGTTCACTTGCACTTCAAGGCACTGTCACTTGAATAAAAAAAACAAGAAGCGTTCACCTCACTGCTGGAAAAAATTTGTACGTTATTTCTTTGTACTATAAGTTGTGCACAACTCGGCTCTGCGACGGCAACTGGCAAGCCCCAAGATGTTGACGCCAGAACGGGCCGAACGTGACTGACGCATTGACGAATCTTCGGCCAGGCTCACGAAAAAATTATATATTTTTTCATTCCGACCGAATAATCAACTTAGCTCATAGTGATAGTTCAGTTGCCCCGACGTGGTGCGGACTATGATGGATAAAATTTATATCCTTGGAAAATAAGCTTTAAGGGAAAATTCCTTCACGCACGTAAAAATATACCACTTAAGTTCCCCAATTCGAAGTGTCAACTGGCAAAATGTGTACAAACTCATTGTAATTAAGAAACAAAATTGCCCATCACGCCCGCATCGATACGAGGCGTGCTATCGATGTGTGCGTATGTCGGTTTAGTGTACGGACACAGCGGCGCGCGCACACAGACGAGCCGGCGTCACAGAGGTTCATTGACCCCAGGACCCAAACAAAGTAGATTTCGGTGAAATGCTGTTGAACTCTAGTTTTTAATGTGGAATCGCTGAGCGATATTACGTTGCCGCTTTTCCTGGGTGGCGAATTTTTTGGCGACATTCGTTATTAGATATTTTATAAACTTTTCAATTAAAATTATTGAGGTATTATATTCAGAATAGGTAAATTATTTTCATAAGTATTTCTTGGTTTAAATTAATTCTGATATTTATGTTCCCAAACGTATTTTAAATTACCCTATTGTTTTTATTTGCTTATAAAAGTATTAATGCTTAATAGGCAATACAGTTACAAGTTGTGTTAACGGGTCGATGACCCCGGAAAATGGTGTTGTCAACCGCAAATAGACTTCGCAATTTTGTTTGTTTTTACAATTCACAGCTTGTCCCTTCTTCGTAAGTAATTATAATACTACATAATAAGCTATAATTTTTATACAGACATTAAAAATTATATAAGAAATTTTGTACTTAATAATCCTGATCGAATTACATTACTTTCAAATAATTTACATAGACAACAGGAAACGTTTGCCAATAAAGCATCTGCAAAACTATACACTTCCCAAATGTATTCCATTCAAAAAAGGAATAGGTAGTTGCGAAAAGAAAAATTCAATTTCGAAAAAAGAATCTCCAAATTCAATTTATCGTGGAAATGTCAGAGGCGTTTAGTCGACCTTGCAATGACCTGACTACACACTGCCGGGCCGGACACACATCCTCGCATGTCAACGCTACACAGAAATAAAAATACTGTCTCTGAAGTCTGAGCTACTACTAAACTGACCGATATGTTTGATTATAGACTCTATTTGCAAGTGATTAGAACATGATTTAGGATATAGATTAACTGGTGTAAATAAGACATTTAACGTAGGTGTACCAAAAACAAAAACGTCTATGTTTTTCTGGAACCCTTAGCGGTTATCCTGCATTTTTGTGATACGTAGTAACCTAACCTACTGTACAGAGATTTCGAAGGATCAATATTTCAGCTGATAATCATTTTGTTTTCACTCTAGGTACCTAATAGAGTCATTTGTGCATCAATAAAAATTGGGAGAGTTTGTGAGCCTCTTGGCTTAATGTACATGAAAGCAATGACCTTTATTTGAACGAACTGATGACCTGAGGGGTTCAGAGGAAACCAGGACTTGACCAAGATATAAGATGATCACATTAATGAAACATAAATTAATTAATTTCAATTGATTCCCCAAATATAGATAAAAAAAGTAAATAACACATGGGAGGTGCCCGACCTTGCGAGGGAAAGGGAGGGAAGACGTGACGTCACATAGCGTTTTCTCCCTCCCCCCTGTGGGCTAACGACCTATCGATTTCGAACCACGTGCTGAGTACTTCAATCATTATAATAATATAATTTAAGAAATAACTTAATGCTGAATATTTTCGGGACCTTAGTCATGCTTCCACGATCTAGAAAAAGTTAATTTTGAAAACGGAATCATGTGCGTTTGTCTGGCAGGATATCTACTCCAAATAAGGCCCGATGTAAGTAAGGTGTTCTATTAACCCCAACCTGGTGTTGGGGTTAAAAATTATCTCTTATTTCAACGTGAGTTAGAGCTATTTATTATCCACTTATAACTAGAACGCATTTGAATGAATTGTTCACTTCACAAGCTATTTTCTATCTCTTACTCATATCATCTCTCACACAATCCATCTCTTTTTCGGTCTTCCTATATGAAGAAGAATCATGATCGTGCCCACTAAAATAACACGAGCAATTAAAAAAATCTATTCGCAATTCGAATTTTTATGAACACTAATTATTAATTAGTCGGACAAAACCTCAAATTAAAGCGTAAACCTGAGTTTATTAACACTATTCTATCCAATTACTATCACATACTCGTATTCCGTTATATCAGATAAACAATGGACTGTAATTTCCATTTGTAAATAATTGTACACTTTAAAGTTTGGGGAATAAAGTTTTTAAACCATTGTTACTTTTTTTTGGTAAAAACTGTTACACAAAAGCTGTGTAGGATTTGCGTCAATGTAGCGGTACCACGATATTTTGATATGTATATTCGCGAATTAATGTTATTGTGTTTAAAAAGTTATTATACTCAAAAAGATTCCTATATAAATAAAATGTGCTAACTAAAACCTTGTAATAATGAATTTTAGCGTGGGAATGATCTGTCTATCTGTTATTGTGCTTACGGCTCGAGAAGCGCTACACAAATGATGAGGTTCTCAGTTTCAATTACTTAGGGGGTTCCCTAACTAGAAAGAGCTGTGATGTGTCCGTCAAGAAACTATTCGGGCGGAGCAGTAGGCATAGACTAGTGTATCTATTGGAGTATGTAATGAAATATTTATTTCTTTGATGTGAGATTATTGATTTATTAAATATACGACTTATAATACAGCGATGTTCACTAGAGATGACAGGAAGTGAAAAAAAAAAGATGTCCGACTAAGGCGCGGAGTTTGCCATAGATAATACATTTTAACACTCCTACCAAATTCGAGCCTTCCATATAAGCTTATGAAGTTGAAATTTACATTAATTATACAGCAATAAAAACGTTTATTACACAGCTCTAACACTCTACTATAATACTACAAAATTAGATAAGTTTTAACATACCAATATTATTTCTGAAATATTTGAATTTATCTTTAGGTAGAGCTTTTGTAAAAATATCAGCATACTGATCATTAGTGTGTACATAGTTTAAATCAATAATATTTTGATAGTATTTTTCTTTAACAAAATTATACTTAATGTCAATGTGTTTACATCGCTTATGAAATTCACTATTTTTAATCACACTTATAGCACTTTGATTGTCAATGTTTATGCACACAGATTTCTGATGAAATTCACTGATATCATGGAGTAGCTGTCTTAACCAAATAGCTTCCTTAGTAGCTGCACAGGCAGCCATGAATTCGGCCTCTGTCGTAGATAAGGCCACGGTTTGCTGACGTTGAGATGACCAAGTAACAGCAGCTCCATTTTTAAGAAATACATAGCCAGTTATCGAACGCCTGGTTACTATATCATTAGCAAAATCAGCATCACTATATCCAATTAAATCAGTACTGTCACATTTAGATGTGTAGCATAATGCATAGCTTTTTGTTTCTTTCAGGTATTTTAGTATTTTCTTTACAGCGTTCCAGTGGGAGTCATCATAAGAATGTAAGTATCGACTCACCTGGCTCACAGCAAACATAATGTCAGGTCTGCTTACAGTAGCTGCATGGATTAGTGATCCTACTGCTTCTCTGTAAGGATAGTTTTTCTTTGGTGCATCATCAGCCTTCATGTTAGGCTTGCAGTCTAGTCCCTCAGGTGCTGTCATCAATATGTTTTCCTTTAACTCGCCATACAGAAAAGCTGTGGTTACATCAAACTGAATTATTTCTAACTTTTCTTGAGCTGCAATGGACAATAAAACACGAATAGAATCATACCTAACTGTTGGTGAGAATGTTTCATCATAGTCAATGCCTTCTTTTTGTGCATAACCTTTTGCACACAGTCGGGCTTTGTAGCGAGGACCTGTTGGTTCATCTTTAATGCGAAACACCCATTTGCTTCCAATTGGCTTTGCATTTTGAGGTTTTTCTACCAATATCCAAGTTTCATTCTGACAATGAGATTCTAGTTCTTTCTCTATTGATGTTTTCCATTTTTCAGAGTCAGCTGATGTAATTGCCTCATTGTAGTTCAGTGGCACAGGAGTATCTTCACTGCAGCACAGGTAACCTTTTCCTTGATCATCTATAGACTTTGAAAACATATGTTGATTTCTAGGTCTCAGAGTAATATTTGAGGGAGATGGTGTTTCAACATTTACACTAGGTAGGTATTCACTGTCAGTACTGTTATCTGGTTCAGAGTAATATTCGGTGTTTGTGGATTGTAAAGTGCTATTAGAGTCGGAGCTCTCAGATGTGTGCTTGTCAATTGGTTCAGATGATGAGTCACACATAGAGCTATCTTTTATCAAATCCACCGGAACATAATTTCCTTTAACTGTAGATTCAAGGAAGACTGCATCTCTACTTTTTATTGTTGTTCTGGAACCAGGTAATACAAATCTGAATCCTTTTGTATGATCACAATAACCAATAAATATTGCTTCTTGTGCTTTTGGATCCCATTTCCTTCTCTTTTCTTTAGGAAGATGAATCATTGCTTTGCATCCAAATATTCTTAAGTGGTTTACATTTGGTTTCTGCCCGAACCACATCTCTTCTGGTGTCTTGTATTTCAGTGATCGAGTTGGAGTTCTATTTATTAGATAAGCAGCAGTGTGTACAGATTCAGCCCAATATTGTTTAGGTAAGTTGGCATTAATTAACATGCACTTTGCTTTTTCTACCAGTGTTCTGTTCATTCGCTCAGCAACCCCATTTTGCTCAGGAGTATATGGAGTGGTGGTCTGATGAACTATTCCAGCGGTTTTACAGAACTCAGAAAAACTGGAGTTGACATACTCAAGACCATTGTCAGAGCGTAAGCACTTTATGTTGCATTCCAGTTGATTTTCTACTTGGTTTTTGAATTCTTTGAATTTTTCTAAAACATCAGATTTCTTATGTAAAAAGTAAACAAAAACTTTCTTTGAGTAGTCATCTATTAGAGTCATAAAATATTTTGCACCACCCAGTGAGCTCGTCTCCATTGGTCCGCAGATATCAGAATGCACCAGTTCGAGTAACTTTGTAGATTTAGTTGTACTTTGTTTCAGAGGTAAGCGTGTTTGTTTTCCTTGTAAACATGTTACACATGTTAATTTATCATGTTTCTTTGATAATTTTACACCTTCAGTGTTATCTACTAATTTTTCCAGATCTTGAAAATTCATGTGGCCCATGCGTTGATGCCAGAGGTAAGTATCTTGCTTGTCAACATCAGATAAGTATGCATGTTCACTTTTAACATTCAGCCTGTACATATTGTTGACTAAGCTTGCCGTTGCAACAACCAAATTATTTTTATTCAATATCACACAGCCTTTACTGTTGAATTTAACCTGACCTCCATTTTTAATGATCTGACTGACTGATAGTAGATTTGTTGCCAGCTCTGGTACATACAATACATTTTGAAACAGAATTTTGTTGTACTGACCTTTATCATTGCACACATCTAAGCTCAACTGTCCAGTACTATGAACAGATAATGACTTGTCATTTGCTACCTTTATTGTCTTGATAAGTGACACTTTCTCCTCTTGCAATAAATTCTTGTGTTTGGTCATATGTACTGAAGCGCCCGAGTCTATAAACCACAGAACTTCTTCCGGGTTAATCGTAGAAGCTATGAAAGCAGCAGCATAGCTTGAACTCTCCTGATTCTTCTTTTTAGGCTTTGACTTGCACTCAGTGGCAACATGGCCATATTTATTGCAGCTATAGCAACGAGGTCCCTTTCTAAAGTGCTTCTTAGAACCTATATTCCCTTTATTATAATTTGTTGCAAAAGCAGATGTGTTATTTTCACTCATTTTGACATCTTGTAGAATTTTTGACTTAACTGAATCCGCACTTATTTTCATGCCTGAACTTTCTATTGCAATAATCATAGGCTTGTATTTTTCTGGTAGACCGGAGAGAAGCAGAGTACCGAGCCACTCGTCGTCCACTTTAAAGCCAATATTGCGGAGTTTGTGAGCTGTGGTCATAATTTTACTGACATATTCTTCAATGCTTGAACATCCAGCGAGATTTGTCGTACATAAGTCTCGAAGTAAACCCACGCGGCGTGTAAGCCCCGAGTCGTCAAAAGCGCTTGCCAAGCAGTCCCAGACCTCCTTTGCAGACTTTGCATCTTGTATGTGGACATAATTAACCGAATCCACGAGCAAAACTATTTTAGATTTGGCTTTAATGTCACGTTTTGAGTCGACAGCTACGCCGGGCACATGTTCAACACAGTCCCACAGTTCTTCGTGTTGGAGATATGTTTTAACAGCGAATCTCCATGTGGAATAGTTTTCCCGACCCGTTAACTTTTCGATCATGACGAGAGGATTGCTAGACGACATTTTTCCGGCGAAAATTTGATGAACTAATTGATATTTCAACCGGCGTGCACTTGGAGGTTAGGTACCTATATTTATACCGGCATGCGACGATTTCACTTATTTGGAATATTACACTTATACAGGCTTCCTGGGCCCATAACCTATTGGAGTATGTAATGAAATATTTATTTCTTTGATGTGAGATTATTGATTTATTAAATATACGACTTATAATACAGCGATGTTCACTAGAGATGACAGGAAGTGAAAAAAAAAAGATGTCCGACTAAGGCGCGGAGTTTGCCATAGATAATACATTTTAACAGTATCTATAAGGAAAGTTCATAGAAGCGGATGACACACGTACGTAACAAAAAGTAATGAAAATTTATTACAAGAATTAAAGAACACATGCTTCCTTAAATCACGTTGGTTTGAAATATATTTGTCAAATCGCGAAACCCACGCAAACTGGGTAATGCTGAAATGAACTCATATACTAAATTTAAACAGTGAAAATGTAAACACGTATTCTGATCGCTATACTAATAAGGTTATAATTCAAATTGTATTAATTGAAATAAATAGGGCAAAATATAATGTAATAAATAAAATGGCGTCAAAAAAGGCAGTTGAAATTCTAAATTCAAAATTTCAAATTCATACCATCTATGTGAGAGTGACATTTAATAGTGACGTAACTAATGCGATTGTTGTCTGACCTCATCAAGCTCTGCCTTACTCGCCGATTTGGGTATAACGTATCCTTTTACAACCATTTTCGGATTCAGTAGGTGTTTTTTTTAAATATGGTAAGGAGAGAAATGCATAGATGTATTATTTTTCTGTGCTACTTCAAATACAGAGATTTTTCAAGCGTATAAAGTCTACAGGCTAATGATTACTAAATCTTATCGTAATACATCAAAAATGTGGATGAAGTCATCGCACCGCCACATTACCAGATTAATACATTTGTATGTATTATATTCAAGCACACATCGATTGACTAACAATCCTAATCTAAGGAGGGTAATGACATTACCATTCAATTGTAGGCATACGTTTTTTCTTTTTGTGTTCGTACATTAATCAGTTAAATTTGCAGACGATAAGTATTTTGCCAACGTAATCAGTTACTACCTGTCAAAGTATGCGCGCGCAGTTATTTTTGAGATAAGTTTCATTTCTTTTAAAATAATCATTTTGTTTGCTATGGCTGTCAATAATATGGAGGTTATGTAGCTAATGAGGACTTTTTACAGCCTGTTTCACAATTGCTGGATATCGAATACCCACTGAAATATGGTAATTCGACACGTACTCTACAGAAAATCTGTCAAATCGTCATATTTTATCGTGTGGATAAAAGATATTTAAAAAATATGGCAAATATTTCTATTCAGCCAGCAGTGATGTTTACTTTAAGTCATGGTTTAAATTAAAGAAATGAAAAAAAAATGGCAAATTTATGAAATATCTACTTTAAAGAAACAAAAAAAAATGGCAAACATTTCTATTCAGCCAGCAGTAATTTTACTTAAAGTCATAGCTTTAAATCTAGTATGTAATGGATAACACCATTCCCAATTCAACACAATCACCCAGCAATTTCACTAACGTCCAAATAACATTGTGTAGGCCTCAAGTTAACGACCTCGGTTTAAGTCTCACCAAATCCCTAATACACATGAATCGGCGCTTTTTTTGTGTAACAATCAAAATGACATCTGGCAAGTCAATGAACCGCACTTGCATTAGTAATATATTGCACAATAGCATTGCGAGCACATGATGACATGGCATATCATTTTTTAAAATGCATTAAACATTGTTTTTGAAATTGCAAAGGTGGCCCTGCCGCGTTGATGTGCATATTTGATTTTAATAAGAATTTTATTCGATGAAGGGTTGTTAACTCTACAATTTTGTTTAATCTCTATAATTTAACTCTACAATTGTTAACTTTCCAACTCCAGTAAAAATTTGAATGAAATTATTTTACCATGTCAATTTTATTGTTTATCTAATTATTTGTTTATTGTTTGATTTGTTTATTTATTATTTTTTTTCCTTATTTTATGCTTTTTATATAGCTTTTGTTGGTAGGAGTTTAATTACAAGTAGCACCTATTGTACTTATAACTAGCACTAAATAGCTTATATGTATAAACCTTTGTGGTTTTTTTGAGCTATTTTATATTGAAATTGTAAAAATTATTAAATCGATAAATAAATAAAAAAAATAATAATTTATAGTTTTGAATCGTGGAATTAAATAGAGACTCCAAGTCTGTCTGGCTCTTAAGCAAAAGTACCTACAAATTATAAAATGATATAATTTATTTTTAATGAAATGGAATTTTGTGGTCAGTGAAGGCAATTCTTTTCAAAGGAAAGTGCAAATTGTAGACGGGAAACATTGTGCGAATTTCGTCTAGCGCAGTGCCAACATAAAGTCTACAATTTTATTGGCTTACATCATCCTCAACTAATAGAAAGATAGGAGGGGGATTCTATTAAGCCATTCTGTGGTTTGTGTTAAAAATATGCAAGCCGGGAAATATTATTCCATTTTTGAATATAAATCAGAATCATTTCATTACAAAATGCTGGCTGGAAACAAATGGAAACAGAAAAACGACGGAAGTGATTCCAAATTCAAAAAGCTTCCATTTGAAAACGACCGATATCCGAATTTCAAATTTTGCACCGCATCGCGGTCGTCCAACGAACTATGAACTATCGTGCGTGAACTTTACATGACCCTTTTAGTGTGTGAGTACGAAGATAAACAATTTTGTCATTATTTTTGAGTTCGTCGGTACCTGATTTAAGAGGCATAGTAACAAGTTCTATCAGCGAATCGTAGCCAAGGTGATCAGTGAAGTCCATGTTTGCTCAGCTGTGGTTAGATGAACACTAGCAAAAGTTTTGAGGGGCTCCTTAAATTTTCGTCATTTAAACTCACAGCACTAAACTCAACTTCTATTAAAATAATTCCACCAAAAATAGACTACTAAAATCAGCAACATAATACTAAAAGCACAATTTATTGTGTGATTCAATGACACAAAGCATTATGTGTGAGTAAAAGAACGACCCAGACTGATAAATGAATTTCATAATAATCGGTCGGCACGTCTCGTCTCAACTCACATAATAGAGATAACTAATGATGTTTGTCTCTGGTCTCTCTACCAGATTACCTATTAATAAATAATTTTCCAATAGAATGTCTAAAAAAAGTAACATTCCAATCGTTCTATATTTAAAAACAAACGAAACGACAATTAAAAATAACCAAAGAGGTCAGCATTCGATTTTAAAAATAGCAAAATAGAAAATTCAAATGAGGAATAGAATTCGCGAATTGCATCGCCAAAGCGAGGCCGTGTAACTGACCGACTAGACGAGTGGCGTTGAACCCACAATTTCGGGGTTCGTCGCCCGGCCGGTGGACTCGTCGAACTTGGTTCGTAATTTCGTTCCGAGATAACACCCAACCGATATCGATCGACGATTTATTAGTCGCAACGATTCGCGATTGATGTGCTTACCTCACGTTCTGTTGGGTGTGTAGTATACGGTATATTGTCATGAGACAGTATGTACGTACTTTTTGTATGTAGCCTTTTTATTTTACTGTTATTTTTAAGCTCTACTCTAGAATCTATGGACGTTCCTGAGCTAGTGACCTGCACAGTATGTTACTCTACCGGAGGTCACCATACTCGTAAATTTACACACACAAAGAAATACTTAAGATTTTGGATGTGTGCTACAAAATTAAACTTTTGAATATTAATATATTATCTATACATATACAATTATAGCAGCACTCATTAATATTTTATCTAGAAAATCTTATGACGCAATCTGCATGGGAAAATTTAATTAACTATAATATTTTTGTTCGTAACCGTTAAATCATCCCAAACGGTAAAATTTATTTATGTTAATGTTACAAAAGCTTAGATTCTAATAAAATAATCGATACTAATATTATAAAGAAGAAAGATTTGATTGATTGTTTGTTAACAGGCTCTGAAACTACTGGACCGCATTGAAAAATTCTTTCACCATTAGAAAGTTACATTATCCCTGATGAACATAGGCTATATTTTGTCCAGGGAAAAGATAAGATCCCACAGGAACGCGGGTGAAACCGCGGGGGCAGCTATAATGAATAATCAGAATATTTTCGGCAAGAAATCAATGCTACGAGATTTTGTCATTATTTGCTACCAGCACGAAAACCAGTGCTACGAGCATGCTACGACCGAACTATACCCATTATACCGTATATACCCAGCTCTTTCAACCTTTATTTTTTATAATAATGTAAACTATAATAAGGAAAACATCGAACCGAACGTTTGGCACGAATACTTTCAGTATTCATTACTTTTTGAAGTAGGTTTATAGTTTTAACGAGACGATAGTTCTAATGGATATAGAAAACTTGACTTAGACTTTAATAAATTTGCTCGAGACTTGCGAAAATATTATTCCCAAATGCTGGCTTTCATTGCAAAACAAATGGAAAAAGAAAAACGACGGAATTGATTCCAAATTCAAAAAGCTTCTATTTATAATTAAAATTGTTTCAAAACAAGATTTTTTTGGTATACAAGATTGTATGGTAACTTCTGTTGGTCGACCTTCATAAGTCCTCTTAAGGTCTAAACTGACAAAAAATGGTTTTGACTTTGACTCTGTATTGTCAACATCTCTAAAATTTCACACCAAAAACAGCTTGTATAATTTTTGATAAATCAAAGAAGATTTGTGTGTAAAATAATAAAAAAAACCGGCAAAGTGAGAGTCGGACTCACGCACGAAGGGTTCCGTAAAAACGGCAAAAAAATCTCGTTTGTTGTATGGGAGCCCCCCTTAAATATTTATTTTATTTTAATTTTTTTATTTATTATTAAAGTAAAAATACAACTGAGTATTTTGTGAAAATTCAAGTCTTAGTATTAGGGTCCCGTTTTTACCCTTTGGGTACGGAACCCTAAAAAGATATTCCACCGTTTGAAAAAAGAATAATCATGTCATTGTTGTACACACACTCATAAAAACCATTTACTTAGCGAACCATTATGCAAACTACAAAATAATTTACATCGTTTAAAATAAAACTACAAAAAATACATATAATGTTCACATACCATGCAGTGCTACTTACATTAAGTTAACATAACCTACGTTAGCAATATTATAATTTTGCTGGCAGCTTTTAAAAAAAGTAAAAAAAATAAAGAATTTCGAATTCTAAAACTAGCGTTTTGATGGGAAAATACAATACAATAAAAACTTAGGGAATGTTTTATTAAACGACTTTAAAAAAGGAGGGCTTTCTCAATTCGACCGTATATTTTTTTTTTGTCCGGTAAGTAGTAAATTTAAGGGGATAGGTTCACGGGTCACCTACCAAATATACAAAATTGAGCTCAATAAAAAGGTCACAATTATCGAGATTATTTCGATATTTCAAATTTTTATATCCTTCTTAGTAGGGAATGTCTATCCCGACTGGTAGGCATCGATATCTTATTTTTTTTTCGTACTATTTCACTGCAAACCCGGGATCACAAAATCACAAGCTTTTTTTATAATAAATACAAGTGACAACTAAGTAAGGACACCTGATGATGATAAGTGACTTCTGTCGCCTACAGACATTGGCAATACGGGTTTGGAAATGTGTTGTGTTGTTTTTACAATGCTTTAAATTTAAAGACTGGGTCTCTAATTCAATTCGGAACAAGCCAACAGGCGCTTGGCGATAGATTTTGAACTTGAGGATGGTAGCCCGCCAGTCGAGTACTACAAAGTACCCTACCACCGTGCTGTAGTTTCCACACTATGTTTTCCTTCACCGAAAGCTCAAGCTCATTGTAGGATTCGAATCCTCGACCTTCGCTGCGGTATCCGGGAGGGATGAGAAGGCCGGACTCACTGACTCATCAACGCCCAGCCTAGTTTACAACCTTGGACCTAGAAAGCTGATTTTTTTCACAGGTATTGTTTTTAAGATGTAGACGAAGAATGAGATAGGATTTTTCGAAATTCAATCTCTAAATGGGTAAAAAAGGGATACGCGGGTGAAACCGCGGGGCAGAAAGCTAGTTATAGTATGAAAATACATTTTGTAAACACAAAAAAGAACTATAAACCACATATTCGGCTTAAACCTTGATTCAATATAGCGAAGTAAAGTAAACACATGCAACCTACTTTTTGTCCGTCTGCCTTACCGCCATTTTATTATGGTTCTGACATTTTACGCCGGATCACGTGAACGTAAATGTGCGTCAAAAGTTTATTAGAAATGTTAAAACTTTCCCTTCGACTTTTACTATTTCATTCCAAATTATTTGAAAATTTGAACGTATCAAATAGTTTTGTTAATTAATGTTCCTTTTTCAACAAATAAATAAATAACATCGCTTCTTTTTTAAAAAATAAAAATGTTACAAAATCTAAATTATTTTATCGAAAGATTGCTACTAGGAAAATAATAAATATGGATCCTATTTTAAATCCCGAGAAGAATAGCAACAAGGTATGTTTTTACCTTTCAAATTTCTTAGAAACTTACCACTGGTATAATTACTTTTTTTTTTACTGACGCTAAACACCAACCATTTGGCCATTCATAGGTACTCAGTTGGTACATTAATTAGTTCTTCTAACATAAAAGAACTGGTTGAAAAACAAACTGCCTTAGAATACGCCTCATCTAAAAAAAATAGGTTTATAATATTTTAAAATGGGAATAACTTCAGAATCAGCAAGAATTCCCCGCGTACCAAGCCATGGAATCGAATTTTTAAACTTGGAACCGGGAAGCTGCGAGCAACACGGAACGATAAGACGGGCCGGTTCCTTCCACGGCCCACGTGGTTAGATGGGTCAACGTCTGCCCCACTGCGCAGTAGGTTCGCTGAACCGAACGCACACGGCATACAGCGTGTATAAAGAAATTACAAACTCACGCACACTAACTAAACATCTGTAATGCGAACCCACACATGCACACCGTGGGGCGTAGACGCACAGGTGACTAATGGTGTATCCATACGTTTTTAAAATCTTTTTGTGATGCTCAGGCTGTAGGTGGTTGAGGATTTACCATATAATATGTGACAAGTGATTTTGGGGGACACGCCGAAATGTGACAGGAGGTGACATTTGGATAGGATGTTATCAAATTATACAAAACAAGATTCACGGTTTTCGTGATGAAAATTACTGTATAGAACTCATGAGCAATTTTCAACATAGAATCAATAATCAAATGTACCTTTTTAAAATATTTACAGAGTTATAAAATCCGTCTTTGAACAAAAACTGTATCATGAAGAAAATCGCTGAATTTGTTATGCAAAAAAAATATGATCTCAAAAATGTGACATTATAAGAAATATTCATATTGCTTATAATAGCATACTTTATGGATAGTCCTTTATGTCTAAGTTTTATGCTATTTTTCATCCAATATCTAAAATCTGTGTGACGGCATGTTTCTTTTTTCAATTTGTCTGTTCAAAATTGATTGTTTATGAATAGATATTTTATCTGCATGTAGGCAATTATATTTCTGTCCATTAGTGCCATTTGTCGATGCTATGTTCGCGTGTTAGACAAAAAACGGTAAAGTACATGGCTGACGTCAGAAAACAATATGGCTCTATGGAGAGTCATTTTTGAAGAATTATTGCAATATAATTTAGTAAATGTATCCGAATAGTTAATAACAATTTTGTTGGTTGTATTAGAAAGATATCTGATATTACTACACCGATTTGTAAGTAACTAAATACATTAGACCGACTCTGAAATAAAAACATAAATTAATTTTAATAATATGTTAATTTCATTATTGTTTTGATGGATGTTGATTTTCAATACCTAAATCATTCCCATAAAACTGGATAAATACCAAAGAATGTCTCGAACGAAAACTGTGATCATAATTTTTTCACACGCTTTAATGCCATCATTGTGACGTCATCAGAATATCCCTGACGCATAGCACAGTGACAACGTTTGACCACTCGTGGGTCATTGCCTTTACAAGGTCTCTTTTGTGGCCTTGACTCGAGCTCGAGTTTTTTGAATTTTCTTCTTTTATTACAACTGTCAAACTTTTTTTAATAGGAAATGACGATTTGGTTAAAGTTATACGCGCATAGAGCCTTCAAGAGAATTTACTTATTAGCGCAACTGTCAATTCACGGAGCGTTTGGCGGGAGATTTGAAATTGACAGGATTCGAATCCACGACCGCTATGGCATTCGTCGTCACACTGTGCTATGCTCAGATTTCTGATGTGAAGATATTTATTGTTATATCAGAATAATTGGTAGGTATAGGTTACTTTTTATCCCGGGAAATGATAAGATCCCACGCTAACCGCGGAGGATAGCTATTTCAATATCAGTCTTATTTACAGCTATGATGTTTAAGTAGTTACTTACCATCATGCAACCCACTTGCCTGATTATCAGACTTGAAACAGAGGAGTAAGGTAGTGGAACTGGGTAAAAAGAAGTCCGTTGCTAGGTGAAGGAAAGACAAACTAACAAAAACTTTCGAATTAACAATATTATTGATTTCCTTATTCACCGTTTGATACAATCCAACTACCTTTGAACTGCGGCACCACAGCCGAAATAAACCATCGTACTAGGCCCTCACCCTCTGAGGGAATGCCCTTAGAAGGGAGTCACAGGGCCGAGTAAACGACCTTTGAGTTTGGCAAGTACCACTCATTCATGAGACATAAATGTGGCACCGTTCATTTCTAGTGTAATTTACCGCGGGTTTTGTTGGAGAAAATATATACCAAAAAAAAATTGACTTACAAGAATATATTTTTGGTACACAGGTAGATCATATCCTGGAATAAAACAAAGGATACTTTTTATCCCAGGAAAAGATAAGAACTCTCGGGAACGCGGGTGAAACTGCGAGGCGGAAAACTAGAATGTTTTTACTAATCATACAGTATTTCTCATTCTTGGCCTTTTCTTTGCACTTGAATTACACAATCCTATTACTAGATTAATTATCTCAATATTAATATGGAATTAAAGATTATTTACACCGTACATACGTACAAAAAGTGAAGCGAATAATTTTGTAGCACATCCGAAACTTCGGTGTGAGCATAGGTCAGTGTTTAGGTTACTTACACTAGGCGGGATCGTTGACCGAAACGAGCCGAATTTCGCCGAACGTTTCCGAATTTGTGTCATTCATCTCTCACCTTATTTATGCGTTTGACAAAATGTTTCCTTAATATTTCAGACTCCTGTCTTTCACCTTCTGATTATATTGTTTCTACTACGCCACACTAAAGTCACCTAAATTTATCCGTGTACACACGTAGCCACGAGTATAATCTTCTTCTTCTATCTTCTAATATGTATAATAAATAGGAAAGATTTGTATGGTTGTATGTATGTAACGAATAAACTCAAAACCTACTGGGCCGATTTCAAAAAATCATTCACCATTTGAATGCTACATTATTCCAGATTAACATAGGCTATTTTTTATCCCGGGATAAGATAAGATCCCACGGGAACGCGGGTGAAATATATTATACATATACAGGGCCGGATTTAAGGGAGGGCAAACGGGGCTGCCCGTGGCCTCCACAAGAGAGGGGCCACCACATAGATTGTAATTTATATTATAGCTACGTGTACGATGGCTTTAGTGGAATTAAAAAAATACCTATATATAATTTAGACCCCACGCGAAGCACCATACGAGTCGACGGATCGATTTGATTCGACTGATATTCGCATGCCCCATGTACTTACAGCAGAATTTAAACTCAAAACTGAGATTTTTTAAGGCGATGATAGCTCAGTGGTAAGTGACGTCGAATACCGCGGCGAAGGTCGTGGGTTCGAATCCTACAATGAGCTTGAGCTTTCGGTGAAGGAAAACATCGTGAGGAAACCATAGCACGGTGGTAGGGTACTTTGTAGTACCCGACTGGCTGGCTACCACCCTCAAGTTGAAAATCTGTCGCCAAAACACCTATCGGTGTGTTCCGACAGCTACACTTGAGAGCCAGTTCCCATCTAGGCTAATGTGTGCTTACCATCTTCGGCCACATCATCACTTACCATGGTGAGATTGTGGTCAAACACAAGCCTATCCAGAATAAAAAAAAAATAAAAAATAACTCTGCAATAACGATAAATCCATTTAAATTCTCTCAATGCTCCGAACTGAAAGTTGTAGAAGTCAATAAAAGACAAAATACCCTGGGACATTTTTCAAAATTATTTATGTAATAATAATTAGCTTGTGCTATGGTAACTAAGATAACTTATATACTCCTTTTTTTAAATACATAAATAAATCGATAACATACTCGTCTGTCCTGGATGGGAATCAAATCCACGAACTGTAGCGTAATAGCTAGTGTGTCAACCAATCACGCCAACCGGCCCATTTAAGTTTCTCATGGCAGAACTCAGATGCTTTTAAGGGAGGCTTTAGCCCCTATGCCCTACCACCTGAATCCGCTACTGTTTTCTACTGTTATTTCATCATCAAATTCTCAAATCCAACAGCTCGAACTTTTAATGTCATTGATCGAAAACCGAATGTCGTTGTACGGCCTTAATATGTGTTGGACTTATTTATAGTCATGTATTCGTCATATCGCATCTGTAGCCTTGGTCTTGGGTTCGATTCCAGAGTGACGCAACCGAGGACAGTGCCTTTATTGTTGGCTCGTGCCAGTGTCATCGTTTCGTCATCGTGTTCAAATATTTGCAATTTATTTTGGGCATTAATCGTCAGTTTCTGAGTGAATTTTTAAATCGTTAGTAGAATAAGGGACTTTGTGAACGAATAGTAGGTACATGAAACAGGACTAAAGAAGTTTTTTTTTTTATTTGATTACGTTTGACTTTGATCGTAATCTCACCATGGTAAGGAAAGTTACCCTATCGCCGTGTTATGGTTTCCTCACGATGTTTTCCTTCACCGAAAGTTCGAACTCATAGTAGAATTCGAACCCACGAGTCCCAAGACCTTCGCCGCGGTAGCCGACGTCACTTCCACTGAGCTATCCTCGCCTTAAAATTTGATGGTCAGTATAACCAAGCAGGTTAAAGCCATTTAATCACTGTCAAGGGGCTTCTATCCCTAAAACATTGGAGAAGCTGTTTTGTTTTAGTGTGATCGTTCCACGATAGCAAGTATTCGATAATTTGGCGTATGTAGGAAGTCTAAACCTAAGTACATATCTGTTTTTTTTTTCATAAAGAATGTCGTAATTTATACGAGACTAAGCTGTCCGTAGCGGGATAAAAAGTATCCAATATTTTCTTCCAGAATATGATCTACCTGTGTGCCGAGTTTCATTAAAATCCGTTGAGCCGTTTTGGCGTAATTGAGCAACAAGCATCCAAAGATTTATATTTATCTATACTTAATATTTTAAAGAGGTAAAGTTTGTGAGGTTGTAGGGGGTAATCTCTGGATGTACTGAACCGATTTTGAAAATTCTTTTACCAATGGAAGCCACGTTATTTTTGAGTGTCATAGGCTATATTTTTATCCCGGGAAATGATAAGATCCCACGGGAACGCAAGTGAATCCGCAGGGGACTGCTAGTTATGTATATTAGAATTTTAGATATGACTAAGGTCACAAATTTGCAAATGAGGAACTTGACCATATTTTCTTACTAATGTTATAAATACGAGAATAACCCTGTTTGTCTGTGTAATTAGTGCTGTAGATACATTGAACCGTGGATAAGTAATTAGGTTCTCATTTTAATTCAAAGGGTCTCATAGACCCGGTAATATGAACTCCCACGCAAAATTTAAAACCTCGTGATGCCAGCTCCACCTAAAAATATATATCAGAGTACAAAACGTAGTAAACACTTTGTTATCAAAACAGAGATAGAATTGGGGGTTCAATGAACTTGGGAGAGTTGAATGCGCCAAAAATATTACCCGTCCATTATAAGTTGGTCTCTCGCATTGCGATTATACTTCCTTGTTCATATTGGTATAGGTTTATATCGTTTCTGATGAAATTTAATTAAATAATCGTTATCGATAGGGATAACGGGATTTGGCATTTAACCTTAACCGATTTTCTTGTTCTTTTTTTAACTTTTGGATAAGCTTGTGTTTGCATGCTAAGTGATTATATGGCCGAAGGTGGTAAGCACACAAAGCTTAGAAGAGAACTGGCTCTCAAGTGCAATTGCCTGAACACACCGATAGGTGCTTGGTAACAGATTTTCAACTCCAGGGATCACCCTGGCTATCAAGCCAGTCAATTTGCCTATCACCTAATACACCAAAAAGGCTATATAGCAAAAATAGATGTTCATGCACTGATATTTGTACTGTCCTGATTGGGAATCGAACCCACTAAATGTTGCGTAACAGTAACCTAACCAAGCCTGTATAAATCTAGGTAGAGTTTATAAATAACTTAATAATATTTCCAGAAATTTTCAATCAAAGCGAAGATATATCAATGTATCGTCTATTAGAATAGGTAAAAAATCGATTCCTAATCGATGTGTCAATGAATGGTAGGAAGTAAATCGATGTAGCGGTCCGATCATTCAACTCCCCTCGGAGCGTTGACATCCCGAAATCTCACGAGTCACCCTAGGTGACATCCTTATACTACGTCACTGTGACGTTGTTTGTGGCTACACCGCTTAATTGGAAATGACGCAAAATTGTGCAATGTCTTTCAATGACTCTTTACTTCCCGTTAGAAATATGCAGACAAAGTCCTAAGAAACACTTTTTTTATTTAAATACATGATGATATTAACTTTTGAAATAATTATTAATAAGTATGGCAATACTAAATTTCGATGCGGCAGTCGCAAAGAGAACCAAAATTCTTGAATTTTCGCAAAAATATTCTAATCAAAATGTAAATTTTTACAAAAAAATGTAGAGCGGGAATTTTAAAACTATATCTCAAAGTTAAAATTATCTAAAACCAATAGATCTACTGGAAGGCGGATCCAAATGTATGCCTCAAAGGCTTATCCATCGTTTCTCAGTTTAAGTTTACATTGAGATATAGTTGTGTTTCAAACGAATTTAAAATTACTTACAGATATTTTTTTAAAGTATTGCACCAAGTATTATTAAATTATTCTTTAAAAATCAATGCTACTACTAA
This sequence comes from Ochropacha duplaris, assembly GCA_951361185.1. NCBI lineage: Eukaryota > Metazoa > Arthropoda > Insecta > Lepidoptera > Drepanidae > Ochropacha > Ochropacha duplaris. The sequence goes on along the minus strand of OX592718.1, from coordinate 3,619,174 downwards.
ACTACAAAAAAATATCTATTACAAATCTCCATAATGATTTTAGTGCATTAC